>CM077168.1:6910641-7510641 GCA_039654105.1 Coreius guichenoti
ATTTCCTCACTACTAAATATTCCACAGTCAACTGTTAATGGTATTATAACAAAGTGGATCGCTTCTCTGTCTGGAAATCCGATGGACGAGTCTGAGTTTGGCGGTCGCCAGGAGAACGGTACTTGCCTGACTGCAGTGTGCAAAGTGTAAAGTTTGGTGGAGGGGGGATTATGGTGTGGGGTTGTTTTTCAGGGGTTGGGCTTGGCCCCTTAGTTCCAGTGAAAGGAACTCTTAATGCTTCAGCATACCTGATTCTGTGCAGCGCTTCCTGGTTCTACGGCAGAACGCCGGCTCACTATTGGCCGAGCACGATCCCATGATCACATGCATGCATTGTGGTGCTTACGTGACTCGCGTAGGAGAGTGACACGGAAGAGAAGAGATCGTTAAATAAAGTCGTTATATTTGTTTGTTTTTTTTGCGCACAAAAAGTATTCTCGTCACTTCATAACATTAAGGTTGAACCACTGTAGTCACATGGACGATTTTAACGATGTCTTTACTACCTTTCTGGACCTTAAAAAGTGGCTGTTGTGTTGCTGTCTATGACAGTAATTAATGACAGAATTTTCATTTTTGGGTGAACTAACCCTTTAATTCAGTTTTCATACCCATATGTTCAACCTTTGGAGCAAAATGACAATGTCAATTGAAATGCAGTAGTACTTTGCCAATTTACATATTACACAGGCATTTTTACATATTCCATTTCTAATTAAATTAAGACCATATACATCTACTATACAAAGCTGCAAAAAACATCAGTCATTAAATGAGTGGCTGATATTCATAGCTCAGAAAGTATAGCAATGCCGAGATAATGGCTTCGATTCCCAGGGAATGTATGAACTAATAAAAAAAATTATACAATGTTGAATGCAATGTAAATTGCTTTGGATAAAAGCATGTATCCCACTATGGCAGTCAGGCTGCGCTCTGCCTCAGTCTTACCTCCTCCTTAGAGCACCTGCTCTCACTGTGCACTCTCTGAAGATCTGCGCTCATCTCTCTGACTCGCTCCTCCTGAGCCGCCCTCTCCTCCGTCAGTTGGATCAGGCACTGCTGCAGACGGGCCTGCTCACTCCTCTGGTCCGACACCTCTCGACTGTACTCGGCCAGCTAGAACATGCAGAACGGATGTTGATATTTGTCTCCAGTGCGATAGGCACCATTCACATTGTCTGTGGCAGTGGAAGAAATCGTACCAGCTCCATATACTCTTTATGAGAGGTCTGTGCTGTGCTGAGCTCCAGTCTCAGCTCTCTCCCTCTCTGATCGGCCTTGGCTGCTTCTCGTACCCCCTGCCGCCACTTCTCACGCTCCTGCTCCAGATCCAGCTTCAGCTTGGACACTGTAGCCTGAAAACTGCTCATCTGAGCCAAAGAAAAAGCAATAAATGCAACATTTATCATACACTACCATTCAAAAGTCAGGGGTCAGTAAAACTTTTTATACAGCAAGGATGACATTTATCAAAGAATCCTGGAAAAAAGTATTAGTTTCCACAAAAATATTAAGCAACACAACTGTTTTCAACATTTAACAATAATAAAGTTACAAAAAAATTAACACTTTCGATGATAGCAAGTGATTTATTAATCTTAAGTTAAAGGTAGCTAATCAAAATTGTACTGTTCATTGTTAATTCATGTTAGCTCAGGTCCATTAAATAATAATAAAATATTTTTTGATTTTAATAATATATTAGTAACTGTTGAAATTAACGTTAACTAAGATTAATAAATGCTTTAAAAGTATTTTTTCATTGTTAGTACATGTTAACTAATGTAGTTGTAGATGTAATGTATGTAATGTAGTCCTGAAAAAATGTATCATGGTTTTCACAAAAATATTAAGCAGCATAACTGTTTTCAACATTGATAATAATAATAGTGAATGTTTCTTGAGCAGCAAATCAGCATATTAAAATGATTTCTGAAGGATCATGTGACACTGAAGATTGGAGAAAATTCAGCTTTGATCACAGGGATAAATTACATTATAAAATATATTGAAATAGAAAACAGTTATTTTAAATTGTAATAATATTTCACAATATTACTGTTTTTACTATATTTTTGAACAAATACATGCAGCCTTGGTGAGAAAAAGAGACTTTAAAAAAAACAAAAAAACATTAAGAAATCTTACCAACCCCAAACTTTTAACGTTAGTGTACACCATCATAAAATATCACAAGACATAATTTCCGAACTTTTCCTTTTCCCAGGTTAACCAATATGGCCAACTTTGACCCTATTAAATCATAGTGCGATGATTAACCACCAATTTGTAGCAGCTAATGACCATGTACAATCAACAGCAGTTTAGGCTAGCTTATTAATATGTGGCGTTCCCATAATACCTCTTGGTGGTGTTTTTGCTCTTGGTCATCTCTGGTCTCCAGTTGTCTCCTGCACAGCTGCAGCTGAGCCTGGCAGTTCAGCCCTTCCTCCTGCAGTGTGTTTATAAGCTTCTCCTGTTCACACAGCTACACAAAGACAAAGAGAAGGCCAGCTGACCATCACATTCTTTAATGATATTCTTTATCTATATCTAGATTCAGTTTTAACTTTAATTTGTTTTAATTTGTTATACTGTAAATGGCAATATTATTAGTTTTTAAATAATAGCATCTATTCTGCTTTCTTGCTTTTTGTGAAATGGTTGGGAGGGAGCATGAAGAATCATTTTCACACATGAATTGGTCCAGACCTTAAATTAATTCAAAGTCTTTGGGATGTGCTGGAGTAGACTTTACAGAGTGCTTGACTCTTGCACTGTCAATACAAGATCTTGACCAAATATTGATGCACCTCTTGATGGAAATATATGTTGTGGTCCATCAAGAGGTGAATTAATTTTTGGTCAAGATCTTGAGATCTTGTATTGACAAGAATAATCACTGCAATAATGATCCAATCATAGACTTTTAGGGTGTACTCACACTAGGCACGGTTGCCTTGCACAGTGTCATGGTGTGATTGTCCCGCCTCCCCACTCACCCGCTGACCTGCACTCACATTGCACTTAACGTTCCAGGCCGGAGCACACTTACATCATTCACAATGCAACTTTTTCTTTTGAAGAAAACAGGAAGAAAATTGCTTTCGCTAATAGACTGCTTAATAGATTTATCATTTATGCCACTCAGCGATTTTCACTTGATTGTGCTGCGTATCAGAAGATGACAATGTGAAAGAAATTTGTTTGAAATCTTTGCAAATTTATTAAAAATAAAAAATGAAACTGATGTACATTTTGCCATGACACTCAAAATTGAGCTCAGGTACATCCTGTTTCCACTGATCATCCTTAAGATGTTTCTACAACTTGATTGGAGTCCACCTGTGGTAAATTCAGTTGATTGGACATGATTTGGAAAGGCACACACCTGTCTATATAAGGTCCCACAGTTAACAGTGCATGTCAGAGCACAAACCAAGCCATGAAGTCCAAGGAATTGTCTGTAGACCTCCGAGACAGGATTGTATCGAGGGGCCTCCATCATCTGTAAATGGAAGAAGTTTGGAACCTCCAGGACTCTTCCTAGAGCTGGCCGCCCGGCCAAACTGAGCAAGAAGGGCCTTAGTCAGGGAGGTGACCAAGAACCCAATGGTCACTCTGACAGAGCTCTGTGTGGAGAGAGGAGAACCTTCCAGAAGAACAACCATCTCTGCAGCACTCCACCAATCAGGCCTGTATGGTAGAGTGGCCAGAAGGCACATGACAGCCTGCCTGGAGTTTGCCAAAAGGCACCTGAAGGACTCTCAGACCATGATAAACAAAATTCTCTGGTCTGATGAAACAAAGATTGAACTCTTTGGCCTGAATGGCAAGCGTCATGTCTGGAGGAAACCAGGCACCGCTCCTCACCTGGCCCAACCATCCCTATAGTGAAGCATGGTGGTGGCAGCATCATGCTGTGGGGATGTTTTTCAGCGGCAGGAACTGGGAGACTAGTCAGGATCGAGGGAAAGATGAATGCAGCAATGTACAGAGACATCCTTGATGAAAACCTGCTCCAGAACGCTCTGGACCTCAGACTAGGGCGAAGGTTCATCTTCCAACAGGACAACGACCCTAAGCACACAGCCAAGATAACAAAGGAGTGGCTATGGGACAACTCAGTGAATGTCCTTGAGTGGCCCAGCCAGAGCCCAGACTTGAACCTGATTGAACATCTCTGGAAAGATCTGAAAATGGCTGTGCATCGACGCTCCCCATCCAACCTGATGGAGCTTGAGAGGTCCTGCAAAGAAGAATGGGAGAAACTGCCCAAAAATGCCCCGAGCCCAACTGAACCATACTCTGGCCCACCTCTTCCAAGCGGGCAAAGGGACGGTTAAGCGAACTGTGCCCAGCCAGACTTTGGGGGTCAAACACGCTCGAGCATGATTCAGATCGCCTAGTGTGAGTACACCCTTAAGCATTTGCCTATTTAAATCCAAACAGCGACTTTTTTTTTTTCAGCCAAGCAGTGTGATCATTATCTTTTAAAGTCTACTCATATTTGAGAAGACATCAGGTGTCCAAAACATCCATGAGGGAAGAGAAACAGTGACCATCTTCTATTTTCCTATGCAGAAGCTGAAGGAAAATGTGTTGTTCTGCTTCTTCAAATGAAACACCAGTGTTCACATGGCATCCTCAGTAGCTTGACTTTTGAAAAAAAAAAGAAAAAAAAGGGTTAATTAATGAACTCTCAGGCGCAAAGAAGATGACAGCGTAGGCTGCGCGACAAAAATAATACCAGTTTGAAAACAGCCGTTGCATTTTACCACGCAGCATTTTGAATGATCAATCAATCAATTATAGTAACAATTTAACTTTTTATGTTTATTTTTAACAATCAGAAATATGGGGGGCCAGACATGTAAATGAGGGGGCCTAGTCCCCCCCACAGGACCCATTGTGGCTACGCTACGGCATTAAACACTTTTATTTTTTTAAAAATGTAATCCTCATGATATGACCCCCTAAGCATTGAAGATAAACTGTGAGCTCCACGGCTGACATATTCACTCAGATGGCTGGCTAAATTAGAGATATACTCCTGCATGACAGATATTAAACTGGGATTAGGGAGATTAATTTGAAACTGCTACTGAGCAAGAGACTTTTGCATCAGATCTATGAAAGTTTCTAAAGATAGAAAAGTCAATTTACAACCAGATGAACAGAGTGAATAGCTTTGCTTCAGAGTAACATCTCTTCAGCACAGAGAAGAGCAATAAAATCATATTTTCTCCTGATTTGTACATGTTTGCAACATTTAAACTGTATCGTAACTTTGGGGGTGCTAAATTAATTTTCAGTTGAAAACTAAATGATTTGGTTGATACTTTTTTCCCAAAAAACATTTTTTTCTAAAATGTTTACCATGTTCACACCATTATACATTATAAAAGTCACAATTAAATTAAGAATTCAAAGTCTAATTTAAACCTAACAAATAAAGTTTTAAAATTTAAGGGATTTTTTGAGACATTGAGACATTGACCACATGAACTGACGGTCAGATGTTCTTGAAGCACAAGATGGATTATTCTCAAATCATGCTGGATATCATGATCATCAGGTTTTACACAAACGTGTGAAGCTTGTGCTCTTCCACAAAGCCAAATACACACATGAGAATGCATACACCGCATACACACATGCAAGCTTGCGCCGTTCCTCAGGCACACAGTAATCAATACAGATCAATACAGGGGATCATGACCTTAGAAAGGGTTTTGTGAAGCACTTTTGTTTAATAATCCTGTCGTTTAAAGCCCTGAATCAGTGCAGGACGAGTGTGAAATGGCTCTCACCTTAGTCTGCAGGGCTGAGAGGTTCCCTCTACTGATGTCCAGCTCTTCCTGGATCTGCTGTCTCTCCTGCAGGAGTCTCACAGCTTCCTGTTGAGCGTTGAGCACATCCTGTCTGCTGCTGCTGGCCTCTGCTCTCAAGCGCTCTACCAGCCTCCTGCAGACAAGCACATGAGTCTTAACTCCCTTTTCCATCAGTCCTGACATGAGTGTACTATAAATGAGCAACAGGTGTGAGGATGAATCACCACACCATCCTGCTGGTCACCATTTTATGGTGTTTTACATGTAGAACCCCGTTTATACCTGGTATTAAGATGTATTTTGGTCGATCGGATCACAAGTGGACGACGCTAAATACAGGTGTAAAGGGGTCTAAAAAGTTGAGCTTGTCCACTTTCGACCACTTCCAGAGGTAGCCGAAAAACGCATTCGACCAGATTGCTTTCGTAGTGTAGACGCTCATGTGGTCGAATGCGTTTGAACAGCCACAAAAGACTGTCTTCTCTCCGGCTACTGACCTAATGCGTGAACAGGTAAGCGCACTAGCCAGATGGGATTTAAACTTTGTCGGCTGAAGACGAAAAACATTCCAATCACAATGTTCTCTCACCATTTCTGATTTCTAACACACACAGCGTTTGGTGTGGTCCTGCGCAGAAACGAAAGCTGCAGCTCTCCGTATGTTTTTCCATAGTCTTTGTGCGCGTTCATATGTAAATTGTGCATGTTTATTTTGTCCATTAGATTGAAAGATCTGAAAAAACACAAACATTTACCCATCCATAGACCCTCCCCTAAAAGAAATCAGGACAGAAGTGGTTGAAAGTGGACAAAAGAGACGCACCAGGTGTAAATGGGAATGTGTCTCCCTTGTCTACTTGTGATCCGATTGACTAAAACGCATCTTAATACCAGATGTTATATATATAAAGATGTACTTAAGTCCTTTTAAGTGGGTTAAAACAGTAATACATTTTCATTTAATTGCAATTAACATGCATTTAAGTGTCTGAAAATATTACATTTAGTTCATACTTAAGTCTATTCTTTTAAAGTATATTCTGTAATAATTTCTCTTTTTAAAAGTATGCTAAACTGTCCTTTTTCACAACGGGTTGTTTAACACCTTGTGTGTCAATCATTCTTGTGTGAAATATGCATCAGATGATTATTGAACGGACTTTGGGCTGTCTGAGGCCAAGTCTAGTTTAAACTGGTCTTTTTAGCAGGGCATGGAGTGCGGGATTTTTATTTACAGAAAAATTGTGTATGGGCATGAGAGAATGGGACACTTCAGTTCACAGCAAAACATCTTCACCTTGACTAGTCAGTGAAACAGACCAGAACGCATCTTAATTGAGGCATGATAACATGCAGGAATGGTAAGCACGAAAGAGAGGTTCAATTTAATTAGAGAAGGCAAGCGTGAATATTTAATGAGTGGGGCTGAAACTAATTACGAGAGCAGGGCGACGATGAGCTCATGCACCGTTTCAGCATGGATCAACAAATCACACCCAACTACAACAAATCAGACGCACCACAGCGTCTCAAATCACTCCCAAAATATTGGAAAGCCAAGAGAAAAGCGTATCGCAGCAGAAATGAGAGGTGTTGACCAAGCCAAACCTCCTAATCCTTCAGATGAAACCCTAACAAGTGAAGGACAGTCCTAGAGAGGGTGTCTGGGTACCGAAGTGAGCTGTTGACTAGGTGATGTGTCACTTTTTCAGGAGGTGAAGAGCGTGGGGAGACCCCGCAAAAGCCCCATGTGGCTCTCTTACCTCTTTCTCTGCCATTGGCGAAGTAACAGCTAATCGATCGCTTGCGAAATCCCCAGCACGCCCTCGCCGGGAATGATCAATATCCCTAGCAATTAGAATCCCCTATCTGCATGGCTGCAGGGACCTCAGGGTAGATCTGTGGCCCACAAACACCCAATTTAGTCCTCAACTTACCACTTAATTACTAAATCCTCTGTAATGTGTATTGGCAGATGGGAAGTTGTGCTGTGCACCAGCGGATGGGTGACTGAACAGGAGACCTTTGGCAAGGTGCTAGTTAAGATGCGCTTGCTCGTCCTCTTCCAATCAGTTAAACATCTGATTTCACACACGGATCCAGACCCACGGTGATTCCTCCATTGAGCGGCACACCAGTGCAGGAGGTAAAAGCAGCACGTCAAGGGTCATGAAGGCAAAAACACACTCTGAACCGTTCTGAGAATTGCAGCTTCGCTTAATAAAACTTGGTTAGTGTCAAAGACAGTGGCGCAGTGGACTGTGCACATACTCAGAACACGCAAGAGCTGTTGGCTCATTGGGAACACGGTTTGAGTCTCAATCCCATGTCCATTTTCTCTCCCCCTAAATGATACTACATGCAAGCTCATACTTATGCTGGCCCAGTCGCCAGCATAAGGCTTGTCGCAACTGAGTTTTTGTCCAAAAAATCCTCAATTATGTGGATTCATTACGATTATTTTACTGCTCCTGATCCGAGTCGGAGCCTCCCAAATCGTAAATATCAAACACGAGGCTCCGACGGGATACCACAATAGCCAATGAGAGTGAGCAAGCTATCACCAACCGGATGTTGTGTGCTTTTATAGGTGAAACTCAGCAGCCGAGTTTTGAGAAAGAAGATCGACTTGTACAAATACGGCAACCGTATGAGTGTCTTTATAATGTTTTTTGCAGAATGCACGGCAGGAGAGCCAGATGACACGTCGATCATCCTCCATATTTGTTTTTCTTCTGAAGTCACGCCTGATCACTGTCTCACTTGAAATTGTAACTACAATCAGCAGGTGTGTGGTCTTGTAGTCTGGCCGAATCGTCTAATGTGTGCGTTCGAGGATTATAATGGTGAAAAACGGTTGAAACTGTCCTTACGTCTGTGGTCTCCCATGGTTTAAGATTTGAAAATTGTCGGTTACACTTCATTTAGTAACACTTTATTTTACAGTTTCCTTGTTACACGTTACATGTAGTTACTTTAGTAATAACTATAAATTATGAATAATTACAAGCAACTAACCATACAACAAATCTAATCCTAACCCTATAGTAAGTACTAGGGGGTGTGACGAGACACTTAGCTCACGAGACGAGACGAGACACGAGATTGGGTTCACGAGAACGAGACGAGATTTTTGCACAGTATTTTTAAGAAATCCTCAATGACAAAATTCATGACTGGAAAAATAGTTTGCAGTGAACTGTGATAGTGAACTGTGATTCCTGCTGCAGCTCGTGCTGGATGCGCAGAGCAGATGTTTACAATAGTTTACAATTGAATGTATAATTACACTGTAACAAGGACACCTTAAAATAAAGTTTAACCCTTTTAAGGCGACGTAGTTACATTGTACTGAGTAATACTAATTAACTACATGTAGGCTACTATACTAGGGGAGAGCGGGGCACAAACTAACGCAGGGTTAGTTGTAACACACATGGTTTAACACTTTCCACACATGCCAGGATGACGAAACTTAGTGTATTTACTAGTTGCCATATCAACACTATATAGAAAAAAAAATTGCGTCAAAATTAAAAAATCTTTGGAAGATATCACTGAACATTTATTTAACCATAGCAAAAGTACATTTCTTACTTGCGTTAATTTTTCATCTCTGTTTTTTTTGTTTATTTAAAACTAGACAAAGCTGATATTATTGTAATCTTATATCCGTTATTTAAGAGTTGAGATAGTTCTTTAAAGCTGATCTAACCAGCAGGAGACACAAGCCAGGGTTAAATCCCAGTTGCGCAGGTGGGGCATGCTGTAACACTGCATTACAATGTGCCCCTATTAGAAATATGCTATTATATTCTATACTTTTATGAATTCTATTGAGAAACCATGAGAAAAATGTGAATAAAGACTGTGAGTCAATGTTCAGAAATGCTTAATTATTATTATTTTTTTTAACTATGCTGTATAACTGTGTTTTGAGGTGTGTTTGTTGTCAAACTCAAAAATTAGTTTATTTTTAATGATTAAAAAATGCTATTATTTTTATTCGAAAAAGTTAATAATTGTATTTTATTGACAAAATATTTTAGTTTGTCATGGATATTTTTTTGATTATATCAGATAACATTTTAAGCTGCCATAAGTTCATGTTACAATGTGCCCCTCACATGTTACAATGTACCCCACCTATGGGGCATGTTGTCACATTTCCATTTCCACACTTCCATTCTTTTGGGGTAAATCAAGAAAAAAGTATACACTGTGTTAATGAAACAAAACCACATAACTGTACTTGACGTGTGCAATTAATGTGGGAAAAAATAAATACCCCAAGTCGATTTACACAAACTGAGAAAGTCAAAAAGCGTTAGGTTGTGCCCCGCTCTCCCCTACTATATCCTTACTATAAGGGCCTTTCGCACCGGGTAGTTCTAGGAACTTGGTTATAGGAACTAGCCACCAGGGTGGTTCCTCGAGAACTAAATGTTCCCCTAGGGCCGTTTTCCTGGTTGCATTCGCACCTCCAGTGGGAACTCTGAAGTGATGTACGCCGCGCTTATTGTTGTGACTTTTATTTTGACGGCGCTGAGAACGCCAGAGCCTGAGCACACAGCGCTCACATTCTCTGTCTTCATTAGTTTACAATCTATTTAACAGTCCTGTCTAATACGTTATTAGATAGAACAGTTATACAAAGAAAGTAGACAGTATATGAAAAAGTATTAGCGTTTTCCCTGTGGTTGATGTCCAATGTCGCTAGCTGAGCAGAAATACATAATCATGTTTCGCTTGGTACCCTCAAAGTCGCGTTGGATTTAAAGAGGTCCATCTATCACTGTTTTCCTGTTTGTAGAGTTAGTTTCTGGAGTAAATATATAGGCTATAAACTGTGTGTAGACAGCTTTTTTAGAAATGGCGGGTGCTGGTGTTTTGCGCGCGTTCGGCCACTTGCGTCACTAGTAGTTCCTATTATGCTGGGTTAGACCCTACTCTGAAGTAGGAGCTAAATTAGTTCCCCCAAAAGGAGTTCCTAGAACTAAAATCATTCCTAGTTCCTGCGGTGTGAACACTCCCAAGATGCTGGCACTTCCGCCAATAGTTCTATGAACTATGAAAAGGTTCCTCCGGTGCGAAAGTCCCTATAGAGTTACGGTTAGGGTTTGGTTTAGGTTTAGGGTTAGTTACTTGTAATTATGCATAATTTACTGTTATTACTATAGTAAGTACATGTAGTAACATGTAACTACATCACCTAGAAATAAAATGTTACCAAATCGTCCAGTGTGTCCCAGGCTTTATGGGTTCATAACTATAATTATGTAATTATGACAATGTGCATTGTAATGCAAGTGATATTGTTTGGAACACAATGGGAACTATTTACACTTATCATTTGTTAAAACTGCTCCATTTACACATTACTCTGTGTTTCTGCAAAACTAAATTCTATCTTCACTTCTTCACTATATGCAAATTCAATGGTGTTCACGTCACCAAAAGCAACAGATATGCACTGCATTTTATCATCAGCTGATTTCATTAGGAGAGAGAGCATCAACACTGGTGTGAGAATTTAGCATTCACCAATTTTAATGAAGATGTCAATGTATTGAGCTCCAGAATGTGATGCCAGACGTTGAGTTTCATTTGGGGCAGTTTGCATGTGTTTGCTCATCTCTGGCGGGCCATATCTGTAGAGAAGAGTGTTGCTATACAGATGTGGTAACTGGCTAGAAGGAGCTGGTAGCTATAACATGCTCTCACACATTTCTTTTTTTGCTGTTTTAGGAGGAGTACATTTTACATATGTGGCTTATTTTTTGCCATTTTGGGGGGAGGAAAACTGACTATATGTCATTCACAGTGCTTCATGGGAGTGGGTGGGCACTAAAGAGGCACAGTTTGTCGTGATTCTCTGATTGGTGGAGATTTCTTTGCAGAATCATGGTGTCATTTTTAACTAGGAATTAGTTAATTAGTTAAATTACTGAAATTATTATTTGATTATTAAAAAAAATGACCTGACATAATACACACTGATGGCTTAAACATAAGCAGATACCATTGATTAACAACCTCAAACCTCACAACAGGTCTGTCTTTAAAGGTTCATTAATTCCCCAATGGAGAAAATGAATGGGATATTTACTTCTGGAACCTGGCAGTTGCACTCTATTCTCATTCTTCCGTAGAGCATAATGGGAAATGTACAGTGGGGAGAACAAGTATTTGATACACTGCAGATTTTGCAGGTTTTCCTACTTACAAAGCATGTAGAGGTCTGTAATTTTTATCATAGGTACTCTTCAACTGTGAGAGACGGAATCTAAAACAAAAATCCAGAAAATCACATTGTATGATTTTTAAATAATTAATTTGCATTTTATTGCATGACATAAGTATTTGATCACCTACCAACCAGTAAGAATTCCGGCTCTCACAGACCTGTTAGTTTTTCTTTAAGAAGCCCTCCTGTTCTCCACTCATTACCTGTATTAACTGCACCTGTTTGAACTCGTTACCTGTATAAAAGACACCTGTCCACACACTCAATCAAACAGACTCCAAACTCTCCACAATGGCCAAGACCAGAGAGCTGTGTAAGGACATCAGGGATAAAATTGTAGACCTGCACAAGGCTGGGATGGGCTACAGGACAATAGGCAAGCAGCTTGGTGAGAAGGCAACAACTGTTGGCGCAATTATTAGAAAATGGAAGAAGTTCAAGATGACGGTCAATCTCCCTCGGCCTGGGGCACCATGCAAAATCTCGTGGGGCATCAATGATCATGAGGAAGGTGAGGGATCAGCCCAGAACTACACGGCAGGACCTGGTCAATGACCTGAAGAGAGCTGGGACCACAGTCTCAAAGAAAACCATTAGTAACACTACGCCGTCATGGATTAAAATCCTGCAGTGCACACAAGGTCCCCCTGCTCAAGCCAGCGCATGTCCAGGCCCGTCTGAAGTTTGCCAATGACCATCTGGATGATCCAGAGGAGGAATGGGAGAAGATCATGTGGTCTGATGAGACAAAAATAGAGCTTTTTGGTCTAAACTCCACTCGCCGTGTTTGGAGGAAGAAGAAGGATGAGTACAACCCCAAGAACACCATCCCAACCGTGAAGCATGGAGGTGGAAACATCATTCTTTGGGGATGCTTTTCTGCAAAGGGGACAGGACGACTGCACCGTATTGAGGGGAGGATGGATGGGGCCATGTATCGCGAGATCTTGGCCAACAACCTCCTTCCCTCAGTAAGAGCATTGAAGATGGGTCGTGGCTGGGTCTTCCAGCATGACAACGACCCGAAACACACAGCCAGGGCAACTAAGGAGTGGCTCCGTAAGAAGCATATCAAGGTCCTGGAGTGGCCTAGCCAGTCTCCAGACCTGATCCCAATAGAAAATCTTTGGAGGGAGCTGAAAGTCCGTATTGCCCAGCGACAGCCCCGAAACCTGAAGGATCTGGAGAAGGTCTGTATGGAGGAGTGGGCCAAAATCCCTGCTGCAGTGTGTGCAAACCTGGTCAAGAACTACAGGAAACGTATGATCTCTGTAATTACAAACAAAGGTTTCTGTACCAAATATTAAGTTCTGCTTTTCTGATGTATCAAATACTTATGTCATTCAATAAAATGCAAATTAATTACTTAAAAATCATACAATGTGATTTTCTGGATTTTTGTTTTAGATTCCGTCTCTCACAGTTGAAGAGTACCTATGATAAAAATTACAGACTTCTACATGCTTTGTAAGTGGGCAAACCTGCAAAATCGGCAGTGTATCAAATACTTGTTCTCCCCACCGTAGTTTAAAATTCTAAAATGCAGTTTAAATGACTAAGTTATTTTCAGTGGCAATTGACATACATAAAGATTAGCTTATATTTAACCTGGAGTATTCCTACAATAGACCTGCCCCAAACTGTGAAAGTCAGAAAATCCAGAGTTCCCCACTGGTAATACTGGCATTCAGGTGGCGTTCATGTGCGCTCATCTGGTAAATATGATCATTCAGACATGACTTGAAGGCAGTTATAAAGCTGAGAAATTTGGATTAATCGGCTCATAGCTTCACTAGCAGCCTTAATATGAGTGTGATATGAGAGTGTCATCCTGAGGAACTGAGTTTGGAAAGCTGTCTGCTATACTTATGCAGTCCAAATACTCAATCAAACTGCATTCGAGGACACTGAATGTGTGGCCATGCTGATCTTTGCTCACAGGTGTTTAATTCTGGACACTGAACCATTTTTAAAACAATAATTTGAGTCATAAATGACAATGATAATGGTGTAGTTATGGTATGTACGAGCAGGGGCTAACTGGACCAAGCAGACCCCCTGGTTTTGAGCTTACCGTGAGTCCTGCAGCTCCTGCTGGGTGTTTTCCAGACTGTCTGCTATTCTCTTGAGCTCTGTCTGCAGTCTCCTCTGGGCTTTCTGGGCCAGACGCTGACCTCCCTCCAACAGCTGCACCTTCTCCTGCTGCCGCGTCAGCTCCTGGCCTGAAACACATATATAAACCATGATATCTGTGAAGACCTCACTTCAAGAGTGTCAGAGTTCTGGATTTGTATAACAATCAGGGCTTGACATTAACTTTTTTGCTCACCAGCCACTGTGGCTATTGCATTTTTACTCTGCATTTTCACATGCCATAGTTTTGATATCGATACCATGGGGAAAAACTGCCATATAGATATTTTTAATTATCATAATTTGGCAGCAGGTACTGTTTATTAGGCTGCTGTCACTTTAAGACCTGACACACGGATCCATTATACTGTTAAACATGGGTTTTCTTTCTCAACCGTTTACGTTCACTTAAAACATAACTGACTGTGTTTACGTGAATACTCGCCAAGACTGGCATTTTCACATAATTTTATGTGTATTTGACTGTTTAAGCGCAATAAGCAGCGAAAAAGAGCTAAATTTAGTACTGAGAGGTGGCTTTATGTGCGCGCACTTTGTGTGTGAGCACAAAATCTGCGGGAATGAGTACAATTATGCACAATACATGAAATCCCACGCCGAAATTCAAGCCCTGTAACACCAACAATATTAATTCGGAGCAAATGAGACGAGTGAGCGAGGAGAGGCGGGTTTGTGTGTCAACTTGCTGTCAGAGAGATGAGAGAGAGAGAAAGAGCAGCTGGTATTGTGTCTATTATGCGGAAAATTAGTATTGGAAGCGTTTCAGATATTTCAGTATCAATATGTATCGAAAAATCGATTTTTTTTTACAACACTACATTGCGTTTAATTTATTTCAGATGCCTTTTTAAACGACTACAATTGAAAAATGTATTATATATAAAATTCAAACCGCCAAAGTGGCTAGTAGGAGTGATTGCGTCACACGCAATGCTGTAATACACCCACATTTGGCGGGTGTTAATGTCAAGCCCCGATAACAATATATATATACACACTACTATTCAAAAGTTTGGGGTTGGTAAAAAAATGTTTATGTTTAAGCAAAAATAGAGTAAAAACAGTAATATTGAGAAATGTTATTACCATTTGAAATAACTGTTTTGTATTTTAATTTGATTTATTCCTGTGATCAAAGCTGAATTTTCAGCATCATTACTCCAGTCTTCAGTGTCACATGATCCTTCAGAAATCATTCTAATATGAGGATTTGTGGCTGAATTACTATCACTTATTATTGGTGCTCAATTATTAATAATGGTTCTTATTATTATCAGTGTTGAAATTAGTTTTTGTTGTTTAATATTTTTGTGGAAACCATGATAAATTTTTTCAGGAATCAATAATAGTTCAATAATAATTTAATAACTTACCTTTTAAAATATATTGACATTATTACTGTTTTTACTGTATTTTTCATCAAATAAATGCAGCCTTGGTGAGCAAAAGAGACTTCTTTCAAAAACATGGAAAAATCTTTATTATTCTTACTTCTTATTCTTCCATTAATTTGACCTGTTGTGTGTGTACATATATACCATTCAAAAGATACGATATATAATAATACAGTATATACAAATACACACACACAGCGAAACCTTCATTACACACTAAGTCATGATATAATGACTTTATACTAATGTAGCCCATATAAAATAATGTGCTAATCCCTTTCCAAGGTATACAATGGCCACATCTGCCCCGTTCATCTGGGATGAGGATACTGTTTCTAATGAGCATCATTCCCACAGTGGCGTGTGTTAAAATGTGTATGTATCTGATGGCTGGAGGCTCTGAATTGATGGACTGTTTCATTTCAGATGGGACACTCAGACTGCTGGAGGACACAAACAGGTGCACACACATACTCTGACAAACCCACATGCACCATCACACAGATTTAAAAGCAATTGCTTTTCTCTTGCTAAATCAAGAGAAAATCATTTCCCTGATGAAATGACCAACTTGGACAATCATGAGTTTTTATGGTTGTCAAGCAAGCACTTCTGAGCTTCTGTTTACAATATTTTAAAATATTTGTTGTGCTCTTTGTATGAACATTGATTAATGTTTGCATCTGTTTGTCATATAAAGCGATCACGTCTCTTCAGACTTGAACTCAATTCATATGGATTACTTTTACTATGTCATATGAACTTTTTTAATGGAGAGACAGAAATCTCTCAGGTTTCATTAAAAATATCTTAATTTGTGTTTCGAGGATGAACAAAAGTCTTATAAGTTTGGAACAACATGCGAGTAAGTAAATTATGACAGAATTTTCATTTTTGAGCACTATCCCTTTAAATTGCACTTAATCTAGGAATTTCATTTCATTCGATACACAATTTCAAACCAAGTTGCATCAGCAAATAAACAAGCTTTCTCAGTAAGAACTTCACATTTTAGTAATGACTTTTAATCAACTGGTCCCAAGGTGGTTTTTAGTAGATGTGTCCTAGTATTCACTAGTACTTAAAATTCAACAATATTATTGATCTGGCTGTTGTATGAGAACTGAACTGAGCTGGACAATGACATAATGTCCTGCAGAACTGCTTTATAGATGAAATAAACTAATTTAATAATTGAGGATCTTTACAAAGGAACTGAATCAACACTGAACTGACTACAGCTGAACAACAGCCGAAATGCATCATTTTCCTGTTATCACTGTAAAGCGTCTTTGAAACAATCTGTATTGTATAAAGCTTTATATAAATAAGGTGACTTGACTTGACTTGACTAGTGTGACCACATGTGTAGTTCATGACATAAACTATGAACATGATCCAGTAGCGTGTGGCAACCAGAAAGTGTCACTACAGTATATCAATCACTTTTTTTGTGAAATGTTTTGCATGAAGTATGTGCTACCTTTCTTAAAAATGATTGCCACTTGGTTTGATATTTGTTATCTAAAGCAATGTCATTAATTTTAAGTGTGGCTTAGGTGTCTAAATACTTTTTTGGGGCTGCTGTATTTGCAGTTTCAGGTAAGAATCTTGGAAGGTATTAATAATATATGTTCAATTATTCACATCATGGCAATCCACCATATAAGCTCCACAGTCAGGCGTAAATCGCGGGCGGTATGATAAAAATATCATTAAAAACCACATTGTGTATTGCAAATAATAATAATAATAATGATGATATATACTTAAAATAAATGTGTAAGTAGTAAAATAATACAAACGCAAACGGGGCAAAAAAAATGCGTTTTAAGTTTAGAAACATTTTGAGTCCCCCCTCTCTTGCCTCACAGTAGTTTGGTCCAACACACACCTCACCTACACACACAAGACAAGTCCGGTGGGAGAGAAGTTCTTCAGTAGTTGTGGAACTCCAGTAAGAAACGTTAGACTGTTAAGGCCATTTTATTCACTTTAAACATCGGATGAAGTGATTATTTTCTCTTTAATACATGCTGAGTTATTCATAAATTAGCAATGACAAAAAAATGATAATAACAGATGTATTTTTCTGATATGTCCGATATGTTAGTGATTATTGTTTGGTAGCTTGTTGTAAATCACCCACTACAACTAACACAGCAATAAGCCTATGTGTGAACTGATATTAGGCTAATATTGTAGATGTACCGCTGTGTTGGGTTTTGCTCAATACTATGTGGAAGAAGCAAGATAATTTATTAATTATATTACCATGTGGTGAACCTATGATAACTAACTATTGCTTTGCGTTGTTGCTGTTGGCCAGAGAAAATGACAGAGAAAAGAAAAACGGACATAAGATAATTTTTCAGTGCACCAAAACGCCACACATATCCTTATCCAAATAATACAATGTTGGCTGTATTATTTGTGTCCCCTTCAAAAATTGCCCTTGAGAAATGTTTTGTTTAGTGTCCCCCCCAACTGTTAGATGAAATTTACTCCCATGTCCACAGGTGTTGCACTCTGTGTTACCCGTGTCTCTGCAGGTGGCGTGAGCCTCCTTCAGTTGTTCTCTGAGCTGAAGCAGCTGCGTTTTGAGTGAGGCACACTCTTTCTCCCTCTGCCTTTTCTCTTTTTTGGCTCTCTGCAGATCAGCTTCCAGCCCTCGAGCAGAGCTGGCCTGTCTCTCTGCCTCTGCCGCCCTGCTTCGAATCTTCTCCCGTGCCTGCAGAAGATCAGCCTCGGACTGTCTCAGTAGGGCGTCTCTCTTCTGGATAGCCTGAGAGAGAGCGGCTGTGAGAATCTGCCATAGGCAAAGCGTTTCTGATCTGCACCTGTGAGTGTGTGTGTACTTGTTTACCTGGTCACACTGCCTTTGAGCTGCCTGTAGTTCTCCTTCCAGATTGGCTACCTTCTGCTCCAGAGTATCAACTTGTGCTCGTCTCCGGCCCTCATCTGCTGCATCGGCCTGGAGCTTCCTTACCTGCTCCTGCAGTCGCTGCACCTCTGCAGCACACACAGCTGATTGGACTCAGTGGTAGATTCGAGTGAGAAAGTGAGTAGCGAGTTCACTCACCTGCCGGACTGCAATCTCGGTGCCGCGCCAACTCCAGCTGGCAGACCCGCAGCTCCTGGGCGCTCTGACCGCTGCGCTCCAGTGACTGGAACAGCGCCTAAGGACAAACACACACACACCTCCACTGACATGCGAAGCCGTCACATAGCTGTCAAACTTCTGTGACTGTGCCTTGGGGGAGTTGTGTTGATGCCCGGGGCGCTGGAGGGGCCAACCTAAGGCGGATAAGAATCCCCCCTCATCCCCTAAGCTGTCTCCATCCCCAAGGCTATCGCTACGCCCGCTGCTTCCGCTCGCCTCTTCGACTCCATTCCACTCCCGTCTGGCCTTCATTTAGCATCCCCACTGCGCCATGTACACATAAGCCTGCTGAGGTTGCGAGGTTTGTTCCTGACAGGTGTCGCCTCCAATCCGGCAGCCTGCGCTTTTGACACGCTAACCAATTAAGTCTCTGGGATGCTCTGCGTGTCGGTGCCATCTCTTAATTACCCTGGCAACCAGGTTGTGTGTGAACGTCAACCTGACAGGTGAAGCGGCGTGTCACAACGGTGCGGGTAATGCATATCATGCTTTCGTCTGCTGCATGCAAATGGGACAGGTTTTAGCGAGATCTGATTGCGAAACTAATAAAGTAGACGCATAATCAGCAAACACGGGCAAGGTTGGGAGCCCTTTGTTTGCCACCATTACAATAACGAGGTGTCACAGGGCGCTGGGACTCGCCACTCCAATGCGAACATGTGTCAAGACAAATCTATATTTCATGGCCACTTACAGATGTATAAATAGCCAAACGAGGTGCTGGAATCATCTATAAAACGCTGCTAAAAGGTTGCCAGAAGATGGTGGGCACTGTCAGCGGGACGGGAGGGTAATCAATCTGAGAACGGGGAGCGGGTGGGCAGTGGCGCGAGGAGGGCACTAAATCACGTCGCCGTTTGCGTAGAGTGCGACGAACCGCTGACACTTCGGCTGACGTGCGAGCTCTCTGACAGCCTGATGGATCGCTCCACTACACTCCATTAAAGCTGGATGGCTGGCTGCCACGCTGACATAACAAACAATTAGTCACAAAGGTGCCCATGAACTTGCACAAAGCCTCTCCGGATCCAATCAAAGCCTCAGCTCATGACTGATAAATAGTCCCTGAGTTGCACAGTGTCAATGTATACAGTAACGTATGACACGCGGAGCAGGTGGGTCCATTTAAAGCCCATTTTTGTAACAGGCAGAGATTACAGTGATGGATCCATGCAGATGTGAGCGTAGCATGTGGCGTTTTTTTTCAACTACAAAGACAAACACTGATAGTGCTTCACTCACGTGCTCTAGTTCCTGAACGCGGGACAGTTGGGATTCGTAGTCTGAGTCAGAGTGAACGTGAGTGGCCCGGTAGATGGAAAAATCAGCCTGTGTCTTCACTAGCGTCTCTTCTTGCTCTTCTGCCTAGAAGACATACACATACACAATCGGTCACACTCGGCTCTCAGAAGTTCTTTAGATTCAAAATCCTGCTGGAAATCCATATTACAGCAACAGGCCGTTCACACATTCAAATGTGAGTGGTGATAAACGCGAGAATTGTCTTTTTGTAACTATGGTAAAGTATGGTGCTAGAAAGACCATGGTCATTCCTAGGGAATATGTATACTAAAAAATTTTTACCTTGAATAATCCCAAAGGCCACTTGCGCCCAATTACCTGCCTTTCAGTTAAGACTACTAAATATTAATTAGGTGACAAATTATCTGTCATCCAATTAATATTCATGAGCCATGATCATGTGTTATAAAATAGGGAAAGAAGCAGTAATCTGGACAGAAAGACTGGGTAGTCTTTATTCTGAACTGTAAAACAGCATGTAAAACCATAAGCAGCTCAGTCTCAATCTTCTTCAGTCAAAATAAGGTCTGATAACAGGACCTAATGCCTGTTCATTTCTTCCTTCTGAGAAAGATAATTCAGTCCAGCACAGTGCAGTCAGAACTGAAGACTGAATATAAAACAGTTCCAAATGGGCTCAGGTTTAACGAAGATAATATTTCATTATGTCACAATGCCTGTTGCTGTTGTTCTTAGAAAGACAAAATCAATGATGAGCCAGGGAAAAGCAAGGAAGGTTATACAGAACATGGCAATATACTGGCAATTCAAAGTGCCTTATGTCTGCGATTTCGGCAATCCTATAAGATCATTACAAATCACACTCTGTACGACATGGATCTAATACACTTGGGTATGACATGTTCTCTATGTGGACTGTACGATGATGACACCTATTGAATTGTAGACTACAACGCAAGTTAGTATAGAAGGAGAAAACATCATCAGCATGGGCTTAGTGGTTAACAAATAGAGCAAGATGAATCGCACTTGTGGTTTTATGTGTGCTGAAAAAAAGAGCATAAGAGGAGAATATGGATGCGGTCATGCCTAGGGAAAAGAGGCCAAATTGGCAAGCCAATTTTGCAAATGGAGCTTGAGGTGATACTTCTAAGTTTTAGCGCCATGTCGCATTGATCAAAACGCCAATTCATGTTGCATTTTTATTGGCTAGTCAGCAGACGTAGATCGTAGCAGCAAACACACTCTGAGATGATCATGCTCAATTTCTGACACTGTAAGAAAATTATCGCAGGCTATCTTTGGTCGCAAGACCGTGACAATGGCCATCTTTGAGCCTCTCTCACTGTATGACATAACACCACAGTGTAGGAGCCACGACCACAGAAATCGCCATGATTGGTCATCTTTTGTCTGGGACAGCCCAAAATCGTACAGTGTGTACCGGGAATTACTATTTTATAATTCTAGAGCAACATGTGCATCTGCAGAAAATACAAAGTAATACCGGTTTGATATAACATGAGGTTGAGTAAATGACAACGTTTAATCACATAATACTTTATACAATACATTGCTTTTAACTAAGCAGCTATACAGTATTAAACATGACAAAAACAGTGTCAGTGTCGCATTCAATTACAACTTCAGTTTCAGTTTCTACTATAAAGCAGCTCTCCAGTGTGTTCACGTTTTTCGCATCTGACTTCGATGGACTGAACAGAAGAAATTAACCAAAGAAGATTTCCAGATAAAAGAAGGCGGAGTCACAGAGCACACCTACCTATTACATAATCGTCACGGACCAATGGTAATTCAAAGGTGTTTACCAGCCAGAGGGAACTTTTCTGGTCTCACGCTGTTAGTTCACGCTGGTTAGCTGTTTCGTACTCCTGAAACAAACTTGTTTTGGCCTGATTTTGTTGGAATAACGTCCCACGAGTTCTTCGATTTAATTTGAGGACTTAAGAGTATATTATTGCCGACAGCTCCCACTGAGGATGAAAACAGAGTGAGGTGAATGACTGATGTAATGTTTTACAACACAATCAGAGATAAAGGAAACTTCCTTTCTCACTCTGTTGAAGGTTATGTGCTGTAATGCTGGGGCGCAGACAGCCCTGTGGGAGTGAGAACAATTAAGGGAAGCTTACACGTACGGAAAGGAGACATGAGCGAACGGCTGAAGGACGTGTGTGTTCTGAGGTCCTGCCTGAAAACAGTTGGATCAATATAGCGTGCATGAGTGTGATGTTTAGGGATTGCTAATGGGACGCTGAGCATCATAGACATCTGAGAGGAGAAGCTGAGGTGCTAGAGGAGAAAAAAGCACAGGAAGGAGCGGGAAGGTAGGGCAGGAAAGTCCTCACACCTAGTGTGCACTGTGTCCGACAGAGGTGACTGCACCACTGGGCTGTAGACAAGACCCGTCCCTCCACCGCTGAGAGCAATGCCCATTATTTCTACTAGACACCACAGACCCAGCAGGCTTTTCCACTTTACGCCACCCAGCCGCCCCTCCCGGTGAATGTACACGCAAATCAAAACAACTTCAGGTCCATTTAAACACCAGTTGCGCTGTCTGAAAGGGCCACATACGCAATCTTTATCCAACAACTACAAATCAATAACAACTTCATTTCCCAGAATTCCTCAAGAGAGCCTATCACAGCTCTCTCGCTGACACTGTGGGAAATGAAACACCTGAAAATGCTCTCTCCGCACATAGCATGAAGCGTGAGGGTTCTGACCTGGATCGATACAATCCAGTCAGAACACTCACACGTATCTGAAGCTCAGATTGGCTTTTGCACCCGTAGAGTGCCGTAGATTCTCTTCCCTATTGTGTTCACACCTCGAGCTGCACTAACAAGCCACTTTCCACCTGTACGTGTGGTAACTAGGTTTTATTTGGCTTGATATGCAATCTAAACCCAACAGAATTCAACTCTAGGGAGGAGATGAGTGTGTTAAGTCTGTTGCATTATGGGGCATTCACAGTGCAAATCCTGTAGCATCTCTCTGGGACCCACGGTACTTAATTTTATAGCTCACAGATGTGAAAATACGGCGATTTAGCCAAAGTAGGACACGTTTCTTGGATCAACATTTCTAGAGCAACATTCCTGGGTCAGTGTCATGATGCTCATAATTTTGTTTGGATTTGTTTTGTTGGTGGGGGCGGGGTGGGGTATACTTCAGTATACTTCATAAAAACAATTCAGGTTGATACAACTAATTTTGTTTTAAAAGTCTCCTACAATAGGTTTACATGCATCCAAGTTAAAAAAACACTTTCATTTTATCATAATATACAGTTCAGCATCACCACTTTTCTCAAAGAGTCTGAAATGGTTTGATAAAGGATTCGGTCTCTCTAAACCCCTTTATCCCACAATCCTAGACTGCTCTGATTGGTCAGATGGCCAGTCTGTTGTGATTTGTCTACCCAATGTCGGAAACTAAACGTCCATTAGCATATCTGATTTTTAACTCTGGAGGCTCCCTCAGCGCTTGATACACATTGATACGAATGGTAATGATTGCATCGGTAATGATGGCATATCAATTCCAGCCCGAGACCTCATCCTTTGGCAGTGCATGCAAAGTGGATTTGCTTTTGCAGCGCAGAAAACAGCATCTTCTCGACATGTCGACAACATGAACCAAACACTTCCAGGCCTCAGCTAGAGCTACAGTGTTTGATGGCGGGTCAAAGAAGATGTTGTACGGGCAGCCAATGAAGACAATAGGCTGGCATTATGCAAATGTGAGGAAGATGTCAGGAAGTGACACTGAAATTGCTGACGACTCGTTTGGGCAGTTCAGCATTGATTCTTTCAATTAGGAGACAATGGACCTGTCCAAATACCCACACTTGCGGTCTTGGCCACTTGAGAGTGCGTGCATGCGACAGGAAGTAAGTGCGACTAAGACTGTCCCATGTCTTAAAAATGCCAAAGCGCAGTGCCCTGAACGCACACTAAACCCACACTATCTCGAATACCTCTTCGGAGTGAGGCTAAGCGTATCCCATCATGCATTATGTTCGGAAGATGTTGAGGAAAACATTCCACTGTAAGTTAAATTAATTACATATTACATATAATTTGGTAGTAAAACATAAAGGGCTCTTTCATACACCCGGCGCAATGTGACGCCAGGTGCGAAGCAAGTGTTTTTTGCTAGTTTCAGCCTGGCGCAGTTATCATTTTTACTTTCAGCGCCACGTTGTCTAAATAGCAAATGCACTCGCGCCCATCTGTTCGCCCATGGGCGTGCTGGTCTGAAAACGAGGTGTGTGTAGGCGCATTGTTGGCGCGTTGCTAGTTTGAGCCAATACGCAGTATTTTTTGTGTTATTTAAAGTGTGCGTTAGTAATATGCGCCTATAGGCAGGTGCACAACGTGCGTACACTCTGCTTATTACACACACAGGGATGTGCAGAAGCACACAAACATTTTTAAATATTACAAATAAAAGGATTCCTCTCTGGAGAAGTGTTCAGTCTTTCCGCTTGCAAATTCTGCCATGTAAATAGTGAATCTGCCATTGTGCAAGCACAACTGGCTTTTAAAGGGAATGGGAGATTCCTCTGATTGGTTTATTGCATGTTACACCCAAAACACACCCATGACTCATTAAGAGACTAGGCACAACCCTTTTGGACCATGCGCCTGGTGCACCAACCATTTTTTCCATTGTTAAACTAGCAAAAGTGGATTCGGACACGCCCTAAGTGCACTTGTGCCATGTGCTTCAGACCATGCGCTTAGACTAGGCCCAAAGTGTACCACATTTTATTGGTGCAAAGATGAGTAGGCTATGTGTATTTTGTACAACATTTGCAACTGCTTTTTATCACTTAATTAGAAGCAAAACAATTTTTAAATAGTGTCTTCTAACTTGTTGGGCAAGTTACTGAAAATTAGTAATTAGTTACAGTTACTAGTTACTTATTTTAAAAGTAATTGAATTACTTTACCAGTTACTGTATATCAAAAGTAATTAGTTACTAGGGAAAGTAACTTTTAAGTTACTTTTATGTCTGCTTTTTAAATGTAAATATGAACAGTACTGAACAGTCAAACACAATAAACAATTTTTAGACCTATTTATTGTAATCAACAGGGCAACAGGCCTTCAAATCAAAAGTCCCTATTAATACTTGAAACGAAATAACAACTGTCTCAGTCATTTAACAGTGGGGGGGGATCGGACTTGTTTGTTCAGCACATCCCACAGATGCTCGATTGGATTGAGATCTGGGGAATTTGGAGGCCAAGTCAACACCTCAAACTCGTTGTTGTGCTCCTCAAACCATTCCTGAACCATTTTTACTTTGTGGCAGGGTGCATTATCCTGCTGAAAGAGGCCACAGCCACCAGGGAATACCATTTCCATGAAAGGGTGTACATGGTCTGCAACAATGCTTAGGTAGGTGGTACGTGTCAAAGTAACATCCACATGGATGGCAGGACCCAAGGTTTCCCAGCAGAACATTGCCCAAAGCATCACACTGCCTCCGCCAGCTTGCCTTTTACCCATAGTGCATCCTAGTACCATGTGTTCCCCAGGTAAGCGACACACACACACCCGGCCATCCATGTGATGTAAAAGAAAACGTGATTCATCAGACCAGGCCACCTTCTTCCATTGTTCCGTGGTCCAGTTCTGATGCCCACTGTTGGCACTTTTGGCGGTGGACAGGGGTCAGCATGGGCACCCTGACTGGTCTGCGGCTATGCAGCCCCATACGCAACAAACTGCGATGCACTGTGTATTCTGACACCTTTCTATCAGAACCAGCATTAACTTCTTGAGCAATCTGAGCTACAGTAGCTCATCTGTTTGATCGGACCACACGGGCCAGCCTTCCCTCCCCACGTGCATCAATGAGTCTTGGCTGCCCATGACCCTGTCGCCGGTTCACCACTGTTCCTTTCTTGGACCACTTTTGATAGATACTGACCACTACAGACCGGGAACACCACACAAGAGCTGCAGTTTCGGAGATGCTCTGACCCATTTGTCTAGCCATCACAATTTGGCCCTTGTCAAACTCGCTCAAATCCTTATGCTTGCCCATTTTTCACATCAACTTTGAGGACAAAATGTTCACTTGCAGCCTAATATATCCCACCCACTAATGATGAAGAAATAATCAGTGTTATTCACTTCAACGGTCATAATGTTATGCCTGATCGGTGTATATAGGCCTCATCTCTTGCTAATTGGTTAGGCCGAACTTTGTTAATAAAACATCATATAATGAAGATGTTTTCATGGAAGTTCTTATTCATCCTTGACCCACCTACCAACCAGATTCCTTTCATTCTCTTTGATTTTAGTGGATCTTAATGGTTAGGATTAGAGGTAGGGTTAGGACTACATTTGTTTGACAGGAATGACGAAGTTGTTTGATCTTACTTGGAAAAATCATGGTCACTGCGAAGAGACAAACTTCTCAGCTATGGGTTAGTTAATGGTGTTTCTGGTTGGGCTACCTGGCAACGAAGGCTAGCAGCGGCGTCTCTGAGAGTGCTGATGAGCAGCTCACACTCTTGTGCGTGATTACGGCTGTGCTCCAGTTCTTCCAGTGTGTCTCGGAGCTGCTGGCTCAGTTCGGCAAGGGCATCGTCTCCACTCTCCAGCTGGGTGCAGTGTACCTGCAGATCCCCCTGCAGAGCTACAACCTGAACTCTCAGACGGAGGACCTGCTCTTCCCTCTGTGCCACCTGAGGAGACCAAATCAGTCAGCCACACACAGACAAAAGCATATCAGTAACAGTATCACCACTGATGTCTGCTCTCAGTAATTTAATATACAGACTCTACAGACTTTGTTTCAGAGTAACACAAAAATGTTGCAGAAAGTTAGATCTTTATAAATCAAGTGCGTGACTGAGTCTTTGATCTTTGTTGACACCAATATGAAACCTGTATTCATAGTAATGCTGATATTTGCAAGTACAGTACAGTGCGACTGATGATATAATTTTATGTTTTTCTTTGTGCAGTTATGTACTACCATTTAAAGGTGCAGTGTGTGAATTTTAGTGGCATCTAGCGGTGAGGTTGTGAATTGCATCACCCAACGCTCACCCCTCCCTTTCGGAGCACACAGAGAAGCTACGGGGGCCGACACAGGACAAAGATGTCGTCGTCGGAGAGAGCAGAGAGTGACTAGCGCGCTGTAGAGAAGTTTGTCCGTTTAGGGCTACTGTAGAAACATGGTGGCGCAAAATGGCAATTTCACTGTAAGAGGACCCGCGGTGTATGTAGATAGAAATGGCTCATTCTAAGGTCATAAAAACATAATGGTACATTATGTAAGGTCTTTATACACCACTGAAAACATAGTTATGTACATTATTTTGCATTTCTGTCAATAGATCCTCATAAATACTACACACTGCACCTTTTAAGGTTTGAGATCGGTTAGATTTTAAAATGTTTTTCCATTTATTTGATCAAAGAAACAGTAAAAAATAGCAATAATATGAGCAATTATTACTATTTCAAATAACTGTTTACAAAAGAAGATATTTTGAAGAATGTTGGTAACCAGACAGTTGACAGCAACCATTGACTTCCATAGTAGGAAAAAAAATACTATGAAAGTCAATGTCTACCGTCAAGTGTTTGGTTACCAACAGTCTTCAAAATATCTTATTTTGTGTTCAACAGAAGAAAGAAACTCATACAGGTTTGGAACAACATGAGGGTGAGTAAATAATGACAAAATTGTAATTTGTGGGTGTACCAACCTGATTGTGGGCCTCTTTCAGGTCCTCCTCTCGGCTATGCAGAGTGTTCTCTAGTTGGGCGATCTTGCTGAGGCAGGCCTGGTACTTGTGTTTGCAGAGCTCGAGGGATTCACTAAGAGGTTGTAGTCGGGCCTCTGCATCTGTGGCCAGTTTCTCAGCCTCCAGTAGACCTGCCTTCAGCTGAATCAACTCTGCATCCTGACTGCGGAGAGCTGCTTCCCTGCAGGAGGCCTGAAACACAGGAACACTTATATTTAGAAACAGAAGTTGTGATATAGTGAAACTGAAGTCGGATGTGTTGTCTCACCTCGTTCTCGGAGTCTCTCTGCTCTCTGTGGGCCAGCTCTCGGTCCAGACTCTCCAGGTTATCTCTGTGCAGCTGCAGGCGACTTTGTGTGCTTTGCAGCTCTCTCTTATCCTGCACCTCCTTCACCCGGCTCTCCTTCTGCTCCTGGGCCTCCTGCTGACACCACTGCATCTCCTCACGCGGATCACACAGCTCTTCATTTTGGCCTTCACACTGACACAGAACCAACAACAAAAACCAACTTAGTTTATATCACTTTGCTTGTCTGTGTTTGTGGCGTCCTAGGCCAGAGTGTGGAATTGGAACGGAATAGTGATGCACTAAAATTTAAATTCTGTCCAATAGCGTTATGCCAATAATTATTTTCAAGTTAATGCCAATATTAAAGTTCTGTATGATTATGTCTAAACAACAGAACACTAAAAACGAATAAAACACTAAAAACTAAAAATAGTCATTTAAATGTAAATTTAGGCATCAGAACATCATAATGTACAGAATGAAAAATGGACATTCATTTTGTGAAACCGTGCAATAGAGACAGCTACGCAAGCAATCCAACGCCTTGTTTATGTTTACGTGTTAAATGTGTGGGACAAAATAATAGTTTTGAGAGGTTTATTGATACTATTAAACTACTATATTGGGGCAAATATTTGCTAGTCCTATTATTGCCTTATTTCACCAACAGATTAGACATTTTACTGGATATGCACTTTCTTAATATTTTAGTAGTCAAGTTAATGCAATAACTGATAATACTATTATAAATTTGATTTAAAAAATGCAAAACAAAATATTACAACAAAAGACAAGATAACTGTTCAATTATAAAAGCATGAAATAATAATTTAAAACATTTAAAATGCACATTCTATAATCAGTGACACTCATTCCAAAATGAGCAAGCTATTGTGTCTAACGCAATTCAATATTTAAAAAAAAAAGTAGAATTATGAGTATTTCTACACTGGTGTCTCCATTGCCTTGTCCATGAGGGACCAGCACCACAATTTATTATGCACAAAAATATTTACGGCTAATTGTACTCTTGCGCCACAAATATCACCACAATTTTTGAGAAAAAGTGCAGCAATTTCAGCCATTTCTGGCTGTGAAAATCAGAAAAAAGCCCCACGAAATCTCAGTGAGAATGGTTGACATGCAAATTTTGATGCTTTGGCTTCTTCTGGAACTATTTTCGTTAGCAAAGAATAAATATACAAACTTGTAATATTTTGTTGGTAAGTTACTCACTATTCATTTCTTGTTCACAGACAGTGTTGGCAAAGTTACTTTTAAAAGTAATGCGTTATAATATTGCGCTACTTAGTTACTTTTTATGGAAAGAAATGCGGTAATGCTACTATATAGCGTGACATTTTCCCACCTGGGCTGGGCTTTAACTCTTTCCCCACCAGCATTTTGGGAAAAAAGTTGCCAGCCAGTGCCAGCATTGTTGGTCATTTTCATAAAAGTTCCATGGCCCTCAGAATATTTATTTTGTATGAATATCTGAACATGCAATATATCAAAAGAAAGAACAGACCTTCTTGCTTTTAAACAAAAAAACACCAGTTTTATTCTAGTTTTTGTCAAAGACTGTCTGGAAGGGATTCAGAATGATGATCAAGACATAGATAGAGTAGATCGAGTCCATCAACACCCCTAAGCTTGCACTGTCCTGTAGCTTGTCCTGGGTCGACATTTCATTTGGTAACAATAGGGAGTTTTGATTTATATACTGTTTATGTTGATGATAGTGTTATTTTACATATGCATCTGCTTGCATATGACATCGCTTGTTTCTGCTTCTTCTTCACATGTGTATTGAACAGGAGATTTTGTACTCTTTCAGATGATGCATAATAGCACCCTCTACTGTATTACAGTGAAAACATGGAAATCCGGAAATTTCTGTCAATGGCAGGGAAAGAGTTAATGACAAAAAAGTTATATTTTTGGCATATGTAAAGGCCCCTTCACAACAAAAGTGAAATGAATAAGCCTCAAGCTGAAGGAAATGCATTCTGGATCGTAGAAGAATAGACAAAAAATTTAATGTTTATTTAAATAAATTTTTGCCAATTCATATGGTTGAATTGGATCATCAAAGGTCAGTGACAAAGACATTGGTCAATAAAGTGAGACTAAATACATAAAGCATATTTGTGTTATTTAACATATTTAATTGTTGCAGATTTGCATAATATTCCGAGCTTGCATTTCACTGTTTTATTTATTTTGAGGAATACTGAATCTGTTTTTCTGCAAGTGAGATGAGTAAATGCCTGCTCGCATTAGTCTAGAACTACAATAAGCATCATGTTTAGACAGCGCACACAACACCTCTGCACAGAACTGTTGTATAAAAGCAACATCACACTCACAACAATTACCTGTTCTTATATTCAGTACAACAGCATTCTTGTATGTGATATTGCTCAATTAGTATTAGTACACTTCAAATGCAGCTCATTGAATATAATTTAGAGTCGGAACATCCTATTATAACTCTATATTTACAGACTCACTTCTACAGTCACACGCTGGCATAAATAATGAATGCTAGAGAATCTCAGACAGAAATCACCGAAGCCTGTTTGCTCCCTGAAGCGTGTCTGTGGTGGCTCACTGATAGCAGCTCTACATTAGATTATTAGACTCCAGAGAGAGCAGATCCCAGATTGGATAATATTATTTTTTCCCCTGGCTGATGATGCATTACAAAAATAAGGAGCACTGTAACAGATGTCTCGCAGGGTGAAAATAATAAATCACACAGACTACTGTGCGCACACACATGCGGTATATTAGTTTTGTGAGTTAACTTGCGTGATTTATTAGGTTGGTGAAGGCCCTGGATGGAGTCTCCTCAGTGCACTGAACTTCCCTTTGCAAGCATCATTAAGACTGCAGCGCTAATTGTGTTGTTTTAAACGAGTGGAACCTGATAATGACTCCATTAGTGATTCACCTATGCTTCTGTTTCCTTGGAGTCGAGCCGGGAGGAGGCGCATGGACATGCACATGGGAAAACTGCTGACAGATGAATGGGATAAATGAAGCAAGAAAGCAGAGGAAAGGAGAGAATATGAATGTTTCTTAAGTTGATGAAAGCTAAGGTGGTAAAGCGAAGGAAGGGCTCGACAACCACAAGAAATATTTGGACGATTGATCCTTTGAGGATGCCTGATTGGCCAACTAAATTGATTTACACCACAGAAAAGGTGCATTCACATAGACATTTTAAATTAGGCACAAATATGGCATATAAATGCATATAAACAGGTAAAAAGCATGGTTAAATGCTGATTCTCAGTTATTAGGGGCTAAGCACTGAAGGTGCGTTCTTATTATTATTATTCAACTCTGGAAGTGTATGGCAAACGAATTCGGCAAAGAGCACGCCAAAATGAACACGAGGCTATGTGTGCGTCTCATTCAGTTCCCTAGCTCCTGAGCTCTTGAATCAGTATATCGTGTACACGAATTCGGGCACTGGTAAGGACAGTAAAGGTCCTTAACTGTATTTCTGGCGACGTGACAACGTCCTCATTGTACAACATCATTACTGGTATTTATGAACAACAGCAGAGATTATATCTTTCTGACATTACTTGTAATGTTATTTAAAGTACATTATGATAAATACTTTGCTTGTTACATATTCGGGCAACATTTCAGATGTAAATAAATTATAAATGTTGGCTGGATTGTGTTCATTACCTCTCCAATGATGTATGTTTATTCTGAAATATAATAAAATAATGGTTTCTATTTTTTTAAAAACACATATTGCGCGTTGTTATCGGTCGCTATGTGTAGTGAGTTGGCTCACGTGATTTAAATTTCGCGCTTCAGAACTTCCCTTAAGGGAGCATAGTGAGCATCGATGCACCCTGGGTTTTGCGGTGCGTTGTGGGAAGAATTCTGCGATTGAGATTGAAATGGCCGACTTCCTGATCAGTGCCCTGACTACTGAACTAGGGAGCTGATTGAGACGCAATCAGCTCCCTAGTTAAGTAGTGATGTTGTACAATGAGGACATTGTCACGTTGCTGGAAATAGAGTCATCAGTGTCCCAATGTGTAGTGAGCCAGCGTTCTTTACTGCCCTTAGCAGTGCTCGAATTCGTGTGCACGATATACTGATTCCTGATTCACAAGCTCGGGATCTAGGGAACTGAATGAGACGCACCCTTGGTTTGTGTTATGACAACCATGGCCTAAAGGTACATACAGCGTTTTAGCACAGTGCCACCTAGTGGTCAGGAGATATGAAAAATGGCTCTTTTTGCTTATAACGGTTTGGCCAAAAATCCAAAACTTCCAAATATTAAAAGTTAATCTACCATGAGACACTGGAACTTCACCGAAATTTTCATTCAGGTGCATTTAAGGAAAACTAGAGGGTTTAACCAGTCAGCCTTGCAAGGCCATGTAATATTGTATAAAATTATTATTATTATTATTACTATTATTATTATTATTTATAGCAGATAATTGTACTTTTATTGGCACTAACAACAATTACACAAGTACATCATGATTATTGGTGTGTTTACGGCAAAATGACCAAAAATGACAACAACAACAAACATAAATAAATAAATAAATAATTTGCTGTATAATACAATTATTATTAATTTTTATTATTGTGAATAGTGATAATGAAAAGTAGACTATATGCTGGACTACAGATTTCTGTATCACTGTATGGTTCACTATGTTTTGAGACAACTGAATGACACTTTCGGAGAAGTAAACACAAGTTGTCTCATATTATAGGACTTTTGAAAAATGAGCTGAAGACTCCAGTTATAGCCGAATAAAATGTTTTATGGAGCGGACATGTTCACATGACCAGCTATCTAACCCCAAATCATTTTATCTCTGTAACCCTTCTTTTTTGACACATTCTATCGCAGAATAAATGAATCATGTCTAAGAATAGTGCATTTCGACAATAATGGCATTATTAATTAAAAGCTTTTGCGTGACACTTCATCCACACCTCTAGGTGTCAGTATAAGTCCAAGGGCAACATAAACAAAAAACTACTGAGTGCAACTTGTCAAGTCCTTGGAGGGAGTTGACAGAAGCGTGTTGCGTGTCGGCATTACAGCATGAATCAGTGCTAAACTCAGTGCCATTTTCTAAGTCCCCATTTCAGTCGCAAACTCATCACACAGACAACAGCCCATGGCTATTTCAGATGAGACTCAGACAGACAGAGAGGAAGGGTAGACACACTTTTTATGGAGCTCTCTCGTTCTTTTCCGCCGCTGATTAATTTCGTACTAGATCGGTTGGCCAGCAGTGTTATTAGCATAAAATTTCCATGGATCAGGCCCTGCAATAAAACCCTGTCATCAAGTCACTTGTCAAACACACAATTTCAAATCTCATTTAGTTTCTAATATCATTTTCATACCAGGCGGAGGGGTGCTGAGAGAGGTGGAGGGGTAGAACAGAGACGGGAATGTGTTATGTAAAGGATAAACGGAGTCATCGATCAAAATTAAAAGAGCTGAGCTTCGCTTCATGATTAAAAATTCTACGGATCAGCATCAAGTGTTTATCAGGTGAAGCAGACAGCAGAAGGTTGAGATTCTCGCTGTGGCAGCACTGGATCTTCTAGAGGACTTCAAGTGTAACGCAATCAGTCAGTGTTTGCTGTAACAACAATCTACTATGATAATCTAATGCCACTGTGAAATAAATTACATTTTTACATTTTTTAAAGAAAATCAGTGTTGACTGCCTGTGCAAAACTTTGCCAGCAAGACACTAGGCTCATTCTCATCAAGGACGATAACTATAATGATAACTATAAAGTTTTAATAATCGTTCTAATTCTGTGAGAATAGAGTTGTCCAACCCCAACTATAACGATAAAACTACTACTTTGTTGAAGTCACTTTTTTTCCAGTCAATAAGAATCTTTAAAGAGCGCAAGCATTTAAACTGTGTTGGGGAAAGTTACGTCCATAGTGCTGTTCTAGAACAGTTGAACTGTAGAACAGAACATAGAACTGTTCACAAGTGAACTGTATTAGTGGACTAACGTAGGGAATAGTGATTGAGGATTTAGGGGGCGATTTCAGATTCAGCCCAACACTTACTTCAGCATTAAAAAAATAAAAAAACTAAATTAACATTTAATTATTGCAGGTTTGCATAATATTCTGAGTTTGCATTTCACAGTTTTTGTTCATTTTGTGGAATACTGGATCTGTTTTTGTGCAAGTGAGATGAGTAAATGCCTGCTCACATTAGTCTAGAAATGAGTCATTAGTCTTCCCCTCCATCCTCCCCACCACCACCAGGTTGGCCATGTCTATCCATCGGGGGTAGGCTCCACCCCTGCCTTCATCTTCAGGCAGGATCAGCCAAATCTGCATCCCCAGGATTTGGACTAAGGACGGGGCCTACGCCAAAGAACTTTTCTATATAACTAAACACGAATCATTGTAGTTCACTACCATCTGTTAATACTTTATTGAATAAATACCATGTAAACGTTCATCTGCCCTCTGAGTCTTTCTGGTAGAATTACAATAACCATCATGTTTACACACAACGCCTCTGCACTCACTCCTGATTTCTCTCAACATGGGGACAGGACAGCTGTCAGTCAATAAATGGGAAAAAAAGGAACTTGTATTACTTCCTTGAAAAATTTAAAATTTAATTTAATTTAAAAGTAATGCATTACTTCACTAGTTAAAAAGTAATCTGATTATGTAACTCGTGTTATTTGTAATGCATTGCCCCCAAACACTGGTGAGAGACGACATCCGTGCTTATAATAAACAGAACTTTATTGAGCGTTGGTGTGGATGCTATAGTTATCATTGTAGTCATCTATAGAGTTATCATTCTTTGTGTGAACGGGCCTTAAGCTGTTGTAAGTGGTTGCTGTGCTGTGTTTTAAGTGTTTTTGAGCACATGCTATGTGTTTTCTGCAAGTTTAACATATTTGGCAATGCAACATGCACTAGGTTTACTTTATTTACATGTTTACAAAAATGTACAACATTTTTGTGGACAGAAATTTGCAGCATTTCAGCAGTGTTCTGCTAAAATAAAAGCTTGAGGATTTAAATATTTAAAGCTCAAGGATTTAAACATGAAGAATTTAAAACATAAATATTAGTATGATAACTTGTAGTGTAAATAAAATTATGATTGTCATCAAATATTAATTTTTCATTCTATAACTGTTTATTTTAATTTTTTTGCTGTATAATTACAGTATAATTAACAAAAGTAGTATATTTCTGTCTATTCTGTCAGATTAATTAATTAACAGATTAATTAAAAAAATGTATGTCTATATATATACACTCACCTAAAGGATTATTAGGAACACCTGTTCAATTTCTCATTAATGCAATTATCTAATCAACCAATCACATGGCAGTTGCTTCAATGCATTTAGGGGTGTGGTCCTGGTCAAGACAATCTCCTGAACTCCAAACTGAATGTCAGAATGGGAAAGAAAGGTGATTTAAGCAATTTTGAGCGTGGCATGGTTGTTGGTGCCAGACGGGCCGGTCTGAGTATTTCACAATCTGCTCAGTTACTGGGATTTTCACGCACAACCATTTCTAGAGTTTACAAAGAATGGTGTGAAAAGGGAAAAACATCCAGTATGCGGCAGTCCTGTGGGCGAAAATGCCTTGTTGATGCTAGAGGTCAGAGGAGAATGGGCCGACTGATTCAAGCTGATAGAAGAGCAACTTTGACTGAAATAACCACTCGTTACAACCGAGGTATGCAGCAAAGCATTTGTGAAGCCACAACACGCACTACCTTGAGGCAGATGGGCTACAACAGCAGAAGACCCCACCGGGTACCACTCATCTCCACTACAAATAGGAAAAAGAGGCTACAATTTGCACGAGCTCACCAAAATTGGACAGTTGAAGACTGGAAAAATGTTGCCTGGTCTGATGAGTCTCGATTTCTGTTGAGACATTCAGATGGTAGAGTTCTTGGCACACTTTAGGCCCCTTAGTGCCAATTGGGCATCGTTTAAATGCCACGGCCTACCTGAGCATTGTTTCTGACCATGTCCATCCCTTTATGACCACCATGTACCCATCCTCTGATGGCTACTTCCAGCAGGATTATGCACCATGTCACAAAGCTCGAATCATTTCAAATTGGTTTCTTGAACATGACAATGAGTTCACTGTACTAAAATGGCCCCCACAGTCACCAGATCTCAACCCAATAGAGCATCTTTGGGATGTGGTGGAACGGGAGCTTCATGCCCTGGATGTGCATCCCACAAATCTCCATCAACTGCAAGATGCTATCCTATCAATATGGGCCAACATTTCTAAAGAATGCTTTTAGCACCTTGTTGAATCAATGCCACGTAGAATTAAGGCAGTTCTGAAGGCGAAAGGGGGTCAAACACAGTATTAGTATGGTGTTCCTAATAATCCTTTAGGTGAGTGTATATATATATATATATATACGTATGCTAATGAAAAAAAAATGAAACAAAACAAATACAGTATTGTTTAGTTTTATGTAGTTCGGACCAATTCTGTAAGAAACTGCGACTAATAAATAGCACACAGCCTTCTAATGAAACTTCCACTGGCTCATGAAGTGGTTGCCAACAGTCTTTCAGATGCTGTAATAAAGTATGATAAACATTATATTTATAACACACACAGAGACACTTAAAGCCAAGCTGAAGGCACAGCCACTAATTATGAAAAATAACACTGGCTTGGAGAGTGTAGAGCGTGCGTGTGGGTGTGTGTGTGTGTGTGGGGGGGTTATTTTAATAAGGACAGAGAATCAATGCAATTTAATCAATCTTCCCTAATTAAAAAAATCTATATTGTGAAACAATCAAGGTGCATAAACAAGATTAAAATAAATGAAGGAACTGTGCCATGAGCAAGGGAGGGCCTAATTAAAGGGAGTTAATTGGAATTCCATGCCTATGTGTGGTTTGTCGATGCAGCAGACAGGAAATATTACACGTGAGTGCGCTCACTGGAGACCTCACAAACACCCTTCAGCTAAACACACAGAAACAACACGACCAGACTCATGCTTACTCCATATTTTCTTTCAGCTCTCAATACCCAGACTTGCCAATTTGTGATTTTTATTGTGTTTACCTGTTTGTAAAGAGAGTCTGTCTCTCGCTGGAGCTGTGTCGTGTTGTGTTTGTTCTTCTCTGTCACCTCCTCTCTCTGTTTCAGGGTCTCCTGAAGTCTACTCAACTCCTTCTGCAGTGCCACAACCTCCTCTGTCCTAGACGTGACCTCCTGCATCTGTTCTGCGAGCTAAACACACACCACAGCCACACAATGACAATATTAAATGCATGTTAATGGTCAAGTAATGTGGATTTTTGATAGCCAGTGCCAGTATCTAGAGAGCAGGATGAATCATTATCAGACACACCCAATTTAGTTCTTGCAGTCTCTACTAACGAGCTGATGAGTTGAATCAGGTGTGATAAATGAGGGAGACACACGAAATGTGCAGGGCTGGGGTGCCTCCAGGATAGGTTTGAAAACCACTGGCCTAGATGGAATCACCGGATTCGGTCCCACTTTATATTAAGTGTCTTTAACTACTATGTACTAACATTTAAATTAATCTTTTGATACAATGCATTTGTTGTGTACATACATGTCTTTACATTGTACTTATTTTCTGTAATTACATCTACGATTACACTGTTCACCCTTCCTTTACACCTTAACCCACCCTTAAACTTACCCATATCACCAAACCTGTCCCTAACGTTACCCGTATCCCATCTCAACAGCAGAAAAAGTGTTCAGCAATACAACAACAACACAATAAGTGCATTGTACTTATTTTTTGATCTAGGTACATAGTAGTTAAGGACACCTAATATAAAGTGTGACCCCAGATTCTGATTTTATGCATTCTCAGTCATGGTTTTGGGGGAAAATCTGTAAACATAAATCTGTGTATAAAAATTACTAAATAATAAATATGGAACTACATGGTAAATTGTGTTAAATTTAGCTGAGATTCCTTGGTATTATGTATTATTAAGTATAGTAAAGCCATAATGTAACTTTTTTTTTTTTTAAATATACACATAATATATATAAAGTATATACAATACCGGTCAAAACCTTGGAATAATTAAGCTTTTTTGTGTTTCTGAAAGAAGTATCTTATGCTCACTATGGCTGCATCAAAGTATTTGATTAAAAATACAGTGAAAACAGTAATATTGTGAAATATTATTACAATTTAAAATTACTGTTTTCTATTTTAGTATATTTTAAATGTAATTTATTCCTGTGATGGCAAAGCTGAATTTTCAGCATCATTACTCCAGTCTTCAGTGTCACATGATCCTTCAGAAATCATTCTAATATGCTTCTATATGTTTGGGTTAAGTAAAAAAAAAAAAAAAAAAAAAATCATCAAGAACACATTAAATTGATCTTTAGTGACAGTAAAGACATGTATAGTGTTACATAAGATTTCTATTTCAAATAAATGCTGTTCTTTTGAACTTTTTATTAATCAAAAAATATGAAAAACCTGAAAACCTGAAACCAGTAGATTTCCACAAACATTTTAAACAGTTTCCACCACTTCTTCTGAGGAAAATTCAAGGCTTATTCCTCACAGAGCGTCTTCCAAATTCGATGAAAAGCAGAGGAATCTGATGAAGTTTGATGGTTTACAGGTCCGCATGGCTCACGTGGACGATTACTGTATGAATAGTCTGCGCTGGCCGTGGGTGTGGTCACATTACAGGTAATGAGCTCAGGCGGGAAATATTGTACCTCTCGTTGGTTTCATATGGATTACATAAACAGAAAATACTGTATTTGTTTTCGATATTAATTTTTCGACTTAATTTAAATGTAGACACTTCAAGCTTTCTAAAGACACATCTCTCATGTCTGTGTGGCAAGTATTCGCTGAGTTTCGGTTTATTTTCGCGACACGTTTCAAAAAGAAGTTTGCAAAAACTGAGATGGCAGAAAATGCACCCTTTTTGTTTTCTTTGTTTTTCTTTTGTTTCTGTATGACAAAAAATGATGGAGTATTTTAAGTCGATTTTGCTGCTATGTAGAAACTTTGAAGCTCTGGATCCACCAAAACGCGCCGGCGCGTTCATCAACCCTAGGGGGTTAATAATTGAGCACCGATAATGTTGAGCACCAATAATATTTTACAATATTACTGTTTTTACTCTATATTTGATCAAATAAACATTGCCTTCATGAACATAATATACTTATTTCAAAAAACATTTTTTTTTTAAAAATGTAATTATTCAAAAGTTTTGACCGGTAGTTAATGTATATAGTATATAGTATATATATATATATATATATATATATATATATAAATAAATGTGGCCAGAAAGAGTAGGAAAGCACAGAGGCCTGAGGGAATTCAGCATGGCGCACAGCTGTGGCACAGAGACATGTAGAGCCGTGGATATTTGAGGCCTCTCAAATTCATCCGTCTTTCATTACATGCCTCTCTATAATCCCACACCATCACCCCTATAGTGCAAAGTTTTTTCTGAAGGAGGACTCTCTTTCTCTTTCTCTCTGTGTCTGTCTTTTCAGCCGTCTGCTTGGATTAAAATTACATCTCCCCTTGAGTCTTAGGAAATGCCACATGAAGCAGTTACTAACAAACCTTCATGCAAGAGGAGGGGGAGCGGATTGAGGTGTGGTGGGGGGGGGGTTGGATGTGCCCTTCAGCAAAAATGAATTTTCCAATTGCAGTTAGTTCTGCCATGAATAAATAAACAAATGAATAATTGAGAGGGCAACATAAATAAATAACATCACAAACATTTCACAGGCACTCATAAGTTTGGAAGATAACTGGGGCTGAATGCTAATGATAAAAACAGTACATGGAGCAGAATCCAATGCATTATTCACTGCTCGCTCGCTCTGAAAAAAGTCAAAATAAATTAATAAATATGAAAAAGAAAATCTCTCAAAGAACTCAAAACATCCAGTCAGCACTGAAGTGACAGGTTTGTCCCATTTATAACATCCAAGGACACTCTGCCAAACAAATAACTGACCAGTCAGAGATGTATAAATAAACCAGCACAGGCTTCTACTTCAATTGACAGGTTATGCAAAAGTTTGGCTCCGAGCACACAGAAAAGCGAGAGACAAGCGGGCGTCAGGTCCATCTTTAGTGTGTGAGTGAGAGTGGATGGACTGGATGGCCCGTGTCCTTGATCCAGTCTGCATTCAGCCCACGGAGGCCTTCACATGCAGCCTTCTAATCTAAGGCCGCATTTACACTGCAGGTCTTGATGCCCAATTCCCATCTGATTTTTTTGATGTGACCCATATCCGATATCTGCATTTACACTATACACTTGGTGGAACAACCCAAGGTAGACGTACTGACCCAGAAAAGCTTAAGTAAAAATGGTGCGATTTGCAATGGACGCAGACAAAATAATAAAATGTTTTGCTTTCCGCACCATCTTTAAAGGCCAGAAAACATTGGGATGAGCCTTCATCCTCTATTGCGCCATTGAAAAGAGTCATGTGATCATGGTTGGTGTCCACCTGAGTTGACGTCATTGGCCATCGTCGCTTTTTCAATGATGTACGACTCGCAACTGTCTGCTTCATATAATTCATATCAGATAAGGCCTGAAACCAATCTGAGAATATCGGAACCCATGTGTTTTTTTTTCTGTTTACACGTTCGTGGGTCATATCCGATCTGTGCCACATGGGAGGACAAAATCTAATTGAATCATGTAATGTAAATGTGGCTTATGAGTTATACATGTTGTCACGATACCAAAATTATGACTTCGATACGCTACCAGACTAAAATACCTCTATACCGATACTGAATCGATTCCACAGCAAAAAACAGTAAAAGTAATTGAATAATATGACAGAACTTATTATTCACTTTTTTTTTTAAAGCTAAAAACTCGCTTGGCCAGCATGTTCCTGTCCTGCTTTTTGACCATTCCCTCCTCTTATTGCAATAATAATTACATGCCAGTGTGAACATCCTTACAGAGATGTTTGCAACAACCACATTATCAATCAATTTTTATATGTAATTTTATAATTACAATATAGATATTTAATTTTATCTTTGTTTTTAAAAATAAGCAAAAATGCAAATTACAAACAATATGACAAAAATAGTGCTTTATTTTTCAGCTACAATAGGTCTATTTAACAGTAGTATTCAAGAAAGAAATTAAATAATCAAATGTAAAAAAAAAACAAAAAAACAAACAAACTGCATAGTCTTCACCCGATAAATTAACTATACACTGACTCTTAATAAATATATTAAAGTTATTTAGGTGATTTTCTTTTTTCTTTTGTTGTTTGATATTGACATTAATCACACAGAATATTATGTCCGGCCCTTTAAGATCTGCACGGACCCAATTCATTGGAACACATCCGATTTCTTACTCAACTGTATACGCCCACTAAAGACATATCCGACTGTGTTTACCTGAATACTCGCCAGGACGTGCATTATTACATATTTTTGACCATTCAAACCCAAAAATCCGCGAAAGAGAACTGAAGTCGCGATCGCATGTCGAAAGGAGCGTGTGCTTCAGGTCAGAGTCCCGCGCTGAGCGTATATATTTGACTGTTCCGCTTCCATTGTTTAGTGAACGGTGGAAGCAGAGCTTTGCACATGTCCTGACTCCTGCTGTCACACATCGACGCAAATTACGAAATACTGCTCTTATTAGAGTGCTGTTCTTCTTAAAGTACCGGTACTAATAAAAGGGTATCGCAGGGTATCGCAATACTTTTTTAGTACTGGTATATCGTGCAACACTAGCACATAAGCTACTAAAAAGTCATTCTGACCCCAAACTTTTGAATGAGAGTGTAGGTGACTGTATTTTCAATGTGTGTATATCACAGATACCTTTAAAAATGGACAAAAGGTGAGCGGACCAAATGATTGACAGGTTTTCCTCACCTCCTCTTGTGTAGTAGTCAGACTCTCCTGAGCAGCCCGCAGGTCTGCCATCAGTCTCAGAAACGTCTCATCTCTATTGGACACCTACCACACAGACAGGTTTTACTCCACAGAAGCCTTACTAGACAGTGTTTTACCAAAGTATGTGGTGCGTTGTACCTCATCCTGCTCTGCTCTTTGTTGCTCTGTGAGCCACTTGCAGTCTTTCTCCTGATGCCGGATGTCACAGTTCAGCTCAGCTACTCTGGAGGCCAGAAGATCCCTCTGCTGCTCTGCTTCCTGTAGCTCACGCTGCAGCCTGGAGACCGTGGACTCCTCTTCAACCAGCTGTTTGTGTATAGGAACAGAGATGCAAGATATCTTATTGTAGGTCAGGTTGCATCATGCCGGTCAGTGGATGTGTTTATAGATGTGCAGATCTTGAAGGCTGGAGAGGGTGTAGCAGGTAGTGTATTGATGAGAGAAGTGTATTGATGCTGATCAGTCTTAAGCTCTCACTGATCTCTCTCTGATCTAGACCTGCTTGCGGCTTTACTTGCACAACACATTATACTGCACTTGTTTATTCCAATTAAGCACAGACTGGATGAACAGTCAATAAAACTAGTTAAACATAAAGTAATACATGAAAAGGTTTTTTGAAGAACTTTTAAGCACCTCTCTCTCAGAAAACAGCCTCAGACGTCACGTCCAGTGTTGGTGGGTAATGCATTAACGCAAGTTACGTAATTAGATTACTTTTTTCAAGTAGTGAGTAAAGTGATGCATTTACATTTACATAAATATCTGAGTTACTCTCTCAAATAAGTAGCCTAATGCAAGTTACTACCGTATGTTTTCCTATTTATTGACTGACAGCTCTCCTGTTCCCATGTTGAGAGAAATCAGGAGTGAGTGCAGAAGCGTTGTGTGCCCTGTGTGAACATGATGCTTACTGTAGACTAGATGTGAGCATTTACTCATCTCACTGGCACAAAAACAGATTCAGTATTCCTCAGAATGAATAAAAACCGTGGAATGTATACTACGCAAACCTGCAATAATTAAATGTTAATACAAATATACTTTATTCATTTAATCTCACTTTATTATCCAATGTATTTGCTTCTGACCTTCGATCATCCAATTCAGCCACACTAATAAGCAAAAATTACTTTAAATAAACATCACATTTGTGTTTCATTTTTTGGCTTTTATTGCTGAAGTAAGAGGGTGCTTCTCAATACTCAAATTGATGCTTCCTCGTTTCCTCGCTCCTCCGTCCTCCAGCCCGTGACCTGGAAACCGACTGAACTCAGATATCTTGAAGGACATCTCATTTCTCTAACTGCACCACAAGGAGACGAGGAATGAGGAGTGAGGAAGCTTCCTGAGGAGGCATGAGTGAGGATACACAGGTGTATCCTTCCCTTGCATCCTAAGGTGGTGGAGCTAAGACGAAAGGAAAGGAAGCGAGGAAAGGAAACAAGGATGCACAAATAAGAAATGAGAATTGAACGCTCTTCTGCGTCCTATTCTTCTGCAATCTATAATGACAGCACAGCTGTAAGGTTTGTTTGAGCTGCGCCCTCTACTGTACAGGCATGAATTTGCATAAGCCTGAGGCTTATTCATTTCACTTTTGGTGTGAAAGGGCCATTATATTTGCCAAAAATATAACTTTTTATATTATTATGAAACAAAAAAGCAAGCCCAACCCAGGTGAGAAAAAGTAACGCAAAAGTAACGTAACACATTACTTTTCATTAAAAGTAACTAAGTACTGCACTAGTTAGTTACACTTTATTTTAAGGTGTCATTGTTACAATGTAATTATATATTTAAGTTCTGAGTAATATTGATTAACTACATGTACTTACTATAGGGTTAGGGTTTGGTTGAGGGTTAGTTGCATGTAATTATGCATAATTTACTGTTGTTACTATGGTAAGTACATGTAACATTAAAGTAAAATAAAGTGTTACCTTAGTTACTTTTTTAGGGAGTAACAATATTGTAACGCATTACTTTCAAAAGTAACTTTCCCCAACACTGGTCGCGTCCACGGACCACCCACACTCCGTTCGCTGGCTATGCAAGGCTACCTGCTGTCAAACTTTAGCATTGGCAAAGTGGTAAGCAGTAGCGGCCTTTGCTATATTTCACTTTAAAAGTGCCTCGCAACAGAAGGAGCCTCCGTCCACTTGTGCTTTAAAAGAGCCCCGCCCCCTGACATCACGGAAATTAACAGGGGCTTGGGGCAAAAATGCCACCAAAATGAATAAAAATAAAATTAACTTGGGGCAAAAATGTCTCTGTATGAGTTCTTGTTTTTAATATTTATAACAGAGTGCTGTTTTCCTGAATATCAGCACAGTTGAAAATGTGATGGTATTAATTTTATACAACAGTATAAACAATAAACAAGAAGTTAATGTTAGGTGACTTTCATTTTAGACTTAGAACCTTGTCTGGTTTTGCTCTATTTTGTAACTCACTCATTAAGACAATGATTTACCACCACCTACTGGCAGTTTTAGTTTCATTACTTTTCCCCCCATAGTTTCATTTTCTATATTTATATCTCACGTCTGCGGATGATAAAATCATACCTGTGGTCCACCATGCTGCAAGAAAGACTGTCCGTATATAACTGGATAAGGATAAACTTGTCAGAGCTTTTGCAGCACTCCGTTATCAGAAAGCCGAGTTGTAAACGTCAAAATCGGAGTAAGTGTAAAACATTTCCTCTATTCATATTGTATTAAATCACTTATCTAATCCCTGTTCTCTAATTTTTATTTCTTTGCTCTCATAGCCTGGTCATTCCGCTGTCCAAGGTGTTTGCTGAGGGGCTGAGAGAGTGACGAAGATTGAATGTTGATTTTGTTTTCGGTCGTGATTGTAATGCGTGGATAGTGGTAGATGGAATGCGTTTATAAATAGACTATTAAGAGTGAAATAAGAGTTAACAATATTAAATGTAATATAGATAATAAAGTAATTGCAGTCATATTGCATACGGCATTTTTTTAGGTTGGGGGGTGGGGATGGGGGGTGGGCATGTTTTAAAATGGGCATCCAAATTGATAAACTAGTGAAGTGCCTAGTGAGGAATATATAAATAATTCATTTAATGCTGAATATGTGTGAAAATAAAATATTCTATTTCACCTTAAATTTGTGCATGCATGCATGCATATACTGTATATGTTCAGAAATAAATTACATTTTATGATATATTAAGAGAAAACTGTTCTATTAAATAATAATATTTCACAAGATTCATGTTTTTACTGAATTTTGGATCAAATAAATAAATCCTCGATGAGCATAAGAGAGTTACAGTCTCTCTCAAGAATTCTGCTTCCTGGCTCAAAGCTTCCAGATTGTCCTCATGCTGACCAGGCTAAAAGACCCTGAACAGGCGTCAATTAAAAACAGCAGGGTTCAAAACAAACAAAACAAAGAAGGAAAAAAAAAAAACATATTTTGTTTCTATGAGGACAGTACTGGAATATAATGTTCCATTCTTTCTGTCCTCCATGCATTCTGGATGCAGGGCAAATTGACGATTTAAGGAAATGGTTCAATTTTTAGGGAGTGAGCAACAGCCTTTCTCACATTAAATGGCAGATTGGATAACGTGGGCTCAAACCACTTTGTCTGTTATTATTGGAAATGATTGTGGATTACAGATAATTATCTGTGAAAGTACCATTCCCCCCTTTATTCCAAACAGAATGATCCAACTTCAAATAAAATATGATTTTAGTGCATTTCTGTGAGTGGATGCAGGTTATAAAGCAGAGAATAGGCCGTCTAATCATATTGCCTACAGTAATCATAAAGGAAGACACAACACAAATTCAAGCAGCAGGGGTCCTTGGAACATTATTATGGACACAAAAATTATTTGACAGCAGAATCCTTAAAGTCATGATGTAGTAGCAACAGATGTTTTCTTTCATAAATATATATATATATACACATACACACTATATTGCCAAAAGTATTGGGACACCCCTCCAAATCACTGAATTCAGGTGTTCCAATCGCTTCCATGGCCACAGGAGTATAAAATCAAGCACCTAAGCATGCAGACGCTTCTACAAACATTTGTGAAAGAATGGGTCGCTCTCAGGAGCTCAGTGAATTCAGGCGTGGTACCGTGATAGGTTGCCACCTGTGCAATAAGTCCATTTGTGAAATTTCCTCACTACTAAATATTCTACGGTCAACTGTTAGTGGTATTATAACAAAGTGGAAGCATTTGGGAACAACAGCAACTCAGCCACAAAGTGGTAGGCCACGTAAAATCACAGAGCGGGGTCAGCGCATGCTGAGGCATACAGTGCACAGAAGTCGCCAACTTTCTGCAGAGTCAATAGCTACAGACCTTCAGTCTGTGGCCTTCAGATTAGCTCAAGAACAGTGCGTAGAGAGCTTCATGGAATGGGTTTCCATGGCCGAGCAGCTGCATCCAAGCCTTACATCACCAAGTGCAATGCAAAGCGTCGGATGCAGTGGTGTAAAGCACTGCCACTGGACTCTAGAGCAGTGGAGACGTGTTCTCTGGAGTGACGAATCAAGCTTCTCTGTCTGGCAATCCCATGGACGAGTCTGGGTTTGGCGGTCGCCAGGAGAACAGTACTTGCCTGACTGCATTGTGCCAAGTGTAAAGTTTGGTGGAGGGGGGATTATGGTGTTGGGTTGTTTTTCAGGGGTTGGGCTTGGCCCCTTAGTTCCAGTGAAAGGAACTCTTAATGCTTCAGCATACCAAGACATTTTAGACAATTTCATGCTCCCAACATTGTGGGAACAGTTTGGGGATGGCCCCTTTCTGTTCTAACATGACTGTGCACCAGTGCACAAAGCAAGGTCCATAAAGACATGGATGAGCGAGTTTGGTGTGGAGGAACTTGACTGGCCTGCACAGAGTCCTGACCTCAACCTGATAGAACACCTTTGGGATGAATTAGAGCGGAGACTGCGAGCCAGGCCTTCTCGTCCAACATCAGTGCCTGACCTCACAAATGCGCTTCTAGAAGAATGGTCAAAAATTCCCATAAACACACTCCTAAACCTTGTGGAAAGCCTTCCCAGAAGAGCTGAAGCTGTTATAGCTGCAAAGGGTGGGCCAACTCCATATTAAACCCTACGGATTAAGAATGGGATGTCATTAAAGTTCATGTGCATGTAAAGGCAGGCGTCCCAAAACTTTTGGCAATATAGTGTAAATATAGGGTGGGGACTTCATGAGTTTTTGATTGGGTGGAGGCAGATCTGAATGCGAACTGCTGCCGATTGTAAGAAAGCGGCGGGTTTAAGCTGACTTGATGATTGGAGAAGACTGGTGTCGTCAGCAAAGAGAAGTATGCCATTTAACTGGAGGATTTATGATTCACCAGTTATGACATTTTGATTAAAAATTATGGTAAAAAAATTGTATGAATCACTGACAATAAGATCAATAACATGAATTTAGAAAATAGATTGGGTGAATTTTCATTTCATGCTGACATTAAGGACTCAGTCTTTATTCCAAATATATATATATAATTATATATATATTGGGATTATATATAATATATATAATCCCAGTTGTGCTGATGTGTGAATGAGGAGAGGTCACGTGGTCACAGTCAGGCGACCTGTCGACCTCTAGCCATCCTCTCGCCCCTGTTCTTCCTCATTTATTTCCTTCTGTCTTTCCTCTGGTCTCTATCACAGCTCTTCACCTCCCCTATCCTAGATTTACATCTATAATCTCACTCCTCTCCTACGTTTTCCTCTTAAAATTTTGTATTTTGAGTAGGCTGTAAAGAGTTAACAGGTTAAAGCATGTATATTAATTAAATGTTTAACGCTCTTATTTAAAAAAAAAAAGAGCCATTAACTCTTTCCCCGCCATTGACGTAATTTTCTGTCATTTATGAGACAACGCTTCCCCAGAATTTTCCTGCTTTCCGGGTTTTCACTGTTATACGCTAGGGGGCGCTATGACACATCTTCTGAAAGAGTACTGAATCTCCGGATCAAAACACACATGAAGAAGAAGCAGAAACAAGCGATATCATATGTAAGCAGATGCATATGTAAAATAACGTGATCATCAACAGGCTGGCAACTTTTTTTGACCTTTGACCTTGAACTTTATCCTCTAATTCTACTCTCTGCTTTCCCCCTAGTGTTTAATTTTTCTGCTCTCACCGCTATGTGGAGTTTATCCACATCCTCCTGCAGGCTGCAGTTCTTCTCCTGCTGTAGTTTCAGGCTGCTGACGGCCCGGTCTCGGCTGTCCTGGGCCTGCTGGAGCTGTGTGTGTGTGTGCCGGAGGCTCTCTGAGACGGAGTACCATCGTTCTTTCCATTCCTTCAGCTCTTTCTCCTTCTGGTCAAATCCTCTCTGCAGCTCTGCAGTCAGCTCTTCCTGATGCCTGACCTACACACACATGTACAGGAAGCATCCATGAACAGTGGCACCAAATCATATTTGTAAAATGTAGCAAAATGCATGAAAGTCATTGGACTAGATGCAAAAATATCAAACCAAGTACCAATTATATTAACTCTATGAAGCCTACTGTATGATATTTGATATGCACATTTCTAAGGCCACTAAATTATCAATATGATCAAAACTTTGCTTAAAAACCTGTTGTACACAATCTACTACATGACTTCTGTTGTCAGATTGACAGCTAGTACTATTTTTAGCAAGTAAAAGGCCTTTTAGTATCATTCTAAAACGGTCCACCTTCAGGTTGTGGTTCACGAGTGTTTTCGCTGTGAAATCTTTACTGATTTTTATAAAGTGTAAGAATTACCTTTATATTGCTGTTTCATGATGAACACTTTCTGGACAGAAGCTACTTAGGTTTACTTGATTATCCACATCATCATTTTTTAGTAAAATCATGTTAAAATATGAGTATCAAATGTAGATGAACAAATATACATTCCTCAAAATCCTGATGAATCATATTTGATTCAAATATGATTCATCAGGATTTTGAGGAATGTGTATTTGTTCATCTTTCAATCATCATTGTATTGCATTGCATTATATATTTTAAAACTACAGAGCTTTGATCATCATATTTTCATCATTTAAATATGGCAGCGGCTATTTGCGAAAATTTGCTATTAAGTGAAAATAGTGATTATTTACACCATGTAAAAGTAGCAGTTCTTTGCAATATGTGTAAATAGAAATTAGATGCTATTTATATTTTATTTTGGAAGATACATACTATTTGTACATTAACAGGATGCAATAATAACAGAGTGTAAATGATTATATTTATTAAAATTATTAAATGGATGCCACCTTAATGGGACAATAGGCTAAAAGCCCTCCCTACACCTACCCCTAACCCGACCCAATAAATACTCTTATTATTATTAAACATTACGTTAGGCACTTTATTTCCACTTTTAGAACATTTTCTTCATTTTTACTGAAAGTAAATGCCTTTCCGATGTGATATGTGATTGGAAAAGGGAGAAGAGCGAGCTCTGCAAAAGGCAGATTCGAACCCTGGTCAATCGCGTCAAAACCAAGTTCCATGAGCCTTACGCGCTACTGACTACACCACTGAAGACGTTAAAAACCACGTGTCTTTTTTAATCTTGTGTGGCCCAACCAGGCATTGTTGGGCGGAGCTAGTTTGAATAGCACTTGCCAACAAGGCACGCTATTTGCACTTGGTGTAAACAGACACTCCGTTTAAATATTATCTTACTAAGATATATTGGGAGACATAGAGTTTGTTAGGTTTTAAATTATACAGGGTTTCCACATGTTCTGACCAATACATTTCCACGAGAGAGTGAATTTCTGTCTTCAGTTTTTCTTTCTTTTTTCCTTTGGCCCAATGTTTAGTCCATATGTGTTGACACATTGATCCATGGTGTTCATGTGGGAAAAACCAATTTGAATCTGGCTTGCAACATTTCCTGATACCATCAATCTTTGCCATCATTTCCTGTCCTATTTCTCACTGCCCGTACAAATAAAAGCAGCAAAAAGGCCAATACACTGAGATGAAGAGTTTAAGACAGCTGAGACCACATACAGTATTTACATCACAGCTTCAGCTCCAAATATATACAGAAACCTCAGTAAGACGTTCTATATTAACATAAATCTTTCAATGAATGTTGCATCACTACGCGACTGCTGTCCACACACAGATGAGTTCGTTTAGAAGTGACCTTGTCCATCAGCTCTCAAACACATCTAGAATATTTAACGAGTTTTCACAGACAGTCTCAAAGAGCTGTATGTTTTTTATGAACCGGCGGACTCCTGCGGTTAAAAGGATCAGCGCATGAAAGTCTATGCGAATAAAATGAGCGTAAGTAAGTGTGAAAATATACTGCGGCGGGCACCTCGGCGGACCCCTCTATTAATCAAGCTGTCTGCGCTCTGTTTGGAAAGTAATCTTGTCCGAGGAGCAGAGGAAAACGCAGCAGTAAGTGGTGGTTGGTCGCACTTTGAAGCAGCTGCTTTACTGAGGTCCCAAAGCACATGGAGGCCAAACTGTAAAAACAAGAGAGGCTGAGCGCTCGCCCTCAGATTACCCGCCTCACGCTTACACAGGTCCAGCCTAGCCAAAAGTATGCTTCTCTTGTCCTTATCCTTATCCGCATGCAGTCCAATTTTTGTGTCCTGTACAGACTTGTGTGTGAAAAACAACACACCTAGTAGGTCTACTAGATGGACAAGGTCAATGGGTCAAAGGTTCGTGTGCTCAACTGTGCACAAGATCTTGACACTTCCTCTGTGTACTTCACCCTTCAGGGTAAGGATGGATTAGAATAGACAACTAGTCTTCAAACAACCAACTAGTCAGTTAGTGAGGTCGGCTAGTTTTTAGTGCCTTCTTTTAGTGCTTATTAAATTTGACAAATTTGGTGTTTATTATTATTATTATTATTATTATTATTATTACTACTACTACTATTATTACAACTCCATGAGTTCAAACTGGTGTCCAGTAAAGGTTGTAAAGGTTGTTAGGGGGTCCACAGAAAAAAATCTGAGAAAAACAGTAGGAAAAAAAACAAAAACAAATAAATAAATAAATTTTGCCAAATCAAATATTATTATGTTCATTCTTCTTTCTAAAGACTGGTCAGACCTAGACCTAGAAACTAGTTGTTGTGCTCCTCAAACCATTCCTGAACCATTTTTGCTTTGTGGCAGGGTGCATTATCCTGCTGAAAGAGGCCACAGCCACCAGGGAATACCGTTTCCATGAAAGGGTGTACATGGTCTACAACAATGCTTAGGTAGGTGGTACGTGTCAAAGTAACATCCACATGGATGGCAGGACCCAAGGTTTCCCTGCAGAACATTGCCTAAAGCATCACACTGCCTCCGCCGGCTTGCCTTCTTCCCATAGTGCATCCTGGTGCCATGTGTTCCCCAGGTAAGCGACGCACACGCACCCAGCCATCCACGTGATGTAAAAGAAAACGTGATTCATCAGACCAGGCCACCTTCTTCCATTGCTCCGTGGTCCAGTTCTGATGCTCACGTGCCCACTGTTGGCGCAAGTTTGAAAACCTCTGGACTTAGAAAACACTATATGTCATTTTGCACATCAGTTTTTTCAGAGTAGCTTTCAATAGTGGCCTGTTGAGTGTGACTGGCATCAACTGTACCACCTGATGCTGAGATCTGGTCTGTGCAGTCATAATATTAAATGTTGTTTTGAGCAGAGCCATCACTGGCGATTGTGTAGGCGTGTGTGTGGGGTCTCGGTGTTAAAAACACGTGCTGTTGCAGCTCTAATTCAAATTATGGCAAGGTTATGACTGGCACTTAACTGCGGCGAGGAAGACATTGCTTAGAAGCTAATAGGCAGTGGATTGTTAAGAGACCTTGTCCTTGAGTTGATCTTCTCTCAGTCGTTCCAGCTCCTCGGCCTTTACACAATCCTGCACCAAGAGAGAGGGAGAGATGAAGAGAACGGAGAGGTGTTGAGGGATAAATGCTTAAGAGCAAAGGCAAAAGAAAGTAAAAATGCACAGTCTTTCAGAGTGTGTCCTAGAGAAGATGATATATCTGATCTCTGCTGCATAGGTAAACTACAGGAGAATGTAACAATGGCTTTTTGTTTTATTGTATCCTCTATCATTCTTCTTTTGTAGGGAAAAACACATGCAAGGTCTCATGCAAGGCATGTTAAACAGTGTTACACAAATGCTGAAACACATTTCACATTATAAAACTTACAAGTGCATATCCTGTGTTGTGATGATTAATTTAGCAGGTAACTAAGGATACAACATGAAAACTAAGATACACAATGAAGCAATAAAATGTGATAAAATGGAAGGCCATCATAGGCTGCACAAACTAATACAAAACACAATATATTAGAAAGATACCATAAATGAATGTTACCAAGAGATGACTACTGTTAATCATAGCTGACAGGCCGAAAACAAAACAAAACAGAAAACAAGCCTTGAAATACACAATAATAAATAAATATCAGTATGAATGTTACCAGGAGATGAGTACTGATGAGTACAGCAGACAAAACAAAACAAAGAAAACTAAACAAAACAAAACAAATCAGAAAACAAAAATTCATTTTGTCCATTAAATATTTAGACAAGCAAACCATCCTAATTTGAGGTAAAGATGTATCAGTTCACTGTAATGCATCAGGCTTCTTGTGAAAATTCAGTGTATGAATTGTAGGATTAAATAATTGATTATAATTGCCCAACTATAATTATGCATTCTTATCAAAAATCAATTTGTTGTCGTTGTGAATGTAAAATCTGGTGTTTTATTTCTTGTCAATATTCCACAACAATGTAAATTGTCTCTATAGTTACATTTGTGTCTTCAGCATATGTTATAAAGTAGCATAATTTTAATTGAATAATAATAATAATAATAATAATAAATGATTTATTATTGTCAGAAACAGACAATATTTATTATTGTTTATTTATTATTATTTATAATAAAAAAAAATCACATTTCACCACCATCACTACATTTCAGATTAGACGATGAATTACATCATAGAATCATAATCAAATGAAATGGTAGCACTTTACAACATGGTCTCATTTGTTAACATTAGTTAATGTATTAACTAACATGAACTAACCATGAGCAATGCATTTGTTACTTTATTTGTTAATCTTTGTTAACGTTAGTTAATAAAAATACAACTGTTCATTGTTTGTTCATGTTAGTTCACAGTGCATTAACTGTTACCACATACAACTTTTGATTTTAATAATGTATTAGTAAATGCTGAATAAGTGCAGTTCATTATTAGTTCATGTTAACTAATGAAACCTTATCGTAAAGTGTTACCAGTTAAATATTAACATCTCATTTACATCATTACTAAATTTGATTATTTCTTTCAATATAATTTGACTATGAGAGAAAGACAACTTCAGACCTCAGACAGTCTTGATCGGATTCTAGACGAAAAAAAAAGCAAATAGAGAGTGAAAGCTCTCGACAGGTGCTTGAAATGACATTGCGCTTCTATGTTAAGAACACTTGTAGCATAAAAACAGCCAATCTTTGGTTTGAAGATCAAACTGAGAAATCAGACAACAAAGTATGATCCCTGAGCTTCCTCTCAACCAGTGTATTGACAATACCAACGTAACCAAGCAGCAGATGTTCAGAGCCCAGGAGAGCTGAGGTGGAGAACGCAAATAATAAAGCGACGTGTCAATGTGGCGAACTGTTCTATTTGATCTCAGTGCGCATAACACTCTGCTGTTTTCTGAGCTTTGAGCACTATCAAGGGTACGAGGGCAAAGGGCGCAAGAGTCTCAAGGATTTCAGAGACCCAGCAGGCCCAACCTTCTGAGACCCTACTTTGAAAAAGAAATTAAAAAAAATACCAAAGAAAGAAGTATGAACTGCAAGTTACGTTTGAACTTATGTTTATGAACGTAATGAACTTATGTTTTCGCATGGCACGTGTAAAAGTGCATGAGAGCTCACAGGAGGCTATTAAGAAGGGGTTTGCTGACCTCTCTCTCCTTTTCAAGCAGCGCCAGCGTCTTGTCAACCTCTCTTTGGAGTTCATCAATCTGCAGCACTTTCAGCCGATGCTCCTCTTCCTACACACACACACACACACGAAGAAAGGCAACCGAAGGTGAGACGCACAGGGAGGAAAGACTTCGTTAAAAGTGTCAAGTGGATGCCTTTGCATAATGCATATCACACCTTTGAGATGATCCATTAGCAGGTTGTGGTGTGCGAGCCGCTAAATAAGCTGACTTGACTCCATAGAAAAGACACAATATCCTTCCTTCCTTTCTTTACGAGTGGACAGTGGATGAACAATCAAAGCCCGGTGGATTTAGATTAGCCCTAGTCATGAGGGGACCTTTAACCCCCGCCCCCATCTGTTCCTTCTACCCAGACATTGATTTATAATTTTAATATCTCTAATTTCCACCGCAGCGGCGCTTTCCAAATGTCATTTTCCAATTTGTGTCAAACCGCGTGACCATTTTTCTTAATACGGCTTATGACAATCTCAGCGGCAGGGCGGATATGCAATTCAGATGGAGTGTCGTACAGGCACGGACGTAGACGCGTTGGCCTGTTTGTGTGTTTATCATTATCAACGGCTCGACGTTTTGGGAGGGGTCGCAGACTAAGAAGCAGCCTGTTTACGATGGAGGAAAAATGGGTTTGCTGAGCAAAACGGCTGCAGGGGCCGAAAACAATATTCTGCCGTAAATCTGGTAATTACGTCTACCGTAATAAGAGTTACGATGGCGGTAATGATAATCTATTAAAATATGCATCAACATTAAGAGCTGGGAATGGAATGTGGGATGGTCTCATGGTCGTTATATGAATATTTATGATAATTAAAACAAGGCCTCCCCCTTTTGAGCAGCATGAACCCTTTTTACTGACTTTGATGACGCATTTCTACAGTTATTAACATTGTAAATCTAGCAATGTTTTTTTATATTTTAAATGTTTAAAAATGTACATTTATAACACTATACTTTGTGTTTCCTTACCTTGGCATTAAATTACAGAAAACTAGTTAATGCTGCTGCGTGATTGTTTCTAATACATGGGAGTGACAGCAAATTTGACATCTTTCTCTTTTCTGACCACTACAATCAATCTCTCAATATTTTTGACTCTTTTGTAAAAGTCATAGAAACACTATTGTGGATTTTTTTATTTTACAATTGGAGCAAATGGGAATGCAAAAATTATATTTGTCGTAGTTTCCATTCACCGCTATAGAAGTTCACCCAACTATGACAACTAAGGGCCAGATTTACTAAACAGGGCATGAGAGTGCAATTCCAAAAAAAGTGATGGGAATGGAAAGTTCAGCGCGTGATCTACTGACGATGAGCAAATTAAAGAACACAGACGCAGCCGGATCATTTCCATAATGACCAACACAACCTACAAAGAGCAGCGCAAATTAGTGTCTGGTTTAAAGACGTGCTTTTTTTGGGTGGTAAATAATGGCGCAAACATCAGTAAATTGACTAGCCAAAACCTTAGTAAATCACCTTGCATGATTCATTTAAATACTCTCCTCCTATAAATGTTGTGCCTGTAAGGGAAACTCCAACAAATGCATATGCAATAAGGTCAGCCGCAAAAATAACATCAACAACTGGAAAACTATGATGGTTCTGAGAACACTGGAAATGTGAAAAGTGTACATTGTAGGGGCTTTTGCACCAGGTAGTTATAGGAACTAGCCACCAGGGCTAAATGTTCCCCTAGGGCCATTTTCCTGGTTGCATTCGCACTGCCAGTAGGAACTCTGAAATGATGTAAGCCGGCCAACAGCTACGTCATTTAAAGGGATAGTTCACCCAAAAATGAAAATTACCCCATGATTTACTCAGCCTCAAGCCATGCTAGGTGTATATGACATTCTTCTTTCAGATGAATACAATCTGAGTTATATTAAAAAATATAACTATATAGCTGTGTGGATATCTTTTATGATGGATGGATGCACTTTTTTTGGGCTTCAAAATCTCGTCCCCCATTCACTGCCATTATAAAGCTTGGAAGAGCCAGGATATTATTTAATATAACTCTGATTGTATCAGAGCTGAGCTGTGTTTTTGTTGTGTGTCATGGGATTCATGATAACAGAGATGGAATGTAGATGTATAAGTATGTATGATGTAGATGTATAAGAAGGTATGCGATGGAAAGAGAAAGAGAAAAAGCAGGGCTAAGAGAGAAATCTCTTATGACAACTTGCTACACAACACAATGCCACAGACAAAGGTGACAGGTATTAGCATTAGCTTTCTGTACATTTATGTCTTGTAACACTCTTTTTTTAACTCTTTTAAAAATGGCGGGTGCTGTTTCGTATGGCATCCATTCGACCAATCGACGTACACTTACGTCACTGGTAGTTCCTATTGTGCTGGGTTAGACCCTACTCTGAAGTAGCAGCTAATTTAGTTCCTCCAAAAGTTGTTCCTAGAAGTAAATTCGTTCCCAGTTCCTGCAGTGCGAGCACGCCAAAAAGTGGGTATTTCCGCCATTAGTTCTTGGAACTATGAGTGCGAAAGCCCCTATTATCTGGGCATAAAGATTTGGCGGCAATACCCTGATGGTGGCGCTGTGGAGCTCCTCTCTGACGCTGTTGAGCTGCTCCTGAAGGGAAGATCTCTCTTTCCGCCACTCCTTCTCTCTCACCGTCAGCTCCTCTTGTGCCCTCTGGAGCCCACATGATTCCTCGAATTAGACACACAAACACATTATGGGTCATTCAAATGTTAGCACAAAAGCATAAAAAACAGATTGACACCTCGTTTTGATCAAATTCGCACCTCATGGCAGTGCTCCACATACAGTAAAGACCCTCAGTAGTGCAGTTCACTTCTACTGACCTCTACCTTCAGCCTTCATGTGGCTATTGACCCACGCTGAGTGACGCTCTGAGTCTTGCTTCTCGGTCAAAAAAAAAAAAAAGTACAAAATAAAAGGAACAAGTTGTCGGAAATGAAATTTCAATTCATCCAGTCCCTTTATACACTGGTGCAAGAGCTGGCGAGGAGAGCAGGGGGATCAATAGTGTTTAGACAGCAGAGCAGATTTTCTAAGAGCCGAATCAATAGGAAGGAGAGAGGGAAAAATACCTTGGCTTTTCTTTGGGTGTTGCAGTAAATACGAACAAATCAGTGGCCTCAGGCTAAATGGATTGACCAGCCGTTTCCGACTCCTGTGCTGTAAATAAAGATCTATTGGGAAAGCTCTGCCCGGGTCCCTGAGAGAGGGGAGAGACGGCCACCGTGCCGAAGCTGTCTCACACACACCTACACTTAACCTGGTTGAACGCGCCGATCTGACACTCCAAGGAACGTGACATCACCACATCCTTCTGGCCAAATGTATTAAAGGGATGGTTCACCCAAAAATGAAAATGTGCTGTTCATTTACTCACCCTCAGGTCATCCAAAATTTAGGTGTCTATTTCTCTAATCCTTAGTAGAAATTAAAAGAAGATTTTTAGCTGACACCGTGGTCCTTGGTGATTCATATAATGCAAGTCAATGGCTACCGTCACTTTGAGGGTCACAAACATATGCAGGCAAAACAAAATGAATACCCATGGCACTTGATGATACAGTGAGGTCTTATGAAGTGAAACTGAACATTATTTACAACATTATTACCTGTAATCCACAGCCTCTGCAAACGGTCCTGAGCGCGTTCAGTCTGCAGTGCGAGCTTCCTATTGCATTATGACGTATGCACATGAGAACACACACGTGAGCTGACGCTGTTGTATTGTTCATCAAAGTGTTACTTACTTGTGCTTATCCTGGAGGCAGAAACCTATATAAAAAAAATTTGGATTACGTTTGCTTGCACGATCTCATTCGGGAAGATTGACTGTTCACAGATTCCCAACGTTTGATCTCCTGCGACAGGAAATTCGCGCTCCAGACTGTCGTGAACATGTTCAGGACAGTTTGCAGAGGCTGTGGATTACAGATAATAATGTTGTAAAAAATGTTGAGTTTCTTGCACAGACCGATTGTTTCGCTTCATAAGACCTCAGTGTATCGTCAGGAGCCACAGGTATTCATTTTGTTTTGCCTGTATACGTTTATGACTCTCAAAGTGACATTAGCCATTGACTTGCATTCTACGAATCACCAAGGTCCACGGTTTCACCTAAAAATCATCTTTAGTTTTCTACTGTCTTTAGTCTTTAGTGTTCTACTGGAGAAAAAAAGTCACCTACATCTTGGATGGCCTGAGGGTGAGTAAATTAACAGCAAATTTTCATTTTTGGGTGAACTATTCCTTTAATCATGCGCTGTGGTGATTCTAACAAAACACTTACTGGGTGTTTTTTTTTCTTCTTTTTTTTCTTTTTTCTATATGAAGATCACATTAAAATGGACTTGGAAGCATTTTATTATGCCTTCAACACTTATTCTTGCTAAAGCCTTGACCGTATAGACTTGTTCTACCCTTGGCCCAGATCTAGACTATTCATCTTAAACTATGAAAAAAACAAAAAACAAATCCATCATAAAAATATAAAGTTGCTGCATCATTTTCACCATGACCAATCACTCAGTGAAGCATTTCACCACGACTCCTTGTTTTCCAAGGAGACAACATACTTGAGATATGAGATATAGGTGGAAAAAAAAAAAAACTAATATAACAGAATATTTTTATTGTGATTTTTTTCTAATCAAGCTGTCATTTTCTTAAAGGGGATATGATGAACTGACTTTTTAATTTTTTTATACTGTTGTCTGAGGTCAACTTATGACGTTCGCGTGGTTTTTACATTCAAAAACATCATAATGAATAAGTAATAGGCTATTTTCTACCCTGGTTTTGAGCCTAGCTCCTGGAACGCTCGGTTTTTATGGGCGTGCCGCACTGAAGACTTGGAAGTAAACACCCACTGCTATGATTGGATAACAGTTTTGCATATTATAATGAGCTTCGGCTCCCCCGTCAGTACATGTGGGGAATTGTTTTGAAAACGTGTGGAAAAAACAGCAACCAGAATGATTCGCCCACAGGGCTCGCAAAACGTCTTTATCAAACAAACACAATGATTTATCTCTCATCCACCCGCAATTAATTGGAATGTTATTTTTTATTACTTGGCCGGCCCGATCGGTGGATATAACCGCGAAACCGCATCACTAACACACACACAAGCACACAAGCACAAGCCACGTGCATCTGCAAAACTTCAACAAATCAGCATGTTCAAAACTTCCGCGATTGTATTTTTCCTTCAAATATCAAGTCAAGAGAGAGAACAACGCACATCAAGAAAGGAATGTTTTTTCACTATTTAAGATAGCCTGTTGGGGAGCTGACTTGAAAACACATTAGCCCAGGACATCCGGTTTAGCTCCACGTAGGTCTATGTTATTTATGTTACATGTCATGCGCGAATCGGTGGGCGGGGCTACAGAATTAGGCATTCTTCTTCTTCTGTTGAGGCAGTGTTTCGCTGCACTCTGACGTCACAGGGAGGCACATTCACAGATTGATTGTTTGCTGAGCCAGCTGTCAATAAAAGCTTTTCTTTGACCAACAAGGAAGTTTTCAGCTTTGAAAACTACAGGATATTCTTATATTACCATGACCTTTTATTTATTAAAAGCTCAAGGGAAAGTTGATTTTTCAATTCATGACCCCTTTAAGACACATAAAATGCCCAGATGAGCAAGATGATTGGCAAAAAAACAAAAAACACAAAAATAACAGCATTAACTTCTTGAGCAACTACAGTAGCTCGTCTGTTTGATTGGACCACATGGGCCAGCCTTCGCTCCCCACGTGCATCAATGAGCCTTGGCTGCCCATGACCCTGTCTCCGGTTCACCACTGTTCCTTCCTTGGACCACTTTTGATAGATACTGACCACTGCAGACCGGGAACACCCCACAAGAGCTGCAGTTTCGGATAACCTCTGACCCAGTCGTCTAGCCATCACAGTTTGGCCCTTGACAAACTCGCTCAAATCCTTACGCTTGCCCATTTTTCCTGCTTCTAACACACCAACTTTGAGGACAACATGTTCACTTGCTGCCTAATATATCCCACCCACTAACAGGTGCTGTGATGAAGAGATAATCAGTGTTATTCACTTCACCTGTCAGTGGTCATAATGTTATGCCTGATCGGTATATATATATGAGAATTAAAAAATAAATGTATAAACATTATTAAAATAAACAAAAAATTTTTTTTTAAAACACAATACATAAGAAACTAAATTAAATAAACAAACATTGTTTTATTCATAAATTAAAAAAACAAAAAAAAATTAAATTAAATTAAATAAAAGAAAAGAAAAAATCCTGTGCATATATGTCCAATGTTGGACAGTGTTAGTGGGGAGTTAGTTGGGCATAAAAATGTGGGCATAGTTGAAAAAACACCCTACTGCATACAGTGTGGTCAACCAGTGTGACATCACTAGTGAAAATGCAATCCAAATTGGTTCATTAATATATTATCAGCATAAGAATATTAGTGAAAAGTTGAAAAATGTTCATGAATTTCAGAATATCTTTTTAACTCAAATCTATTCATTTCATAATGTTTATTTGTTTAGAATTTCTAGCTTTAAATTATCTCAATGTGGTCTCAGACCTTCGGATCCCACCATACATTTATTTTAAATTTCCACACAGCACCTCTGAATGATAGTTCTCTCTCCATTTACAGCTGTTGCAGTGAGGAGAGGAACCTTAATGAAGAGGTTAAACTTGGCCACCTCCGTGACTTTGGTCTAATTACTGACGAACACCACGGGCTAGCGAAGGCAAACTGTGCAGAAGTGCATGATATATGAGCGCGCTCCGCACTCCTCAGCCAAAACAAAAACATATCACAAAAGCCAAAGCAATAAAAGTACCGTCTCGCGCCGAAAGAAAACATTAATCAATAAAATGGAGAGAAATGTGGAAATAAAAGTATGACCTGTGCTATTGACCCTCCCAGCAGGACTGAGGGTGGACTCACTGACTTGCCCATGTTTGGTCAGGTTACATGGATTAAGATGAGGTCGTCTTAAGTCTCATGATCAGCCCATTCCACAAAGAGAATGGGTGGGAATGTCTGAAACATTCTGAAACATGAAAACAAAACAAAAAATAAAAGCATGTTCATCCACTGTTGGATACGGAGCCCCTAAAGGGACCTTTGCAAAAATAAAAATTATACAGACTTTCACATGCACAAGAGAAACGTTTGCGTGCGAACAAGAAACTTTTTGCATGCTCACAAGAAACTACTGCATGCACATGAATGAACAGTACCTCTAATATCAAGGCCTTATGTCTGCTTTAATGAATTGAACTCTGGCAAGCTGAGAAACCACGCCGTGAAATGGGCTGACGGAGCAATACGTCTGTGTGCATTGTCCTATTTGCCAAGTTCAAGGGTCCTTAACAAATACTGGTACAGTAAAAAGTAAAAAAAAATTGGCTTTTGTTAGAGCAGCACTTCTAATTTCAAGGCCTTATGTCTGTTATAACGAATTTAACTCTGTGGCGGTCGAGAAACCGTGCCGCAAAATGGGCTGAGGGCGCAATACGGCTGTGTGCTTTGTCCTATTTGCCAAGTTAAAGGGTCCTTAACAAATACTGTACTGGTACTCAAAATTTGTCTTTCGTTCGAGCAGTACTTTCTGACTTCAAGGCCTTATGTCCGTTATAACGAATTTAACTCTGTGGCGGCCGAGAAACCACGCCATGAATGGGCAGACGGGGCAATACGGCTGTGTGCATTGTCCTATTTTCCAAGTTAAAGGGTCCTTAACAAATACTGGTACAGTAAAAAGTGCTCAGAATCTGGCTTTTGTTAGAGCGGTACTTCTAATTTCAAGGCCTTATGTCCGCTTTAATGAATTTAACTCTGTGGTGGCTGAGAAACCGCGCTGTGAACTGGGCTTATGCCGCAATAAGGCTGTGTGCATCATCCTATTTGCCAAGTTCAAGGGGCCATAAAAAAGACTGATACAGTAAAAAGTGCTCAAAATTTGGCTTCTGTTAGAGCGGTACTTCTAATTTCAAGGCCTTATGTCCATTTTAACGAATTTAACTCTGTGGTAGCCGAGAAACCGTGCCGTGAAATGGGCAGACGGGGCAATACGGCTGTGTGCTTTGTCCTATTTGCCAAGTTAAAGGGTCCTTAACAAATACTGGTACAGTAAAAAGTACTCAGAATCTGGCTTTTGTTAGAGCGGTACTTCTAATTTCAAGGCCTTATGTCCGCTTTAATGAATTTAACTCTGTGGTGGCTGAGAAACCGCGCTGCGAACTGGGCTTATGCCGTAATACGGCTGTGTGCATCGTCCTATTTGCCAAGTTCAAGAGTCCTTAACAAATACTGATAAAGTAAAAAGTGCTCAAAATTTGGCTTTCATAGAGCATAACTTCTAATTTCAAGGCTTTATGCCCGCTTTAACGAATTTAACTCTGTGGCGGCCGAAAAACCACACTGTGAAATGTGTGCATTGTCCTACAGCTGTGTGCATTGTCAGTGTAAGTTCAATGGTTCATATAAAAAGACTTGCACAATAAAAAGTTTTCAAAATTTGGATTTTGTTAGAGCAGTTTGTCTAGTACGAGGCTGAATTGAGTTACTTATTAGTTTGTTACTTAATGATGAGTGAACCTCCCCTTTTTATAACACAGTGCTTCCTAAAGTACTCTGTCTATGGCGCTGCTCGCAAAAAAAGCTGTTAGAATTGAATGAAGAAATTCAGCATTTCTCTGCCACCTGTAAGGATGCATTAAATCCGACTTAATAAAAGTGGCTTAATAAAGGGTGTATTGATCTTGTAAGATACAAATTTTTAGCATGTTTTAATGTACCGATATTTTTTAATTAGTCACTTTTTTACTGCACCAATCTTTTTTTATGAATCATTAAACTATTATAGACCCTTGAACTTGGTAAATAGGACAATGCACACAGCCGTATTGCACCATCAGCCCATTTTGCGGCGCGGTTTCTCTGCCACCACAGAGAATGCGCTAAAGCAGCTATATTAGAGGTACTGCCCTAACAAAATCCAAATTTTGAGCAAATAGATCTATTAATTCATGCGCATCCATGCTCTCGTTTTCTTCACAGTAAGATGGCAGTGACGCACAAAGGAAATAGGTTATAGCATGCATAAACCGGAAATTGTAATGCATGAGCACGCAAAAAATTCCTATGTGCATGTGAAAAGTTTCTCATGTGCATGCAATAGTTTCTAGTGAGTATGAAAAAAAATTCTTATGTGCACGTGAAAGTCCTTTTTTTGTTTGCAAAGGTCCCTTTAGGGGCTCTGTAGTATGACAATTTAAATACTGAGAGTATGAAAAAAGTTTTAAAAATCCACATTGCAAAAAATGCTCATAGCTGGAAAAAACAACAACACAATGAAGTTGAAAAATTCAACTTTCCCAGCTGAAATAAATGTGGAACATGCTAAGATTTTTTTGTTAATGAACAGAATGCTGGAAGAGGCTGTGCTTTAAGGTCTTTTTTGACTTTGTGAAGAGTCATTTGGTTTAGGATGCGTTTGCATATTCACTGCTGATATATTCTCCTGCAAAGGTCATTGTGGATTGGGCTGTGACTGCATCTGCTGGAGGAACAGAGGGACATCACAGTTCAGCTAAATGTCCTCTCAAGAACATTACCTTAATGATATCATTCCTCACACCCTAGCAGAGGGAGAGAGAAAGAAATGAGTCAAAAAGGACATTCTTTGACCCAGATTCCTTGATTGGAGAGAGGTGTTAAAAAGCACCCTTTCAAAGTCTGGCTTAACAAACAAGGAAAGTTGGAGAAGAAGACACGTTTGAACTAAAACTCACTTGGACAAAAACACCCAATGTTCACTGAGGGTACATGTTCAGGATATACATATTAGTTTAGTGATGACTTCATTAGATGTTTATTAGTGTTTCCTTCTAAATCAAACATCACCATTAGTATCATTCCTCTTGCTAAACATTACACAGCGCTCTGGAATATTTCATTCTGATTCGCCAGTCATGGAATTCTGTGGTTTTATATTTTTTGTGATTGTATATTTGACCACTGCTCACGACAACCACTTTCCTACATACTGTAGTTGTGACTGTGGCAACTTTCTAGTCACATATTAAACTAATTTCTCAAATGAATTATTACATGTGCACTTATTTATTTCGCATAAAAATATTCAGTTAAACGGTCACTGTCTCAAAATAAACCCCAATTGGATGATATGAGACCCCTCTGCCTCATGTTGGAGTCCTGATCACTCCGTCTGGGTTTATTTTGTGATATTGACCAGCGGGTGGTGCATTATTTCTTACATAATAAATGTTAATAATAAATAAATGAATTGTAATAAATTGTTTTGTAACTTCCCGCACCATTTGTGCTATGGACATTAATGATACTCAGGGTTATTATCGCTAAAACTAAAACATTAAAAGACATTTTCATCACTTGAAGTAAAATAAACATTAACTGAAATAAAAAGTGTAGTTTAGTTTAAATTGAAGTATTAAAACATCTAAAACTAAATAAACCAACAATAAAATTTTATAAAAATATATAGACATATTAAAAAAACACTACTACAAATGACAAAAACAGTGTTTTATTACTCTTATATAAACTATTATTTATAGTATTTATAAATATTTTAAATGAGCTTTTTTTAGTTTAAATTTCAGTAATTTTGTTATTTGCTTTCTTTTGCTTCATTGTTATTAGTTTTTTATATTTCTACTTAGCTTGAATTTATTTGAATTTATTTAGTTTTAGTCTTTTTAATTTTTTATATCAACTTACACATATTTCAGTTTATTTACGTTTTTTGTTATTTTTTAAAGATTAGATTTTTTTATCTAATATTTATATTTTATTTCAGATTTATTTCAAAATAATTTTTAACTGTTTTAAGCAACAATAACAACACTGGTTTGAAGTCTATCTCAGTAAATTTTGCATATTTAATTAAGATTTTTTTCTAAACATTGTGATTTGTGCTCTTTGCTTTGGTAAGCTTGTCTTCTGAAACATCCTGTGCACTTTACTGTCGCTTTTAGTTGGATAAAATCATAAAAGGTAATGTTATGTAAATGCTTGACAGATTTGTATGGTCTGGACACTTTTGAAATACAGAAACACGTTGGAGACAGTGATTTCATCCAAACAGTCCTCACTGTGAGGTCCGTCTGCAGATGTTTCCTTGTGTCTGGACAGTAGCTTGTGTCCAGAGGCACTGTGGTATACGCAGCCGCCCCGGGCCATTCTCTAAGTGGTCTTTACTTTGAAAACACAGGTGGTCTCTGGGGGCCAGGATGAGTGTGCCTCCCAGCCCCACACAACACTTTGAATAATAAATCCATACATCATAACGACACGTCAGAGCTTGATTCACGGCGGTAAGGCGCTGAGGTATTAGCTTTAATAACACAGGCTTGAGTCAGGCACTTGCTCTTTCCTGACAAATACGGGCAAATCAATTAATTCCACTGACATTCCCCCCGAAAGCACACAATATAAATTCCACGTGGCCACAACTTTCATGTTTTTGTTTTAGGAAGAAAGGCCGAATGTGTGAGTCATTTCTTACTTTTATGCCCTAATTTCTGAAATATTCCACCACCTACCACATTTGTTTTTGTTGAGAACTTTCTCTTAAAAGGTTACAGGAGCGCAGGAGAAAGACAAGTAGCTCTAGCTGAATCTCTCTGTTATCAGAAGGCATAAGGTGCTCTATTCTCTTGCTGTTGATATTCTGCACACAATGATGGATAGAAGCATCACCCTGGCCTATCAATCCCTGGAGACTTATGCAGCACTGCTTCAAGGGTAAAACATACCTCAGACTCTGAGTGCTAGTGCTAATGGCTGTAGTAAGGAATCAGGGGAGTCAGGCTGAAAACACTGAAGGATGACAATAACAGTGACAGGAGAACAGAAAATCCCTAGAACCTTTTGAAATAGACTGGGGGCCCTATCATACACCCGGCGCAATGCGATGCCAGGCGCGACGCAAGTGTTTTTTGCTAGTTTCAGCCCGACGCAGTTATCATTTTCACGTCCAGCGCCATGTTGTTTAAATAGCAAATGCACTCGCGCCCATCTGTTTGCCCATGGGCGTGCTGGTCTGAAAACCAGGTGTGTTCAGGGCGCATTGTTGGCTTGTTGCTAATTTGAGGCAACTGAAAACGACTGCGCAGTATTTTTTGTGTTATTTAAAGTGCGGGTTTGTAATATGCGCCTTTAGGCGGGTGCACGTATACTCTGCTTTTACAAACATTTTTAAATATTAAAAATAAAAGGATTCCTCTCTGGAGAAGCGTTCAGTCTTTCCACTCGCAAATTCCTCCATGTAAATAGCGAATCCGCCATGGTGCAAGCGCAACTGGCTTTTAAAGGGAATGGGAGATGACACTCTGATTGGTTTATTGCACTTTACGCCCAAAACACACCCATGACTCATTAAGAGACTAGGTACAGCCATTTTAGACCATGCGCCTGGCGCGCTGACAATTTTTTCCGTCGTTAAACTAGCACAAGTGGATTTGGACACGCCCGAAGTGCACCTGCGCCATGTGCTTTAGACCATGCGCTTAGATTGTTAAAATAGGGCCCTCAATGTTTTAACATCACCTGCTCAGGTTATACACTACCATTCAAAAGATTGGGGTCGTTTTTTAAATAAGCCCCTTATGCTGCAACGCTGCATTTATTTGATCATAAATACCGTAAAAACAATACTAATGTTGTGTAATATTATCACAATTTAAAATAAATGTTTAATATTTTAATATATGTTAAAATGTAATATATTCCTGTGATGCAAAGTTGAATTTTCAGCATCATTACTCCAGTCTTCAGAGTCACATGATCCTTCAGAAATCATTCTAATATGATGATTTGCTTCTAAATTATTATTTGTACTCTGCTTCATGGTTCTTAATATTATCAATATTGAAAACAGTTGTGCTGCTTAATATTTTTGTGGAAACCATGATACATTTTTTTTAGGGTTCTTTGATGAATAGAAACTTCAAAAGAACAGAATTTATTTGAAATAGAAATACTTTACAATAAATTTCCATTAGTTAACTACATTAGCATGAACAACAATGAAAAACATACTAACATATTTATTAATCTGTGTTAATTTCAGTATTTACTAATATATTATTAAAATCAAAAGTTGTATCTGTTAATATTATTTATTGGACCTGGGCTAAAATGAATTAACAATGAACAGTTGTATTTTCATTAACTACCAATGAGCAGTACATTGTTACAGTATTTATTAATCTTAAATTAAACATTAAGTTAATGTTAGTTGACATTAACATTAACTATTGTTAAGTGTTATCTTTTGTAACAATGTAAATGTCTTTACTGTCATTTTTTCCAATTTAATGCATCCTTGCTGAATAAAAGTATTAATTTAAAAAAGTAATTATCTTAAGGTTTGTTGGTCCAAGGTGAAAAGTAACAATATTGTGTTTCTTATTATTAAAATGAACTAATTACACAATACAATTCAGTTATTATGGAAAGTAGCTTGTTAATTTGCTTTTACGTTTGATATTTTTTCTCATTGTCAGCTGACTGAGACTCGGAGATGAGAATGAATTTGTAGACTCTGGAGCAAACATCATGCCTACATGTATTGTACATTGTTAGAGATTGTTATTTAAAGGGTTAGTTCACCCAAAAATGAAAATTCTGTCATTAATTACTCACCCTCATGTCGTCCCAAACGCGTAAGACTTTCATTCATCTTCAGAACACAAATGAAGATCTTTTTGATGAAATCTGAGAGCTTTCTGTCCCTCCATTGACAGCTACTCAACTACCACTTTGACACTTCAAAAAGTTCATAAAGAGATCGTAAAGCTAATCCATATGGTTTGAGTGGTTTAGTCCACGTTTTCTGAAGAGACTTTAGAAATTAGGTGTTTATTTACATATAAACATTCATCAACTAACACATCAGTTGTGGTAAACGGAAGCTCAAGCATGTTCGTTTGACGTGCGAGAACCAATGAGGTTCATTCTCGTGTTAATTTTTGGGTGAACTATCCCTTTAGTGCATTAACTAATGTTAACTAATGGGACGTTATTGTAAGGTGTTACCTCGTTACAAGAACCAATGAGGTTCATTCTCGTGTTACGCAGCACGTTTGAGCTTCCTCAAGAACCAATGAGGTTCATTCTCGTGTTACGCAGCACGTTTGAGCTTCCTCAAGAACCAATGAGGTTCATTCTCGTGTTACGCAGCACGTTTGAGCTTCTGCAAGAACCAATGAGGTTCATTCTCATGTGTTACACAGCACGTTTGAGCTTCAGCAAGAACCAATGAGGTTCATTCTCGTGTTCCGCAGCACGTTTTAGCTTCCACAAGAACCAATGAGGTTCATTCTCGTGTTACGCAGCACGTTTTAGCTTCCACAAGAACCAATGAGGTTCATTCTCGTGTTACGCAGCACATTTGAGCTTCTGCAAGAACCAATGAGGTTCATTCTGGTGTTACGCAGCACGTTTGAGCTTCTGCAAGAACCAGTGAGGTTCATTCTGGTGTTACGCAGCACGTTTGAGCTTCTCCAAGAACCAATGAGGTTCATTCTGGTGTTACGCAGCACGTTTGAGCTTCTGCAAGAACCAATGAGGTTCATTCAGGTGTTACGCAGCATGTTTGAGCTTCTGCAAGAACCAGTGAGGTTCATTCTGGTGTTACACAGCACGTTTGAGCTTCTGCAAGAACCAATGAGGTTCATTCTCGTGTTACGCAGCACGTTTGAGTTTCTGCAAGAGGTTTGTTCTCGAGCGTCAAGAAGGTATGGCTGAACTTCTATTTACAGTATGTTCACTGATCAATGTTTATATGTGAATAAAAGACTAAATTAAATCTGTTCATCATATAAACCGAGTCTCTTCAGAAAACGTGGACTAAACTGCTCAATTCATATGGATTAGTTTTACGATCTCTTTATGAACTTATTGAAATGTCAAAGTGGTAGTTGTGTAGCTGCCAATGGAGAAACAGAAATCTCTCAGATTTCATCAAAAAAAATCTTCATTTGTGTTCTGAAGATGAACGAAAGTCTTATGGCTTTGGAACGACATGAGGGTGAGTAATGATATAATTTTAATTTTTGGGTGAACTATCCCTTTAGTGCATTAACTAATGTTAACTAATGGGACGTTTGTAAGGTGTTACCTCGTTACACTTGAGTCTGTTTGCGACTCACACGATCATACACAGTGTTGAAGCATTTCTGTCACTGTTAAGTTATTTTTAGCAAATAGTTAATAAAAAATAAATAATTTGCTTTAACCTGATGTTAATCTTTCCAGTATGGCAGTGCTGTTGATCCACCTGGATGAGCCGAATGCAGTCTCTTCTGTTCAGCTGATCATTCATCTATACCAGCTAGTGACCATAAATGTCCAGCTTGGACCACCATGTAAAACCATTAACAATCTGCATTTGTTTTCCAGCATTGTCCCTCTGAATTTTCCCTTTCCATTCGCTGTCCACTAATGCACAGTTCATAAATATTGTCTTATCACTCTTGTCATCATCATCATCATTTTTTCCCAATACTCTCCGAGACAGGGAAATTCTGAGGCAATTACCGAAGTGACAAGTGAAATGGGAACAAGAAGCACTAGAAAGAGAGGGTTGCCATGGAAACCATGCGAGGGGATCAGATTACATGCGCAGTGGTCAGGTGAACCTCCAGCCTTACTGCATACAGCGGCCTGGCAGCACACGACAGACCAAAGGGCACTTAACCTCAATCACTGCTTACAATCGTCAGCCAATCAGGCTGAATGTAATTGCTATTTTTGTCCAAAGGTCAGATGGTTGTGTGCGTCTGGGGCTGTGGAGCACACAGTACACTTTCCACCCAAAGCAAGAGACAAAACTGAGCATAATATTTTGCACTCTGTCTTAATAAATGCAGCCTTGGTGAGCATTAGAAACTTCGGTTACACTTTATTTTAAGGTGTCCTTGTAACAGTGTAATTATACATTTAACTCTTTTCCTGCCAGCATTTTTTGAAAAAGTTGCCAGCTATCGGGCAACATTTTTGATCATTTTCACAAAAGCCCCCAGAATATTTTGTTGTATGAATATCTGAATATGCAATATATCAAAAGAAAGAACACACCCTCTGCTTTTATTCTATGTTCATGCATTATTTTTTTAGTTTCATTAAAAAAAGCAACATATTAAATCACGTTTTTGTCAAAGGCTACATCTGGATCGGATTCAAAACGATGATCAAAACGGTAACTTTAGGCAGTTTTGATTTATATCTACAGTGGGGAGAACAAGTATTTGATACACTGCCGATTTTGCAGGTTTGCCCACTTACAAAGCATGTAGAAGTCTGTAATTTGTATCATAGGTACTCTTCAACTCAGTACTCCGTCAGTGACGGAATCTAAAACAAAAATCCAGAAAATCACATTGTATGATTTTTAAGTTATTAATTTGCATTTTATTGCATGACATAAGTATTTGATACATCAGAAAAGCAGAACTTAATATTTGGTACAGAAATCTTTGTTTGCAATTACAGAGATCATACGTTTCCTGTAGTTCTTGACCAGGTTTGCACACACTGCAGCAGGGATTTTGGCCCACATACAGACCTTCTCCAGATCCTTCAGGTTTCGGGGCTGTCGCTGGGCAATACGGACTTTCAGCTCCCTCCAAAGATTTTCTGTTGGGTTCAGGTCTGGAGACTGCCTAGGCACCTCCAGGACCTTGAGATGCTTCTTACGGAGCCACTCCTTAGTTGCCGGAAGACCCAGCCATGACCCATCTTCAATGCTCTTACTGAGGGAAGGAGGTTGTTGGCCAAGATCTCGCGATACATGGCCCCATCCATCCTCCCCTCAATACGGTGCAGTCGTCCTGTCCCCTTTGCAGAAAAGCATCCCCAAAGAATGATGTTTCCACCTCCATGCTTCACGGTTGGGATGGTGTTCTTGGGGTTGTACTCATCCTTCTTCTTCCTCCAAACACGGCGAGTGGAGTTTAGACTAAAAAGCTCTATTTTTGTCTCATCAGACCACATGACCTTCTCCCATTCCTCCTCTGGATCATCCAGATGGTCATTGGCAAACTTCAGATGGGCCTGGACATGCGCTGGCTTGAGCAGGGGGACCTTGCGTGCGCTGCAGTATTTTAATCCATGACGGCGTAGTGTGTTACTAATGGTTTTCTTTGAGACTGTGGTCCCAGCTCTCTTCAGGTCATTGACCAGGTCCTGCCGTGTAGTTCTGGGCTGATCCCTCACCTTCCTCATGATCATTGATGCCCCACGAGGTGAGATCTTGCATGGTGCCCCAGACCGAGGGAGATTGACCGTCATCTTGAACTTCTTCCATTTTCTAATAATTGCGCCAACAGTTGTTGCCTTCTCACCAAGCTGCTTGCCTATTGTCCTGTAGCCCATCCCAGCCTTGTGCAGGTCTACAATTTTATCCCTGATGTCCTTACACAGCTCTCTGGTCTTGGCCATTGGACTCTGTTTGATTGAGTGTGTGGACAGGTGTCTTTTATACAGGTAACGAGTTCAAACAGGTGCAGTTAATACAGGTAATGAGTGGAGAACAGGAGGGCTTCTTAAAGAAAAACTAACAGGTCTGTGAGAGCCGGAATTCTTACTGGTTGGTAGGTGATCAAATACTTACGTCATGCAATAAAATGCAAATTAATTATTTAAAAATCATACAATGTGATTTTCTGGATTTTTGTTTTAGATTCCGTCTCTCACAGTTGAAGAGTACCTATGATAAAAATTACAGACCTCTACATGCTTTGTAAGTAGGAAAACCTGCAAAATCGGCAGTGTATCAAATACTTGTTCTCCCCACTGTATGTATGATTTATTTTACATATGCATCTGCTTACATATACTATCACTTGTTTCTGCTTCTTCGCCTGTGTTTTGATCAGGAGATTCTGTACTTTTTCAGAAGATGCGCAATAGCGCCCCCTACCGTAGAACAGTGAATGTCAATGGCGGGGAAAGAGTTAAGTACTGAGTAATATTAATTAACTATATACTTACTATAAGGTTAGGATTAGTATAAGGATTGGTTTAGGGTTAGTTGCATGTAATTATGCATAATTAATAGTAATTACTTTAGAAACTACATGTAACGTGTAACAAGGACACTGTAAAATAAAGTGTTACCGAAACTTCTTTCTTCTTTTTTTCTCTTTTCTTTTCTCCTTCTGTATATACAGAGAGAGAGAGAGAGAGAGAGAGAGAGAGAGAGAGAGAGAAACAAGATTCTTATGCTCACCAAGGCTGCATTTATTAATTTATTCCTATGTTGACCATGCTGAATTTTCAGCATCATTACTCCAGTCTTCAGTGTCACATGATCTTTCAGAAATCATTCTAATATGAGGATTTGGTGCTCGATTTTTTTTAATCAATTCTTACTGATAATGTACACTGCCGTAGAAAAGTTTGGGATCAGTAAGATTTTTAATGTTTTTAAAATAAGTCTCTTCTGCTCACCAAGGCTGCATTTATTTAATTAAAAAAAGTAATATTGTGAAATATTATTACAATTTTGAATATATATTTTAAAATGTAATTTATTCCTGTTCCATTGAACTTTCTATTCATTAAAGAATCCTGAAAAAAAATGTACACAACTGTTTCAACATTGATAATAATAATAAATGTTTCTTCTGCAGGAAATCATCATATTAGAATGATTTATGAAGGATCATGTGACACTGAAGACTGGATTAATGATGCTGAAATAATTAATTTGAATAAATTACATTTTAAAATATATTCGTAATAATATTTCACAATATTGCTGTTTGTTTTGTATTTTTAATCAATTAAATGCAGCCTTGGTGAGCATTAGAGACTTATTTTAAAAACATTAAAAAAAACTTACCGATCCCAAACTTTTGAATGGCAGTGTATATATATATATATACACACACCGATCAGGCATAACATTATGACCACTGACAGGTGAAGTGAATAACACCTATTATCTCTTCATCACGGCACCTGTTAGTGGGTGGGATATATTAGGCAGCAAGTGAACATGTTGTCCTCCAAGTTGATGTGTCAGAAGCAGGAAAAATGGCCAAGTGTAAGGATTTGAGCGAGTTTGACAAGGGCCAAATTGTGATGGCTAGACGACTGGGTCAGAGCATCTCCAAAACTGCAGCTCTTGTGGGGTGTTCCAGGTCTGCAGTGGTCAGTATCTGTCAAAAGTGGTCCAAGGAAGGAACAGTGGTGAACCGGCGACAGGGTCATGGGCTGCCAAGGCTCACTGATGCACGTGGGGAGCGAAGGCTGGCCCGTGTGGTCCGATCAAACAGACGAGCTACTGTAGCTCAAATTGCTCAAGAAGTTAATGCTGGTTCTGATAGAAAGGTGTCAGAATATACAGTGCATCGCAGTTTGTTGCGTATGGGGCTGCATAGCCGCAGACCAGTCAGGGTGCCCATGCTGAACCCTGTCCACCGCCGAAAGCGGCAACAGTGGGCACGTGAGCATCAGAACTGGACCACAGAGCAATGGAAGAAGGTGGCCTGGTCTGATGAATCACATTTTCTTTTACATCACATGGATGGCCGGGTGCGTGTGCGTCGCTTACCTGGGGAACACATGGCACCAGAATGCACTATGGGAAGAAGGCAAACCGGCGGAGGCAGTGTGATGCTTTGGGCAATGTTCTGCAGGGAAACCTTGGGTCTTGCCATCCATGTGGATGTTACTTTGACATGTACCACCTACCTAAGCATTGTTGCAGACCATGTACACCTTTTCATGGAAACGGTATTCCCTGGTGGCTGTGGCCTGGTTTGAGGAGCACAACAATGAGTTTGAGGTGTTGACTTGGCCTCCGAATTCCCCAAATCTCAATCCAATCGAGCATCTGTGGGATGTGCTGAACAAACAAGTCTGATCCATGGAGGCCCCACCTCGCAACTTACAGGACTTAAAAGATCTGCTGCTAATATCTTGGTGCCAGATACCACAGCACACCTTCAGGGGTATAGTGGAGTCCAAGCCTTGACAGGCGGCAAAAGGGGGACCAACACATATATATATATATATATATATACAGACATACTGATGAGCTACAACATATGTGTTTGTATGTGTATGTGTGTGTATATGTGTATTATTATTATTTTTTTTTGTTTGGAGTCAAAGGAGTCATTTTTATGTGAAACAGACTACACTGAATAACTCAAAATAAAGAGTAAAAAAATTAAAGATATATATTTTTACCCAGCCCTATCATTCAGTCTGTTGCACTAGTGTTGCGGGACAAGTTACCTGCCAAAGTATAATACATAGGGTTTTCAGATCTTCAACCCTGAGAATGAGCAAAAGTAGTGATGCTTGTATTAGTAAATCTTGAAGTTTGATGGTTGGACGTCTCTTTTACCTAGCAGAGAGGAAAATCTTCCTATTTACATTATCTACACATTTACATGCTTCATTCCAGCCCTGATGTTATTTAATCAAGATTTAATTTCATTTCAATCTACATTTAATCAAGCACAGCTAAATGTGAGACGCATGTGCTAATCAGGCAGAAGAGCGAGCGGTTAGAGTTCAGGCTTTCATTAGCACCGCTATTAACACGTCACCTCAGAGTGTTTTGCAAACATCTTCAAACCAGCGCGATTGTCTATTCACCGTGAAACGTTTGTGTACGTGCAAGCGGCGTGCATTTCAATAAGACACCTTAAAAACGCTCGTGTCTCGTTTACAAGCCTCCTGTTATTATTCTGTTTCATTTTAAAAACCTGTTCTGACTAGAATGTGTGACAAACACCTTAAAGGTGACAGCAAAGACATTAAACCCCCAGGACGAGCATCTCCGCGCCACTGGCAAATTACCGCTGATTAGCATTGATTTGAAAACAAAAACCACAGTGTGACACAAATCAAAAGTGCAGTCAATGTTGATGCATAAGTGATATGGCAAATCTCAAAATAGCTCAATAAATACGTCGGAAAGTTACGAACGAGAAAGACGGAGGGCGAGAGAGGGGAAAAAAATCAGAGTGAAGCAATTACAGATCTAATCAGAGCTTTCTGCATGAAGGTACGCCTCTCCTATCTCCCTCCCATTTGCATCATAACACAGCGTGCAATATTAATTTCCGAGTTTACTGCTTATTGGAAGTGCAAAGTATGAAAAGCCATTAAGGCTGCAAATGGGAAAGCAATTTGCTGTCACACGGATTCGGCTCTATTCGGCTCTTGTTAACCATTTGGAATTAGAGTCATTTGGCGAGAGGCATTCTACAGCAGTCCACTAAAATAAGTAATTATGCTTGCCTTCTCTCTCCCTCAATCTCCCCGCCTTTCGCTCTTTCATTTGCGCGGGCGAGGAAAGCGGGATGGGTGGATGAGGTTGAAGGGCGTTAGGGGTGAGTAAGTGGATGCAGAGGCAATTAAAGTTGGTAGCTATCTGTTTGGCTAATGCAGGCGTACACACATTGTATAACGCTTGCACGCTGCCTGAGGGCCAGCAGGAAAGAGGGAGAACAGATGCTGGGCGGCCATCTCCTTTTACTGCCAATGTAACTCTTAATCCAATCTCATGCGCTCGAGAGTGCATGGCGTGCCTCATTTCAGCCCTCTGTGTTTCACGCGCCAAATCAAGACTGCGCGCGTTCTTATTGCAAAGTGTCGTGAAGGTAAAAATCACTCGTAATGATTCACGCTGGGACTTGGGGAACCTCTTCAGCTACAAATGCTTTTCGTCTTACAAACATCTCATCAACAGTCAAGCTTTCCCTGCTGAAAAGATCAGTTTAGACGGCATTTTGACGATTGTAATTTCACCAAGTAGGACGTGTTCAACATCTTTTGTTGGTCCAAGAGCAATATTCATGTCTAAGAAAAATAGACCTAACCACTAAATACCCCTTTTACTAGGTAAACCCTAGCAACCTTTAAGAACAACTTAGCAACCATATAGTGACATCCTGGCAACCACCAGCAACAAAGAATAGGAATCGTAATTCTGCATTTACTGCAAATCGAGCCACTCAGAAAACTGGATTGTGAGCTGTTTGCGTGTAAAAGTACACAGTGCCACACTTCACTCTGAAAGGCAAAGCATATAATTAAATCGAAAGTAAAGGGCTATATGTAAGAATTTTCGGCCCGGTTTCACAGACAGGGCTTAGGCTAAACTAGGATTAGGCATTAGTTCAATTAGGACATTTACTGTAAGTAACTTTTATAAACGTGCCCTAGAAAAAAAAAACATTACTGGTGTGCATCTAAAGACAAAACAATAGCACTGACATATTTTATCATATATTAAGATATATCAGTGCAAGTTTCTTTCAGTTAAAACAACTCAAACATGCATTTTAGGCTAGGACTTTAAGCATTGTCTGTGAAACTGGGGGTTCATGTATTAACAGCTTTTTTTTGCCAATGTGTGAACAGCTTGTAATGAAACTTAAAAAAGACCTTCCCCGACTTCCTAGGTTGTCTATGAAAGCCTGTAGACCGAATGCTTATACAATGTTATTGATAATGCCGAAAGAGACATTATTTGCTGTAATGTCAATGTGTCATGCAAAGAAAAGGGGTTAATTTAAACTATAGTCTCACATAGTCAGATCTATATAGTCTATAGTCTCAAATATACTTTATAATCAAACTATCATAACAGTGTGATTTTAATTACCTCATCCGTCGACATGATGCCGGTGAATTGCAAAAGTAATGCAAACATATCCACATCACTATGATCAGATGCTTTCTTAACTGCTGTTTTCTCACTGCTTTGTTGTGTTATTATTTTATTGTTGAGAGGAAACACATATTTACATATTCATCTAAGCGTCGCTCTCAGCAGTGTGGACGGCATCGGGATGTTCGTTAACAGTATAGATATTTCTTACTTTATACATCTAAGCAACAAATGAAAAATAACTTACACATGAGTATATTGGGACATCGATTCTTGTTCAGTCTCTTGTACGTTATGTGTGCACAAGTGCAAGCACGAGCAATAAGTTGCTGGCTGCAGTTCACTTACTGGCCACCGGTGTCGCTAATAACAAGGGTTTCTGAATTCTACATACAGCCCCTTTGATAAGCGCACTAAGAAATATCACAATTTTGGATTTATTTTGATTAATCGTGCAGCCCTAACAAATGAATGACTTGCATGAATGACTATAAAACCGCGCTCATTCAGACATGCTTGTCTTGCATGGACAAAGAACATAATCTATTTTAAATACATATAGCATACACAGCTCCGTTGAACGATAACATTTGCCCTCTTTAATGCTGTTAAAACGAATGTATGAAGCCAACTGTTTGCTGAAAATACGCTCAACTTAACACTGAGATAGGAGTGCAGTGAATTGCGCATGAAAGTTGCATTCATTACTATAATATTATGCATGTGTAGGCCTATATATATATATATATATATATATATATATATATATATATAGAGCTGCATGATTAATCGTTACAAAATTACGATCTCGAATTCAAACACCCACGCAATCTTATTACAAAATGACAACGATTCGCCTGTTTATTAAACCTTTGACAAAATCATACCAGGACATTCAAATCTGTGTTGGCGCTGAACCAGAGAGAGCAGTTGTCATGTTTAGGTATGAAGCTTCACAGTCTTTTCAACCACACAGTATCATTATTTCTGTGTTACAAATATTTAAATGATCACAGAAGTACTGGGATAAAAGTTTATAGTTCAGATATATGTCTACGGTAGCGATCAAAATAGAGTAAATCACCTTTTGAAAGTCATTTGACACTTCAAATACAGATTGTATCAATTACATTGTTACGCCACTAAGTGGCGACAAGTGACTGTTAAAAAATGTATATGTCATTGAATCGTTCAATAGATTCGTTCAGAAACGATTCATCCAGTAAAAAAATTGAAGTGTTTATGAATCCTTCATTCAAAATGATTTTTTAAATAATTCATTCAAATTAAAGAAGTAGCATTTAAAGGTGCTATATAAAATAAAGTTTATTATTATTATTAAATTGTTTAAACATTTGTAAATAGGCTGCAGCAATTAATCATTTGTCAGAAAAAAAACGTGATTCTCAATTTATCCAGAATAAGCCCCCCCCCCCCCCCCCACCACGCAAACTATCTGACCCCCCTGAAGGCCATTGTGTAATTCGCACCCTGGTGAGCAGCGATATACTGTTCGAACATCCAACGCCACCCACACTGCTGAGAGCGAAGTTTAGATGAATATGTAAATATGTGCTGCACGCTTTCCTCTCAATAACAAAATAAACAACAAAACAGCAAGCATTCTTTTTTAATAAAGCATACGAAAAGCATCTGATCATAGCAATGTGGATATGTTTGCACAAGCTCTATGGCACTCCAGTAAAGTTACGTCATGTTTATTTATATATCACTTTATACAATAGATTGCTTAAAATCAAGCAGCTTTACCATATTAAACATGAAAAACAGTTCCCCAGTGTGTTCATGTTTTCACTCGTGGACGTCTGACCTCTACGGACTCAACAAAAGAAATGAAGCAGAAAAGATTTTAGTGTGAAAGAAGGCGGAGCCTCAGCGCACACCTACCTATTACGTAATCGCCACAGACCAATGATTACCAGCTGGTGCGAACTTTTCCGGAAAATTTGCTTTGGCAAGCTGTTTCGAACTCCTAAAACGAACTCCAAAGGAAGTTCGTTACGAACTCCAAACGAAGATCGTTTTGGCCTGATTTTGTTCAGTTCGTATATTGGGGCCTTAAAAAGACAAAAGACTGTATGATTCACTAACAAGAACCAGCTCATAAGTCATTTGCTTGAGAATCAGGTGTCATTATAGTCACATTGTATGTTCTGCACTGAATACTAATGTAGAGAACACTTTCAGAGTTTTTCAGTACATTTTATACATTGTCAGAAGAATGAACGTTCGAGAACAACTCATGGAACCAAAGGTCATGAAATTCATTCAGTTACAGTATTGATATAAAAATGGATCTTGTCTTGCTGGTTAAGCTAGTTAAGATGGCAGGTGGGAAAACAAGTATCCAATGATAAAGAAGGAAATGTATTTAAAACAAGTCTATTTATACCAGTCCACTTCAAAAAAACATTCCCAAACCTTTCCTTTCAAGCTACACGCTCAAACCTGTTCAGGCGAGCCCTTGTGCCGCCCAGCATGACTCTGTTTCAACCATAACCCCATGCGGCTGCATTCAGTCCCACTCCATCTTTCAGAAACAGAGAGAGAGAGAAATTTATGAAGCCTCTGGTCCTCAGGTCTGTAGAGGTGTTTTATGGTAGGACCTGCAGGACCTATTAAGGCAGTGCGGATTTCTCCTATCCGAGGGCGGGTATCGATCGACAGCAGCACCAGGCCTGGGCCTGCCAGCCTAGTTAAAGCCCTGCGTATGTGTGTGTGTGTGTGACTGTACGCAATAGGAAATGAAAATGGGGTCTTGGTGTGTAATGATCTGTGTGTGAATAAAATGAGCAGACTGGAGAGACAAAAAGGAAGATAAATTAAATTATCCCTCTGTTCCTGCAAGAGCTGCACTGCAGCCACCCATGCTTAGCTGCTTCACAGAGGATCTGTTTGAGAGGAGGAAATGAAAGGAAGGCAGATGGGGAGAAAATGGTAAGGATGTGAGAAAGGAGTTGAAATGTGTTAAACAGACACACTTATCGGTAAGCTCTGTTACCAAACCTAGTGAGCTGACTTAGGCAACTCAAATGGAACTTCATAAGTGACCGATGTGGAATGACTGATGTTGTACACAAAGTGCATGGGAGACTCAAAAGAAGCATGATAGTTTTTGGAGCAGAGCGATACACTTGTATGCCATTTAATTTAGAGAGGGCACATCTGGCATGCATCTATATGATCAACATGAGCATGCTAAACAGAGAAAATGGCATGTGTACGTCAACGTCCTTAAAAATATCTGGCTACACAAAACCAGCTAACATATCATAATTCCAAAGTTAGATTTAATTCCATCAGGAGCCAAATGATGGCTAGTTGACAAAAGCTGCAGTCTTTTAATATTGCCGTTTATTAGTTTTTATTATTGCAAATAACAGTAGTTATGTTGCCTTCATTATGTGCATGTCATATCTACCAGTTGGAAACTTTGAATTCTTAATTATATTCGAGTTGATGAGTTGGAAGCAAGTCGGAAGTGTCGATATTAAAGACGGCGGGAGGCATATGCAGCAGAAAGATAATAATAAGAAATATTTTCTAAAGTTAATTGATTTTCAGGGCTGTGTTTGAAACATTTAAAAAATGGAAATTCTGTCATCATTTACTCACCGTTACGTAATTCCAAACCTGTTTTACTGTCTTTCATTTGTGGGGATAAAAGAAGATATTTTGGGAAATTTACTAGTGTTTTTTGTCCATACAATGGAAATCAATGATCACTAAAACTGTTTGGTTACTAACAATCTTGAAAATATCTTCTTTTGTGTTTTCCGCAGAAGAAGAAAGTCATTCCAGTTTGGAATGACATGAGGGTGAGTAAATGATCACAGAATTTTCATTTTTGGCTGAATTTTCCATTTGAGGTTTTGCATATGACAGAGCACAAAGTTTAAAGTACTAATTTAAAGCAAATTACTCACTATTTGCGGTGTGTTTTATGTAAATATTTTATTAATTGTTGGGTTATCATGTAATAGTGATGCAGGTACTGTATATGCAGTATTCACTAAAAACATACATGTGTTAACTTTTTAACACATCTATGAGCAACTTTGACCACTTCTGTTAATTGCAGAGTTATTTGTCAATGCCAGTAATCTCAAAATTGCCAAATATATTATTATTTATTAGCCTGTCACATACCATTGCACAATGTTATGGTAATACCATGGTATTTGGATATGCATCATTGTATTCTTTAAAGTACCTTGGACTACTATGTAATACTATGTAATTGGCATAAATATGGTAATCAAATGATCTACATCAAAGCACCATATATTATCATCTGATACTATCACTGTACCATGGTACCACCATTTTTTGTACTGGCATTTTGGATACTACAACACTTCCCACAGAGCCTCAGAGCCCAACGCAGCTGGAACAAAGCAAATACAAGCATGAGGAGAGAGAGAGAGAGAGAGAGAGAGAGAGAGAGAGAGAGAGGAGGGGGAGCTTTTGGGGGGTAGTAGTGAGGGGTGGGGGGGGTCTAAGAGTGGTCCTGGTAGGTCCAGATCACACTGAACCCCACCCCCACCCCCATCCCCATCTCCATCTCCTCTCCATCCACCTGCTCTCATTAACGCACACCTCACACACCATTAAGACGTTTGCTGCAGAATTAATAGAAAGAGAGATTAAAAATAAATTAAGAAAAATGCATTGGAGAATGCCTGCACGCACTTCATAAATCACCCGGGCAAAGGCAGGCGCTGGCTCCCTATAATTAACTGCAGACTATTTATTTTATCCTGACGGTATAAATTAGAATTCAGACACACAGATTATATTAGGGGTGTCTGTCATGCGGAACTGCAGCGAGATGTGCGGAATATTTTAAGGATACAAAGAGGAGAGTGTAGAAGAGGAATGAGAAAGAAAAAAGGGGGATGGGTTCAATTTTCCTCTGCACTCTGAAAAGAAACACATTTTTAGTTTTTCAAAAAGATACTACCAAAATAATTGCATATATATATATATATACACACACACTGTATGTATATATATAGACACATACATACAGTGTGTGTGTGTATATATATATATATATACATATATATGCGCTGAATCTGACTTTTCAACCAATAACTGGCAGGTCAAACATGTGCGTGTGAGGCAGGACTGCCTCCTCGTGGGCACCGTGCCCGTCTTCGCATTAAAGTGGGCTCTGTTGCCACACAACCACGCTACATAGTTTGAAGTTACACAATAGAGATACACACATTCTATAACTGTTGTGTTACAAAATACTAATATGATAATATGCCTCCAGTTCTCTACCTACAAGATACAAACCCCTAAACTTAACCCTAAAGGTGTGTTCACATTTACTATTGCTCAGCGAATTTTCACCGGCGAAATCCAGTGGTTCCAGTAGGAATCGGGAGTTTTGCATGAGGGCGACAAGTTCCCCAAGCAGAATTGCTCATGCGAATACGCCGGGCTGATCAACAGAAAGCTGCTTCGTTTGAAAGTGCTTCATACTATTGACAATAGACAATGGACCTTTTATTGCAAGCAATATTTCACTGAAATTTTGCTTATGTGATCATATCCTAACGCTTGCACATTTGCAGTCCAACACAGCAACATTGGAGTGTTTGAAAACAATCATTATTTTTGTGATTAAGTTTGGTAACGATAGTCCATTATGGTGGTGCAGTAACAAAGCAGCATTCGGCTAATTTGATAAGTCTTTCAGCTATAATAAAAGTGTAAGTAGTATGCTTGTTACATTTTGATTTTCATGGAATTTTAGTGTGTATTTCCTTGTTTTGCATTTGTTCATTTTCCCTGAGTTTCTGTAGTAACTGATTGTTTCTGTGGTTACTGATTATGTTCACCTGTGTCTTGTTTGGTTGTTCATTTGCTCTAGTACTGTATATATCGCCCTGTGTTTCTATCTTGAGTTGTCTTTATTTATTAAAACTGCTGTAAAAGATCCTCTACTCAACTCTCCTTTCATCATCCTTGCTGCACCGTGACAATGCTAAGCACTGTTTTCTTTAAATCTATTGTATCCTGAAGACCAGAAGCGCAAGATCTCGCTCAAAACTCGTATGGATAAATTTTGTAGTAGACCTCAGTGGATCAATATGAGCTTAAATCCAAATAATCACACAACAGAATGGGCTACTTACAAACAGTAGAAAACAAACAAATAAACATATATGTTGTTCAGGAGGTCAAATATGAGGCATCATGGGAATAAAACCAGATGTGACAAAATCATATAATAGATAACTAACACTAAAAACTTTTTTCAGCTAGATGCCAAGGCAGTATTGCTCATTTTCATTTAGTTTAGCTTAATGTACTAAAATAACTAAAACTAAGGCTGTGTCCGAAAACGCCCTCTATAGGCCTACCCTCATTCACTATTCCCTACATTAGTCCACTAATATAGTTCACTTGAGGGACTGAATGAGTGAATTTGGACACTGAGTGTGCCGGAAGGGCTGCCGCATTTGCATAGTTTGTGATTGCTGTTTAATAATTTTTTGAAACTTAGCAAACTGGCAGCTCCAGTAGTAATGAAAATATTTATCTTGAACTCTGTCATGGAAACAAAGTATAAACCTTAATGAAACAATTTAATTATCAATTAAAAAGGAATTTATACCTGTATGATATTACGCTGTACTCAGATCGGACCATTCATTTTGGAAAATGAATGAATGGTTGATTCAGCTGCAAGGGCCATCTTCTGGCGAGATGCGGGAATTCATTCAGCACAACCCTCACAGTGCATTATGGGTATTTTCTAGCCGTTGAGCATACATTGGTTGTACACTCATTATTGCAGTGCATTATGGGATTAAACGAGTGCACTCGATAAAATCCACTATGGTTCTGGACACCACTACAAATGGCTGCCCCCTCAAATAGGGCCCTATTTATGGGTATAAGGGCGATTTCAGACACTGCCTGAAACTGAAACTAAAAATTAATAAAAACTATACAGACATATTTAAAATAAAAACTAATAATGACAAAAATATTAAACTAACAACATTTTTGTTAGTTTAGTATTTTTGTCATTATTAGTTTTCATTATTAGTTAACTATATTCTGTATAGTTTTCTGTATAGTTTTACAATGAAAATGTAAAATATAAAAATAAAAACGAATTCAAAATATTAATAAAAACTCTCTTAGTATCTCAATTATACAAAAATAACACTGGTAACAATCAATAAAAGCTATTTTGTTATGTCAATCGCTTGATTTATGCAGAATCCCGCTAGGTAGCTCCGCCCATTGTGAAATCTAATTGGTCCATAATCCCTCTCCACATCTGAATATTAAAAACTAAGGGTCATATTTACTAAACAGGGCAAATTAGCGTGAGAGAGCAACTCCAAAAAAGCTCAGATGGGAGTGGAAAGTTCTGTGTGTGATCTACTGACGTCACAAATTAATGAACACAGACGCAGCCGGATCATTTTCATAATGACCAACACAGTTCTACCAAGAGCAGCGCAAATTAGTGTCTGCTTTTTTTTAGTAAATCACCTTGCATGATTCATTTAAATACTCTCCTCCCATAAATTTTGCGTCTAAAATGGAATCTCCTACAAATACATATGCAATAAGGTCGGCTGCAAAAATAACCCTGTCCACGCCTTTTCAGCGCTAATTTTTCACTGCGTGTCTTTAGTAAATCCTGACATTAGTTTTTTAATGCCAAAAGAGGGTTTGCGCTGATGCAAGCTGTTAGCAAATCTGGCTCAGTATATGTTCTGATTGGCTATGATTTGCATTTTTGCTTTCAGTGTGGACAAACTTACAGCTGGAAACCTTCCCGTTTTGATGATTCTGAGCAGCACAGTCGATCAACAGGTCAGAGTCACATCCACTAGTATGGAAGCCACAAATACCCTTGACAACCCTGTGTTGTGACCCATTAAAAGGCCCCCTCTCTGTTTATGGATGTTTGTGTGGCTCAAAGATACTTTCGTCCTCGTTCGCTGCCGTAAACGCACAAAGAGGAAAGGATCCTTCTCAGGAAGCACGACACGTCCGCAGTGGCCTCTTCATGAAAGTGAAGTGAAGACACAGGCTCCTGTCCTCCTCGTTCACATTCCCCCGCTCTGCTGGTGCATTAAGTCAGTCCACTGAAGATGGGCATCTTAAAACAAACCCCACCGCTCTCATAATCAATGACAAAAACAGACGCACCAGACCAAAGGCTTTTTACTTGCACATTTTCTTCTAAGGACACAAAAAAGCATTTTTTTCTCCATCTTTATCACTGGTCGAGGCCTTATGGAGAGGATAATGCATTTGGACCCTGTCGCGTCACAGCCCTCACAAAGCTCAGCTGCAATTTCAGGCTTCCATCCCATTTTTGTATTTAGTCCCTTTAGTCCTGCACCACAGAGACTTTGTTTCGCTTGATACGGGGTGTACAAATACACAAGCAAGCCAAAAACTGACAAAAACAGTCACAATGTAGTAATAAAAAGGATCGTACTGCAAAAAACAAGCTCATTTCTCCAGACTCCAATGCAGATGGTTGTTCTCCTCTCCCTCCTCCAAGCCAGGAGAGAGTAAATCAGTCTGGAGGAAATAAATACACACTTATTACATTCTACGTGCTGCATACATTCACCTCCATAATGTATTGCAGCGCTCGGTGTGGTGCATGCTGGGTTGAAAAATGAGAATGCAGAAGCACTGCAGAAAGAAATAAAGGATGTAGTGAGACAGAGCTTGGTTGCTACACACTACGGTAATGAAGTGAGACTTTACCATGGTAATGAGGGACTATAGATGTGTACATTGAAAAAATAGCATTGGTTTTATTAGAGCAACTGGACATGATTTTTTTTTCGGAGCTTAAAAAAGGAATTTCTAATGGGCTTAAAATGTCCACGATTTGGGTTTGTTTAGATATTGACGTCCCTGTAGAATACTCATTCATTCTATGTACACATATTTGTATTGCTTTAAATATATAGTTCACCCAAAAATGAAAATTCTGTCATCATTTACTCACCCTCATGTTGTTCCAAACCTGAATGAATTTCTTTCTGCTGAAGATATTTTGAAGAATCCAACCAAACAGTTGATGGGCCCCACTGACTTCCATAGTATTTTTTTTCCCATACTATGGAAGTCAATGGGGCCCAAAAATTCATTTATGGGTGAACTATCCCATTAACTGTCCTTTGTAGATCCCGCCTTCTCGCTCACCACAGTTGGTTGATTGCCTGCACACTATTGGTCAAACTACTTTTCAATCATTATATCATCTGCAAAAGCATTCACACTGTCGTGTCCCAGAATTTGTCCCATTCACCAAAATGAAAATGCCTCACTCAAGCTGACTAAAAAAAAAGGGCAACACAGGTTCAGGTAGAGTAGCGAATGGCTGTCTCCATCTACACTGCCCAAACGAAGAGGTAAATTCATGAAAAATGACAAGAATTCCTGTGCTTTCATCCCGGTGCGTCTTAGTGGCCAAAAAAAGAGAAGAAGAAGATACAAACCATTTAGAAGCACAAAACATTAGCCAAGTTTGTGAGCTTTTTTTACATAAATGTATAAATAGAAATTAATGTTAATGCATATTATCTATGTATATACCAATACATAGTATATCTATGCCTAGTTTAATGATTACTAATGCATCAAATAACGTATTAACTAATGCAAACTATTTTATTTCAGTGTCCACTTTTTTGAAAAGCACAGCATGGTCATCCATTTTTATTAATTTTCATACAGTCTGGCTATCTTTCACTGTGCTGTACCATGAATAGTATAGTTGATAAAGAAGCTGTGATTCTCAGAGTGCCACCATCGCAACCACGTAAGCTACACAGCTTACACGCAAGCTCATCACACATCTGTCATGCAACAGTCAAACCCCCTGCACAGCGTCCCGGCAGTTCTGTCCACAACCAGTAGGTGTCTCTCTTTCACTGTGCATGGCCCTCATCTCCTCGTCTCCCGCCCACCGCCGGCCCCCTCCCCTCCCTCAAAAACCCCATCTCCACATAATATATACACCATCATTTGAAAATGGCAGCTTTTTGAAAATTCACCTTGATTATCAGACATTAAAAGTGACTTGAGCAGCGCTGAGTGTCTGGCTGGGGAGATGGCTGCAGACAGCCGAACAATGCGGCGGGCGCGGCATTAACGCCTCGCTGGGCCATGCAGCCGCGCAAGGGAGAGGCAGCCCTTTGTTCTCTCCCTCATCCAATTATTTTTAACGTGCGCCTCTTTCACAACAACAAGAGACAATTTAATTTTAATGCACTCTGTAAGAAAAAGCCCCCCAAAATACATCTATTCTTAAAAGGAGGAGGAAAGAATACGGACAAGGGTTAAGAATTAATCAGGGAGCGTGCATGAGGCTAGTGCAGGCATTGCAATGTCTGCAAATGTAACCCTTACAAAACTGGATGCATGCAATCACTCTCCTCTAAATTGAGAAGTGAGGTGCACGGCAACATGCTGCGAGGGCAAGAACACGCGTGTCGCATTCATGGAGCAAAAACAAACAACAAAAATACCGGATAAAATGGGTTTGAGAACAAAAAAAAATCTAGGGACTCTTGCAGGAAGGTATGCGCCCAAATATTTTTCTAATTGGACGAGCACTTTATCTTGCTGTCAGTGAGGTTATAAAAATGCGCACAGTTCCCAGAAGGAGAGAAGCAGCTCTAGAGCCGGCCCTTTATTACTGCACGCTAGTGTCTGATATATGCTCCAGCCTTAACCTTTCATCTGAGCCCAACACACACACACACACACACACACACACACACACACACACACACACACACACACACACACACACACACTAGCGTGTCTTTTATGCAGAAATGCACTGAAATTCTGTGTTGTTGTGAACGTTACACAGGATTGTGGTGATTATATACTGGAAGTGCAGCAAAAAGGCATTTAGTAAATCATACATTACATTAATATACCGTAGCCGTCTGGATGCAGTCACGTACGTGCGCGCACACACACCTCAGAAACACGATTCAACCTGACAGAAAAAGCAAATTAGAATCCGGCATGTTCTGCGCAAGGCTGTTGCCATCTTAGCTGCACTACGGCCAATTTTCTCAGCAGTATGAAAAGATTGTATTTTTCTTATCAGTGTCGAGGCAGCATCTACAGCAGTGAGAATTTAAAATGAAAAGCCCTTAGTTTTTGTCCCCAGGAACACAAAATAGACAAACACCCGAACGTGCGCACGCACACATGCTCGCGCGTGCAAAATTAGATCTTCAGTTCTAGGCTAGACAACTAACTGTTTGTGTATAAGCCTCGCTCTGCGGCACAGCAAAAGCAATTCTCTGGAGATGCTGAAATTAAAGGGCAGAATCCAGCCTGTTTATGGTTGGCACTCCGCTCTCCTCTCAATCAAATGTTTTATTAGCAATCATTCGGCACTCTCCAGGCCCTAACACTCCTCCGCCAGAGGAAGGAGGGGGGCGAGGGAGGGAGCGAGAGGGGTTTCAGGATGGTGTGCTGACCCCCACTTCCCCAGCTGCCTACAGATGCTGGACTACACACAGCTGATTACTCCCACCTGGAGCCAGAGTCACTATTAACCTCCATGAGGGCTCAAGCGGCCAGCCGTCCCTACAGCTTCCCCAAGAGGACGGAGGGTTACGGAGACACAACCAGAGAGACGCAAAGAATAGAGAGAAGAATAAGAAGAAAAAAACAGAATTTAGGGGAGTCGCAAGGCAGTTTGAACCATGGTATAGTGCTCATGTGGGACAATTCAATTCAGGTTCAATTCTGGTGTCACGTTGGTTTTGGTTCACGTTTATGTTTTCATGTCTTTTATTTTGTAGTTTTCATAGTCATGGTTCCTGTTTGTCATGTGATTCCCTTATCCCGTCATGTGATCATGTCATCATGTTAACATTGGGGCTATATATACACAAAGACTAATGACTTGAACACAATGAACCAATAAACCAATAAGAACGTGACACATGAGCCAAGGGAACCAATCAGAACATTACACAATGAACTAGGGAAGCACATGACAGGATAAGGGAATCACATGACAAAAGGAACCATGACTATGAAAACTATAAAATAAGACATGAAAACATAAACGTGAACCAAAACCAACATGACATCTGGCAATATTTCCACCCTGAAGTATACGATTTGAAATCTACCACATTTGGAACACAGAATTTTTTGAGCCAATCATCTGAGCTCCAAATGTCTCTAAATGTCTCCTACTTAAACTATGCCCTAAAAGTATGTGCTCTTTTTGTGAAGTAAAAGTACATACTTTTGAGTGTGTCCGTTTTGCAACATACTACCACGTCATAGTTGTGACTTTAACGGACCGCATATGTATGCACATCCTGGCACCGTAAACTGGCCTGGCCTTGGAGACCATGCTTCTTGGAGGCCAGGCCATTGCATTAAAATTTAATGGCCAAATGCATCTTTCTATCTTGCAGCTGAAATAAATATTATCGATTACAGTAACACTTTATTTCAATGGCCCACTGTAGACATTCTACTAACTCTAAGTAACTTTGCAACTACATGTAAACTAGCAGTCATTAGAGTATGTACCATTGTTCTTCTATAGTATCACACTGAACTGACCGACAGCTTCAGTGATTATAAAAGGAGCACACTTTACTTGCTTTCTGTGTAATTCAGTCACAATTTGAAGAAAAGTTTTTATGAGTCTTTGTTACGTCCTACTTTTTTCATATATTAGGGAGTGGAAATAGCTAGTATGTCAATAAGTGCTCCTCTGCTGCCATCTACTGGTTATAGTGGTCTTTTTTTTTAAATAAAAGTGTTTGTTTGCCACAAAGTTTTAGTTTTCCTACATCTTTAAACTTTTAATTTTACAAATCATCACATTAAAAATAAAATTACAAAGTAAAATTGGAAAATATTTAGAGCTTTGAAGTGCTGGAAAAAGTGTGAATTTTGTGTGAACCTTGAAAAGTGCTTGAATTTCACTCTTAAAAGGTTGTACAAACCCTGAGATGAATGATGTAAAAAAAAAAAACAACATTTGACTATTTCTGCCACAATACCATGGTTACAGTTAGCATGAATGTTGGTGATTTGTGCATTAAAAATCCTTCTATAACTTGTTCATTCATGGCACAATGTTTCTCATGGTTTCTATGTCAATGCTGTTTGATCTGATATCTAAAACAGAGAATTCTGCTTCGAATTTGAATGCTTCCCACTAGATCTCACTGCAATGCTGTTAATTCTGCAGCCAATTAACCAGCACTGTGTAGTAACGGTGTCACATGCTCGAGATCGGCCCGCGAGCTGTGCTGTATATTATTGCGCTGAGCTGATAAACGGTCTGCGCAGTGCAGCTCAAACGAGTAGTGCGGTTTGTTTCACATTTGTTTTGTTTGCCGTTTGATGTTTCTCATATGCAACATAAAAGGAAGCTCTTATCAGTTGGGCAATGTGGTGGTCACACCAGTGCGACCTTTAACAAAGTTTAGGTCGCAAAATGTGACCATTTGGTCATAGTCTGGAGCCCTGACATGTCAACTTACTCATCTAACCCTAACCTTAACAGTCTACTAAAGTCAGTATACTACAGTCACTACAGTATTAATACTCTAATGAGAGTTAGTTAACATGTAGTTGCAAAGTTAGTAGAATGCCTAAAGTGGACCATCGAAATAAAGTGTAACCTTGGTTATTAATCCCTCACATTATTTTATCTAAACCTCTCTACTTAACCATCAGTCTTGCACATTTGCAATGTTTTTTTAACACTATTTATGCGTGTTTGTAGTTGAACCGAATTCTCATCCAAAGCGCAGTGGGTTGTAGGCAATATTAACTGTTAGTGTGTATGGATCTGCACTTCAAATTTTCATCAGAAATAGTAGACCACCTGCATACCTTTAGGATACTCTTTTCAACATACTAAGATTTGGGACACACTGATTCTAATTTCGAATACTTTTCAGGGTGGATAGTTTGTGAATTGTGACACAGCAATGGGTGTCATGACTTCGCTGATGGCTATTAGCATCACAAGAATGAGCACTGTCCCAAACACTTCACTAGCGACTTTCCTGAGCTGTGACGAGAAAGGCATCAGACAAGAAATAATATAAGGCCATTTCGCACTTTTAAGAGCCTCCAAAAAGAACTGAGCGCTGATAAAATTTTTACTTTATTAAAACAATATATGTGAGGATGAATTATTGTTTTTGTTTTTTTTTCAGAATACACAGCTGAATGGCAATAAATGGGTTAATATGCTTCTTGGGACCAGAAGGTTGGGCAAGGCTAACCAGCTAACCCTATAATACTCAACATGGAAAAAGAGTTAAAAGAGTTAAAAGAGCCAATCACGTCAGCCATCTTTTGCTCTAGTTTAGGGATTCCCAAACCTTTTTTATCAGTCCTGAAATATTTACTTGAACCACATACTTTTAAGTTAATATTTCAATAATTTAACAACACATTACAATGTTCAAGGTTCTCTAATGTTGGTTAATCATCACATAGCAAACAGGCGATGTTTTAGTGAGTTTTTAATATTGTTTGTTTTTATTCAATGGTTTTTAATATTTATTTATTTAGTGATTATTTTTTGTGATTTAAATTATGTGCACATTGTGCTGTTACAAAACCAGAAACCGCCTGCAGTTCCCTCACAAACCCCCAGGGGTTTTGAACCCCAGTTTGGGAAACCCTGTATGCATTCACTGGACCATACAGTTTGTTTGTTTTTTTGCCTGTTTTAAGCAATATTATTGGTGATTTGAAACATGATGCGGTCCAAAAGTCTGAGAACTTTAACCCTTTTAAACCCTATTAGCCCTATTAATTTACAGTTATTTATTATTGCTATAATGCTATATTTTTCATGACATAATTTAATTAAATTTAATATTTAATTGTATTTCACATCTATTCTATTTCATATAAAAAAAATAAAATGTGTTTTATGGTTTTTAATACCATAAAACACGGTTTAATTCCATTTATGTTTTTTTTTTTCACCATACAAGCTGCATAAACATCACAAGTTCTGTAAAAACTCAAATCATGTTGTCCAGCATGACTTGTAAATGATCCAAAAAGCATCTTCTGCTTTTATTAAAGCAAGAACATCTGACATCAAGGAGTTCACATGATCAATGTCACAAATTTGCTTACATTTGATTAAACTGTATTACTATTATTGAAATATTAGCTTTGCTAACTTGTCTAGATACTAAATAGCTGATTGAGGGCCTTGCCAAAACCATATGACTTGCCTTAAGGGACTACATCCCCCATCTGTCTTATGATTGCCTTTCAATATTAAAGAGGGAAAAGTCCAAAAAAGAGATATGTGTCAGCTATGTTGACATGGTAACACCGGGAGGTGTGGGACAGGCCAGAGAGCAGAAGTGAGTGTGGGGTAGTAAAGACAGTTACCTTCTGACAGGCTGAACTATGCTGAGATTTCAGCCTGGACACTTCCTCCTCCAGACGCTGTATCTGCTCAGCCTGTGAACACACATGCACAAAGATCATGAAATTCACATCACAAATGTTTACCATCAAACACAGAAATGTTTTGAGAAGGAGACAATAACCAGAGCAAAGATGGTAGCTCAGAACAAACAAAGCAGTGAGAAAATGGCTGCACTGTTCTGTCATAATGAGAAGTGGAGGTGTGTGTGTACGTGTGTGTGTGTGTGTGTCATGCTCCCCTGCTCTGCTCTCATCACATCTGCTGTCAGTAATCTGTTCCTGAGCCAGCAGTGCTGGGATTAAGTGCAGGCTGCAGATAAAGGATGTATGCGTCATTAAAACACACAAGACAGACACGTACACACTTTCAGAGCCACCGGTGAGTAATAATGCGGCCACAGTTTCAACCACAAACGCAGCTTCATTTCTATGTGAAAATCATGGCCGTTCAGAGTGTGGAAGTGTGTGATCTGTGGGAAGAGGGGCTTGTGCCGGGGGCTTATTTTAACCTCGGATGTGAAGTTCTTTCAAAAAGCAAAACTGTCCAGCTGTGCATTGGAGAAATAATACATTTTAAAAGGGATAGATCACCCAAAAATTACAATTCTCGCTAACACTTTATTTTACAGTGTCCTTGTTACGTTACATGTACTTGCTATGGTAATAACATTAAACCCTAATCCTAACCCTATAGTAAATACATGTAGTTAATTAATATTACTCACATATTTAAATGTATAATTACACTGAAACAAGGACACCTTAAAATAAAGTGTAACAAAATTTTCTTATTTACTCACCCTAATGTATTTCTAAACTCTATTTCTTTCTTTCCAAATAAAAAGGATAAAACGCCATATAAAGTAGTCCATGTGACTATATGCTATAAATAAAGTCATATGATAGATTTGCGTAAGGAATAGATCAAAATACATTATCTTTCACTCTGTTGAGAAAATATATATTAAAATATTTTGAAGAATGAGATTTGAGTACGATGATGGGCTAGGAATTTTGATCTGTCCCTCACATCAAGCTATTTTATGGCTTCAGAAAATTTGGAATATAGAGTAAAGGATCACTTATGGTACTTTTAAGTGCCTTTTAGACATTTTTCCAAGCTTGACAATCTAATCTCATGGTAAGTTTTCATAGTTTGGAAAATATTGTTAAAAAAATCTTCATTTTATATTCCACACACTAAATAAAGCCATTTAAGTTTTGGGACATCACGAGAAATAATGAACACATTTTCATTTTGGGGTGAGTTGTGCCTTTAAGAAAACAACGATGTCCATGTGTATACATTTTAGGTCTGATTCTTTGCAGGAAATGCTGAAAAATACTATGCTTCTCAATAGAGGAAATTTGATTAAAGCACCAGATCATGAACAAAAGATAATAGTCACAGAGAATAAGAACATAGCACACATGAACTCTCATTGATATTCTGAGAAGGAGATCAAAAACGTTCTGCCATGCACAATTCCATTTTAATACAAAATTCAGCCCGTCTGGGAAAAACTAAACAAAAAACTGAAGATCTGAAAACTGAGAAAAAAAAGGTTTATTTTATTGTCAAAGTAGTGTAACGGAGGTCGGCTAGTAAAGGCCCCGATATACACTATATTGCCAAAAGTATTGGGACACCCCTCTAAATCACTGAATTCAGGTGTTCCAATCACTTCCATGGCCACAGGAGTATAAAATCAAGCACCTAGGCATGCAGACTGCTTCTACAAACATTTGTGAAAGAATGGGTCGCTCTCAGGAGCTCAGTGAATTCAAGCGTGGTACTGTGATAGGTTGCCACCTGTGCAATAAATCCATTCATGAAATTTCCTCACTAATAAATATTCCACTGTCAACTGTTAGTGTTATTATAACAAAGTGAAAGCATTTGGGAACAACAGCAACTCAGCCATGATGTGGCAGGCCACGTAAAATCACAGAGAGGGGTCAGAACATGCTGAGGCGCACAGTGCGCAGAAGTCGCCAACTTTCTACAGAGTCAATAGCTACAGACCTCCAAACTTCATGTGGCCTTCAGATTAGCTCAAGAACAGTGCGTAGAGAGCTTCATGGAATGGGTTTCCATGGCCGAGCAGCTGCATCCAAGCCTTACATCACCAACTGCAATGCAAAGTGTCGGATGCAGTGGTGTAAAGCACGCCACCACTGGACTCTAGAGCAGTGGAGACGTGTTCTCTGGAGTGACGAATCACAATCCCATGGACGAGTCTGGAGAACGGTACTTGCCTGACTGCATTGTGCCAAGTGTAAAGTTTGGTGGAGGGGGGATTATGGTGTGGGGTTGTTTTTCAGGGGTTGGGCTTGGCCCCTTAGTTCCAGTGAAAGGAACTCTTAATGCTTCAGCATACCAAGACATTTTGGACAATTTCATGCTCCCAACTTTGTGGGAACAGTTTGGGGATGGCCCCTTCAAGGTCCATAAAGACATGGATGAGCGAGTTTGGTGTGGAGGAACTTGACTGGCCTGCACAGAGTCCTGACCTCAACCCGATAGAACACCTTTGGGATGAATTAGAGCGGAGACTGTGAGCCAGGCTTTCTCGTCCAACATCAGTGCCTGACCTCACAAATGCGCTTCTAGAAGAATGGTCAAAAATTCCCATAAACACACTCCTAAACCTCGTGGAAAGCCTTCCCAGAAGAGCTGAAGCTGTTATAGCTGCAAAGGGTGGGCCAACTTCATATTAAACCCTACGGATTAAGAATGGGATGTCATTAAAGTTCATGTGCATGTAAAGGCAGGTGTCCTAAAACTTTTGGCAATATAGTGTACTTCAAGCGAAATCGAAGAACGAACTGGTGTGACATCATTTCGAACAAAATCAGGCAAAATTTGTGTTCGTTTCAGGAGTTCAAAACTGCTAACCAAAGTGAATTTTCCAGCACTTTCCATACTACCATTGGTCTGTGGTGATTACGTAATAGGTAGGTGTGGCTCTGAGGCTCTTCCTTCTTTGAGGTAAAAATCTTCGGAGGTCAGACGTCCTCGAGTAAAAATATGAACACACTGGAGAGCCGCTTTATAGTTTATAATACCCTAAATATGTGCTGCGTGCTTTACTTTCAATAAAATAAACACAAAACAAAATGACAGCAATGAGAAAACAGTAAGGAAAGCATCTGATCATAGCGATGAAAGTCACGTCAAGTCACATCACGTTTATTAGGACATTCTAAAACGTGTGAAAAACGCTTAACGTGGCTTTATGTACTAAGACAGTGGCATTAAAAGGCCAAACTCAGTAAACACCACACTAATAAAGTATACTATGTACAAAAAAAATCAGATAAGCCCAGAATATGAATGCAATGCGTTTAATTACACGTTTTCCTCCCATAGAAAACCGTTATAAAGAAAATGCTTAACGTTGCTTAATGTTTTCTATATGGGAGGAAAACGTGTAAATAAATGCATTTGCATATTCTGGGCTCATCTGCTTTTCTGTACATAGTATACTTTATTAGTATGGTATTTACTGAGTTTGGTCTTTTAATGCCACTGTCTTAGTACATAAAGCCACGTTAAGCGTTTTTCACACGTTTTAGAATGTTCTAATAAACGTGATGTGACTTGACTTTCATCGCTATGATCAGATGCTTTCCTTACTGTTTTCTCATTGCTGTCATTTTTGTTGTGTGTTTATTTTATTGAAAGTAAAGCACGCAGCACATATTTAGGGTGAATTCAGGTTGATTGGGACACATTTTGCCATTCAGATGAAAGGTGAAAAAAGTGTCCCATTCAACCTGAATTCACCCCTACATATTCATCTAAACACTGCTCTCAGTAGCGTGGGCAGCGTCAGGATGTTCGCTAACAGTATACCGCTGCTCACGTATTTCAAACTTCTTTTTACCACAAAGCGAAGGACGAAAAATATATTGGGGACTTAAGATCTGTGCAAGTAAACCTCACTCCCTTGGCCTCAAGAGGCGCACTAACGACTGACACTAGAGGCTGAGGTCTTTAGCGTCCTTGTTAGTACGCCTGCCTCCTATGCCAGAAACGCCAGTTCAAATCCCGCTCGGAGTGGGCCGAGTTGAACTGGAGGGTAGTATTGGTGCCGAAGATGAGAGTCACAGAGGCCTGCAGTAAGAGCTGCAGCTGTGTGAGTAAACCTCACTCCCTTGGCCTCAACAAGCAGCTAGCGACTGCCGCTAGAGGCTGCGGTCTTTCCAATGCCGGAAACGCTGTTTCAAATCCCGCTTGGAATGGGGCGAGTAGACCCGGATGGGAGTGAAATTTAGGGGGGTGAGTGTAACGGAGGCCAGCGAGTAAGAGCTGTGCGAGTAAACCTCACTCTACCGGCCTCAAGAGATGCACTAAAGACTACGGTTTTGCCTCCCATGCCGGAAACTCCGGTTCGAATCCCGCTCGGAGCAGGGTGAGTAGAACCAGAGGGGTTACACTAGCATGGATAAAATAAAATTAAATAGTATGCAGTTTGCTAACATCTGCAAGAACATTAAAGATATACTCTGGTAAGCATAACAACTCTCCCCTGTCTGCTCAGCCATGATATTTCTATTTTTTTCTTTAACAAGTTTCTCTATCTTAAACATCTGTCAGTATAATGTGTGTTCAGGGTAAAAACTAACTATTGTGAAAATCTAAAGTCTGTAGAATTGCTTAAGACAGCTCAATAAAATGAGCAGAGGTCAACTGGATAAACAGAATAGCATTACACGCAGTAATGACTCCCAGACCATGCAACATTACAGAGAGGTCAGAGACTATGAACAAGCAGCAGATGGTATATGAATGACAGAAACTGAAATGAAATACAGACAAGTGCTACCATATTACCATGGTTTCTTGGACATATCCCATGGTAATAAATGGTATTCACTAAAGTACCCTGGAAAACCATGTATACACTATGGTGTATGAATATTTATCATTCAGTACTATGGTATCACCGGCTGATAGCATCACTGCACCATGGAACCAGTGTTATTTTAGTATCACTGATATATAATTAGATTTTTTGTTAATATTTTAAATTAGATTTAATTTTTTTATTTTGTGTTTTCACCTCAATTTTAGTAATTTTTTAGCCATTTTTCTGTAATTTTTCTTAAAGTGCCCCTATTATGCTATTTTAAAGGATCCTGATTTTGTTTTGGAGGTCTCCTACAACAAGTTTACATGCATCAAAGGTCAAAAAACACTTTCATTTTCTCATAATATACATTACACATAACCACATTGTTTAATGATTCTTAAACGACTCGATGGTTGAATCAGTCTCTCTAAATCTGTCCTTCCGGCGAGCTGCTCTGCTCTGATTGGCCAGATGGCCCAGTCTGTTATGATTGGTCTACCGCTTACAGTGCACGTCGGAAACAAACGCCCATTACCATAAACTTTAGCTCCGTCCGGAGGCTTCCTAAAGCTCAGCGATTGTGCACACTGTAAAGACAGTAACGATGATGTTGATTTTACCATATCAATCTGAGCGAGAGTCCGATGATGAAACATTGGAAGAACTAGTTATTCAACCCGAACCTCCATCGCAAGGATGACTTGAGCAGGACGTTTCTCAGTGATATGCTACTCAGTTTGAGGTACAATATGAGATGTTGCAACAGTAATTCCTCCACATCAGCATTAACAAGTGTATGTCCATCAACAAACCGATGTGTATATTTCTAATTTATTGCGGTGCACATGCAGGAACTGTATCAATAACAGGTTGTGATTCTGAGGAGCAAGCTAGTCCAAATAACCTGGGTACGGACCCTTCTTTCAATTGACGTGTTTAAAGGCGGGACAAGTTGTTCGCGGGTGGACAACGTACAACATAGGCGGGCATTATGCAAATATCATTTCTAGTGACGTATAACTGTCACGCAGTGAGATTCGAATAAAAAATGACTCGTTTATGCGGTTCAGAGTCGAGTCTTTCTTTTGGGAGACAATAACTTTATTTATTGTGCAATTTTGAATTTACAACTTTGCAGAACGTTTACATTCACAAAAAGCTATATTACACACTGCATGAAAGGGAATATTCGAAACACTTTAAAATGTATATATATACATTTTAAATGGACATATATATATACACTCACCTAAAGGATTATTAGGAACACCATACTAATACTGTGTTTGACCCCCTTTCGCCTTCAGAACTGCCTTAATTCTACGTGGCATTGATTCAACAAGGTGCTGAAAGCATTCTTTAGAAATGTTGGCCCATATTGATAGGATAGCATCTTGCAGTTGATGGAGATTTGTGGGATGCACATCCAGGGCACGAAGCTCCCGTTCCACCACATCCCAAAGATGCTCTATTGGGTTGAGATCTGGTGACTGTGGGGGCCATTTTAGTAAAGTGAACTCATTGTCATGTTCAAGAAACCAATTTGAAATGATTCGAGCTTTGTGACATGGTGCATTATCCTGCTGGAAGTAGCCATCAGAGGATGGGTACATGGTGGTCATAAAGGGATGGACATGGTCAGAAACAATGCTCAGGTAGGCCGTGGCATTTAAACGATGCCCAATTGGCACTAAGGGGCCTAAAGTGTGCCAAGAAAACATCCCCCACACCATTACACCACCACCACCAGCCTGCACAGTGGTAACAAGGCATGATGGATCCATGTTCTCATTCTGTTTACGCCAAATTCTGACTCTACCATCTGAATGTCTCAACAGAAATCGAGACTCATCAGACCAGGCAACATTTTTCCAGTCTTCAACTGTCCAATTTTGGTGAGCTCGTGCAAATTGTAGCCTCTTTTTCCTATTTGTAGTGGAGATGAGTGGTACCCGGTGGGGTCTTCTGCTGTTGTAGCCCATCCGCCTCAACGTTGTGCGTGTTGTGGCTTCACAAATGCTTTGCTGCATACCTCGGTTGTAACGAGTGGTTATTTCAGTCAAAGTTGCTCTTCTATCAGCTTGAATCAGTCGGCCCATTCTCCTCTGACCTCTAGCATCAACAAGGCATTTTCGCCCACAGGACTGCTGCATACTGGATGTTTTTCCCTTTTCACACCATTCTTTGTAAACTCTAGAAATGGTTGTGCGTGAAAATCCCAGTAACTGAGCAGATTGTGAAATACTCAGACCGGCCCGTCTGGCACCAACAACCATGCCACGCTCAAAATTGCTTAAATCACCTTTCTTTCCCATTCTGACATTCAGTTTGGAGTTCAGGAGATTGTCTTGACCAGGACCACACCCCTAAATGCATTGAAGCAACTGCCATGTGATTGGTTGATTAGATAATTGCATTAATGAGAAATTGAACAGGTGTTCCTAATAATCCTTTAGGTGAGTGTATATATATATATACACATTTTATGTTTTATTTTATTTCAGTTAACGTTTATTTTGTTTCAATAAACGAAAATGTTTTTTTTATGGTTGTAGTTTTAGTTCACAATAAAAATCCTGTATGGCAGGGCCGTAACAGCCATAGGCACTGAGGGGGACAAGTCCCACCCAATAATTGGAAATGGCCAAATTGTCCCCCCAATATTTCTTAATGCTGCTCTCCATTACGCACCGCTCTGTTTGTTGTTAGGATGGCAGACAGTTTAATAAGTTACATTTTTAGGCTGGTCTGCCTCAGCGGTCTAATAACAGCACTCGTCAATGTCAAAATGATGACCAATCATATCAAAGAAGGCATGGCTTAATCTTCACTGAAGATGAGTGTGAATCCCAACGTGACGCTTTTAGTTTTTACAGTGAAAGAGTGCGTGTGTGGTAAGATATAAGTAGCTAAACATTTCATATTTGACAACTGTTTTATGATAGATATGTTTAACGACTAATTTTTATTCCTTTAATTATTTAATTTCTTTAAATAAATAAAAAAAACTTTGGTCCCCCCCAGTGTTCAAGACATGGTTACGGACTTGCTGTATGGTACCAAAACAAGTACTTCTTTTAGTACATTTCCATTCCTAGTTCATCTAGTGCACATTCAGTAGTCACCATCAGTGCGATTGTATTCGTAAATTGTGAATTATCTAATCTCACCCTGTTTTTGGCATCCTGTGTCCCTTCCTGGCATCAGCTCAGCTGGGCTCGGACAACAGACAGTTCATCCTCCAGTTCATGGCATTTCTTTCTAACTTCTTGGGCCTCTTTGCACTTTTGCAACACTGTGGACCGTACCAAACTAAATTCTGCAGAGACTCTGTCCACCTACAGGGCGGCGCTAGATATGAGAAACATAATGCAATAGAATCTTCCTTCCAAGGGCACACACAGACACACTCATTCAATCTGACCCTTGGTGGAGGTGACCTCCTTGCAATCAGCCCCGTGGAGCACTTATTTCCCAGCTATAATCAGACTCGCTCACTAAGGCCTGACCTTTTCTCAGCAGCCCCTCAGCCATGGCTATGTATAACTCCAATATAAAACCCAGCCCCCTAGAGAGAGACATCTGCTAGAGCTCAGATCCACGGCCATACAGGTTAATTACGGAGAGAGAGCACAAGCACACCGCTGCACAAACAAGCTAGAAAGATCTCGGACTATATGAAAGGTATGAGATAGGTAAGATGCACCTAATATCAAAGTATCTATTGTGGCACAGGGTTATACTTTCTAATTCATTCTCATGGTAACAAACTAAATTAAAGAAACAACTTGGTGCCAAAGTCCCTAAAAAGCAAGGCGGTCTTCAAGTTCATTATGCGGCCCTCTTAGTAACATCTCAAGCGCTTATTTTCTAGCCATCCAAGTATAGCTCCTAATTTATGATGAATTATGACGACAGACCAAATTCAACAAAATTGTTGTTTGAGCATGTTGGTTACATCAATACCATATTTCAAAGCTCCAATAAAATATGACATTATGATAAATACTCAATATTTGACATCAACAATGGTACCTCAGTGGCCTGGTACCGTTTAATTTCCAGAAGAGCTTCATTCTCCACCTGCACCTTTACCAGATTCCCTTTCACCTCCCAGAGCTACAAGACAGCAGACACACTTCATATAGCTCTCATATAGCATTCATTTTTTTTTTTTTTTTAAACTAAAGCAATAAATACTTTTGATAGATCATGTGCACTTGAAGGCAAGTGGCCTAGAATAGCTGTTTTATTCTACATAGAGTGGATAGCATGATTAGAGATCTACATTCTCTGGCTTCATTTAGAGCTGATATTAACATCCTGTTCAGGTGATCTCACTTGAAAAAGGTACAATACTAAATAGAAATATAAATTGGGTTCTTAATGTTTTGAGATTAGTTTACTTCAACCACATTCTGAAGTGGACAAAAACACACATTGCAAACCAGGGCCATAACCACCACCGAAAAAGAGTGGGACAAGCCAACCTAATTTACTGTTCACAGATGCTGAACATGAATTCCAGTGCGACACTTCAGTTTTAATGGTGAAAGAGTGAGTGCGAGGTAAGATGTAAGTAGCTAAACACTTAATATTTAGAAATGTTAAGCGAACGACAGTAATATCCAGTCATGCAAACTACTTGGCTTTTTTTGGGGGGTCAAATTTCTCAGTTTTGATTCGTAAATATTGGCTATCATTTACGTGATTCATGTAATTAATAACTGAATGTGATGAAACAGAACAATTTTCACCATATTAGGCAAACGATTATAAGTGAAGTGTACATATTTTAAAATACAAACCCGATTCCAAAAAAATTGGGACACTGTACAAATTGTGAATAAAAAAGGAATGCAATAATTTACAAATCTCATAAACTTATATTTTATTCACAATGGAATATAGATAACATATCAAATGTTGAAAGTGAGACATTTTGAAATGTCATGCCAAATATTGGCTCATTTTGGATTTCATGAGAAAGTTGGGACAGGTAGCAATAAGAGGCCGGAAAAGTTAAATGTACATATAAGGAACAGCTGGAGGACCAATTTGCAACTTATTAGGTCAATTGGCAACATGATTGGGTATAAAAAGAGCCTCTCAGAGTGGCAGTGTCTCTCAGAAGTCAAGATGGGCAGAGGATCACCAATTCCCCCAATGCTGCGGCGAAAAATAGTGGAGCAATATCAGAAAGGAGTTTCTCAGAGAAAAATTGCAAAGAGTTTGAAGTTATCATCATCTACAGTGCATAATATCATCCAAAGATTCAGAGAATCTGGAACAATCTCTGTGCGTAAGGGTCAAGGCCGGAAAACCATACTGGATGCCCGTGATCTTCGGGCCCTTAGACGGCACTGCATCACATACAGGAATGCTACTGTAATGGAAATCACAACATGGGCTCAGAAATACTTCCAGAAAACATTGTCGGTGAACACAATCCACCGTGCCATTCGCCGTTGCCGGCTAAAGCTCTATAGGTCAAAAAAGAAGCCATATCTAAACATGATCCAGAAGCGCAGGCGTTTTCTCTGGGCCAAGGCTCATTTAAAATGGACTGTGGCAAAGTGGAAAACTGTTCTGTGGTCAGACAAATCAAAATTTGAAGTTCTTTTAGGAAAACTGGGGCGCCATGTCATCCGAACTAAAGAGGACAAGGACAACCCAAGTTGTTATCAGCGCTCAGTTCAGAAGCCTGCATCTCTGATGGTATGGGGTTGCATGAGTGCGTGTGGCATGGGCAGCTTACACATCTGGAAAGGCACCATCAATGCTGAAAGGTATATCCAAGTTCTAGAACAACATATGCTCCCATCCAGACATTGTCTCTTTCAGGGAAGACCTTGCATTTTCCAACATGATAATGCCAGACCACATACTGCATCAATTACAACATCATGGCTGCGTAGAAGAAGGATCCGGGTACTGAAATGGCCAGCCTGCAGTCCAGATCTTTCACCCATAGAAAACATTTGGCGCATCATAAAGAGGAAGATGCGACAAAGAAGACCTAAGACAGTTGAGCAACTAGAAGCCTGTATTAGACAAGAATGGGACAACATTCCTATTCCTAAACTTGAGCAACTTGTCTCCTCAGTCCCCAGACGTTTGCAGACTGTTATAAAAAGAAGAGGGGATCCCACACAGTGGTAAACATGGCCTTGTCCCAACTTTTTTGAGATGTGTTGATGCCATGAAATTTAAAATCAACTTATTTTTCCCTTAAAATTATAAATTTTCTCAGTTTAAACATTTGATATGTAATCTATGTTGTATTCTGAATAAAATATTCACATCATTGCATTCTGTTTTTATTCACAATTTGTACAGTGTCCCAACTTTTTTGGAATCGGGTTTGTAAAAGTAATATTTGCAAATAATTAGAATGGATTACTTTACAAAAAAATCTACTTGTAGTTCTTTTCTTTTTCTTTATTGCTTTAAATCCTTTAATTATTTAATTACTTTAAAGAGGACCTATTATGCAAAATTCACTTTTACATGGTGTTTGAACATAAATGTGTGTCAGCAGTGTGTGTACACAACCACCCTATAATGATAAAAATCCACCCACTCAGAACAAGCCGTTTGCAGTTTATATGCAATGTGACATCACATTGCACAGGCCCCGCCCACAACTGCTGACAGACTTCGCCTTATTAGCATAGACTCCGCCCTCAGTGAGCTGTACACAGTCCGCCATATTTATCTCGGCGCCAGAGAATTTAACAGCAGCATTCAAGTAAGAAATGTATTCTTATTAAAGCTACTAAAGTTATTCAATCAAGAGCAGTGAGTGATTTTCTGGTTTTCTTTTGTTGTTTGATTCATATTAACATCATATACAACAGTAGGTACTGTATATTACGCTGCTTTCAGATCTAATATACACATGCGATTTCTTTACTTGCTGTTTACATTCACAGACATAACCGACTGTGTTTATGTGAACTTTGTGTGTTTTTGACATAACTGTGAGTGTATTTGACAGTTTAAGCGTAATAAGACGTGAAAGAGAACTTAGTTTAATACTTACGGGACACTCCGTCTGACATCCAGCTTTCTGTGTGCGTGCTTCGGATGTGTGTACTCAGAAAACCATACATCAGAAGTTTAGACTAATATGGCTTTAAAACGCATGCAGATAATAAACTTTCATGATGATGAACTGCAATGTCACGTGAGTGTGACCCCGGTAGAGATGATTTTTGGCAGAGTATCCGAGGCTCCGCCCTCTTTCTGGAAAGCTCATTTGCATTTAAAGGTGCTGTATGTAAGAATGACAGCTAGTGGCTGAAATGGGTACTGCAGTCCAAATTCAAAATATTGTTTGCCCGCAACAGGAACGAGCGCAATTGACAACGGAAGGCGAGGAGATTGACACACACTGTAAGATGAGGAGTTGATTTTTCTGCATTTTAATGTGTTTCCGTTCATAGAGATTTTTAGATGGATGCCGAGGCTTTTTAGGTCGAGTAGAATCTGCGATCTCTGACCCAGTTTGTTTGCTGGCTTCCATGGCTGCAATACGCTGTGTTTTCTGCCAACTGGCAACCTGTGGTGCCGAAATACTATTGGGTAAATTGGCAACATGCGTTATCGCACAGACCAAAACAAAAACAGACATTCCGACACAGAACACACATTTCAAAGTAAAATAACTTGCTATAGCATTGTTTTTCTGAGAAACGAGTATGTGAACTTAGCATGTTTCCTAAATATCTGCAAACATATTATGGTATTTTTATGCTTTAGTACAGTCAAAAACTCACATACAGCACCTTTAAATATACATGCATGGGAACCGCATGTTTTTCCTTCCACTCAAAAATGGGCATTTACAACATGATATAATAAATTATCTGTGGGGTATTTTGAGCTGAAACATCACAGACACATTCTGGGATCACCTGAGACTTATATTACATCTTGAAAAAAAGGGGCATAATAGGTTAGGTCCCCTTTAAATAAAAAGACCATCCCACCAATTTGGTTTGGTCCCCTCCCCCCAGTGTACAAAACATGGTTACGGCCTTGTTGTAAATGGTAACGCATGTTACTACCAGATGTAAACAGCAATGTAATCGGATCAACCGATACAGAACTAAACATCCAGATAGTTCTCCCCAGCCCATTTTTTGCAGAATAAATGAATCAGTTATGCCTGTGAATACTATATTTTTTTGAAAAGGCATTGTTAACCTAAAGCGTGATCCACACCAGTAGGTGCCAGTATGAAGAGCAACAGCACTATCGTATCAATCAGCGAATCATGAAGAAAAAAATACTAAGTGCAACTTTAATAATTAAATCTTCTAAATAGAAAAAAAAAAAAAAGAAAAAAAAAAAACTTCTGTTCTTGCTCAAGTCTTCGGAACTGACAATATTGCCCATGAAATCTCACAAAAGCAATGAATCTGATTTAAAAGCATATAAAGCTGTGAACACAGAGATAATAAAGGTGCCTCACACGATAACAAACAAACTGCGACTGGAGCGTAAAAAGGCCGTGAACTTATCTGTGAGAGTGTTAGTAAACAAAGGCACTGTGAGGTTATTCTCTGAGCAATCAGTGTAGAGCTCCCCTAACAAGTCTGCCATGACGCCTAGCGACAGGTGACACAGCCACTGGTGACGGACAGCACTGGCCTGAGCTCTGATTGGTCAGCAGTCCGATCCAGGAGGGGAGGGCTGAGAGTCTCACTGCAGCAAACACTAGCTTGTAGCAACATGTAGCAACACAATACAACAAACTGTTTTAGATGCATTTAAATTTTGCATGTATAACACTTTACAGCCTGAAAGAAAGAAAAATCACAATGTTCAGTATCTAAATCAGACAGCAATGAGAATAAACAGAGAGTTTCATGCTTCTCGGATTTTTGTCCTTCTTAGGACTATCTATGTGTCCTTTTCTAGAGTTTCAGAAGAGATCTCCAAAATGTCTCACACTGTGCTCAGATTTACAAAGATTCCAAAGTCTGCAAAAATCAGACTTCAATCTGAATCTCATCATTCTCATCAAATTCTCACATGATCACACACACATAAACATAACTGTCTAGTTTTTATTTCTTCTGAGGAATTTGAGAAACATATTAGACAAGGTTGATACAAAAAAGAAACATAACTTAGACTCATGAGCTTTGAAAGAGCAAATTTAGTAGGGTTTTGTGACATGTTTTAAATATCTATCTGCATTTTCCTTCCAGAGTAAATGTCTTCTCTGGGATCATGTTCCCTGGCATCTGGCAAGAAAAAATTCTGGGACCCTCCTCACCTCAACAGAGGAGGGGCAAACACCTTTCTCAAAGAAAACTCTCACTTCAGTCAAGCTGCCAGCTGCTCAAGATATGCACTGCACGGTATATAGCAAACATGGAATACAACAAGTTTAGCAGAGTTACCTAGGCAAACAAAGAGTTTACTTGATACATAAAAACAACAGACCACCAAAAACTGCATATTAAGTATTTCACCATCCTGTGAAAGTCAAAACATTCTTCCACACATCAAAGTAACAACTGCAGCTCACAAGCCGCTGTCATTACAGCAAGTACCACATTGTAATATATAAAAACAACAGAAGCTTTCAGTTAAATAAGGTAGCTTGGATTGGGATCATTTCGTGTTTTTTTTCCTCTCAAAGCCTTTTTTGAAATCATCCCCGACTGAACATTTGCTCTTGGTAAACTTTGTGTGTAACAGCACAAGCCAATTTTTTATAATTACAGCTATTCTTCTTCTTATGGGAAATCATCATTCTTAGAAGAAGAGAAAATACATAAATTACTGCAAATGCAGTGGTCTGAGATCAAAGTATCTCACAAAGAAGAAAGAGCCCTGAACAAAAGCATGGAGATTGAGAGAGCGAGAAAGAGAGAGTGAGAGAGGGCCCGAGCAGCCTGGGCCTGGCCGTGAAGCTTTTACCTGAGCTTGTAGCTCCTGATCTTGCTTCCTGGCGTCTCGTAGCTGCCTGTGCAGCTGCTGGTTGTGGTCATGTCCCCTCTGGAGCTCCTGCTGGATTTCTTGCAGCTCTCTCTGCAGATTCCACAGCCTCTGCTCTTGGACATCCAGCTATCCAACCACAATAGAGGGCAGGGCGCAGAGGAAGAGAAAATCAATCCACTACAAAGAGTCTCCTTCTCCGCTCGCCTGCCCGTTTCGCAGAACCCGCCATGACTAGAGCTCCGGCAAAGAGGAACTGGTGTTCATCTGGCCCTCATCGCAGCCCTAACATTCACCATGAGCGACTCTACCCTTCACATACATCCTGACACTCTAGACAGGCTAGGGCAGCCCTGCACTGAATGCAGAAACAAAAATCAATGCTTCTTAACCAAATGCGAAATCGCAGCTCATTGTTCGACAGGAAGAGCAAGAGAAAAGGCAATACTTCTGCAGAGAAATCTTTCGGTTACATACAGTTACATTTTTGTCAATCCACTATCCACTTTTTGCAACAAAAAGTATTCATTAATGGTGTTATTTTTCAAATCATTAAAGCAAGGCCCAGCACGTCACATCAAAAATAAATAATTATTATTGTAATTAGCACAATATGGTCACCTGCTAAAGAGAACGGAGAGGAGGGGAAGATGGGAGTCAAGAAAAAGAGAGAGGAGGAGGAGGTTTGGCAAACCCCTGGTTCCGGTCCAGTCCGACATTATCAAGCATCCTCATCTGCATTTCAAATTGTCGCACGATGACAGCCGCATATCCAAAATGGAGGCCCGAGGTCTCCCCGCAACAATCAATTAATCAGCCGCGCTCATTAGAGGCCCAAGAGTAATCCACAAATTCGCCTAAGTCACCTAAATCAAACAGTCGCCCCTCGTCTTATCCATTGATTGTGGTCTGATGACAAGCACTTCAAACCTTGCCTCGTCTTCCCATCCGTCTGTTGGCATAGAGAATGCTCGAATTCCTGCCAGATTGTGGACTAAAACGATGAGGGAAGATTGAGAATCGTTTCCTTTTAATCCTAAAAACTCAGCTCATCCTTTAGCTCTGCTTTTCGGTGTGTGATGCAAGCCGATAACCCTGCTCTTTCTTTGCCTTACAATTGCGCTCTCTCTCCATTCTCCCCTCCTAAACTGATCAATACTTCATTTAAATCATGACATTAGCACACTACAACTGGAAAAAAGCTGAAAGGAATAGCAAAACGCTTCTTGTGGCAAATGGAGGGTTGGAAAATGGATCATACATTCAAATAGTGACCGTAATTGTTTGTTTATATGTAGAAACAAAGGTTAAAATGCATGTGACACTCAGGACCAACATCATTGTTTTGTTTTGAGCTCCCGAGACTGACTGATCAATATCACATTTGAATCCAGAGAGAGGGGCAACGTCGCTTTAGCTCTCGACGTTAAATGAAATGCAAATAACTCTGCCGTAATCAACACTTAATTCAGACGTTATCATCCCATCCCACTGAAACAAACCCTAATGATATTTCCATACACAAAGAACATGTAGCCATACGCATTGGCGGTGGCGTGATATGCGCTGTCATGCATTTGTTTATTCATGCAGGATGCTGTAAGAATAATCAGAGCGCTATGCAAACACTCCACACTTAAGACTTGAAGGGACGGTAATCATCGACGCAGGGGGGTGTGGGAGCAGAAAGAAGAAGTAGAGAAAAAAAAAAGGTAATTTCCTGTCGCGGATCTGCATAACAGGCACACGAGAGAGCGAGTCTTATCTGCCTAATGGTCATTAGCGGAGCTCATTTACCTGAACGCTCTGGGCGTCACGGGCCTGATGAGAGAGGAGCAGGTCTTGCCGGAGTCTTTGGATGCTCGCGTCCCGACGTGACAACTGCGGTTCGGGTTTCCCATCCCAAACGTGGCGGTGAGGAAGGAACGGAGGGCGTGAGGTGTTTTTGAGAGTAAAGAGAGGGAGGTGGAGAGAGAGGAAAGGGAAGAGTGAATCACTCCAGGAACATGCACTTACATATAGCCGGGTGCCAATGTCAACCAATGAGCAATTAGGCAGACAAGACCAAAGTTATTGATCGGGTTTGGGGCTCTTTTTCCCAGGCTAACTAAGCTGAGTATGTGTGATGGCTGCAGAAGCTGTAGGGAAAAAGAGAAGGAGGGGGAGAGTTTGGAAGGGCTACTCCCTCTTGCTCTCGCTGGGCCTGTGGTGCCGAAGAGGGCCTGGTCATTTAACCTTCTATTGATCTTCCTCCTAAACAACCACCCTCCCTAGACAGACGTGCATGTACAATGTATGATCTTAATGTAGACCACACTACAACTGTCAATACATTACACAGTCAGATGTGTCTGCAAGACCGCTGGGGAAAGAGTACCATGTTTGCATACATCAGTGTTCTTGGGAAGATATAACCCTGATTGTGCATCATGGGTTACCAACCAGATTGCAGACTTTAGCATTGTTTTATGGATGTGCTTGAGGATAGACACCTTATTTAATTTGAGATGAATGAAAATAAGGCTGTAAGGGATAGAAGTAGAGTCTTTTCAATTGGCTGTAGAGACTTCAAGGCGTAGTTCGCCAAAAAATGGAAATTCTGTCATCATTTACTCACCCTCATGTTACTCCAAAACTGCATGATGTTCTTTCTTCGGCATGACACAAAGGAAGGTATTTTAAAGATTGATTGAATGTCAATGGGGTCCTCATTGATTTTGGTCCACTGAAGAAAGAAAGTCTTACAATAGGACATGAGGCTGAGGAAAATGTTTTATTTTTGGGTGAACTATTCCTGTAGGTTCACATGTAATTTCCATGACAGGTTTTTTTCCCCCTGACTGGAAATGATTTGGGAAGATGCATTCAAAATGCTTCATCGGATAAACGATCAACACCAGAAACAGCAGCATAACCCATTGAAAAGACTGTACCCTATACCTCACTGTCTTCACATCCATGTAAAATCAAGGGTCCTCCAGGGTCGTGGTCATTCAGAATTTAATTGAGAATGCCTTTTATATTCCAATTCCATTAACATCTCAGGTGATTTGGTCAGACGTCAGAATAGACAGATATCAAAATCTCAATAGGTGACCACTTGCGATTGGATATTGAGGAGGATTTTAAGGGTCTGTCATACTCACATCTATAATGTTGATTAATAAATTATTAGAATAATTTGTGCACTGCTAATAAAAAGTCTAGGGACAGATTATTAAGAGCAATAAGTGTTAAAAACAGTGTGAACGCATTGTGGCCGTACCTCAGTCTTCAACATCTGTGTTCCTCTGAGGACTGTGAGATCAGTGGAAGCCTAAAGAGGAAGACAATGCATCTGATAAGACAATGAAAGAAAAATGACCAGTAATGTCTCTGTATTAGCTCAATTGTGTGTTGACAGTAAACTGAGACAATCATTAAACAGGACAGGTCATAAAAAGGTTAGATAGTTTGACAGTTTTATGAGATGTTAAGGTTAGTTCACATTGTAAAAAGTCATGTGGTGAAACTCCCTTAAAAAATAAAATAATTAATGACCTTTGTAAAATATACTTCTACCTTAAAAATATATTTTGGTTTCACTTTATTTTGATGGTCCCTTTAACACACATTCTGTTGACTATAAGTAAAGTTGCACCTACATGTCTACTAACTTTCATTAGAGTATTAGTACAGTATTAGTAGACTGGTAGGGTTAGGGTTAGAATAAGCTGACATGTAGTTGCATAGTTACTTATCACCATCACTAAAGAGTTAACAGATATTAAGCAGACAGTCTACTAATACTCTAATGACAGTTAGTTGACATGTAGTTGCAAAGTTACTTATAGTCAACTTATAGACCATCAAAATAAAGTGTTTTAAAACCTTTTTTAAGTAATGTATACATGTAGTATGTTAGTACTTTTAACTTGATGGTTACATCACACAACGTTTTTAGGGCCAGATTTACTAACAGTTTGTGCCAGCGCAAACCCTCTTTTGGCATTAAAAAACGACTGTCAGGATTTACTAAGGACACAGTGAAAAACAGTTATCATTGCATATATTATTGCATTTTTAGGAGTTTCCCTTTCAGACACAAAATTTATGGGAGGACAGTATTTAAATGAACCATGCAAGGTGATTTACTAAGGTTTGCGCTCGTCAATTTACTGGTATTTGCGCCATTATTTACTGCCCAAAAAAGCACATCTTAAACCAGACACTAATTTGCGCTGCTGTTGGTAGATTGTGTTGGTCATTATGGAAATGATCCAGCTGTGTCTGTGTTCTTTAATTTGCGTGTCGTCAGTAGATCACGCGCTGAACTTTCCACTCCCATCTGCGCTTTTTTGGAATTGCGCTCTCATGCTAATTTGCCCTGTTTAGTAAATCTGGACATTAGAGTCATTATTTATTGAAAATGATACAAAGTTTTTCAAAACCATTTGAAACCCACAAGAATTCAAAGAGTACATTTTATACAACTATCAGTTAAATTGTTTCTCTTTTTTTTTTTTTATTGTGGAGACTCTTTATATATAAATTATTATATGCAAATAAATTGTAAATTGTACACACCAAATAGTAAAGTCAGACATTTTAATTTATGAACTAATTTTCTCATCAAATTCATCCAAGACCAAATTATCTGAGCTGCTACCCACATTCATTTTACAGCTTTATTTCCTACTGTATATCAAAAACATTTGTTTCTTTTTTTATTTCCTCAAAGGAGTTTTAGGAGAAACATCAGAGATAGAGTTGATTAGAATAACACTAAAGAGACATAGTATAAACACATCTAACGGTACAGAGACGAAAGAGAATGAACTCAATAAGGCAGGAAAAAACATCTATTCTCCCAGAGTGCGTGTAATTGAAAAACGCCTCTTTCATGAGATGTCTTGTAAAGGCAGAAAATTCACAAGAAAGTTTTACAAGAAAGAAGGCAGAAGAGTTCACAAGTTCTAGTGAGAGGAGATGATTCCGACACCTGATCCTTCCTTCCACGCTCGTATTGACCCTTTCCTCAATAATGTCTCTGGAGAACAGTTAGTTAACACTGATTGTCTACAATCCTGCTCACAATGGCTTGCGCGGCCTCGGCCAACTCCACTTCAACACAATCAATTATTTCCTCACTACCCATGGCCAAGAACATCCTTAAAGCACACAATCTGCACCAGAGAAACACTCCATTAGGAAGGTGAGGAAAGGACATTAGGAACCTGCTTTTCTCATTGCTGGGCAAAGAAAGGTAGAAAAAAACAGAAATGCTGCCTTGTTATGCTGCCTTGTGTTGGTGATTTTTTTTTTATTGCGACATTCTGATCACATCATCAAAATGATGTTTACTCCAGCCACAGATTCATACAGAGATATTGTAGAATAGTGTTCAGGTATTTACTAGAAAGCCAAGCTATTTTGCATAGTCTCTCTGAGTTTTTCCATCAGTGTGTTTTTGAAAATCAATGGTGATATTTCCAGAGAGGCAGACATGATAATGAAAGAGAGAGGCGAGAAAATGCAACCCTCAGAGGTGATTGCTCATTCCGAGCAGCTTCAAACATCCCTGTGTTAGAAGGACACCTTAAATATTCGGACTTTTCACGTCACTCCAGACTAAATCCCTAGCAACCACCATAGCAACACACTTCCTGTTGGACGTGAAATGCATTGTAAGTTCCCCCCTGCCACCAGAGATGGAAGAGGGGAGGGAGGGTGCGAGCAGGACGACAGACAGAGAAAAACAGCATCACGGAATGAAAGCATGAGAGGTGAAAGCAGAAAAACAAGTCAGGAAGGTTTCATTCATATCAATAGCACAAACAAAACAGCCACATAAACGAACGCACCATTGGGTGAGGCAGAACGAAACACTGAGGAGGGAAAATCAACTATTTTTTCTCATCTGCAATATGTTTATCTATTTCTGTATGCAAGGGTGTCCTGAACTACCATGCTTGAAAAGCCACTGCTATGCCAGACGAATTCTTAACTGTAAATCAAATATATATTACAGTCAATACAGTCACGAAAACGACTCGGCAGATTTGTAGTGTTTGCCCCTATAGCAGCGACTTTTTTTTGCATGTTCTGTAGACAGGGTGACCATACTCGATTAAGTTTCCCTCAGGACTTTTGTAAAAGCCAAAATATGACCACACCTCAGATTTGGTCCTTTTAGAAGGCTGAAAAATCTCCCGGTGCTGTTACTGCCTTCTGCCATTTCTTTTTATTAAAAAAAAACACGTTGCGCGCAGCGCCTGCGCCAGAATGATGCTGGCTGGACAGGATTTACCGCATGTTTTCAAAATATTGATAATCAAACACGGTTTTAATGATAATTAAATTGTAAACGATATTACTAACCGTCAGTACATTTTATCGTGGTTTATCATGAAACCGGTAATCGTTCCATCCCTAGTGCTAAGTATTTGCTTCAGTTCTCAGCTAAGTTAAGAATGTGTATGGTCTTGTATCCTTTTTTTTTTCCAATGACTGTTTTCTGGTAGAATATGTATGCTGCTACTGCCTATATTATGGATATACATTGAATTTTACTGTATTTTGAATCCTTGAAATCCTTCAGACTGTATTAAAAAGATATAGTATACAGAATATGTCTTTGACTCGTCTAGTGTCAGTAGTACAGTCTGTACAAAACTAGTTTGTTTTAGTGACACTTTTTTTATCTGACAGACCTATTATTTGTATTTTAGTTCTATAGTATATGCCTTATTTTCTGCTGTATTATACACATTTTCATATTTCCACATTTTCACAAAACTTTCCACACTGGAATTGCTATAACTATGGCTGTGTCCGAAAACGCCCCATACCCTTAAATATGGCACTATTTGAGGGGACAGCCATTTGTAGTAGTGTCCGAAACCATAGTGGACGTTATTGAGTGCACTTGTTTAATCCCACAATGCACTGCAATAAGAAGTGTATAACTGATGTACGCTCAACGGCTAGAGAATACCCATAATGCACTGTGAGAGTCGCGCGCTGAATGAATTCCCGTGTCTCGCCAGGAGATGGCGCCCGTAGCTGAATCAATCATCCATCCACTTTCCAAACCGCCCTTGTCCAACAACAATCATACAGGTAAATTCACTTTTACTTGATTATTAAATTTTTTAATTACAGTTTATGCATGCTGTTTATACATATAAAATTTGAAACTCTGAAACAACCAAAATGGCAACTGCTAACTGGTTTACAATTGATAATTTCTCAAACTCGTACATTTAAAAAATCTGAAATTAAATCGAAGGCATAAAATACACTTAATTCTGCTTATAGATTTACTCTGAGCGACATTAAGTACATGAATATAATAAGTCCATTTCATGAAGAATGTTTTTAAGAGCCCTCTAAAAATTCTAAAAGAAAAAAGCTGTCGATTTGTCATTGTGGTAATTTCAGCGTGACATGTATGAAGCATTACATAGAACCATCACGATACCATTAGTACATTAAATCCCTGCATTTTTTTTAAAGTTAAGTCAGGTTTGGACTTTTCTACGGAGCCCCACATGACATGCGAACAAAAATATACACTGAACAAAATTATAAACGCAACACTTTTGTTTTTGCCCCATTTTTCATGAGCTGAACTCAATGATCTAAGACTTTTTCTATGTACACAAAAGGCCTATTTCTCTCAAATATTGTTCACAAATCTGTCTAAATCTGTGTTAGTGAGCACTTCTCCTTTGTCGAGATAATCCATCCACCTCACAGGTGTGGCGTATCAAGATGCTGATTAGACAGCATGATTATTGCACAGGTGTGGCTAAGGCTGGCCACAATAAAAGGCCACTCTAAAATATGCAGTTTTATCACACAGCACAATGCCACAGATTTCGCAAGTTTTGAGGGAGCGTGCAATTGACATGCTGACTGCAGGAATGTCCACCAGAGCTGTTGCCCGTGAACTGAATGTTCATTTCTCTACCATAAGCCGTCTCTAAAGGTGTTTCAGAGAATTTGTCAGTACATCCAACCGGCCTCACAACCGCAGACCACGTGTAACCACACCAGCCCAGGACCTCCACATCCAGCATCTTCACCTCCAAGATCGTCTGAGACCAGCCACCCGGACAGCTGCTGCAACAATCGGTTTGCATAACCAAATAATTTCTGCACAAACTGTCAGAAACCGTCTCAGGGAAGCTCATCTGCATGCTCGTCGTCCTCATCGGGGTCTCGACCTGACTGCAGTTCGTCGTCGTAACCGACTTGAGTGGGCAAATGCTCACATTTGATGGCGTCTGGCACTTTGGAGAGGTGTTCTCTTCACGGATGAATCCCGGTTTTCACTGTGCAGGGCAGATGGCAGACAGCGTGTATGGCGTCGTGTGGGTGAGCGGTTTGCTGATGTCAACGTTGTGGATCTAGTGGCCCACGGTGGCGGTGGGGTTATGGTATGGGCAGGCGTATGGTATGGTATGGGCAGGCATATGTTATGGACAACGAACACAGGTGCATTTTATTGATGGCATTTTGAATGCACAGAGATACCGTGACGAGATCCTGAGGCCCATTGTTGTGCCATTCATCCACGACCATCACCTCATGTTGCAGCATGATAATGCACGGCCCCATGTTGCAAGGATCTGTACACAATTCCTGGAAGCTGAAAACATCCCAGTTCTTGCATGGCCAGCATACTCAACGGACATGTCACCCATTGAGCATGTTTGGGATGCTCTGGAACGGCGTATACGACAGCGTGTTCCAGTTCCTCCCAATATCCAGCAACTTCGCACAGCCATTGAAGAGGAGTGGACCAACATTCCACAGGCCACAATCAACAACCTGATCAACTCTATGCGAAGGAGATGTGTTGCACTGCGTGAGGCAAATGGTGGTCACACCAGATACTGACTGGTTTTCGGACCCCCCCCCGGACCCCCCCAATAAAGTAAAACTGCACATTTTAGAGTGGCCTTTTATTGTGGCCAGCCTAAGGCACACCTGTGCAACAATCATGCTGTCTAATCAGAATCTTGATATGCCACACCTGTGAGGTGGATGGATTATCTCAGCAAAGGAGAAGTGCTCACTAACACAGATTTAGACAGATTTGTGAACAATATTTGAGAGAAAAAGGCCTTTTGTGTACATAGAAAAAGTCTTAGATCTTAGATCTCTTAGAGTTCAGCTCATGAAAAACGGGGGCAAAAACAAAAGTGTTGCGCTTATAATTTTGCTCAGTGTATAAATCATGGCCACGAATTAACAATTTGTTCTATTGTTTTAGTAAATTGTGGTCCCAACTGACTAATTCGTTCACTCATTTTAATTCAACCATGGCCACTAATTAAGAATTTACGATTTAAGTAGTTCCCTTGTTTTAATAAATCGTGGCCTAATTGAACTAATTTGTTCGCCCATTTTGATTTAACTAAAACAAGGAAACAAATTACTACAACGTGGCCATGTATTATTAAATCGAGGGAATCATACACACAATTTACTTAAAGTCCCCCCTGTCCCCCTGTCTGTCTTACCATTGGAGAAAGCGTAGCGGCTAACTTGGATCACGTGCGACACCTCTCAGCCTATTGTGTAATGGCAGTGACGTCAGTGTCAGCTGTTCAAAGTTTTATAACAGTCAGTTACAGTTTATGTTAATCAGTTTCTTGTGGATTAGCACACTAGTCTTGTGAATAAATGTTCTATATTTGGTGTTATATCGCTAGTAAAGGTACAGTAGGACTGCACTGTTTGTGGAATGTGCTTTACTGAGCGGAAAAAAGAGCGAAAATATCTCTATTAGCTGCAAAGTTCACTGCAGGCCGCATAAAACTACATTTCTGTCAGGACCACTATCGTCAAAGATGATAGACAATTAGCATATAGTTTAGATGCAGCCTAGCATGGATAAGAGCAGGGAGAGCAGTGATAAACCCCCCTAGGGTAAACAGAACAGAACCAACGATCTATTGCAGATAGCATTAATGTCAATATTAAAATGTACAACCTAATTCGGGAATTTTAGTCTGATTCAGGGGGAATCAGAATGCCAAATCCTGACTGACGAGAGGAGGAGCTGGGGATGGAGAAGGGTAATTAGCTCCGGAGAAGCGCGATAGCAGCTGATAATACTGAAGGAGCTTATATATGCATGCTGTGATAGGCATCGTACTCCTATAGGTAGACGTGATCAGCTGACAGTCAGCTGATACGAGCTTGACTAACGTGACCTGCCAGAACTAACGCTATACGCTTGATGAGTACACTAAAAACTTAATTGTAATTTAATACATATTTAATTCATTAATTATATGTATGTGTCATAGCGCCCCCTACCGCATAACAGTGAAAACATGGAAAGCTGGAAAATTCAGCCAATGGTGGGGAAAGAGTAAATTAGATTTTAAGTAAATTCCTATGTACACTACCAATGGACTAGCCTACACAAAAATTCAGACACGCAGAATTAGGAACATATCTGTTTTATATCAATATTCTAATCAATATTTTCAAACAATGTAAGTTTAATAAGACTGTATGTAAAACTATGTAAAAAAGTATATTTAATAGGCTACTCAATCAAAAGATTAAACACAATTACAAGCCAAGTATACTTTGAATACTTAATTATACTTTTAAGTATATCTCGATCAAAAGATTGAGTACAAGTATAGGCCAAATACTTAGACTTTTCTGTCAGTATAAGTCAAGTATACTTAAGTGCAATTTTAAGTATATTTCTGAGAAGTACATAAAGTATATTTCTGAAAAGTATATAAAAAGTAGACTGAAAGTATACTTTCTTATTTTTAGTTTAAAAGAAGTATACTAATAGAACACTTGAATAAAATTCTTTTTTGTAAGGGCATCCATTAAAAAAAAAAAACAGCCTCTGGTCTCCTTTCCTGCGTACTGGTAGCCGCAGCGTTAGCATTAACCGTTACACTTTTTTGGCTAATGGTTGCAGGCTTTAGTGGCTTTGTTTTGTATGTCTCGCTCATCTAACATACCCGATTCAACTCATCAGCTCATTAGCAGAGACTGCAAGACCTGAAGTGGGTGTATAAAATAGGGAAGATATGGCTGTGGGTCCTCCAGGACAGGTTTGAAAACCCCTGCATCATAAAACCGTAATATACATAATATACATAATTCACCTGCTATATTGCTAAATGTCACCGATTTTTCATATCAACAGAAAAATATACCAGGATAATCTGGCTTCTCTTGAGACTCCCCTGCTTCAGAGAACAGTTAATGATATGCTAAAGCCCGCACCCATGTTGACGGGATTGGTTACAAGGTAGTTTGTGACATAAGAATCACCAGTGATTTCAAACCACGTTTTTGAGACTGTCTTTGGTTCACTGCAGTTTTAAGGAGAAAATACTCAGCAATGGTGCTGACTTTTGAATTTGCACATGGTTTGTCTTAAAGCATATTAAAAACACCACATAGACATAAACTACATTAAAAACTTGATTTTCACCACAGGGGGTCTTTAAAATGAGGGAACGAAATAGTAGAACATGCTGATGTATTAATAGGTCATGGGAACTGTTAATTCGTAGCCACGATATATATATATATATATATATATATATATATATATATATATATATATATATATATATATATATATATTTTCCTGCATGTCATTTGTGGGGCTCCGTACTTTTCTTCTCACTAAAGAAGAAAAAAACATAAAAGGGAAGGAGGATCAAGCAGGTGGGTTGTAACCCCACAACACTACTCTTTCTGTTACCCCCTATCCATTCACATGGGACTTCCTGTAGAACAGTAATGACCTCTAAGTGAGCCGCTTCCTTTGGAACCCCCCCTCCCCCTCCAACCCCTCCCCCACATCTGCTTTCTCTGTCTCTGAGATCCTGATACTCAGACGCTGATGACTTTAGTCAAACTTCATTAAGTTCATAGCCCCAGCCTCACGCTCCCTAGTGGCACACTCCACCAAACGAGCTCCTCGTCTGCCAGACAGCACTTTACTGCTCCATCTCACAAACGGGGAGGGGAGCACAATCTATCTCTGTCACTCTCTTTCCCTTTCCCCTTTTCTCTTGGGTTGTGTCGGTCTCCAGTCTATTCACCATTCAGCAATTGGTTTGCAATAAGTTCATGGAAATGCATTAATGAATGCATTAATGTGACCCTGAGAGCTCTTCTGTAGAGGGGAAAGGTCAGGCAGGCCACAGGCTGATGGCATAGAGAGCTTAGGCCTTCTCCATACAGCATGAGCATGTTGTTTTTTTTCTTCTTCTATGACCTATTCCCTGTAGATGGGAATGCACAGCCCATGCTCAGTGTAAAGTCTGTCCTTATTGGCACAATGTGGCCAAAAACATGGCACAATATGACCTATCTTCCAAAGTCCAGCCTTTCTTCCTTTTCTCTAAAATAAGCCCTGGACAAACTAAAGTTTCCCATTTATCCTCCAACCAATCTTTTATGCCCAACAACAGATTCAAAATCTCCCTGAGCTTCATGTGTAGGAGTAAGTTTATCATTTCTACCTAATAAGAACAAGTTATTATATTAATATATTTACACACTTGGCTGAAATATAAATCCCAACCACTTTTAATGCAAGAAAAAAAAAAAGTTTTTGCATTCCACTGCACTACTTTTCCATTGTTTTTCTACATAAACGTGCTAGATGGACGTTGTTGACCACTGTGCTTGCATCTCATGTCTTACAGAAGCGTTTCGTACATATTTAGTTAGTCATACATAAATGAAACAAAAATTAAAGGTCACACTTTAGATTAGGGTCCAATTCTTACTATCAACTAACTATTAAAGGTGCTGTATGTAAGAATGACAGCTAGTGTTTGAAATGGGTACTGCAGTCCAAATTCAAAATACTGTTTGCCCCTCCCCCGCCTCTGCCCCCTCCTCCTCCTCCCCCTCCTCCCCCTCCTCCCCCTCCTCCTCCTCCTCCTCCTCCTCCTCCTCCTCCTCCTCCTCAGACTTGACGCTCACGCGGGTTGCCAGTTTGAGGACACACAACAGCAACAAGTGCAACTGACATTGGAAGTCAAGGAGACTTATACACTCTAAGTTGATGAGTTGATTTATCCACGTTTTAATGTGCTTTCATTCATAGAGATTTTAGCTTTTTAGGTCGAGTAGAATCTACAATCTCTGACCCAGTTTGTTTGCTGGCTTTCATGGCAACTGGCAACCTGTGGTGCCGAAATACTATTGGGTAAATTGGCAACGTGCGTTATCGCACAGACCAAAACTAAAACAGACATTCCGACACGGAACACACATTTCAAAGTAAAATAACTTGCTATAGCATTATTTTTCTGAGAAACGAGTATGTGAACTTAGCATGTTTCCTAAATATCTGCAAACATATGATAGTATTTTTATGCTTTAGTACAGTCAAAAACTTACATACAGCACCTTTAACTACGACTTTTGTCTTAATAAATGCTGCTTATTAATAGTTAGTAAGGAATCCATGCCTCGACGGGTCAGGGCTGTTTTGGCAGCAAAAAGGGGACCAATACAATATTAGGAAGGTGGTAATGTTATGCCTAATCGGTGTATATATATATATATATATATATATATATATTTATTTATTTTTTGAGTAAAGTTAAAATAAGTTCAACTTTTTAAAAGATGCGCCTTAAGACCTTTCTTTTCCATTCCACTGCTCGTGTCTTGCGTTTTTCAGTGCAAAAATGACATCTGTGTCAATGGCCCATAAGTCATCAAAATTTGAGTAGGCTAAAGTTACTTAAAATTAGCATTAAGGGCTCTGGATTCATATAAAGTCTTTAAACATAAAGTGACATATTTATATCAATGTCCAGGGCAAATGTTCAAAAAGATCTGACTCACCTGATAAAGCTCCTTTAGGCTTAGCAGTAAATGAGCCGAACGAAAAGTAATGCAAAATGGCCTCCTGTGCACTAAGAAATGTGGCGGTTTCCTTGCATATTGAACTCATTCTTTGAGTGTATCTAAAGGTCTTCTGCTCTGGACCAATCTTACCACAGTACATTTAATCTACAGAACTCAACCAAACTGAACTTTTCAGATGAGCAGTTTAATCCAGCTCATGGATCCGTTTGACCCCCGACAAGCATCTCAAACTGTCAGAGCGATCTGGCATTTCTCAGAGCAGTAATAAATCAAATTAGCCTAAGCCATGCTAATTCTGAGCATCGTTTCATGAAACGATAATCAGCAATAAAGACTCCATGTCCTTCAGTGTAATTGAATAAAGCTGCATTTGTTTGTTTAACATACAGGAAGACAATGACATGTTGTGGTGTTCACATTAACGGCTGTGAACTGACCAAGTAATATGCTCCAAAGTTTGGCTTTGAAATCTTATTAGACATGATGTTGGTAGTTTATTTTTATGATTGTGTTGTTTCACTAGCTCTAATTTGTCTTCATAAATAAGGCCCTGTTTACCCCTGGTATTAAGATGCATTTTGGTCGATCGGATCACAAGTAGATGAGGGAGACACGACCACTTCTGTCCTGATTTCTTCGATGGGCGGGTCTATGGGCGGAAAAATGTATGTTTTTGCAGATCTTTTGATCTAATGGACAAAATAAGGTTGCGTAATTTACATATGAACACACCAAAGACAACAAAAAAAACATACAGAGAGCAGCAGCTTTCGTTTCTGGTCTGACAGCCGCAAGGCCACGCAGAACGCTGTGAGTGTTAGAAATCAGGAATGGTGACAGAACGTTGTGCTTTGTACGGTTTTTGTCTTAAAGCTAAACTTGGGTCTTCAGCTGACAAAGTTTAAATCCTGTCTAGCTAGCACGCTTCCCATGATGTTTACGCATTAGGTCAGTAGGCTAACACTTTTGATCACATGAGCGAAAGCAATGCTACACTACGAAAGCAATCCGGTCGAATGCGTTTTCGACTACCTTTGGAAGTGGTTATGCTCAAAACGTTTTAAACCCCGTTTAAACCTGTATTTAGCATCGCCAACTCTCCGATCGACTATCGACACCCTTTGGCATGGAGGTAGCAAGTGAGCTTTCGGTCATATGGGCCATTCTTCATTTGCGGTGACAAGTGGTGTCCCTCTATTTTGCAACAGTTGGAATAAACTTGAAATACCAATAAAATTAGAAAATGTTTGCATATTTGTATTCTGTAGGATTTTTTTTTCTGTGTAAAAAATCAGCATGTTCTCATACCACTATACATCAAAAAAGTATCCTGGATTACACATTTTTAACACAAATTAAGTGGTTATATTGTGAACAATTTTTAACATTTACTACTTTGAAAAAAATATTAAGAAAAGTTAAGAAGGGAAAGGTCAGGCAGGCCGTTAAGAAAAGGAGGACTTATATTTGGACTATTTTTTGTGTGTAAAGGTCATTACAGGTGATGGTTGATCAGAGGGTGCATGATGAGTTCATTCATTTTCCTAAATATTGCTAATTTTCATGTGTCACACTTAATTAGAGTCTGTGGTGTAATGCTGATATCTTGCAGGCTGGACAAATTTTAATCTAATTTTTTTATAAATATAAGTCTTAAAGTCTTAAAGTGTCCCCCGACCTCGAAACTAGCATGATGGCAGCCCCTAATTTAGAGAAAAAAAATCTGGATTTGTGCTAATTTGTCTGTGCTTCCTTGACGGAAATAGTGGTAACACTACATAGTAGTTAGAACCAGTGCTATAAGTGTAAGCACCATTAAAAAAAAATTAAATTAATAAAATGTTATTAATTGTACTTATATATATATATATATATATATACACCTAATATTGTGTTGGTCCCCCTTTTGCTGCCAAAACAGCCCTGACCCGTCGAGGCATGGACTCCCCTGAAGGTGTGCTGTGGTATCTGGCACCAAGATGTTAGCAGCAGATCCTTTAAGTCCTGTAAGTTGCGAGGTGGGGCCTCCATGGATCGGACTTGTTTGTTCAGCACATCCCACAGATACTCGACTGGATTGAGATCTGGGGAATTTGGGGGCCGAGTCAACATCTCAAACTCGTTGTTGTGCTCCTCAAACCATTCCTGAACCATTTTTGCTTTGTGGCAGGGTGCATTATCCTGCTGAAAGAGGCCACAGCCACCAGGGAATATCGTTTCCATGAAAGGGTGTACATGGTCTGCAACAATGCTTAGGTAGGTGGTACGTGTCAAAGTAACATCCACATGGATGGCAGGACCCAAGGTTTCCCAGCAGAACATTGGCCAAAGCATCACACTGCCTCCGTCGGCTTGCCTTCTTCCCATAGTGCATCCTGGTGCCATGTGTTCCCCAGGTAAGCGACACACATGCACCCGGCCATCCACGTGATGAAAAAGAAAACGTGATTCATCAGATCAGGCCACCTTCTTCCATTGCTCCGTGGTCCAGTTCTGATGCTCATGTGCCCACTGTTGGCGCTTTCGGCGGTGGACAGGGGTCAGCATGGGCACCCTGACTGGTCTGCGGCTATACAGCCCCATATGCAACAAACTGCGATGCACTGTGTATTCTGACACCTTTCTATCAGAACCAGCATTAACTTCTTGAGCAATTTGAGCTACAGTAGCTCGTCTGTTTGATTGGACCACACGGGCCAGCCTTCGCTCCCCACGTGCATCAATGAGCCTTAGCCACCCATGACCCTGTCACCGGTTCACCACTGTTCCTTCCTTGGACCACTTTTGATAGATACTGACCACTGCAGACTGACAAAATGTTCACTTGCTGCCTAATATATCCCACCCACTAACAGGTGCCGTGATGAAGAGATATTCAGTGTTATTCACTTCACCTGTCAGTGGTCATAATGTTATGCCTGATTAAACACAACCATTCATTTCTTACAGTGTAAAACTGGATGAAATGAGTTATTTAACCCATAATTCATGTTTTTTTTTCCTCAATACTTCAGTGGGGATAAATAATAATAAAAAAAAATCGTGTTCCATCTGGCTTTGGTTTGCCTTTGCTCCTTGTGCAGTCCAATATCTGGCATGTCCCCATGGGCTGGGCTCTTGATTATCTCCTGCCTCTTCAACGCTTTGTGTGTTGCATGCTGCGGCGTATTAACTGAAATAAGATGGCCAGCCAGGCCACCCTCCCTCTCTCCCCCTCCACACTTCCACTATAGGTAATCAGTGGCCAGGAGGCCTTGCCCGCACCCAACCGCATACATTAGCATTAATCACAGCCCTGCGCCCTGCTGCACTATTCATACCAGCGACAAACAAAAGGTTACACTTCTCCTCTGGCCCCTTTCTCTCCATCTCTCCTATTCTTCCTCTCTCTTCTTGTTGCATCCTGACTGGAGAATTTCCTCTATCTTATCTGGCGCAGACAGGCGAGACAAATGCTTTGAAAGCGGGCAGGAAAGCAAGCCGAGCTCCACCACGGCCACCAGATAAATCATAGATGAGCCAGTCTGAGCACCGATCATATAATCCCACCATTCACAGTAAACTGAGAATGCCTGTGTTTCTATCAAATATTCATGCATACATAATTAGACAATGTCAAATGCATGCATACGGTATGTTTGTGTGTGCATTCACATAGGTTGATTTATAAGACTTATTAGTATAAGAGTATATGGAGGCACACAGAAAGAAAGGCTGTTTCTGTGTGACCAGGAGAAAAAAGGATTGCATTTGCGTGTGTGCGTGTGTGTGTGTATTAAAGACTGTCAATATAAAATGCTGATGCACAGTATATTGCTGCCTTCTTTTCTATGCCTGACTCCCTTGTGATCACCAGGCAATTACTGAAAAAGAAATCATCGCTTCACTTCATTCTTGCGCTTCCTAACTTTAATTGCTTAATGCATCCTTTACTGCTGGACTGTTACCCTCTGCCTCCCTCCCTCCCTCCCTCCCTCTCTCTCGCTCGCTTTCTATTTTCTTTGTTTCTCTCGCTCACATCCACTGCATCACACTGCAGCTGAGCCCTGCTAATTAAAACTAAATCTGGACATAAAGCAAAATGTGATGACATCCACCGTTTCATGCATAGGTGCTGATAGACCTATCTAGTGGGCTATTCGCCACATCCAAAAATCTGCAATCAGTTCAGCTTTCTCTTAAACAAATCAGAGACTTTGTGAGATCTCTAAACGTTCACTGAAAAAGATATCTGAGGTTGTTTCACTCTGAATTCTCCAGTTATCTGTCAGTAACAGTTTGTTACTTTAAGTATTATCCTTTGTTGTAGGATAATACTTAAAGTAATATTAATAATAATTTATTATAATAATAAACAAAAAAGAGAGGTTAGAGTCCACTTTAAAGTCCAGGTACAAGTCAATGCAAAGTCTTTTTACTCCATTAAATTTGGTCACTGAAAAAGGTGTTGATACTCTTAATTTATATATATATACACTCACCTAAAGGATTATTAGGAACACCTGTTCAATTTCTCATTAATGCAATTATCTAATCAACCAATCACATGGCAGTTGCTTCAATGCATTTAGGGGTGTGGTCCTGGTCAAGACAATCTCCTGAACTCCAAACTGAATGTCAGAATGGGAAAGAAAGGTGATTTAAGCAATTTTGAGCGTGGCATGGTTGTTGGTGCCAGACGGGCCGGTCTGAGTATTTCACAATCTGCTCAGTTACTGGGATTTTCACGCACAACCATTTCTAGAGTTTACAAAGAATGGTGTGAAAAGGAAAAAACATCCAGTATGCGGCAGTCCTGTGGGCGAAAATGCCTTGTTGATGCTAGAGGTCAGAGGAGAATGGGCCGACTGATTCAAGCTGATAGAAGAGCAACTTTGACTGAAATAACCACTCGTTACAACCGAGGTATGCAGCAAAGCATTTGTGAAGCCACAACACGCACAACCTTGAGGCGGATGGGCTACAACAGCAGAAGACCCCACCGGGTACCACTCATCTCCACTACAAATAGGAAAAAGAGGCTACAATTTGCACGAGCTCACCAAAATTGGACAGTTGAAGACTGGAAAAATGTTGCCTGGTCTGATGAGTCTCGATTTCTGTTGAGACATTCAGATGGTAGAGTCAGAATTTGGCGTAAACAGAATGAGAACATGGATCCATCATGCCTTGTTACCACTGTGCAGGCTGGTGGTGGTGGTGTAATGGTGTGGGGGATGTTTTCTTGGCACACTTTAGGCCCCTTAGTGCCAATTGGGCATCGTTTAAATGCCACGGCCTACCTGAGCATTGTTTCTGACCATGTCCATCCCTTTATGACCACCATGTACCCATCCTCTGATGGCTACTTCCAGCAGGATAACGCACCATGTCACAAAGCTCGAATCATTTCAAATTGGTTTCTTGAACATGACAATGAGTTCACTTTACTAAAATGGCCCCCACAGTCACCAGATCTCAACCCAATAGAGCATCTTTGGGATGTGGTGGAACGGGAGCTTCGTGCCCTGGATGTGCATCCCACAAATCTCCATCAACTGCAAGATGCTATCCTATCAATATGGGCCAACATTTCTAAAGAATGCTTTCAGCACCTTGTTGAATCAATGCCACGTAGAATTAAGGCAGTTCTGAAGGTGAAAGGGGGTCAAACACAGTATTAGTATGGTGTTCCTAATAATCCTTTAGGTGAGTGTATATATATATATATATTTAAATAAGGTGGAAATGCTTGGCATGGGGACATATCTGTCATAATCAGTGCAAACAAATGAAAAACAGTATAAAGGGCTTTAAAAAACAATAGTAGGCAAAACTCAAGAAATAACACTTACAATTAGAGATTAGTGAAAATTCTTGGGCGAAGCCGAAACAGAATATAATGAAACACTTGGCCGAATACTGAATGCAGTTTTTCGATTTTTTTTCCATTTATTTTATATGGAAGCTTGTTTTCGCCACAGAATAAAAAATAAAAAAGGTAATTGCAACATTTTATCTCACAATTCTGACTTTTTTTGTTAGAATTGCGTGATATAAATTTGCAATTGCGTGATATAAAGTCAAAATTGCGTGATATAAAGTCAGAATTGTGAGATATAAACTCGTCAAGTTTATATCTCACAATTCTGACTTTATATCTCACAATTCTGACTTTATATCATTCAATTCTGACTTTATAACTAGCAATTGCGAGTTTATATCTCACAATTCTGAGAAAAAAAGTTTGAATTGCGAGATGTAAACAATTTGTGAGATAAAAAGTCGCAATTATCTTTTTAAAATTTTTATTTTATGGTGGAAACAAGCTTTCATAATTTTGCCAATTTTTTCACCATTGCATAAATTAAATAGTCAAAATGTGCTTTTTATTATTTTGTCTTGCTTTTCAAAGAAAAAAATAAATTATAAAACTACAATTTAAAAATATTTATTCAACACTAAACATTTTTTAACATTCCAGCAGACATTATACCAAAAAAAGCACAATATAACTTAAAATAAATAAATAAATTAGTAAAAAATATTTTTATTTGAGCCCCCCTTCTTGAATCGCCTATATTAGGCTTATAAGTGACTGCTAAAAAAAAGTAATGTACTCACGCCGAAAAAAAACATTGAAAAGAGTGCAAAAAAATGGATGAATCCACAAAAAATGATTAATCGTGCTAGACATAAGCCTACTTAGCCTACTTCAGGAAAGTGGCAGGTTCTTCTTTATGAAAAGTAGCTTCTCTTCTTTCTCACATGAAAGTTGGTTCCTCTTCTCATCGATGACATATCGGTGCGTGTGCATGGAGCAGACAAGTAACTAGGATCGGAATTGTTAAATCGTTACATATTTAAGTATTGCTGTTTTTTGACAGTTGCTCATTTCAAAACAATGGGGGACAACTTGTTCTTTTTCGCTACTCCTGCCGCCGCCGTGTCTTTCTCATACTCTGCATGCTGTTCGGGGTGTCTTGATTTTAAATGAGAAATTAAACTTGTAGTGCTGTAAGTTTTTGCAGATGCACCCCCTCCAGACAATTCAGCAAAACAGTGTCTACAAACGGCCACTTTTGTGTCTTTCTCGGAAACTTTAAAATGATTCCACACTGCCGACATGTTTGCTGCATTTATAAAGCGTGCACGCCTCTCACTCTATGCTGGTTGCTATTTGATCGCGTCATCAAAAACGTCATTGTTCAGTAAACTATATTCAGTCTTTTCACTTATTCTGGTTGCCTGAACATTCGGTACATCCCTACTTACAATAAGTGAAAAAAAAAAAACATTTCAGGTCCACCTTGCTGAAAAGACCATCTATGATAAGATGGTGTGTTTATGATCATTAGTCCTGGTTTGGTGTTGGTCATTTTGGTGGACCAACACAGAATTGCTTTTAACCAGTAAAACTCAGTTATAAAATCTTCCTGGTGAGATTGGTTGACCCAAAAAAAAAATCAAGAAGCTTAACACCAACATCTCATGACCAAAACACAACATTTACTGGTTATTACTGGTTACCGTATGCTGGTTGTTTTAGCAGGCTAATAGTTAAAGCACAAGCCCTAAACTTAGTGAGCTGCCTACCCTAACAGCACTGCACCCTGCTGAGAAATCCATCATTGCTGGTCACCAGTATAAGGTACAGTGGGGAGAACAAGTATTTGATACACTGCCGGTTTTGCAGGTTTGCCCACTTACAAAGCATGTAGAAGTCTGTAATTTTTATCATAGGTACTCTTCAACTGTGAGAGACGGAATCTAAAACAAAAATCCAGAAAATCACATTGTATGATTTTTAAGTAATTAATTTGCATTTTATTGCATGACATAAGTATTTGATACATCAGAAAAGCAGAACTTAATATTTGGTACAGAAACCTTTGTTTGCAATTACAGAGATCATATGTTTCCTGTAGTTCTTGACCAGGTTTGCACACACTGCAGCAGGGATTTTGGCCCACTCCTCCATACAGACCTTCTCCAGATCCTTCAGGTTTCGGGGTTGTCGCTGGGCAATACGGACTTTCAGCTCCCTCCAAAGATTTTCTATTGGGTTCAAGTCTGGAGACTGGCTAGGCCACTCCAGGACCTTGAGATGCTTCTTACGGAGCCACTCCTTAGTTGCCCTGGCTGTGTGTTTCGGGTCGTTGTCATGCTGGAAGACCCAGCCACGACCCATCTTCAATGCTCTTACTGAGGGAAGGAGGTTGTTGGCCAAGATCTCGCGATACATGGCCCCATCCATCCTCCCCTCAATACGGTGCAGTCGTCCTGTCACCTTTTCAGAAAAGCATCCCCAAAGAATGATGTTTCCACCTCCATGCTTCACGGTTGGGATGGTGTTCTTGGGGTTGTACTCATCCTTCTTCTTCCTCCAAACACGGCGAGTGGAGTTTAGACCAAAAAGCTCTATTTTTGTCTCATCAGACCACATGACCTTCTCCCATTCCTCCTCTGGATCATCCAGATGGTCATTGGCAAACTTCAGACGGGCCTGCACATGCGCTGGCTTGAGCAGGGGGACCTTGCGTGCGCTGCAGGATTTTAATCCATGACGGTGTAGTGTGTTACTAATGGTTTTCTTTGAGACTGTGGTCCCAGCTCTCTTCAGGTCATTGACCAGGTCCTGCCATTTAGTTCTGGGCTGATCCCTCACCTTCCTCATGATCATTGATGCCCCACGAGGTGAGATCTTGCATGGTGCCCCAGACTGAGGGAGATTGACCGTCATCTTGAACTTCTTCCATTTTCTAATAATTGCGCCAACAGTTGTTGCCTTCTCACCAAGCTGCTTGCCTATTGTCCTGTAGCCCATCCCAGCCTTGTGCAGGTCTACAATTTTATCCCTGATGGTCTTACACAGCTCTCTGGTCTTGGCCATTGTGGAGAGGTTGGAGTCTGTTTGATTGAGTGTGTGGACAGGTGTCTTTTATACAGGTAACAAGTTCAAACAGGTGCAGTTAATACAGGTAATGAGTGGAGAACAGGAGGGCTTCTTAAAGAAAAACTAACAGGTCTGTGAGAGCCGGAATTCTTACTGGTTGGTAGGTGATCAAATACTTATGTCATGCAATAAAATGCAAATTAATTATTTAAAAATCATACAATGTGATTTTCTGGATTTTTGTTTTAGATTCCGTCTCTCACAGTTGAAGTGTACCTATGATAAAAATGACAGACTTCTACATGCTTTGTAAGTAGGAATATCTGCAAAATCGGCAGTGTATCAAATACTTGTTCTCCCCACTGTATGTTTTACATGCTGGGACCAGCGTGGGATGCTGGTTGCTGGTTTGCTGGTCACCAGGAGTGCTGGGCACTGGTGAACATGATTTCACCAAGTACAACATGTTCCTGGATCAACATCTTTGTATGTTCGGAACAACATTCCAATCAGCCAATCAGATTTGAGGGACAAGTTTACAGTTTATGTCAAGTTTAGGCTTACAACCAGGGTTAGGTGCTTCTACATCAGTGTTGTTCACCTATCATTTCCCTCTGATTTTAGAGATAAGTTATGGGTAAGGGAGATTTAGTAGTGATTAATGTTTTATCATGCTAATTTAGAAGAGTTTCTGTTAATGTGGGTTGTTGGAGAGTTACCATCATGGTGATGAGTGGCGCATGCAGCTTGGTTTGAGAGCAGGTAAGTTACATGTTTTAAGTTGCTGTACTCATTCATTAGCCATTTTCTGAATTAGTTTGTTATAGCTAGCAAAATATTTATGTTGTGATAACCTGCTAATTTTAAGTTAAATGTATAAATTAGTGTACTCAAATATTTCAAGTTAAGAACAATAAAAATGTACAAAATAAAAATCGAGTTTCTTAACTTAAAAAAATTCTCATTCAACTTTTTTGAGTTCTGACAACTTATTAGGGTTTAAAGCGAAGTAAATAACTAATTTGATTGGCAAGAACTCGAAATAAAAAAGTTAATTAACTAAATCTTTTATGTTAATTGCTATCAAAATGTATGAGTTAGCTAACTCAGTACTTCAAGTTAGGAGCAATTAACATACATGAGTACTACAAACTCAAAACTTGATAGTTCTGCTTACTTAAAATTGGGAACATCATAACTTAACAAATTTGATGTAACTGATTACCTGATTAATGTTTTGAGTTAGCCCAATTTATTTACAGTTTAGGACTAAGAATGTTGTTCCAGGATCAACAAAATATGTGGAACCAGGAAGATGTCTTACTTGGCAAAATCACGTTGACCGCTGGGCACTATATACCAGATAGGATAATGCATGATATCCATGCTGGTTTATGCTGGATTTTTCATCAGGGTAGGCAATCCCAGAATTCACTGTCACAAGCACAAAGAAAAAAAAATCATCCAAGGTGGTAACAAGGTAAAAGAAATGCCAATAATAAATAAACATTCAAAAATATTGATCAAAGGGTACTAACTAAAACCTGTTTTCCCAATGTGAGTGATATGTATTTTGTATCCTTAGTAAAGTATTGCTGTGTTGGCTTTGCAACATGCTAACTTTAAATTGTATTGAGAACCAATTTTGATTTTGTGCGCCGTGCGAAGATTCTGTCTATACAGAGTTTATCAATGACCTCATAATGTCTATTTTAGTTAGGGTGCCTTAGAAGACAGCTGCCTATGTAGGCTGTAAAAAGCAAGGCAGCTCACTAGGTTTTAGAATACAGCTGTTGAGTCATAGCGATGTGATTTCAAATGACATCTGGCTCCTGTCTCAGTGTCCCGGTAAATTAAAAAAAGTCCTAGAAATGAAATGAAAAATTAAAGACCCCCTGTGGTGAAAATCAAGTTTTTAAATGTTGTTTATATGTCTGTGTGGTGTTTTTAATATGCTTTAAGACAAACCATGTGCTAATTCATAAGTCAACACTATTGCTGAATATTTTCTCCTTAACTCTTTCCCCGCCAAACACGGAATTTTCCATTATTTGTGAGAAAACGCTTACCTGCCAAACACAGAATTTTCTGGGTTTCCGTGTTTTCACTGTTATACGCTAGGGGGGCGCTATTACGCATCTTCTAAATGAGTACAGAATCTCCTGATCAAAACACAGGCGAAGAAGACACAAAAAAACAGGCGATCGTATGTAATCATATGCATATGTAAAATAACGTGATCATCAACATTAAACATATAAATCAAAACTGCCTAATGTTACTTAATGAAATGTCAACCCAGAATGAGCGATAGGACTGTGCAAGCATTAGGGGTGTTGATGGACTCGATCTAGTCCATCTGTGTTTGATCATCGCTCTGAATCTGATCTGGACGTAGTCTTTGACAAAAACGTGATTTTCTCAGCTTTTTGTTCAAAATGTTGCTTTTTTATGAAACTTACCCATATTTAAGTGTTGATAAAAAAGGAAAGTATAAAGCTAGAATATTTTTTTTTTTTTTTTGTTTAAAAGCAGAGGGTCTGCTCTTTCTTTTGATATATTGCATGCTCAGATATTCATACAAGAAAATATTCTATGGGCCATAAAATTTTTGTGAAAATGAGCAAAAACCCTGGCGGTGGCTGGCAACTTTTTAAAAAAACGCTGGCGGGGAAAGAGTTAAAACGGCAGTGAACCAAAGACAGTCTCAAAAACGCGGAAATCGTTTCTTACGTCACAAACTACCTTGTAACCAATCACGTCAACGTGTGGGCGGGCTTTAGCATATCATTAACTATGCTGCGAAAGAGGGTGAGTCTCAAGAGAAGCCATACCGATATATTTTTCTGTTGATATGAAAAATCGTGTACATTTAGCAATATATTACGATGTTATGATGAACTGTATGCCTTTCTCCACTGCAAAAGGCTAATCATATTAATTACTGTTATGTGTACGACGTTGTAAAGAGCAATACCATTGTATAGCCTTTACTACAGTAAAGTTGGGCGAGTGGATCTCTGAGCTGGTGTGAGTGAGTGGAGGCGGGGCTAATTTGCATATTAATGGGTCCACGTATACTAAGTGAAGCAAGGGTGTAGAGTTACATTCTAGCCATTTTAAGGCAAGAATTTTTTTTTTCCCACAGGAAAAAAACATTTAAATAGGTCATTTTGGTGATCGAAGATGAGTTTTAAAGGATAAAATTGACTACAGGGGGACTTTAAAGGGGACATATCATGAAAATCTGACATTTTCCATGTTTAAGTGCTATAATCAGGTTCCTGATGCATCTACCAACCCAGTAACTTTGTTTTGGTAAGCCTTTTTCTACAACCATGTGAAAAAACAAGCTGCTCAGATTTCTCTCCCCTTCTGATGTAGAAAAGGGATCTTATTATAATATTACCGCCCCTTAATCTGCACATTTTCACCCACGGCGCTGACAGACTGTTCCGTATTAGCATAGTTTCCGCCTTCAGCCAGTTGTACACTGTCCGCCATTTTCTCCACAAAAATTCAAGGCAGGTTTTGCTAAAAAGTTAAAGCTCAAGGATGGATCAGTACCAACTATTCGTGATCCAGTTTATAGTCTCCGGAACGATACTGGTCACGGCAGTAATGAAAGGGAGAGCGCGCACTTTATAATAGTTTATCTGAGTTGTTTTATGGATATAAAGTTTACCAGTTTATTAAGCACCCCCTGAAAAGGCATATGATCTGTATATATTTGTTTACTGTTATTTTGTGTAATTCGCTGTGTATGCTGATGATAATGCAAGGGAGAGAGAGTCTTTATGGATAAGACTTTAATGCACACTTCTTGTACTGTGTTTTATTCAGCTCTTACAGTGATTTTCTGGAGTGAAAACAGATGCTTCATCTTTTGTGTGATGAACAATAAACTTCATAAAATTCATCAGTAAAGTTTTGGCCATCATTCAGACGGGGTCCGCTACAACATGCTTGTACTAACAGTGGATAAAAGCAAGATGGCAACATAAGTTAAAACCGGAATTAAACTAAACTATACCTGTTCTATCTCCACGTTCTATCTTTTCGTCAGATTAAACACTGATAATTGATCACTCAAGCCCCTTTATCTAAACCTCTCTACTTAACCGTCGGACTCGCACATCCGTCATGTTTGTAGTTTTTTAACACTTATTATCCGCGTTTGTAGTTCTAATCGAAACCTCGTCCAACTCACAATGGGTTGTGGGCAATATCAGCCGTTAGAGTGTGCGTCGATCTGCACTTCGAATTCTAAACGGAAATGGTAGACCATCTGGGTATCTTTGGAATACTCTTTTCAACATACTACGATTTGGGACATACTAATTCTATTTTCGAATACTATTTAGGACAGATAGTATGCAAATTGGGACGCACCGTGTTAGTTTCTAACATGTTCTGTTGTTGTTGTACGAGCTATTGAAGCTCCGCCCTCTTTTTGAAAGAACAGGCAGGGAGCAGCAGCTGATTTGCATTTAAAGGGACATACACAAAAACGGTGTGTTTTTGCTCACCCCAAAAATGTGGCAATTTTAACAGGCTATAAAGCATGATCTGTGGGGTATTTCGAGCTAAAACTTCACATACACACTCTGGGGACATCAGAGACTTATTTTACATCTTGTAAAAAGGGACATAACATGTCCCCTTTAAGATAAATAAATAAATACATACATAAATTCACTTTATTCACAGATAACTTTCACAGGTTATTTAATAAATAACCATGTCTCACGTTATAAGATTTTTTTTTGAAGAGACAGACAGAGGTGTATTATTCAGTTGGGCTACTCGTCTTGACAGCAGATCCAGGACAGGCTGTTATTAAGCAGCAGTCCTGCGTCTGTGCTGGAGCACAATAAACCTTCCTCTTCTTTAATTAACTTTTATGGCTGCCGAAGAGGACACGCTGACACCTGTCTTACAGCACACAGCAGCTTATTTCATCCCTCAGCATGGGCGTATCTATGTGTGTGTGTGTGAACAGCTGAGACAGTAAGAGAGAAAATGAGAGAGAGAATGAGAAAGACGGAACATGAACAGCATTTTCAAAGCCGCAACCTTAAATAGGTCCACCTTTCCTCTACTCTGGCACCAGAATTTGACAGAAGTTGGAGACTTTGCCCATTTCTTTAGGCATTCACCTTCAAAAATGCAAGCAAAAGTCATCTAATCAGTTTTCCATTCTGTAAACCTGCCACCCACTCGCTCTGTTCGCTCCACTGAGCACTCACCATTAACTCTGTTTGCTGAGTATCACATTGCGTGGTTATTCTCACTCCTGACATTGGGCCAAATATTCATTTTATCGCCGCCACCTACACAAACGAGAGGAAAAGTTGCATCTGTCTATGGGTAGATCAAATGAGCTAAAAATAATTCTCAAGAGCCCATTGGTGGACTGGCATCAGCTGAGAATGTTTGCGCATCCTTGACACTTCACTATTAGCGCTGCTCAATTAACATTAGCACTCAGCCCCTCTCTGTTTCACAAACAAAAGTAAGTCTGCTTGGACCTAGAATCGGAAGTCTGTGTAAAGATGTCTTTAAAATATATTATTTTTTATAGCCTTCACTTGGTTTGTTTGGTCGGACCAAAAAAAAAAAAAAAATTTAGTCCTGGTCCGCTTAGCGTTCACATTGGAATTTTTAACACCGAACCTAAAGGCACAGGGATATAAAGGCAAACCTGATTGGTCAGCTTTTATGATGTATATTTTGAGACAGAACTTACCGAACATCTCTGTCTAGAGCGCACAACTGCATGAGCTTTTATGGAAGAAGCGCATGCCTGAGCTTGCATTTTGGGTTAAGCTGCGTTCGGTTGACATTGTGGAAAACAGAATAATAGAATCACAGTGTATTAGCCTTTTTACTCATTAGGGATGTGACGGTGAGAAAATTTTCCCTCACTGTCACATTACAGTGCTTGTGCACTGTGCAGACGTGAACGAATGACAGTGCGGCCGTGCGCATTTTACTTTCGGTTTAGAATTAGCGCCAGTTCGGAGGCGAGTTGCTTGAATGGTGGGTTCATTAGCCTATTATTCTTAATGAAAAACACATCAACAAAACAGTACAATGACAAACTCCCTTAAATAGGCGCTTTTACATTTCGCTTTGAAACCAAATCTTCCGCGATCATCTTGTAATTCAAATTCTCACTCTCGTGATGAATGAGATCTGACTCCTGCTGCTGATCTGTGCTGTAAATCACATTCGGCTCACGCTGCACGTTCAGTTTTTAATTGTAGTTGATCTGTTCTCTAACTGAACGTAATGATTTTTACTACTATAAAATATCAAAACGACGGTGGGTGCGGTGCCGCAGTGGGCAAGTGATGTAACCGGTGTTATGCCTGAACACCGGTAACACAGACTATCGCAGCAAGCCTATTACCCATTATTATCAATCTAAATTAATCTACTGCGAAATATAGGAGCTTGTTACTGGCACATAACAGACCTGTGTGTTTTGTATCACTAGCGCAGTGTCCGTTCTCTGAGCATATAAGCGCTGCCCGCGTGAGGCTCGGCGCTTCTCGAGATTCCTGCCTTTATTAGACAGAAGAATATGTTCAGCCCCCTCCCTCCGAAGCTTCGAATATTCGCTATTGATTACTACCGAAGCTTCGAAGCTCAAAAAATGGTATTCGGACCAGCCCTAGTACGTAGTCTACATATGATGGTTTTGACCAGCTGAGAACTTGTGAAGAGCTTATACAATGTGTAAAGGAGTCAAAACAGTGTCAGGAATCCCTCCGTCACACACAAACGAAGATCTGCTGGGAGGAGACACAGTTCTGATGCCTGTACCGAACTGTGATGGGCAAAAAAAGGTATGTTTGAGCATTCTGTTCTTTTTAGGATCGCATCTTGTGACATCATGTACCGTTTTTGGTCCGTGTTGCGTTAATATTTCATTCGAACCGCACCAGAGTTCATTTGGAAGCGGACAGAGACCCATCTTTTCAGCGGTCTCGGTCCTCTTGTTTGGTGCACACCAGGGTTCAGATGGCAGCGTTCACACTTATTCAAATGAACCACACTAACTGAGCAATCGCAGCAGGGTTCATTTTAATCGAACCAAACATGCCAAGTGTGAACACATCCTTAAACACTACTCAATAATATTTATGTTATGACCGGTGTAGATATGGTCAGGAAAATTAAGTATAATAACGATAATGTTGTCAATAACTTGCTATATCCATGTTAAATGTATAAAAAAATTATTAAGAAGTGGAAAAAATGCAGCTACAAAGTAGTCCATGCCATGTTTTGGCAATGATCTATTGGATTTGATTGCTAGTTGCATTTCAAACGCATGACAAGCAAATAGGCTAGAATATAAACTCCCATGCACTTCTGTTATGTGTGAAGCGGTTTTCTGAAATGTATGCATGCAATTTGGCTGTTGGAATAATGTAAGTAGTACAGTATTTTTAAATGGGTCGCATATTGGCCTACGCATCTTTGGTTGTTCTGTGAAAAACTAGGTATGCGCATTTTGGGATATTGCAAAAAAAAGCCAGTAAATGCCAAGATGTGAATAAAATATCCAAAATGAATAAACTCGCTTGAGGTGGATAATTTTTATTTTTTTTACCTTCAAAACTGTCAATTAGTTAGCATGTCCACAGCTACTTTTATTTGCTTAGCCAGATTTTCTTCAAACTATTTCGCCTTGACAGTCGTTGAGCAAAAAGAGAAAACCATAAAATACAGTTTGTCCGTTATAGCTCTCCTTAAAGCAATTGCAGGCACATTTAAGAATGAAATATTAGCATGTACTGTAGAAGCATTAGCATTCATATATCTGCATGTTTCAGGTTTTTGTGTGGTAGGTCTGCCTATAGATAATCAAAATGGAAATACCTTGAATGGATAAAGACAGATGTTAGACTAAAGAACGGTGTTTGAGTTTTCCAGGATTAGTCTGACACGTGGCTATAGCTCAGGTGCTATAGTAAAGTGAGATGGCCACACTAAGCAAAACCGCATAGTGGCAAGAGCACGGTTAGCTATTGACTTACTCTATTGATTTTGGCAAAGGAGTTGAGTACTTAAAAATCACAACAACTTTTAATCCAACGTGATGATTGTGTGCAATAGCAATTCCCCACAGAATGCATGTGAAATCAGCGCAGAGCAGCTGTGGTGGCTTAGGATAAACTGGCCGCCATAATGACGCAGGGAATCTCCACCACAAGACCATTCTCAAACTCTGATTACCCCTGGCAGGAGGAAGAGAAAACAACTTGTCGAAAACTCCCTTCACACTCTGATGGCACAAACTTCCATCTATCCAAAAAGTGGATCATTTGTGTGAAAGATTATGCGGCCCTTTGAATGGCAAATAAATCCAATTTAGCCACCGCGGTGATTTATGCCGAACTGTGACCCTCTAACTCAGCACAGCACAACTTCATTATTCCACTTTCACACCTCCTCGCTCCTACTGACCTCCCCGTCCCACCAATGACTTTCAGGAAGCTTCCATCAGCCCTCACAGTTTCACTCTGACATGCGGTCACACCTCCTGCCCACGGCGAGCCCCCTTTACAGCCCTTTTCTGGACTGGACAAGTGGACCAAATCCTTGGCCGCCCCATTTATGGGTCCTGGCACACTATTATGAATAATGGACCATGTTTAACATCATTTGATGATTATTAGCACGGAGAGAGTCCTTGGGGATGTGACCCTAAAGTATGGAACTGATGGTCAGAAGTGAGTTGTTATGGGCTTAGACTCCATATTTAGTTTTGCACAAATTAAAACAAGACTATGAGGTACATTTTATCTTTGTCTTTTGTTGTTTGATTAATTATTAATGACAGACAGCAGCAGGTATATTAGGCTGCTGCCGCTTTAAGACCTGCCGCACATGACGCAAATCAGGCACGCATCCAATGGTCTCATTACGGTCTTTATGGTCATTTAAGACTTCATTTAACTAATTTAAGATATTTAACAAAATGGACATTTTGGCATAATAAGATCCGCAGCTTTAATTTTAATCGTGCTTCGTCATCATCCGGGTATCCGCGATCACGTTTTGACGATTTTGGCTGAATTTCGCAGAACGCACTGGTTGCGCTACTGGATTCACGTGACAAGACGGTGGATTATTTACCAAGCAAAGCTCACAGAAAGGACTCATTTTGATTCAAAACAGCCTAAGGTAAAAGTCTATGTATCATTTTGGCTACTTTTAGCTTAGAGATGAGGTAAATCGGAGCTGAAATGCAATGTTTCTCCTAGTTTGTTTACAAAGATGTATAATCACGATTCTTTTGGTAATCATTTGACCTATTGTAATATGCCAACAAAATAAACTACATAACCATCTTGAGAATGAAAGCTTATGTTTGATATGCGACCCTGGACCACAAAACCAGTCATAAGGGTACATTTTTTGAAATTGAGATTTATACATCATCTGAAAGCTGAATAAATAAGCTTTCAATTGATGTATGGTTTGTTAGGATAGGACAATCTGGAATCTGAAAATCTGGAATCTGAGGGTGCAAACAAAGTCTAAATATTGAGAAAATCGCCTTTAAAGTTGTCCAAATGAAATCCTTAGCAACGCATATTACTAATAATAATACATTTTTGATATATTTACGGTAGGAAATTAACAAAATATCTTCATGGAACATGATCTATACTTAATATCCTAATGATTTTTGGCATAAAAGAAAAATCGATATATTTTTTTTTTTGACCCATACAATGTATTGTTGGCTATTGCCACAAATATACCCGTGCGACTTATGACTGGTTTTGTGGTCCAGGGTCACATATATGGTTTGCTTATGTTTGTCATACGTACTTTTTATCTGTATATTCATTGCGGGAATGGGAATTTAAACATTCAAATGCTGCGATATGTAAAATAAAAAATAAAAAATTATGGTTTTGTGTGAAAAGTAGAGGGTATAAGCTTTGTAAAGATACCACATATGACTGTTAATGTTCTAATAAATATTATACTTTTAAATATTAACGGACAATCGTAATAATGCAGTTCCGAGTTAACTTTTTTAAGACTATGACTAGGTTAACACTTTTAAAATTCACTTTGAACATAAATGTGTGTCGGAGGTGTGTGTACACAACCACCCTATAATGGTAAAAATCCACCCACTCCTCTTTTTTTAATCACAAGCAGTGTCTCAGAATAAGCCGTTTGCAGATTCTAGCAATGTGACATCACATATGCTTAGGCCCCACCCATGACTGCTGACAGACTCCGCCCTATTAGCATAGACCCCGCCCTCAGTGAGCTGAGTGAGTCCGCCATGAGTATGTCCTTGTCAGAGCACTTAACAGCAGCATTCAAGTAAGAAATGTATTCTTATTAAAGCTACTAAAGTTATTCCATCAAGAGCAGTGAGTCATTTTTTGTTTTTCTTTTGTTGTTTGATTCATATTAACATCATATACAACAGTAGGTACTGTATATTATGCTGCTTTCAGATCTAATATACACATGCGATTTCTTTACTTGCTGTTTACATTCACAGACATAACCGACTGTGTTTATGTGAACTTTGTGCGTTTCTTTACATAACCTTGTGTGCATTTGACAGTTTAAGCACAATAAGACGTGAAAGAGAACTTAGTTTAATACTCACAGGACGATCCGTCTGACATCCAGCTTTCTGCGTGCGTGCTTCGGATGTGTGCGCTTAGAAAACATCAGAAGTTTAGACTGATATGGCTTTAAAACGTATGCAGATAATAAACTTTCATGATGATGAAGAACTGCAATGTCACGTGAGTGTGACCGCAATAGAGATAATAATCAAAAGCAAACAGATGTTTTAGTTTTTGGCAGAGTATCCGAGGCGTGAGCCGTACAGGCTCCGCCCCTTTTCTGGAAAGAGGCGGGGGGCAGCAGCTCATTCGCATTTAAAGATACATGCACGAGTCTGTGCCAATAGCCTAGTGGGCAACGCATATAGACATATAGCGCAGTTGTGCTTCGGGCGTCCCGAGTTCGAGTCCCGGCTCGTGGACCTTTCCCAATCCCGTCCCCCTATTTCTCTCCAACTTCGCTTCCTGTCAACTAACTGTCCTGTCATAATAAAGGCAAAAACGGTAAAAATAAATCTTTAAAACAAAAAAGACAGCATGTTTTTCCTTCCACTCAAAAATGGGCATTTACAACATGGTATAATAAATGATCTGTGGGGTATTTTGAGCTGAAACGTCACAGACACATTCTGGGGACACCTGAGATTTATATTACATCTTGTAAAAAAGGGGCATAATAGGTCCCATTTAACATAAACAAAATACAACTGCCAATGAGATGAATGAGAATGCTGACGGATAGCTGTCTCCAGGTATTATAGAACTCAGAGGTCTATCCTGAACTCAGTGGTCTATTGAGAGGAAGGAAGCCGTAATCTGCATGGCTACATTCGGCAAGACCCCAGCCTCTCCTTTGCTGGCTGTAAACAGTTCACTAAAGCCCACTCAAGGTGGAGAAGACAGGGGAAAAAAAAGTGTATGTGCGCCTTTAATACTAAAGCAGGCTGCTGCCAGAGCTCATTACAACAGCCTCGTCTGATGCACATACACACACATACACACACAAACCTGGCAGCTCTTAGGAAATGAATTCCATTGTCACCCAGCATCAACTCACATGGGAATTGGAGGAGCGGCCGTGTCCATGTGACTATCCGTCTCATGCCTTCTTCCTCTGCCACGACCGCACCTCCATTTTGCTGCAGGGAGATTTGGAACAGTGTCTGCTTGATGAATAATGAAACAGGATTGGTTTGCTCAGAGGGAGAGGGGGCAAAAAAAGCAGTTTATCCAAATATACAGAGGCAAATGCTGAACACGTTTGTATTAAGGAAACAATAGACTGTGGTAATGCAATAAATAGTCAGTGTCCGTGGACAAATCTCATAAAAAAAACAGAGCGGAGTAAATACAAATTTAAAGGGTGCTGCTGAAGATGATGTATAGATGTAGATGTGTATGAATATTCCCCACTCTAGCTCTGGATGTGATTTCTACGGAGCAGAAAGTATGGCCGGTGCCTACAGGCCCATGTGTCAGAATCATCCCACAGCAAGAACCGAAAAACATATGAAGTGTGTATCTTCTGCTCCACTACCATTATATCATAGACTTTAGTGTATTGCTTTTAAAATTATACTTTCAAATAATTTACCACTAGATACGAGGATGAAGATCTGAAGGAGTGAACATAGAACAACATTTTTAATGTAGTTGTCAAGCCTACCTTTGTGAAAAAGAAGTACACTTATAGCATATAGCATATAAAAGTTCACTATTTCATGTTAATTGACATGTATGAATGCCCAAAATATTATAGTTTACATTTATGCAATTGTAATTACCTGAACATTTTTTTTTTTTACCCACATAAGTAATTATTTGTAATTTCATAAATATTTCTAGGTAACACTTTATTTTACAGTGTCCTTGTTACACGTTACATGCAGTTACTGTAGTAATAACTATAAATTATGCATTATTACATGCAACTAACCCTAACCCCAATCCTAACCCTACATTTATTATTACACAGTCCTTAAATGCATAATTACACTGTAACACAGACACCTTAAAATAAAGTGTAACCCTTTAATGTAATTTCTATTGAAACTTGTATGTCATGTATTTAAACATGTATTTTGTATGCCATGTATTTTCCTATTAAAAACACACACATCAATTGTTTGAGAATGAGATATTCCAATTCAAGGTAAATGAAAGGTAGAAGAGGTAAAAACAGAGAGGGAAAGTGAGGTGAGAAGAAATGGATGGAAAAGAGAAATGAGGTCATTATGTATATTGTGGGCAATTCAAACTCTTCCACATTCCATATAAGATCCCATCAGTGGTCAAATTGGGAAAGTGAAGGAGACGCATGGTGCCGAGCATCTCAACAAGACAAGAGCAGGAGGGAGCACAGAGACCTCATCAAAACACAATCACGTCCTCAGCCAGAACACAAACTCTCACAATGCGGTGTTCACCCTTATACAAACACACACACACACACACAATGCAGCAAATAAACGCACTCAAATCTAAGCCTCATTTAACTTACCTCACTAAACGAACCAATTCTGAGAAATAACATTAGATTCGATGCTGAAATAACCCACACCGCTTGCTGACAGTTGTAATGATTCCCTACATTACAAAATCTGCAAGAGACCAGCAAAACGAGATGAGATGTAGAGTTGCTCTAATGAAGCCCTACAGGTCCAGAAAGGACCTCAGCTGACCAAGTGTGCGGGCAGCAGTCATGGTCAGCACTTCAACGGCATAAATCCAGCCCATATCTGATCCACTGGCAGGGAGCCTGCAATGGCCTCCGCTCAGCTCACTCAAAGCCAGGTGTTTCTGTCTTGGAGTCAGGGTGACTTTTTTGTCCTGGGATATATTGTGATTTATTCCACTTCTTTAACTCGGACTTAGATCAGGGCTGGACAAAATTTAAAATTAAAATTCATGAGTGTGAATTTGAATTGGACACAGAATCGGATTTTAAAAGACATTCTCAATTCGGAATGGCACACAACCATGGGAAAAATACAATTATTTGTTAATAACAGTATAAGAAACATTCATTGTGCATGTCCTTCTGATATAGGGAATATAGGGAAGAGTGGCTGAAGCTGACTTTAAACTGCAGTCATGAGTAAGTACAGAAAAATGAATATGGTGAATTATATAGAAGTCTTAAAGGCAGCATGAAATTGAAATTCACCCTATCTATAGCCCTGTTTACAGCTGGTATTAAGATGCGTTTTGGTCGATCCGTACACACTGGAGAGCTGCTTCACAGTAGAAAATGAAGTTGTACTTCTGATGAAATGAGACACTGACACTGTTTTTCATGTTTAATAAGGTAAAGCTGCTTGATTTTAAGCAATCTATTATATAAAGTGATATATAAATAAACGTGACGCAACTTTACTGGAGCGCCATAGAGCTTGTGCAAACATATCCACTTTGCTATGATCAGATGCCTTTATTAAAATGTTTGCTGTTTTCTCAGTTTTGTTGTGTGTTTATTTTGTTATTGAGAGGAAAGCGCTAGGGTTGGGTACCATTCACATTTTAACCAGTACCGGTACCTGAGATTTCGGTACCTTTTTTTGGTACTTTAGAGATGTTTACATCAATAACTGTAAAGAAACTGTAAGTCATTTATAGACGTGTTATTGACATTATGCCAGAGCTGCCTTGGTCGCTGTCTGCCATTGTCTGTGATGTTTGTTTACTGTAATATTTACCAGTAAATAGTAGGCTACTAGCTACTTAATTAACTGAATTCATAAAAACAACCATATTAATTATTTTTTTTTCTTTTTTAATTTCATTTCTATGAAAAGATTTCCCACAAATTCTGGGTTGTGTATTTTCTGGTAATCAAATGAAAACATGAATTTAATTTATCTTTTAATTTAATTAAACAAACTTTTTTGTCAAACAAGGTGCTGCACAACTGAGCTTTATACTGTTAAAATTGAAACATGGAAGAAATTATTATTTTTATTACTTTAAAAAATAAAGTTTTTATAATTTATTATTATTACATTAGTGTTAGTATTATTATTACATTGAGACGTATCTAAATTCTACTGTACAACAGTAATATATTTGTCAAGTTAAGCCGAACTTTTATTTTGACGGGTTGCCGTGAAGGCCTTTGAGTTTCTGTGTTTATGATATGATGGTAGATTTTCTCAAATAAAACGGTAAATGCTCATGAAGTGAAAAGCGGCTCTGGAGATGAAGTTCATGCATTCATGTCCTCGTATGAGACGGCAGAGATGGAAACACGCGGCCGCCACGTGCGATTCAGTGTGTGTGTGAGGTAAATTAAACCGTGCGTCTCCACCATTCATTCACACAGAGACACGCAGGACACGCAGGATTCTTATTTAAATAGTCTTTTTGCGGTTTAATATTCAGACACTAGTCTATATTACCAGATGCGTTCTCAGGTACCAAAATTTGGTACCAATTGATTTAATGTGAATCGGTACTCGGTAGTACCGACATAATTCGGTCGGTGCCCTGAAAAGTAAAGAGTTCGGTACCCAACCCTAGAAAGCGCGCAGCACATATTTACATATTCATCTCAACGCCACTCTCAGCAGTGTGGGTGGCGTCGGATGTTTGATATCGCTGGTCACGTATTTCGAACTTCGTTTTACCTCTAAACAAAGAACGAAAAAGAACTTCGCCGTGAGTATATCGGGGCCTTTAGCTGAATTAAAAGAATGCAAACTTTAAAGTTGCAGGTTTGCAGCATTGCAGTAAAGGGGAGAAAATGTAATATTCATATGTTGAATTCATGTTTTTAAAAAAAAGTCTGACGTCATATCACAATCATTGCAGTGTCCATAGAAATTTTGCATGCTTATTCGCAAGTGTCTAGTGTGACCGCGTCATTAAAAGCACAGCAGCTAAAAATGGCTTACTTAATTCAAAGGGTCAGAGAGAGAGAGAGAGAGAGAGTGGAAAATGGTTGTGAAAAAAATTCAATGAAGACCTTTACAAACACTACAAGTAGACTTCAGGGAGAAAAAAAAAAAAAAGATATGTATGATATGAACCCTCTGCAACCTGTTATCTGAAGATCAGTGATCAGATGAAGTGTCTAAGCTGATATTGGTTGCAACGGCAACCCTAAAGTTGAATTTCAACAACCATCACATTGTGGCTTTGCCTTTAAGTACTTTCCGTCGTCTGATGAGAGAACTTCTATCTTTTGAAATGGCTTGACTCTTTATTGCTTTTGAAACACCTCCGGCACTTTAAGCCGATGGAGAACAAAAGGATTGGCTGCCAAGAGCTGACTTCGTCAACAGCACAATCAAACCCTCTGACTTCACAGGGTGAGAGGAGAGACGGATGAGAGGATGATTCAGAGGAGCTCATGCAGATAAACCAAATGATGCCGGTGTGATTCACAAACCCTTTTCTTAATCATACACACAGCCTACAAATAAAAACCATTACACGTGTCAAAATAAGCAGAAACAAACAGCACAAGGCTCGTCAGTGATTCCTAGTGTAATTTGAATTGTGATATTTGCACTGATCTTGAGGAGGCTGTCAGAGATGCTGAAGCTCTAAGAACCTGCACAAGTCAAACACACAGAGAGTGAGGAATAAGAGACATATGCTGAAGGCACCTGAAGAATGAGTTTAGTAATATGAATGAATAGAAAGAAAAGAGAGACTTTATATTAAATGATTCGTTAAGCATTGGGTGTCAATTTAATATGTTAGTGTAATTAATTATTTGAAAAATAATGCAATACAAAAAGAATGTAATAAATATTACCCCTGATCCACATGTAAACTTCATAATAAGGAATTTCCCTGAAAAATGATCAGTGTGTATATTGACAAACAAACAGACAAAAACAAGAATGTGTTCTGTGTGAAATTAATTAAGATTAAATAAGATTCAAATTTGGTTACATGATCTTTTTTTATTATAAATTAATTAATAGTCCTACTAAGCTAAAGGCACCCGAGAACCGAATACAGAAAAAAAATAACCTTTCCTGTCTGAAAATAATTACAATTATGACTTAAAATGCTATTAAATAATCTGCAGCATAATTAATAGTTAATTCATTCTTAATTAAATTCTGATTAGGTTTTTATTGATTGACAGCACTACTTCAGAGGTATAGGGCCAGATTTACTAACAGCTTGCTCCAGAGCAAACCCTCTTTTGGCGTTAAAAAACTACTGTCAGGATTTACTAAAGACACGCAGAGAAAAATTATCGCTGAAAAGGCGTGGACAGGGTTATTTTTGCGGCTGACCTTATTGCATATGCATTTGTAGGAGTTTCCCTTTCAGACACAAAATTTATGGGAGGAGAGTATTTAAATGAATCAAGCAAGGTGATTTACTAAGGTTTACGCTAGTCTGTTTACTGGTATTTGCACCATTATTTACCACCCCAAAAAAAAGTGTATTAAACCAGACGCTAATTTGCGCTGCTCGACACCCGAGTACTGGTATCGGTATCGGTGCATCCCTAACTTTTATAGAAACTATAGGGATAATGTTTAGGGAGAGAGAGGAGAATCAGGACAAAACACATGCAGGATTCGAACCTGCATTTCCCAGATAAGCCCCATGACTCAACATGTTTGGAGCATGTGATTATTTCAGTCTCAAACTGTGTGTAGAACATGTGCACAGGCTATTCATATACATAATTTTGATAAACTAGTTTTTTTTTTTTTTTTACACAAAAAACTCATCCATTGTGAAAAAGAAGTGCACTTAATTTTACTGAATGCACACTTGTAGTGTACCTCAAATCTTAAAAGTATATTAAAAAAAAAAAAAAAAAACAGTACTTGCATATAATATAATATTAATGAAATAAAAGGCCAGTTAAGTGTACTTGAAAATATTACACTTTCATGACACACTTAAAAAAAGTACACATAAAAAGTTCACTTTGTAATGTCAAACTAAAAGTTTTACTTTAAAGTACATTTTAAGTCATGTTTTAATAATCTTTTATGCTTTAAAGTATTTGTGTTGACTAACATACTAAAGCACATGTAAAGTATGTGATTATACATTTAAAAGAGTGTTATTCAGTATTACATTTAAAGTTAATATATTTTAAATTTATTTATTTTTCACAAGTGATTATGCTTTAATGCAGGAAAATCAAGGAATATGACGCTTACAAAAAAGTATGGAATGATGGTGCTGTGATAATAGAAAATGGATAATAGAAAAAAGTTGTCCGCTTTTTTCACACTGATTTTTTCCCCAACATATCATAATCAACATGTGCTAAGAAAAACCCTTAAATGAAAAATGTAATTACAATAAAAATCCAAAATAATAAATGTAGATGAGTTTCCATTCCTAGCCACACTAGATCTAGTTCACAAAGTGGCCGGTAGAGGACTCAACCATTGCTGTAGCGCACATTTATTTGAATTTGACAAAGAAGCCTTCATATCCTCACCTGCATATAGTACATTACATGATGTGGGAGGCACTGGAGGCTGAATTAGATGCGGCACATGCCGCTGAAAGTGAGAAATGAAATGCACGGGCCGAGCACACAAACCTGCCTGTTCCTGCACTTCATTTTGCTGCTGCTCTCCTTGAATGCAAATAGCACACTTCATGATGATTTTCACTTACTGAAGGGATGTGTGTTGTGTCTGTGTACATGAGTGTCTACTGAGACACTTGTGAAATATTGCAGAGCGCTTGTTCCCTCCCAACCTTGAGGTTGGTGTGACCTTGTTAGTCGTCCACTTCTGGACCAAGCAAACGGCCTCTGTTGGTCCATCCCTCCCCATGGAGCTTGAACACACACACGTGTGTCTGCACACTTACGTTCGTGTGCACTCATGCATTCTTATGGTCGCTGTGTTTTTTTTGACAATGTTTGCGGAGTTGGAAATAGCTTTAATAATTTACAAAGTTAATTTCCTGGCCGTACTCGGACCAGTGCAGTTTAAACACGAACGCGTGTGACAAGAAATCCCCTGAGCTGTGCGGTGAATGAGCTGTATGGAGAGAGAAATGAGTGTGTGTGAGTTTAGCTGGAGGCTTCACAGACTCTGCTGTATTGACTGTATGGCTGCTCTGGGTAATGAGATTCCAATGTAAACGCTTGCGGATGGGATGAGACTCGAAGCTCATTAAGTGTGGGATAAAACCAACCTATTCCATCCAATATCAGTAACTATCATGTAAAAGGTAAAATAACACTACAAATTGCATGCCACAACATAACACTCGAGTGAGGAATGCCTACAGGTCCAGCTTCATTAACCTTTGACCATTGATCGTCATGGGCTACTTGTGACGTACAGTATTTTCTCAGAGTGTTTTTAGCCAGTGTTTTCAGTATTCTGGTAAGCCCTATTTTTGAAGATAATGCTAAAAATGAGATGATAGTTGGCAAATTGTTCAGTGAAAAGAAAAGGGTGCCAGTGGCGACATTTTTGCAAAGTGAAATTACATTCTTGCAGGTTTTGCATCAATTTTAAAGTGAGTGGCGCCAAAAGTGTGTTCAGTTTAAACAGATGAGTGTGAATTTGGCTACACTTTATTATGTTGGTTCTTACCGCTTTAATGCTGTTAATCGTGTTTGAAAATAACTTCACATCTAAACTAAACCCTACCCAAAACCTAAACGATAGTGTTAGCATACGCAAGCGTGAGAAGAAAACATATTTGCTTAAGCAACTTTAGCTTGCTAGCTTTTATCGTGACTTGTGTTTCATGGAACTCGTAGCTGAGCGCTCTGCATCACAAGTGCTGGGGGCTGTATCAGGTGAGCTACCAAGCAAGTTTACCATGTCAGAAAAGCCATACAAATTATGTGATGCAAATGCTAAATTGTATTAATTATGCGCGGAGGTAAAAGTGTTTTGAGGTCATGAGAGTATTGTGTAAAAAACAGTGCAAAATCAATTATCTGCCCCTGTAATCATACACTATATTGCCAAAAGTTTTGGGATGCCTGCCTTTACATGCACATGAACTTTAATGACATCCCATTCTTAATCCGTAGGGTTTAATATGGAGTTGGCCCACCCTTTGCAGCTATAACAGCTTCAGCTCTTCTGGGAAGGCTTTCCACAAGGTTTAGGAGTGTTTTTATTGGAATTTTTGACCATTCTTCTAGACCTCAGGTTAGTGAAGTTCCTCCACACCAAACTCGCTCATCCATGTCTTCATGGACCTTGCTTTGTGCACTGGTGCGCAGTCATGTTGGAACAGGAAGGGGCCATCCCCAAACTGTTCCCACAAAGTTGGGAGCATGAAATTGTCCAAAATGCCTTGGTATGCTGAAGCATTAAGAGTTCCTTTCACTGGAACTAAGGGGCCAAGCCCAACCCCTGAAAAACAACCCCACACCATAATCCCCCCTCCACTAAACTTTACACTTGGCACAGTGCAGTCAGGCAAGTACCGTTCTCCTGGCAACTGCCAAACCCAGACGCATCCATCGGATTTCCAGACAGAGAAGCGTGATTACTTCAGCTTTCAAACTGAATGCAAAACATTTGATTGCCTTCAGATAATTCACACCTGCACAATAGGTGGCGCTGACCGAGAATACATTTTTCCTCATGTATGTAGGCTATCTCATAGGTTTTTCCATTTTGCTTTAACCTCGTCCACTGCACAACATACAACAGTAAATTAAGATGAATAAAGTCTGGTACAGCACAGAAACCATCATGGAGTGCGTGTAATAACTTCCGACTGCGATCTTAAGTGGATTTTGATTAAATAATGGGAAGAAATGAATACAAATTAAATTCTGTATAAAGAACATGTAAGAGTAAATCTGTTCTCAGATCTGTTCTCTTCTCTTTTCTCTTTTCTGTGTTTACACAGGTTTTCAAAACAGTGCCATCACTCTCACGCTTTTGTGCAACAGCGGCTCGGGTAAGCTCAAATCTAATTGGACAGCTAATTTCATCACAGGGCAACGGGGGAACAAAATCGACACACTGGTCGGAAAAAAAAAATCCCGCTTTGTCGCGTTGCGTTTGATCACGCCCGGTGTGAATAGCTCCATAGGGATCTATTGTTTTGATTCAAGAGTGCCATTGTGACGTACATTTGCGCCATTTAATAGCACTCAGTGTTAAGGGGCCTTACATTTCTGCTGGAAACGGCTGTGAATTGTACACGTATAGGTACTTTTTTGTACTTTTGCAAAAATGTAGGTACAGGCACGATTTTGAGACCGGGTTGAATTCAGCACAATGATTTAGTGAGAAAAATTAAAAAATAAAAAAATTAATGCATGTATCTACATTACGATTTAGAGTGATCTGTTATGTGAGGTGATGGTGCCCAAGTTATGTATTTCAGAAATTTAATATAGCTTGAACTTCTAAAGATTTATATAAAGATCTGAAATGAAATAAACACTTTGCAGTTCTTCTTCTTATATTATTTAATGTCTATTCAGTGACTGACTTGTCTGCCGCAATGCAATATCTTTATATCTTTTTTTTTTATCAACACTATTAAATGCAATTAATTCAATGAATTGATTGGCATATTATATAATTAACTCAATCAATCTATAATTTATTAACATCCATATTACAGAATGACTGCTCTGAGAATGAGACCTAGTGGGTAATGCACTTGCTCTGAAATGCGTTTGAATAGAACTCTGGTCATTTTCCAATCCCACTTTGCCCTTTTCTCCCAAGTGTTACCTGTCTACTCTTAAACAGTCCCCTGGTATTAAAAAAATAGTGCAAATGCCAAAAACTGCTCTGTGAAGCAAAATGTCACAAAACTGTGGGGTTCAAATAAATTGCTAAATTCAGCTGGAGCCAGGGCGAAGTGGTTAACACATGCTCTGAGTCTGATACATACACTGAATCTGGCAACAGAATACAAAATATGAAAACATGTTTAAAAAAAGACAAGGCTAATAGAAATAATGCATGATTATACAGCAGCAAGCTGAATACATATTTTCTTAAAATGTGACTGACACATAGACAAAGAGAGGCAAGAAAACGTCACCTTCACCATGAAATGAACTACGCCAACGATCTAAATTCAAGCCAATATATGTGGGCTTGAGAGTAACAGGGGAGTATTTAAGTTTCAGCTCAGAAAATCTTCCACAGTGACCTTGGAGAAAGTCGGCCCATCTGAGGGAAAAAGGCGATATTAGTAATAATAGAGAAATTAATAAGATGGCAGGGCAGCCTGAGGGCTGGGCAGAGGAGTCTTTTGGGTGGGAGGGGGATGTGAGGGGGTTGGCTAAGAAAGGGAATTGGGGGAGGAGGAGGGGTTTGGGACATTGTAAGCGCATGATTTCCTCAGCAGCGGTGCGACAGCCTGTGCCGCCACACGTCAAGGAGGAGCAAATCAAAGCGAGCGCTTTTGATGAATATAAAACAGAGAGTCCTGCTGAGAAGCACTCTTGCTCTAATCACACAGCCCCGGCCACAGCGCCGGCCCCTGCTGCAATCCCCCCAACCCTCCGCCAAATTAAAGGACGGGGGGTGCAAGAAGAGGAGGACGGACAACGCAGACAATAGTAACAAAGGCTTGCTGCAGAATAGTAATAAACATCCTGCTCCTCCAGAAGTCTGAAGCTTAATGTCAAGTGGTAGAATGGAGGGATATATGGGGCCCAGTTGGGGGGCAACAACAACGTCAACAGCTTTTTGCCCACAAACATTTGATAGAACCCCCCTAAAGTTTATTCAATGATGGTTCACCACCAAAAATGACAATTCTGTCATAATTTACTCACCCTTATGCGTTTCCAAAACTGTATGAATTTCTTTCTTCTGTGTAACACAAAAGAAGATATTTTTAATGTTGTTTGGTTCCTAACGTTCTGCGAAAAAATATCTTCTTTTGTGTTCTGCAGAAGAAAGAAAGATCTTACAGTTTTGGAATGAAATAAGGTTAAATTATTTTTATTAAAAATTAAATTATCACAGAATTTTAATTTTTGGGTGGACTATACCTTTAAAAATAATAACTTTTGTTTTTCCCTCTCTGCTGTCTCCGACATCAGAGCTCATGACAGGCATTAGTGAAGGGTTTGGGACTGTGCACTTTCTTATGGTGTCAATAGCCAATTAGCATTGTCATGACTTGTTATTTTCTCCAGAGTAATGTCACAATTTCCATGAATGGAAATGCTAACAGATTTCTAACAGGTTTCTCCATAGTTACACAGTATAACGAGATGGCACACACACAAAATGCACGCACAGAAAGCCGCTTCTCAGACAGTTTTAGTACCACACTGAGTTCTCTTTTGCATCTTATCGTGCTTGAGCAAACAAAACACAAAGTTATGTTAAAACGCCCATTTTAAATGAGTTAAAAAGCACAGTCTAAAATGAATTATAGTCTTAAATGAACGTAAAAAAAAAATCGGATGTGTCAGATCCAAATCACATGCACCAGGTCTTAAAGTGACAGCCTAATATTCCCCCTGCAGTCTGTGTCATTAATGTTAATCAAGAAAAAGAAAAAGAGAAAGAGAAAAATCACTCACTGCTTTTGACTAAATAACTTTAGTAGCTTTAATAAGGATTAATCTACATTTAATTTATACCGTAAAGACCATGCAGTGTTATTTTACATTTGATTACTTTATTCAATTTCTGTAGTATAACCTGAACACTACTGTTAAACCTAGCTAAAAATCATAAAGCACTGTTTATTTCATTTGTATCTTTATCTTATTGTATTTGTCGCTTGTACTTTCTTTATTTGTTCTTATTTTATTACTGACCATTTTCTTTTCTTTAAAAATGTTTAAACGTTATATTAGTTAGGTTAATAGTTTTTGTTGTGGTATAAAAATTGTAATCAAGAATTGTGACATTTCACTGGTATGTAAAATGTTAATGTCATAACGCCCTTATTTCAAGTGGTGCTTCACTGCAGAACCAAATGACGTCCAAATGGACTAGGTTAAGCCCCTCCCATTACGTCTAGTGAACCAAATGAGTGGAGCTTGACCTAATTAGGTTTAGGTTTAGGGATCGGGTAAGGGTGTGGCTGGACCTTCAAGCTCCATGCCATGCGTCACCCATTGGCTCTGCAGTTGGCTCTTCCTAATTGATTAAAATACAAGGTTACATGGGTCAAAAACAACGTGGCTGGACCAATGTAAAAAAAAAAATCCACTGCATCCATCCGCCTCAAGGTAGTGCGTGTTGTGGCTTCACAAATGCTTTGCTGCATACCTCGGTTGTAACGAGTGGTTATTTCAGTCAAAGTTGCTCTTCTATCAGCTTGAATCAGTCGGCCCATTCTCCTCTGACCTCTAGCATCAACAAGGCATTTTCGCCCACAGGACTGCCGCATACTGGATGTTTTTCCCTTTTCACACCATTCTTTGTAAACTCTAGAAATGGTTGTGCATGAAAATCCCAGTAACTGAGCAGATTGTGAAATACTCAGACCGGCCCGTCTGGCACCAACAACCATGTCACGCTCAAAATTGCTTAAATCACCTTTCTTTCCCATTCTGACATTCAGTTTGGAGTTCAGGAGATTGTCTTGACCAGGACCACACCCCTAAATGCATTGAAGCAACTGCCATGTGATTGGTTGATTAGATAATTGCATTAATGAGAAATTGAACAGGTGTTCCTAATAATCCTTTAGGTGAGTGTATATTAAAGGTACAGCTAAATGTGACATTTATTATAATGGGTTTATGTAAAGACTGTTTTAAGTTCACTTAAATTAAAAGTTCTTATATTTTTTTAAAGCCTATTAAAATGTTAAAACTGAAATGTTACTCAATTCACCATCAGAAATTGAGAAATTTTGATTCATTATTGAAAAATGTGTGATTAATTAGTTCCTTTTTTTAATCGATTGATAGCACTAATATATATTGTGATTGTGAAATGTGGCCTCTGAACTTGAGTACCCCTGGTGTAAACAGACAGAGTAGACGTGAACATTTCAGAAAGCATTCAAGGGTCGTTTAGGGGTCTACCACAGCATTATCTCAGGATGTAATGTGCCCCTGCGCTTTAAAAGACAGGGTCAAAGGCACAACAGCTCTTCACTGGTGAGTGTGTAGCTCGACTCACGCGTCTCAGAGCAAGTATGCCTGTTAGCATCTCTTTAGCTTCACCTTTAGAAGAGTGCTTCAGAGAGTGTCACACAACAAGTCCAGGTGCACTTCACTTCAATCTTGACTCTTCGTCTCTGTATTGACCTTCGTATGGAATCCAGCATCAGAGCCCTGCAAGCATTAGAAAGCTTCAAACCCAAGACTGCCGCATAAGCCGCGGGTCTGCTGGATGCAGCCCTCCAAGGCGCTGGCCTCGTGCAACTCCCAGGGCAGCACTTGTCTCAGAATTGGGAGGCTGCTCCCACCCAGGCCCTGAAAGTGACACATGCGTCGTTGTCACCAGTGTGTCACCTCCTGCGCACTGAAGTATGAGGCAATTTCCTGCGAGCTGCGTGTAGCTGAGGAAGCGAGAGGGAGGGGGACCGGCCGCACCCCTGCTCCAGTGCTCTCTTTGATACTGTCAGGGAAGAGTAATGGCTTTCTGTTGCTGCTGCTACTACCAAACTAATGTTGTGTGACTTTGGCTCTCCTTTGCAATGCGTTTCTGCTACAGTGAGGGCAAGAATGATGGGGAGGAGAGAGGAGAAGAGAAAAGTAGGGAGATAGAAGGCAAGGGTAAGGATTCTGACAGCCCCTGGGGCAGATGGGAAATACCCAAAGAGTGGGCAGTAAGAGCAAGTGGTTTGACACAGATAACCTTCCCCTTCTACTTACCTTGCCCATTGGCGCGACAGGAATAAAACTGCAACCTTTACAAACCACCAAAGTTTCTCTAAATATAGAAATAGTTCACTCAAACATGAAAAGTCATTAGAACTTTCTATAAAGCCTGTATTTATAATGAATTAAAGCACCACAGAAGTAGCCTATACAACTAGACAGCTTCTGCCAGTCTCATGTTAATCTTGAGTACCTATAGAGTAGTATTGCATCCTTCATATCTCCGAAGAGTCTTTAGTTTTATCATATTTATAAAAGACAGATGCGCTGTACTTGTGACGGCGTGCAGTGGGCGGAGCTAAAGAGTCATGAGCACACACACACACGTGAAATACATCATGGCATTATCCCTGGATAACTTTCGATTCACTATATGTTTGTGTTGTTTACATCATATGCACTTACGCGCCGACTGCCAACAAAACACAGACATTTGATGCAGTTTCACTCACCGCCTACGGTTTCGACTCATGACCGGGAACAAACAAACACACTTGCAGAACTCCGTTGCTGCTCCGGAAAAACAAACTGCATCCACTGTTTCCTTAACGCTGGGTTATTTGGGAAGCTGGGGCCAGATTCACGAAAATATTCTTAAGAAAGAAGTTAAGAAAATTCTTAAGATAAATTCTAAGAAGTTCGTAAGAATGTTCCTAAGTGCAATTCTTAAGTTCTCAAATATTTTCTACAGAACACCTTAATTTTTTACTTAAGAAGAAAATGAAAGGTGTTATTTGGTGTTATTTGATTGAAAGGTGGGTGTTGCTGAAGACTCGCTGAATGAAAAACACCTCAAAGCCCGTCTTTTTGCGCTGCCTGCAGATTACCGTAGATACCATAATAAGTGTGCAGACTATTTTCGTCATGACTGGCTTGACGGGAGTTAATCACTCGGCGTCGTGTTTTTAATGCGCTGTGTCATTAAAATCGTTATTTTAAAAGAGCCTGTCTCAAGATGCAGCGGTCTTTCCCATTCATTTGCGCTCTGTCTTTTTTGCACTCTATCTAGAGTGAATGCGTCCGGTATCTGTGTGTGTTGTGCTGCCTCGCTAGTTCTAGTTTGAGTGAGCGCATCATACGTGTAAAAGATCGATCCGTGTCACTTCAGAGTACTCGTCCATATTTACGGTACTATTAGTAATATATATTATATTTAGCTAGCTACTGTTATGTTGTAATGGTTAATGTTTGAAACAACCCAATAAATTCATTAAACATCTTACATTTGGGTATTTAAGATAGGTTGGAGGTTATCCTAACTTTAAGAAGTTATTTACGATGATTTTTAAGAACATTCTTTTCAGGAATATGAATACTTCTTAAATGTTATCTTAAGAGCAATCTTAAGAAAAGTTTTTGAGAATACAAAATATTCTTATCTTTTTTCTTAAGTTAGAAAATAAGAAGAAATTGGCAATTAAGAAGAATTTTATTCTTAAGAATGTTTCGTGAATCCGGCCCATGAACAAGGATATCTTTCCCTCACAATCAAAAACACACTTCTTTAGTGACATTGTTGATTTCATGGTCTAAAAACAAAATGACAGCGCTGCCGACGGCTCCCGTAACCGAATGAAATTCGTTGATGGGTGTGCTCTTGCTCTCGCTCTGGTTGATGTGCGCACGCGCTCATCAGGGAGAAATGCCCATAGAAGCAATTCCGCCCTTTATGATGTCATACAGGGCCATACTCAAAAAAAAACTTCCCGAAACTTGTTCGAATCCTGAAGGAGTGTATTTTCTTTAAATTTTGGCCATGTTTAGCATGAGAATCCAACTCTTTAACAGTGTAAATAAGTCAGAATGCATGAAATAGCATTAGACGAAAAAAATTGCTTATTAATATTTGAAAAACCTTTGTCCACCAAATCATATAAAACATATAACAGGAAATGGTATCACAGACCGGACCCCTGCAAACTTTCATGACTGTGTTGGTTAAAAAGTCTCTTAAAATATCACATAATTTGACTTATGACAAGGCAAGGTTAGTTCAGGATGCAAAATGCCATGTGGTGTGACTTCCCAAAAACATAAAGATATTTATTACGAATCAATTTTATGATATTTTTAAAAATACTTTTTTACATAGAAAAATATATTTCAAAAAGACTTGCATGTATTCAAGGCTTTCTGTTTTCTGTCTACATTTTATTTGATGGTCACGCCACATGCCATTTTTAGAGTCATTCAATTGAAACTTTTCTAAAAAATGGTAAAAGTTTTTTAAAACCACATGGAATCAAACTGAATCTAAGAGCTTGGCACATGTTTTAAATGACATTTTCTTGACACTTTTATTTGTCATTGACTCTAACACGTGTGCCGCCTGACATTTCACCTCTTCCAAACAATTCCTGAAACCACTTTATTCCACGATGAACAGGAAGAGACACTCTCAAGCTTTTAAAAACAGCCAAATCAATCACCTACACTGTCTCAAACCACCTTAAGACCCTTGATATTTGATTTTACTTGAGGGTCACAAACCTCAGACTCTCTCATTTCCAGACATCACCTAATAACATGAAACAACATGCATAATTACATCCTGAATCACTGCATCCAACCATACCAAATCCAATAACCGACTGAGGAAAAAGCACTTTTCTTCTCTTAGAACAATTTTCGTGCTAGACAAAAACAAAATGAACTTCGTCACTGTCTATCTATTCGCTCCACATCTGACCTCTTTCCCATTTCTCTGTCATGGATTTAATTGCCATCTAATCCTATCCAGAAATTATAAGATAATTATACCAAATTAGTGTCTGATTAAAATTGCACAATATTACAATTCATTAGAGTTATCTGACTCCCAGTGTCTCTGGGCTTTAAGCCAGATGCGTGAAGATGTCAGTAGACAGAGGAGGGACAGTGGTTTTATTCAGCTCCTCCAATCACTCAATGGGGTTGGGGGTTTTCATATACAGTGCATCCGGAAAGTATTCACAGCGCTTCACTTTTTCCACATTTTGTTATGTTACAGCCTTATTCCAAAATGGATTAAATTAATTATTGTTTTCCTTAATTCTACAAACAATACCCCATAATGACAATGTGAAAGAAGTTTGTTTGAAATCTTTGCAAATTTATTAAAAAAAATAAATAAATATAAAAAAAAATCACATGTGCGTAAGTATTCACAGCCTTTGTCATGACACTCAAAATTGAGCTCAGGTGCATCCTGTTTCCACTGATCATCCTTGAGATGTTTCTACAACTTGACTGGAGTCCACCTGTGGTAAATTCAGTTGATTGGACATGATTTGGAAAGGCACACACCTGTCTATATAAGGTCCCACAGTTAACAGTGCATGTCAGAGCACAAACCAAGCCATGAAGTCCAAGGAATTGTCTGTAGACCTCCGAGACAGGATTGTATCGAGGCACAGATCTGGGGAAGGGTACAGAAAAATTTCTGCAGCACTGAAGGTCCCAATGAGCACAGTGGCCTCCATCATCCGTAAATGGAAGAAGTTTGGAACCACCAGGACTCTCCCTAGAGCTGGCCTCCCGGCCAAACTGAGGGATCGGGAGAGAAGGGCCTTAGTCAGGGAGGTGACCAAGAACCTGATGGTCATTCTGACAGAGCTCCAGCTACAGCGTTTCTCTGTGGAGAGAGGAGAACCTTCCAGAAGAACAACCATCTCTGCAGCACTCCACCAGGCCTGTATGGTAGAGTGGCCAGACAGCACATGACAGCCTGCCTGGAGTTTGCCAAAAGGCACCTGAAGGACTCTCAGACCATGAGAAACAAAACTCTCTGGTCTGATGAAACAAAGATTGAACTCTTTGGCCTGAATAGCAAGTGTCATGTCTGAAGGAAACCAGGCACTGCTCATCACCTGGCCAATACCATCTCTACAGTGAAGCATGGGGGTGTCAGCATCATGCTGTGGGGATGTTTTTCAGTGGCAGGAACTGGGAGACTAGTCAGGATCGAGGGAAAGATGAATGCAGCAATGTACAGAGACATCCTTGATGAAAACCTGCTCTAGAGCGCTCTGGACCTCAGACTGGGGCGAAGGTTCATCTTCCAACAGGACAACGACCCTAAACACACAGCCAAGATAACAAAGGAGTGGCTACGGGACAACTCTGTGAATGTCCTTGAGTGGCCTAGCCAGAGCCCAGACTTGAACCCGATTGAACATCTCTGGAGAGATCTGAAAATGGCTGTGCACCAACGCTCCCCATCCAACCTGATGGAGCTTGAGAGGTCCTGCAAAGAAGAATGGGAGAAACTGCCCAAAAAAAGGTGTGCCAAGCTTGTAGCATCATACTCAAAAAGACTTGAGGCTGTAATTGGTGCCAAAGGTGCTTCAACAAAGTATTGAGCAAAGGCTGTAAATACTTATGTACATGTGATTTTTTTTCGTTTTTTATTTTTAATACATTTACAAAGATTTCAAACAAACTTCTTCCATGTTGTAATTATGGGGTATTGTTTGTAGAATTGAGGAAAAAAATACTGAATTTAATCCATTTTGGAATAAGGCTGTAACATAACAAAATGTGGAAAAAGTGAAGCGCTGTGAATACTTTCCGGATGCACTGTATGTGTGCTTGAAACTAAGACAGATGAACTGCTCTGGTCTCTGTATCCTAATGAATAGTTCTGAGAGCTAGAGCTTCCATATGGACCAATCCAATACTGTCTTGTATTATGATTGCAACACTCTGGACCCCCCCCAAAAAAATTGTCCTGGTCCGCTTATTGTTCACATTTGCATTTTAACACCGAACCTACAGATACCTAGTCTCAGCCTCAGACGTCACGCCCACTGACCGTTGACTGAACATCTGATGCATATGGCACACTTATCTGGAAACACTTCAGGATTTTCGAAGTCGTCATCTGATTGGTTGAATTCTACAGGATGTCCGCGAGACGAGTGTGCTGCGTTTTTTAACAGTCCGCCCAGAAACAAATGCTGTGACGCCAAACTCCCTCGTGGAAGAAGAACGCCATTGTGTTTACAACTGTGACAATGAGCACTTACCAGGATCAACTAAAGGCTGGATTTTCAAAAGTATGTGAAGTTCGCGGGTCCTTTGTTGCAGTAAACTTGAACAACGTTCATAAATGAATAATTTGTAGATGCACGCCGGTCTGTTATTGCAAGGACATCAACTTTACATTTCCACGCCCCTAAACATGACGCGGAACAAAACTAACTGTGATTGGTTGCATTACATGTCAGTCAAACGTCCTATTGGGCAGTTCTTGACCAATGAAAGCTGTGATGGAGTCCAGACCTTCTGCCATCAGTCTGAAGGTCTGGCTACACAAGACTAAGAGATACCGAACCTAAGGGCATAGGGATATGTTCACAACCTGATTGGTCGGCTTTTATTACGTATATTTTGCGACAGAACTTACCAAACATCCAAAACAATACTGTGTGCTGGGCTAAATGCACTCGTTGTATGTGTGTAGCCTACATATCATGGTATTTTGACCAGCTGAGAACTCGTGAAGAGCTTATACAATGTGTAAAGGAGTCAAAACAGCGGCAGGAATCCCTCCGTCGCACACACAAACAAAGATCTGCTGCAAGGAGACGTGGTTCTGACGCCTGGTCTTTGGTCCATGTTGTGTTCATATTTCATTTGAACCCCACCAGAGTTCGTTTGTAAGTGGACCGTATATAATAAACAGATCTCTGATTGGATGAACCACATTTGAAGCGGTTCATACATCCTATGTACCATTGACTTCTATATTAATGTACCAGATTGTTACAATGCTCCCTAAACAACTTACAACCTGGATAATGAACTACATTTCTCAGTGTAAAATTAGCTTATTGTCTTGTATTATACTGTATATGACACACATATGATATTCACATACACTCTCCATCAAGACTTCGCTGAAAATGCAAATGAATAATACTGTATGAACACAGATCTTGTTTAGTATTTACAATAATTAAAACCATTAGGATATTCATTTAACTCCAACACCTTTTTCAACACGTTTGATTTGTTATAGGAACCATGCTCACATAAGGTTAAGTGTGAGTGAGGTGTGAACACACACACTCGTAAACAAACGCTTGCTTTTGATGGTACTTACAACATTCAGCATGCTGCTGTTGCTCTCCGCTCTCTCAGCCAGTTGTAGTCTCAGCTGAGCTATAGTCTCTTCCGAACCCTGTACCTGAATAGAGGAGAAACAAACTTTGTTAAGTTTGTCCCTCTGAAGGATAAAGGACAAACAGAGAGGAATTTAAAGGTGAAGTATGTAGCGTCTGCGACACTAGTGGTACCTATAGAATTACAAAAATAAAGCATATTTTCAAACGACCTTGCAAATACCCCTTTCGCTACTCTCCCAATTCAAACATCACAAATACAGCTCTTACAGGTGCTTGTGAAGGCATGTCTCAACAGGTAAAAGTAGTCTATTCTAGTAGTCTAGTATCTATTGATCTAATATGACTTCTGACCTGTAATGTTGCCAGAATCATAATCATACACTATTTGTTCGTCGGCCAGAGGAGAACTGGTACCCCGACTGAGCCTGGTTTCTCCCAAGGTTTTTTTCTCCATTCTGGCCCTGAAGGAGTTTTGGTTCCTTGCCACCGTCGCCTTTGGCTTTTGGCTTGCTCAGTTGGGGACACTTAAATTTCAACTATATTACTGATCTGCCCGCATTGACACTATATGATAATTGAAATGAGCTGGATGACATCACCGTTTTCACCAGAGCGGCTGTACAGCCGAATCAAATTCCGTTGCATTATTTTCCTGTTACCACTGTGAAGCTGCTTTGAAACAATTGCCATTGTAAAAAGCGCTATATAAATAAAGGTGATTTGATTTGATTTGATTTCTTATGTCTGCTACAGACTGTGCGATTTCGGCAATCCTATATCATTACAAATCACACTATACGACATGGATCTAATAAACTTGGGTACGACATGTATAGTGGGGAGAACAAGTATTTGATACACTGCCGATTTTGCAGATTTGCCCACTTACAAAGCAAGCAAAGCTGTGAGAGACGGAATCTAAAACAAAAATCCAGAAAATCACATTGTATGATTTTTAAGTAATTAATCTGCATTTTATTGCATGACATAAGTATTTGATACATCAGAAAAGCAGAACTTAATATTTGGTACAGAAACCTTTGTTTGTAATTACAGAGATCATACGTTTCCTGTAGTTCTTGACCAGGTTTGCACACACTGCAGCAGGGATTTTGGCCCACTCCTCCATACAGACCTTCTCCAGATCCTTAAGGTTTCGGGGCTGTCGCTGGGCAATACGGACTTTCAGCTCCCTCCAAAGATTTTCTATTGGGTTCAGGTCTGGAGACTGGCTAGGCCACTCCAGGACCTTGAGATGCTTCTTACGGAGCCACTCCTTAGTTGCCCTGGCTGTGTGTTTCGGGTCGTTGTCATGCTGGAAGACCCAGCCACGACCCATCTTCAATGCTCTTACTGAGGGAAGGAGGTTGTTGGCCAAGATCTCGCGATACATGGCCCCATCCATCCTCCCCTCAATACGGTGCAGTCGTCCTGTCCCCTTTGCAGAAAAGCATCCCCAAAGAATGATGTTTCCACCTCCATGCTTCACGGTTCGGATGGTGTTCTTGGGGTTGTACTCATCCTTCTTCTTCCTCCAAACACGGCGAGTGGAGTTTAGACCTAAAAGCTCTATTTTTGTCTCATCAGACCACATGACCTTCTCCCATTCCTCCTCTGGATCATCCAGATGGTCATTGGCAAACTTCAGATGGGCCTGGACATGCGCTGGCTTGAGCAGGGGGACCTTGCGTGCGCTGCAGGATTTTAATCCATGACGGCGTAGTGTGTTACTAATGGTTTTCTTTGAGACTGTGGTCCCAGCTCTCTTCAGGTCATTGACCAGGTCCTGCCGTGTAGTTCTGGGGTGATCCATCACCTTCCTCATGATCACTGATGCCCCACGAGGTGAGATCTTGCATGGTGCCCCAGACCGAGGGAGATTGACCGTCATCTTGAACTTCTTCCATTTTCTAATAATTGCGCCAACAGTTTTGTTGCCTTCTCACCAAGCTGCTTGCCTATTGTCCTGTAGCCCATCCCAGCCTTGTGCAGGTCTACAATTTTATCCCTGATGTCCTTACACAGCTCTCTGGTCTTGGCCATTGTGGAGAGGTTGGAGTCTGTTTGATTGAGTGTGTGGACAGGTGTCTTTTATACAGGTAACGAGTTCAAACAGGTGCAGTTAATACAGGTAATGAGTGGAGAACAGGAGGGCTTCTTAAAGAAAAACTAACAGGTCTGTGAGAGCCGGAATTCTTACTGGTTGGTAGGTGATCAAATACAATGTGATTTTCTGGATTTTTGTTTTAGATTCCGTCTCTCACAGTTGAAGTGTACCTATGATAAAAATTACAGACCTCTACATGCTTTGTAAGTAGGAAAACCTGCAAAATCGGCAGTGTATCAAATACTTGTTCTCCCCACTGTATGTAGACTGTACGATGATGACACCTACTGAATCGTAGGCTACGACGCAAGTTAGTATAGAAGGAGAAAACATCATCAGCATGCACTAGTGGTAAACAAATAGAGTAAGATGAATCGCACTTTGGCAGTTGTGGTTTTTATGTGGTTTTATTTGTTTTTTAAAAAAAGAGGAAGAAGCAAAGGAGGAGAATATGGACACGGCCATGGCTAGGGAAAAGAGGCCAACTTGGCATGCCAATTTTGCAAATGGAGCTTGAGGTAAGTAGTTTTAAGTTTTAGTGCCAAGTCATCTCCACTGATCAATATGCCATTTTAATGTTGCATTTTTATTGGTTAGTCAGTAGACGTAGATTGTAGCAGCAAACACACAAAAACCACCCAAAACACCCAAAAGTGTACACTGTGTACTGGGAATTAGGAATTAATACTTTTAGATGTGTTGCTATGTGTCATGAGTAAACAATTAAGTCTGGAGTTAAGTCGCCTCGCTTATAATAAACCCATTCAACCTATCTGCACTTTGACATGATGCATCACAACTATTTGAGGCTGTCTACACTGAACACATCAAAGTTAACATTATAAACTGATATATTTGTCTTTCTGAATGGGTTCACAAAGTGGCTTTATGGTACTGAAGCGTCCATTGCTACATTCACACACTGTCAGCCCAAATCCCATTATTTGTGTATCCGATTGGAATCTGATCTAAAATTATTGATTGTCCACATTGTTTATCGCAACTGTTCAGATCAGATTTGTGTATCCCGTGCTGTTTTCTATGGCAATGACGTTGCATTGGTAGGCATATGTCAAAAACAAAAACAACAACAACTGCAACATGGAGGAGTTTGCAATACAGATGTTGTCTTATTTACAACATGACAACGTGTAGCCGCCACGCTGGATTACTGCGTCTTCTGCAGCAGAAACGCAGGAGGCTGGTATGAGCGGCTTTGTTTCAAGCTGTCATCTGATGATTTCAAAACATGTCTCTGTTATATTGTCATTTTCTGCTAGTCCGGCACTTTGCAACAACACAACCTTGTTTCTAAAGCGTCTTTCAGCGTGTTTCCTGTAACAACATCTGACGTTTAAGTGTTACGTGGCGTGAGAAAGTCACATAAACCATGTGAAATCCGATCAGAGCAGTCAGACTGAAACGGATTTCCAGAAATGCGATTTGAATAGGATTTCAAACCACATATGAATGTAGCTCAAAACGGATTTGTAAAAATCGCATTTCATGTGATTTTTTGCCATTCACACTTGCTAAACCTGATCGGATTTCAGTTGGATATGCACAAAAATTGAATTTGGACTGATAGTCTGAATGTAGCCTAAATGCAGCAAATTTTGGCTTGAACTTCTGTAACTTGAAGCTGAATGTCTTCTCCACTGTAACGAATCAGTCATGGTCCAACAGCGGCTAAACACCCTCTGGCTCCGCCTGCAACAGTAGCCACGCCCCCAAACTATCGGAATGGTTGAGCTGGAAAGAGATCTGAGCGTTTGCTTTCAATGTTTTTCAATGCACCAATGTTTTCATGGTGTTTATACTTTTGGGGGAGATAAACCCATGAATGGCATACTAATGGTAGTTAATGAACAATAAACTAGGTTAAGAGAATTTTATCATAAAAAAATCTTACATACTTAAAGGTAAACTTGAGTCAAAATGCAAGATCTTCAATGCAAATACTGTCAATGTTCTTTTGTATAAAAATGTTGCTCTGATAGTAAAAACCCTTTAGGTTTTCCATCTTCATAGGTTTATTTGGACATCACTGTGAGAACTAGAGAATGCCTGCTGTAGTTTTAACAAGTATTATGCCTGTGAAAGACTTCTTCAATCAAAACCTGACATGCCAATCTTTCATCCAGTCATCTGGGCTGAAGGGGAACACTGAGCTGATTGAATTATTTGCTCTACAGCTTCATTCCTGCAGTGTTTCTGTTCTCACACTGAACCTCCTAAAAAGTCAATGAGATGCTCAGCACACTAAATTCATTGCTCCCTCACTCTCATGGAAAGGGGAGAGGACTATATGAAGAACCTTGTTCTATATGAAGAACAGTTGATGCCAAATATGTGCAAGGATGATGGACAATTACACTCTACCATTCAAAATTGGGGGGACAGTAAGATAAATACTTTTATTCCGCAATGATGCATTAAATTGATCAAAAGTGGCACTGAAGACTTTCACATTGTTAAAAAAATATATATATATATATATATATATATATATTTCAAATAAATGTTGTTCTTTTTAACTTTCTATTCATTAAAGAATCCTGAAAAAATGTATCAAAACCATTTTCAACTTGATGGGATCTTATACGGAATGTGAACTGCCTGCAATACACATATGACCTCATTTCTCTTTTCCATTCATTGCGATTGCCTGCTGTTCTCTAATCTTCATTTTCCCTCTCTATTTTTCCCTCTTCTACCTCTCATTTACCTCACAATGGTATATATCACACTACAAAACAACTGTTAATATGTTTTTACTAGGGTCTCATTCAGTATTTGTGCAAAACCTGCATGTGAACATGCTTGCATAAAATTCATGATTCATCAGTAAGTTCATACATACACTACCATTCAAAATTTATGGGTCAGAAATTAATATTTCAATTCAGCAAAGACATTCATTTGATCAAATATGTCAGTAAAGACAAAAGATCTCTGCTTTAAATAAATGCTATTATGCTTTCTATTCATCAAAGAATCATGAAAAAATATTAAGTAGCACTGTTTTCAACATTGATAAATGTTTCTTGAGCACTTATTAGAATGATGGAATGATCATGTGACACTGAAGACTGGACGATGGCTGCTGTAAATCATCACAGATACATTTAAAACTGTATTAAAATAGAAAATAGCTATTTTAACCTAATTATATTTCTATTTTTACTGTTTTTAATAAATGGAAGAGACTTCTTTCAAGAATCTTACCAACCCCAAACTTTTGAGTGGTAGGGAAAGCACATTTCACATGGAGTATATGGGATTAAAATACGAGAAATCCACATCCAGCTAGGTCTGGAAAAGTCTATAGTGTGTCTGCTACCTGCTCTTGAAGCTCTTTGACTCTGGCCTCCAGCTGAAGCAGCTGTTGAAGCTGCTGGAGCTCGTGCTGTCCTTTCAGAGACATCTCCTGGTGTAGCTCAGTGATGACATCCTGTAGTTCCAGGATCAGAGCCTCTCGCTCCTCCACCTGCAACACATGACCGCTAACATGTCAATAGACTGTTATCCATGATAGTTATGTGTTGAGTTGGATGGCTATTTGTGATGGAATTAAATATTAACAATGTCAAAACAAACACTCGGCCACTGTAAGATCACACACAGAGGTTTGGGTTTCAATGTAGTGACTGCTGTAGAGACATGTTCAGCCTAACAAGCATGTATACATGATAAGTACAAGAGTTGGGAAAAAAATCACTAACAAATATCCAAACAATGTCCATTTGTCATGCCATTGTGCTAGTGCAGCTAAATCAGATTTTGTGTGTTCACTATGACAGATGTCATAAAACTACCCACCACAACATCAACTATGTTAAAGGCAATTTTTTTTTTTAGCATTTATTTATTTATTTTACAGTTTAAGACAGGTAAAACAGGTTTTAAACAGGTAAAACAGGTTTAAAACAGGAAAATGGAGGAGGAGAACCAGATTTGAACCTGCATCCCCATTAGCTTCATGTTTTGTTAACGTGCACTACACACTGTGCCATGGCACTGACAAGTCTAAGAAACAAAAGCTCAAAATACAATTAAGTATTTTACATATCTGCTACAATAATGTACGAATGGGTCATTTGGGGGCTTTTTCTCATAATGGATGTAATTAAAATTTGTAATTAAGGAACAACCCTTAATTATACACTGCCGGTCAAAAGTTTGGAATGATTAATATTTTTTTTAATGTATTTGAAAGAGGTCTCTTATTTCTCTTATATGCATTTGTTTGATCAGAAATACAGGGGAAAAGTAATATTGTGAAATATGATTACACTTTAAAATAACTTTTCTATTTTAACCCTTTCCCTGCCAGCGTTTTTTTTTTTTCTTTTCGTTTTTGATCATTTTCACCAAAATTTCAGACCCTTTTAAACAAACAAAAAATGATGTTTTATTCTAGCTTCATGCATGCTTTTTTATCAACACTTGATTGTGGGTAAGTTTCATAAAAAAGCAACATTTCAAGCAAAAATCTGAGAAAAAAAAAAAAAATCACGTTCAGATCGGATTCAGAATGATGATCAAAACATAAATGGAGTAGATCAAGTACATCAATACCCTCAAAGTTTGCACATTCCTGTAGCTCATCCTGGGTCAACATTTCATTCAGTAACATTAGACAGTTTTGACTTATATGCTGTTTACTGCCAATTGCGTTATTTTACATGCATATGATTTCATATGATATCGCTTGTTTCTGCTTCTTCACCTGTTTTGATCAGGAGATTCTGTACTCTTTCAGAAGATGTGTAATAGTGCCCCCTACCGTATAACAGTGAAAACACGGAAAGCCGGAAAATTCTGTCAAAAAAAATTCCGGAAAATTCCGTCAAAATAAATTACATTTTAAAATATATTAACTCTTTTCTTGCGGAATTTTGACGGAATTCCGCGGGAAAAGAGTTAATATATTTTAAATGTAATTTATTCCTGTGATGCAAAGCTGAATTTTCAGCATCATTACTCCAGGATTCAGTGTCGCATGCGCTGCGTCCAATATTGCATTCTACATCGAGTACTACATTTGAATTTACTTCACAACCATCCTACTGTATCTAGTATGAATATGGGTAGTATGAATGAAATTCAGACGTATTAAGTCAGCCATGTTGTTACTGTCACGTGATCTACCAGCGTCAGTTGCGTCACTTCACTGCATTTGTAAATCCTCTCCCATGGCCTCATGGGATAGTAAAGTGAATTCCATCGAATGCGCACTTCAGAATCTTGCCGGAAGTAGTAGGTCATCCAGAGACTTTTCCCCTAGTGTTTTTCAGATACTATGGATTCGGACATACTACTCTTTTGCTGTACTGTTTTTCGCATACTATATAGTAGGGAAGTATTCCATTTCGAACACAGCGATGATCTCTCAGAAATCATTCTAATATGCTGATTTGGTGCTCAGTTTGTCAGCAACGTGTTGCACAGACATATGATGAAGAAGAATAATGTTCCAAACACGAGTTTTAATGATAATCCAAAGGGTACAATATAACAAAAGTTAGCTGCAAACACTCAAGAAACTGAACACAGGAAAAGGAGGAACTAAGTACTGACACAAACAAGGTTAATTAACGACACTCAGCTGAAAACAACTGATCATGTGGGTAACCATAGAGACAAAGGAGAGGTGGGAAATTCAAACAAAGGAACAAATGTGACTGATGAAAACAAACTAAAATCCATGAAAACGAGACTAATAAACACAACTGACATATAGCGACACAGTTATCAATTATTACTGGTGCTCGATTATTAAAGGTCCTTGTTTAGAAAACAGGTTTTGCTGAATATTTATGTGGAAATATCATCATTTTTTTCAGGATGGAAAGAAGATGAATAGAAAGACATAAAAAAAACAGCATTTATTTGAAATGGAAATCTTTTGTATCATTATTAATGTCTTTACTGTAACTTTTTGATAAATTTAATGCATCCTTGCTGAATAAACATATTTGTTTTTTTTAACCCCAAACTTTTGAATGGTAGTGTATTATGGTTTCAACAAAAATATTAAGCAACAAAATCAGTTTTCAATATTGATAATAATAATAAATGTTTCTTGAGCACCAAATCATCATATTAGAATGATTTCTGAAGAATCATGTGACACTGAAGACAGGTGTAATGATGCTGAAAATTCAGCTTCTAATCACAGGAATAAATTACATTTAATATACATCCAGATGGAAAACAGTTATTTTAAATTATGAATAAAATAAAGCCTGAGGTAAACATAGAATTACGATACTCTGATGTTTTGTTCTACAACATAAACTACACACACCCATACTGAAAAACCCACACCCATACACAAAGACTTTATATACAGAAAGACTATGCACTTTAATGCATTCATGTAATACTATGAATGGGAGAAAGTGCAATGCGCAATATGGCGAAATAAGTCCCGCCTTCTAAATAAGAGGCAATCGTTTTTTGGTAAAGTCATTGCATCACTGCAGCTGCCGCTCCGGTTCCTATAGAAACAGCCAGTGTTCTGAGACGTGCTCTTAACTGTGCATTCACATTAGCTTGGTCCATCCTGAAAAATGCAGGTTGGAGAACAGTTTCCCCATTCAAAGAGATAGGAGCTGCACTTGCATGCCCGAGAGTTGTTTCAAAGATGGCCGCCGAGTGAAATGACTTGTCTTAAAGGGACTTGTCTTTAAAGGGACTCTTAAAGGCTTTATTTTACTCATAAATTGGAAAAACCCCACTATTAAACCCCACAGGAAAATCTCAAAAGGAAACAGTTGCGAATTAGCACCACTCTATATTTACTGTTTTTAATGTATTTTTTTATCAAATAAATGCAGCCTTTGGTGAGCTTAAGAGACTTCTTTCAAAAACATTTGAATTATTTCAAACTTTTGACCAGTAGTGTACATGACAGAGAGACGGACCAATGGAAGAATAGATATAAAAACCCAGTTCATCTTTCTGAATCCTACAGGATTGTCGAAGAGGGACATCAACACCTTCACAAAGCTCCACATATGAAGTAAATGTATCAATATGAGAGATATGAGACCATTCTGTGACATGTTACATATCAACCATGTGGAATTGCTTGGCATGAAGAGAGTGTCATGGCGATGCTTTGCAAGTGAACCCCAGGGATTGCATGAATCCATTTTCTACTGCTAAATTGGCCTATGCAATTGTGGGTCACAATATGAGATACAGTGAGAGGTGCAGCAGTGAGAAGTGAGAAGACACAATAGGATTCGCCTTGGAAGCAACAATCTGACTGTGAACTACTTGAAACACCCTGTAAAAAAAAAATTCAAAAGGTCAAAGTCTATTGAGTCTATGAACTGAAGAGGTCGATCTCATATCATAGAGAGCATAAGTAGACACATCAGCGAGGAAAATCTTGGATAACACACATAAAGATGTTTTAATGAACATCTGAAATGTGCGCCGAAAAATCAGATTGTGATACAGAAGGGTTAGGAAATCAATTTCTCCAGGCACTGTCTTCCATCAGATTGAACATCTGATGTTGCTAAGCGAGTGAACTCATTTGAGAGCAATATACTGAAGGGCTGTTATGTAAACTGTTGAAAGATCTAATCAAAATTTAATTGTGTTTAGACTGCTGTATGAAATCCACAGCAGATTGTGATCCATGGCTTATGAAGCGAAGGTTACAGATATTAACTGAAACATGAGTGAAAACTGAAAATTAACCATACATTTTGAGGAATTTCACTGTAGCTTATGGCACAATACTTCAAAATGATGATATATCATTGTACTTAAATTTATTTACAGTGAATATTACTTTTTTTGTTCTGTGGAACATAATAATAATATATAAAGGCCGTTTCAGCTGTTTTTGCTCATACACTGACACCACTGTATGGACCAAAAAAACTACAAACCCGATTCCAAAAAAGTTGGGACACTGTACAAATTGTGAATAAAAAAGGAATGCAATAATTTACAAATCTCATAAACTTATATTTTATTCACAATAGAATATAGATAACATATAAAATGTTGAAAGTGAGACATTTTGAAATGTCATGCCAAATATTGGCTCATTTTGGATTTCATGAGAGCTACACAATCCAAAAAAGTTGGGACAGGTAGCAATAAGAGGCCGGAAAAGTTAAATGTACATATAAGGAACAGCTGGAGGACCAATTTGCAACTTATTAGGTCAACTGGCAACATGATTGGGTATAAAAAGAGCCTCTCAGAGTGGCAGTGTCTCTCAGAAGTCAAGATGGGCAGAGGATCACCAATTCCCCCAATGCTGCGGCGAAAAATAGTGGAGCAATATCAGAAAGGAGTTTCTCAGAGAAAAATTGCAAAGAGTTTGAAGTTATCATCATCTACAGTGCATAATATCATCCAAAGATTCAGAGAATCTGGAACAATCTCTGTGCGTAAGGGTCAAGGCCGGAAAACCATACTGGATGCCCGTGATCTTCGGGCCCTTAGACGGCACTGCATCACATACAGGAATGCTACTGTAATGGAAATCACAACATGGGCTCAGGAATACTTCCAGAAAACATTGTCGGTGAACACAATCCACCGTGCCATTCGCCGTTGCCAGCTAAAACTCTATAGGTCAAAAAAGAAGCCATATCTAAACATGATCCAGAAGCGCAGGCGTTTTCTCTTAAAATGAACTGTGGCAAAGTGGAAAACTGTTCTGTGGTCAGACGAATCAAAATTTGAAGTTCTTTTTGGAAAACTGGGACGCCATGTCATCCGGACTAAAGAGGACAAGGACAACCCAAGTTGTTATCAGCGCTCAGTTCAGAAGCCTGCATCTCTGATGGTATGGGGTTGCATGAGTGCGTGTGGCATGGGCAGCTTACACATCTGGAAAGGCACCATCAATGCTGAAAGGTATATCCAAGTTCTAGAACAACATATGCCCCATCCAGACGTCGTCTCTTTCAGGGAAGACCTTGCATTTTCCAACATGATAATGCCAGACCACATACTGCATCAATTACAACATCATGGCTGCGTAGAAGAAGGATCCGGGAACTGAAATGGCCAGCCTGCAGTCCAGATCTTTCACCCATAGAAAACATTTGGCGCATCATAAAGAGGAAGATGCGACAAAGAAGACCTAAGACAGTTGAGCAACTAGAAGCCTGTATTAGACAAGAATGGGACAACATTCCTATTCCTAAACTTGAGCAACTTGTCTCCTCAGTCCCCAGACGTTTGCAGACTGTTATAAAAAGAAGAGGGGATGCCACACAGTGGTAAACATGGCCTTGTCCCAACTTTTTTGAGATGTGTTGATGCCATGAAATTTAAAATCAACTTATTTTTCCCTTAAAATGATACATTTTCTCAGTTTAAACATTTGATATGTCATCTATGTTGTATTCTGAATAAAATATTGAAATTTGAAACTTCCACATCATTGCATTCTGTTTTTATTCACAATTTGTACAGTGTCTCAACTTTTTTGGAATCGGGTTTGTATAAAGATATTATTCAAAATGTCGTCTTTTGTGTTCCACAGATGAAAGTAAGTCATACAGGTTTGGAATGACATAAGTAAGCAAAAACGATGACAGGCCGTTGAATTATTAAGAAAATAATGGGCTCAGCAAAGACCAGGCTTCAAATGCTTTGATCACAGGAGCCCCCTTATACTAGCGGGCCACTTTTTACACCATTTTTTCCCTTTGGCTGCACAATCAAGGAGAATATCTATTTTCTTTCTCAACTGCAGCACTGTACACTTTCCTTTGTTTCTTGTACTATGGGCACTGGGGTCTGGACTCCAGGGTCCCATTAATAGGGTTATTATGCACTCTTCATTATTTCTAACCTAACGCTAAGACCATCCATCTTTGAACCACAGGTCTTAGCTGGTGCCCAGCACCTCTGCATTAGGAGATCCTTTGATCTTTCAGCTCTTTGAAAAGACAAACCAGGTAGGACTCCTAACCACTAAAGACTCTAAAACACACCCAACAGCATTAAAAATCCTGGACGATCCATTGTATTCTATCCAAAGGAGAATGGTAAAGTGTATGCAACTTAATTAACTTCAACAAGCCATAAACACACAACTTCAATAGCATATTGAGGAAAAGGGATTAAAAAGAGCCAAACATCCGTATCTTGAGGAAATCGGGCCTTTCAGAGTAAATGGCAGTGTTTCATCTAGTATTTTTTTTTTTTGTAAAAGGTTCTTTGTTATCTCCAGACACCCAGAAAAGCCTCCTACTGACTCTATAGCTTTTGAGGTTCAGATCTCGGCATTAGCATGCTAATTGCAACTTTGTCTGCGGAGCTGAAAAGAAAGAAAAATGGAGGGAGAGAGAAAAAAAGAAAAGAAGAGAAGCATTTTGTCCGGCTAGGACCATGGGATTTCTTTTTAATCAGCTGTTACAAATAGCCTTTTTGTACAGAATTACATTATGTATTGCACCACCAACAAGGTAGAGAGAGTCTGGACAAATCACAATTAATAAAAGTTCACAACATGATACTCCAACGTTTGATAAATGTAAAGTGATCTAAACCATGAAATTTATGTTTAGAGATTATAAGCCTTGTGTTAAAGTGATTTTATTTACTGATTTTGAAATACAGTAAAATATTATATTAATAGAGTAATACTTTAGATCATTGGCCTACCTGCAGGGTGTTTGTGGTTACCAAGAAACTTTGTTAATATAAATAGAAGCAACTGATATGCAGAAAAGTCCTTTTGGAAGTAGATTTTCTCAGTGGCGATCTTCATAACACCATCCATTTTTTTGTTAGAATTCTAATTATTTCATAGTGGAAAGACCAAAATCTCCAAAACTGTTTGCTAAGTTTTTGTTTCAACGTGTCAAATCACCAATGAAAATTTTGACCGATACCATGGGGAAAAACTGCCATATAGATATTTGTAATATTATCTCATAATTTGGCAGCAGGTACATTTGGCAGCTGCTGCCACTTTAAGACCTGATGCACGGATCCATTATACTGTTACACATGCGTTTTACGTTCTCTTAATACATAACTAACTGTGTTTACGTGAATACTCACCAAGGCATTTTGACATTATTTTATGTGTATTTGGCTGTTTAAGTGCAATAAGCAGCGTAAAAGAACTCAATTTAGTACTGAGACTTTATGTGCACGCACTTTGGGTGTGAACACAAAATTTCTAAGTAAAATTATGCGCAATACGTGCAATCCCACGTCGAAATTCAAGCCCTGTAACACCAACAATATTCATCTGGAGTAAATGAAACGAGTGAATGAGGAGAGGCGGGTTTGTGTGTCAACTCGCAGTTGGAGAAATGAGAGAGCGAGAAAGCGCAGCTGCTATCGTGTATCTATTTTGCGGAAAATTGATATTGGAAGCGTTTCAGATATTTCAGTATCAATATGTATCGAAAAATATATATTTTTGACAACACTACATTGCACTTGGTTTATTAGTTCAGATGCCTTTTTTAAAAGACTACAATTGAAAAATGTATATAATTCAACCCACCAAAGTGGCTATTAGGAGTGACTGTGTTACACGCCACTGCTGAAATCCACCCGCATTTGGCGGGTTGGAGGGCCCTGTTTGCTAGATATGAAATTTTGATGTCTCAACCCCAGCACTAAACTAAACCCTCTGACTGGTTGATAGGAGTGTTGTTCTAAGGCCAACAATTTATAAATAAATGCATATACATAAAATGACTTGTCTCCTCCTCGGCTAAAACATACAGAAACTGCTCACGTGTCAGCTTAGCCCCTCTGAGTAAACCCAGAACTATAGAGGCCTTATCTGTGAGTCTGCCATCTCTTTTCACTCCTATGCTACAATCTCAGAAACGGCACACACAACATTGGGCTTTATGTCAATGAGCCATATTTGCCTGCACTGCCGCCTCCACCTCACACTCCGCACAAATGCCAGAGGTCACTCTTTTCATTCAGGTAGAAATCAAAATGATAATGGCGGCTTGTTAAAAATTCTATTTGGATGTGCACATAGGCTACATCAAAAGGTGCTGACATGGAGTGGTTTGGGGTGCAGAGGGTTGTGAGCGATGTGGCTTACTGATAGAACACATCAAAGCTATAGAGAGAGGGAAATATGGGGTGGGGGTGGGGGTGGGGGTGGGGGTGGGGGTGGGATAGGACACAATGACTATGTTTTGGGGCTGTTATAGTCAGCAAATGAAAATATACCAGGCACAATTTTACCGTTAATGCCTTGACATTGAAACATGAGCTATTTACTATGAAAAAAACACTCTGACTCCATCAGATCCATCTAAATCAAGCTGATGCAATGGATGCAGTTTGGGGAAATTATAAATGATAGCCAGACAGAAAACATGCAGAAAAAGAAATAAAGCCAATAATCAAATAAATCCTCTAGTGGACCATTAATAAATGTGAGCAGAACAAGGCCACTTCAGGAGACAATGAGGCAGCAGGGATTTGCTAAAATTGGGACAGTCGCTCCCCGGCTCCATTTTGCATCAGGTGCAGTCAACCTTTTAATGCTGTATCACTAACCGATAACCACCTAGAATGCATTTCACTGCTTTCCTGGTTTAAAACCAATCCCAGTAAAGTTTTCCACATAGGCCTGAGTCTGATTCGCCATGCCATTCATCTGAAGCAAGCTCATTTAAGAGGACAGTGGATACCAGACCCACTGTATGAACCTGGAAAAAGCCAAACTTAATATTTACAATATCTAGACCCATATTGCTCGACCACTGAGACCTCTAAGATATGAGACCTCACTGGGTATGACTTGTTGGTTTTTCAAAAAATATTCCTATAAACCTGTGGTAGCTATCCCTGCTCCTGTAGACTTCTGAACACCTTGATCAGATGGATTATGGACAGGTTTCACAGAGAGGTCTTAGATTAAGCCAGGATTAGGCCTTAGTTCAATAAGGACATTTAAGTAGCTTTTATAAATGTTCTTTAGTAAAAACATTTCTGTTGTTCATCTTGAGACAAAACAATGGCACTGACATATTTTAAGATATGTCAGTGCAAGTTGCTTTCAGTTAAAACAGTTTAAACATGCATTTTAGCTTAAGCCTTGTCTGTGAAATCAGGGGGAAGTGTGTTTGATTAGGAATGGAGCTGAACTCTAAAAATGTTACTGACTGGTGTTTTAGTGCATTTCCTGCAAATATGGAAAAAATAAAGGGTCTCATATATGTGCAGGGTCACATGGTTTTGTCACACGGCCAGAGCAGTTTACTTCTTCTTTGCACCATGAGAAGATGATGGCTGCATCAAAGCTCCAAAACAAAAGGTTAGTAAAGTATGTTAACATAAAGATGTGACAAACACATTATCTTTAAGGTGTCTAGTATTAATGTATGAATTCACAATTATTCAGTTTTGTTGAGTGAAGGTTGCACTAAAATGTCGCAATGACAAAATTACAGTGAATAATGCACTAAATTAAAAATTAAAATGTTACAAATAAGTTACAATATTGATGTTTTAATACTGGTTGCACTAATATAACAATGTTATGATATATGTTACAATAAAAGAATAATTTTGATATTGAATTGAGTTGTATTTTTTTTTTTTTTATCTCAGTATTCCTATAAGTGTTGTATAAGGGTTTTTATGTATAATAGTAACCTTATAATGTGATGAAACAGAGTTTAAAATGTGTTAATAATTGGGCTGGAATACATAAATAAGAATTTTGATGACTGCAGAAATATGTTAATTCAGTATACACATTATCCCTGATTCGCACTTTGTGACCGACCATAAAACACAATTTTTCACACATTTTTCCATAAAATTAAAAAAAAACAACATTCAAGGGGTTACTAATGACACATCATTTGGATATTTTCATGTCTGGGAAATTTGGGATTAAATGGGTTAAGGTTAGAGTTGGGCTAAGGCATCAGGTTGAGGCCACATCCACACGAAGCCAGAGCTTTCCCTATTCGATCTTTTTTTCCCTCGTCTCAAGAAATATCTGCGTACACACGAAACCACTGAAACCGACTCAAAACGATGTAGTATACATGCCAGACCAGTATGTGGCGCTGTAATTCTGCCACAGAAATACACTAAAAACGGAGAAGAAGAGTTGTGGCTAGAAGGGGTACAGCAACGGTCCGAAGTGAGGCAAAATCTCACGATAAAATAACAATAAATTAATTTTCTACTTACCAGATTGTGTTTTATTAACGCCTACACCTACCCCAACCCTAAACCTACCCTTACAATAATGCAAATACAGTAATTAAATGACGCAATATTGATGTGCGCATGCCCAGTGCCCGTAGTTGTATCCCTTCTAGTCTTTACCATACGGGACTTGGTGTGATGACATCACCGTTTCACAAAATATACGGACTGGCTGTACACACGAAAACGGGTGTCAGTTTCAGATTTATCCACTCTGGGACCCGGTTTAAAAAAATATCGGTTTCAGGCTCCAAAAACACCGGATCCGTGTGGATGAAACGCTGATACGATACAACATTTTTACGTATACAGCTAAACGCATCTCCATGTGGACGGGGCCTGAGACATGTGAAATGTTCTCATCAATCTATTCATTAGTGGCAATTATTGTATAAGGCTATAGTAGGGGTGTCCAATACTGGTTCTGAAGGGACATTTTCTTGTAGAGTTCAGACCCTAATTAAATGCACCTGAACTACCTAATCATAGTCTTCAGGATTACTACTAAATTTTAAGCAGCTGTGTTGGAGCAGATTGGAGTTATACTCTGCAGGAAAGTGGCCCTCCAGGTGCAGGACTAGACACCCCTTGCCTAGAGTAAAGTTTTTAGCCATTATTATGTATTGTGCACAACTGACATTCTAACTTTTTCTAAATATAATTAATTGATGGTACACCCATTTGGACATATAGAGTTGTATCCTCTGCAGGCCCTCTGCATTGAATGACAAAGAAGAACAAAAAAAGATAAAGAAAGACAAGCTGTTTTACCTAATGTTACTGTAAGTTTTCAAGTAGTAGGTGTTATCAGTGTTAAACAGTGTTGCATTACTTGCCCACTGCCCCCACTGGTAGCGGCACTCTGCATCTGTCCACGGTGCCCAGGTACAGGAGGTTCAAAATCCTACCGCGCGGCGTGCCACTCACTAGTTTTCCATTAAATAACATTACATGTGTCCCAGAAATGTTGTTAATGCACATAATGATTTCACCTTAGGCTGGAAGATTGTGTAGTATGTATTTTTCAGCAAAATGTTTGTCTTACAATAGCTTGAATGAAATCTATATGCTTCATATAGACCTTATATAGCCCCGCCCCTTTTCAGCTATGCACTCGTTGTGTTCTGTCTTCCGGTCTGTATTTCCACAGCATGAAGGTAAGATCTTATGAACGGACCGCTCGTTTTAAAATCTTCCTGGTCTACTGACATTTGTTATGACATCCGCTTCAAACAGTAAAGTAAATCCAAGTAAAAAGAAGTAAATCCACTTCACCAGCTATTATAGAAATATACAGAGTTACTGCAAAAACGGAAGTTCAAAGACAAAATTCTAAAGATGGCTGTGCGCTTGTTTCTCTTGCGCATAAGGTCTATAGAGAGCTATAATAATACTATAAGACATCCCACTTCTCCTGGAAGGTCCAGGAGTCTCCCACATATTGATAGCAGCTCTCTGATGCCCGCCAATTATATACAATATCCCAGAAATCAAGTGAGTGAGAGAGAAAGAAAGCCTGTTTCTGCCTGGTATAAAGATGCGCTTTCAGTGAATTGATCACAAGTGGTCAGCCAAGACACATACCGTTACACCTGGTATTATCATCACACGTTTCAAATGCAGCTTCTGTGACCACTTGCGTTCAGATTTTGTGGAGACCATCGGCTCTTTTTTCGTCACACTCACTGACTCCACTTTGTTCCTTCTTCAACTGAATTTTGGCCTGTTTGGTGATTAGATGAACTGTTTTGAACTGCTGCCTTGAACTGAATATGATGAGTCTGGTGTGCCATACTTGTGAGTTGTCCAAGTCGAAATGCTGCATGGTGCTTGTCCTGTGTGCAATTGACCTTTTTCAAGCATTCATTTTGTTCAAAGGGAAACATGTAACATCTAACATTAAGGGAAACACGAAACATCCAACGTTAAAGATCAAAGTAAGTGCTACAGATCATTGACAAATATCTTTTCTTCAAGCCATGAAGTCCAAGGAATTGCCTGTAAACCTTCGAGACAGGATTGTATCGAGGCACAGACCTAGGGAAGGGTACAGAAAAATTTCTGCAGCATTGAAGGTCCCAATGAGCACAGTGGCCTCCATCATCTGTAAATGGAAGAAGTTTAAAACCACCAAGAATCTTCCTAGAGCTGGCCGCCCGGCCAAACTGAGTGATCGGGGGAGAAGGGCCTTAGTCAGGGAGGTGACCAAAAACCCGATGGTCACTCTGACAGAGCTCCAGTGTTTCTCTGTGGAGAGAGGAGAACCTTCCAGAAGAACAACCATCTCTGCAGCATTCCACCAATCAGGCCTGTATGGTAAAGTGGCCAGACGGAAGCCACTCCTTCACAAGTCACCTGAAGGACTCTCAGACCATGAGAAACTAAATTCTCTGGTCTGATGAAACAAAGATTTAACTTTTTGGCCTGAATGGCAAGCGTCATGTCTGGAGGAAACCATGTACCGCTCATCACCTGGCCCAACCATCCCTACAGTGAAGCATGGTGGTGGCAGCATCATGCTGTGGGGATGTTTTTCAGCAGCAGAAACTGGGAGACTAGTCAGGATCGAGGGAAAGATGAATGCAGCAATGTACAGAGACATCCTTGATGAAAAGGATGGACCTCAGACTGGGGCGAAGGTTCATCTTCCAACAGGACAACGACCCTAAGCACACAGCCAAGATAACAAAGGAGTGGCTACGGGACAACTCTGTGAATGTCCTTGAGTGGCCCAGCCAGAGCTCAGACTTGAACATCTCTGGAGAGATCTGAAAATGGCTGTGCACCTACACTCCCCATCCAACCTGATGGAGCTTGAGAGGTCCTGTAAAGAAGAATGGGAGAAACTGCCCAAAAATAGGTGTGCCAAGCTTGTAGCATCATACTCAAAAAGACATGAGGCTGTAACTGGTGCCAAAGGTGCTTCAACAAAGTATTGAGCAAAAGCTGTGAATACTTATACATGAGATTTTTTCAGTTTTTTTATTTTTAATAAATTTGCAAATATTTCAAACAAACTTCTTTCACATTGTCATTATGAGGTAATGTTTGTATAATTTTGAGGAAAATAATGAATTTAATCCATTTTGGAATAAGGCTGTAACAAAAAAGTGAAGCGCTGTGAATACTTTCCGGATGCATTGTAACTTGTAGACATCACATTACCTTAAAGTGAGCTTCAAAGTGAAGAGGTACTGCTGACTTATGGCTTTCACACACCACAGGGCTTAAAAACATATTTGTCTTTTCCTCACAGCATTCGCCACTCCGCATTGTTGCATTATAATCGCATTACTCTTTCATAACTGAGATCTGATCCACTTAAGTTATCCACAGCATGATAAAGCCAGCACATCACTGGCCTTTCATGATGGGCGATACAAAATACTGCATGCTTCATCCAGGACTCTCATTTCATTAGCTATTCTATGAATTTCCAATTAGGCAGAAGGCAACAAGACAGAGCTTTCAGGTCTTTTATCACAGGGGACGAGCAGGCCCTGTTCAGGTACTCTTACAAAGTACTGCTCCTGTGCACCTTTGTTAGAGGAAGGGCATTGTCTGGGAGGAAAAGCATGCCAAACGTGAGCTGCTGCACCCTCTGAGTATTCCATTAAGAGTAAAAGGAGAGTGCAGATAATGAGAGTCCACATCGGCTGAGCATAACACCTAGACGGTACTGGAAGGATGAGGCCTCATATCAAAGCAACTCTCATTTTTTTGGTTTATCTCTCTCTCTTTCTCTATCTGCTCTGATTTGGTTAGTGCTGGTTCCACGCCATAACAATCCTCCAGACAAAAAAGTCTGCCTCTGATTATTAATAAACCTTAAGGCAGGCATCATTATTTTTTCAGCTAGTCCTTTTTTGTAATGCGCAGACAACACTTTTATACGTTTCCCAGGGGCCTGAGCTCCCCATCTCTCTGTGATCTTATTAGCATCCCATCTTCTCCTGCCTGCTGACCAAACTGCATTGCTATGCATTTCTGTCTCTTTGACCTCTGTGTGGATGGAATTCATTTGGCCTTTCCGTCTTCTCCTTCTTTGGGCTGATTTGGCTTAAGCAGGCAGCTGGCCGTGGTAAATCCAGATAAACACTATTAAAGAAATATGGATAGTGGAAAGAGGATGGTGGATAAAAGAGTTGGGATACAGTTGTGCTTCAAAGAAGACTCATCAGCCGCTTATTACCTTCTGAATGTGGATGTGCGACTGATTTGGCCATGTTTACTTTATATGTACAGTGGGGAGAACAAGTATTTGATACACTGCCGATTTTCCAGGTTTGCCCACTTAAAAAGCATGCAGAGGTCTGTAATTTTTATCATAGGTACTCTTCAACTGTGAGTGACGGAATCTAAAACAAAAATCCAGAAAATCACATTGTATGATTTTTAAGTAATTAATTTGCATTTTATTGCATGACATAATTATTTGATACATCAGAAAAGCAGAACTTAATATTTGGTACAGAAACCTTTGTTTGCAATTACAGAGACCATACGTTTCCTGTAGTTCTTGACCAGGTTTGCACACATTGCAGCAGGGATTTTGGTCCACTCCTCCACACAGACCTTCTCCAGATCCTTCAGGTTTCGGGGCTGTCGCTGGGCAATACGGACTTTCAGCTCCCTCCAAAGATTTTCTATTGGGTTCAGGTCTGGAGACTGGCTAGGCCACTCCAGGACCTTGAGATGCTTCTTACGGAGCCACTCCTTAGTTGCCCTGGCTGTGTGTTTCGGGTCGTTGTCATGCTGGAAGACCCAGCCACGACCCATCTTCAATGCTCTTACTGAAGGAAGGAGGTTGTTGGCCAAGATCTCGCGATACATGGCCCCATCCATCCTCCCCTCAATACGGTGCAGTCGTCCTGTCCCCTTTGCAGAAAAGCATCCCCAAAGAATGATGTTTCCACCTCCATGCTTCACAATTGGGATGGTGTTCTTGGGGTTGTACTCATCCTTCTTCTTCCTCCAAACACGGCGAGTGGAGTTTAGACCAAAAAGCTCTATTTTTGTCTCATCAGACCACATGACCTTCTCCCATTCCTCCTCTGGATCATCCAGATGGTCACTGGCAAACTTCAGATGGCCCTGGACATGCGCTGGCTTGAGCAGGGGGACCTTGCGTGCGCTGCAGGATTTTAATCCATGACGGCGTAGTGTGTTACTAATGGTTACTAATCTTTGAGACTGTGGTCCCAGCTCTCTTCAGGTCATTGACCAGGTCCTGCCGTGTAGTTCTGGGCTGATCCCTCACCTTCCTCATGATCATTGATGCCCCACGAGGTGAGATCTTGCATGGTGCCCCAGACCGAGGGAGATTGACCATCATCTTGAACTTCTTCTATTTTCTAATAATTGCGCCAACAGTTGCCTTCTCACCAAGTTGCTTGCCTATTGTCCTGTAGCCCATCCCAGCCTTGTGCAGGTCTACAATTTTATTCCTGATGTACCTACACAGCTCTCTGGTCTTGGCCATTGTGGAGAGGTTGGAGTCTGTTTGATTGAGTGTGTGGACAGGTGTCTTTTATACAGGTAACGAGTTCAAACAGGTGCAGTTAATACAGGTAATGAGTGGAGAACAGGAGGGCTTCATAAAGAAAAACTAACAGGTCTGTGAGAGCCGGAATTCTTACTGGTTGGTAGGTGATCAAATACTTATGTCATGCAATAAAATGCAAATTAATTATTTAAAAATCATACAATGTGATTTTCTGGATTTTTGTTTTAGATTCCGTACCTCACAGTTGAAGAGTACCTATGATACAAATTACAGACTTCTACATGCTTTGTAAGTGGGCAAACCTGCAAAATCAGCAGTGTATCAAATACTTGTTCTCCCCACTGTATGCAGGTTTTAAATGTTTTTTTTTAAAAGGTTTAACCATGACAATAATTATTAAATAAGTCTACATAATACAGATTTTATTTTATTAATTAAAAAGGTTAGGTAAAAAAAAGTAATGTGAAACAGAACAGCCCTTTTTACTGTTATACACTGCTGGCGAATGCTAGATGTCCTTGGTAGAGTCATTAACAAGACAGATAATCATAAAGAACCAGCGTGAGACTTAATTTATTAATAATTTAGAAATTATCGTGACAATAGTGTGACTGAGGCTTTGAATGGTACTGCAGCGCGTGCTTATAATAAACAAAACATTATCGGCCCTTGGTGTGGACGCCAATATAGTTATCGTTTTAGTATATTTCTTGGTATAAACAGGCCTTTAATCATGGAGAAAAATAATATCTTACCCGCTCATGCTAATATACAGTACAAGAAAAGCAAAGTTAGAAGTGTATGAACATCTGCAACCACCCAGAACAACCTAACATTCTAGAAAGCTCTACTAACCATGCAAAACACTAGCATTGCGTCATGCACAAAAACCACTAACATTTTCACCTTGTCATTTTTGGAATTCTATTTGATAGTGATGTGGAAATTAAGTACATTCAATAATTCACAACATTTACATGACAGTGCAATTTCCACCAAGTTATAGGGCCCTATTTTAACTATCTAAGGGCATGTCCAAATCCACTTTTGCTAGTTTAACGTCGGCAAATAGGTAGGCTAATTCTGATACATGCAATGACTATCCATTATGACATGTAGGCATTTTTATATTTATGTACACAATAATAATCTTTTACATTTGAATCCTTTAATTTTTCATATTTAAAAATGTTTGTGTGCTTCTGCGCGTCCCTGTGTGTGTAATAAGCAGAGTGTATGCGCGTTGTGCACCCGCCTATAGGCACATATTACTAACGCGCCCTTTAAATAACACAAAAAATGGTCAATGTTGGTCAATGGCGCAGTCGTGAACACACCTGGTTTTCAGACCAGCACGCCCATGGGCGCACAAATGGGCGGAAATGCATTTGCTATTTAAACAATGTGGTGTTGGATGTGAAAATGATAACTGCGTCGGGCTGAAACTAGCAAAAAAACAATTGCATCGCATGTGCGCCGGGTGTGTGATAGGGCCCATAATCTGTGAAGGAAATCACATTTTAAACAATTTCCTTTATCTTTCTAATGTTAAATTCATAGCTATCATTTGATGTTTCCTAAATATAACTAAATAATATATTTGCATTTTTGCATAACTTGTCAAATATCTTGATTGGAAACGCTGCACAATAAAAATATTCTATTCATAAGTGATATTGATATATTTTTATTTTCTTCATGCATCATGTCTTATACTTCATTTCAATCAAGCTCTTCATTGACACTTTTGTCTCTTTGGTAAACAAGTACACTAACTAATAAATATGAAATATAAAACATTATTTTAAAAAATTAAGTAAAATTGCTGGTCATGGTAAAACTGACAGTGAGGGACAGCTGTCATATTATAACAGATGACTTAAACCCTTTCCACGTAATAAATATTGAAATGGTCTATGATTATTTTAGTCTTTGTTTAGTCTATTATTGTTTTAAAATTTAATAATTACTATTCTTATGATGGATTTTCATACTTTAAGATTGAAAATCTGGTTCTGGTACAAGGGTAAAGCAAATGTACACTGTAAAAAAAAATCCCAGTTTTTACAAAAAAAAAAAAAAGTCCTGGCAGCTGTGGTTGCCAGAATAATTCAATAAAAATATTAATAAATAATATTATAATGTAAACATATTTACAAAATAACCTGTACATTTTACAGTATAAAACTATAATTTACAAACAAGAAATCTGCAATTTAAACCAGCAAGTCCAACAACACACACTGCTAGTAAAATGTATTTTGTACCTTTAACATATACTGACAACCAACCACCATAATAATGCAGGTGGTAAAAGAGGAAGCTATAATAAATTCATCACAACTAGCCTGTCCACATACTAAATTATACTACAGAAGGTGCACAGAGTCATTCACCCAAACACAAAACACCATCATGGTAACACGCATGACACTAAAATAATGCAATAAACATTCATTAAACAACAGAAGATGTAAAAATTACATGAAATGTCCATGTAAGATCTTTTACAGTTTTTCCCATGTATATAGTACGGGAACTTACCATTAAAGTCCCCCTGTAGTCAATACTTGTATCCCTAAAAACTCATCTTTGATCACCAAAATGACATATTTAAAAGTTTATTCCTGTGAAAAAAAAAATCTTAATGCCTTAAAATAGCTTGAATGTAACTCTACACCTCAACCTTTACTCAAGTTACTGTAGTAAACGCTGCACAATGGTATCTCTCTTTACAACGTCGAACTTATAACGGTAATTAATATGATTAGCCTTTTGCTTGACTACAAACCATGTTTCTGTTCGCCATCTCAGAGTCCGACAGCTGCCTTCTAAAAATCTGCATCCTTAGTGGAGAAATTCATATAGTTCATCATAACATCGTAATATACATCATATACATACCCGCTATATTGGGAAAGTTGCATACCCTTTGCATACCCGCAAAGTTGAGATAAATGTACACAATTTTTCATATCAACAGAAAAATATACCAGGATAATCTGGCTTCTCTTGAGATTCCCTGCTTCAGAGAATAGTTAATGCTGTGCTAAAGCCCGCCCACATGTTGACGTTATTGGTTACAAGACAGTTTGTGACACTAGAAACACCAGCGATTTCAAACCACGTTTTTGAGACTGTCTTTGGTTCACTGCAGTTTTAAGGAGAAAATACTCAGCAATGGTGCTGACTTTTGAATTTGCACATGGCTTGTCTTAAAGCATATTATAAACACCACATAGACATAAACTACATTAAAAACTTGATTTTCACCACAGGGGTCTTTAACCTATTAACAGGTTTTTTTCCATAGTGTTTTTACAATATTTTACAGTTAAAATTACACTCATTTTTCACAGTCAAAAAAGTAATTTGAAAAGTATGGCAAACCTAAATTCTGAAATTTCTTCTATTTAATAAAGTACCTACACCGATCAGACATAACATTATGACCTGTGAAGTGAATAACACTGATTCACTAAGGTGAAGTGAATAACACTGATTATCTCTTCATCACGGCACCTGTTAGTGGGTGGGATATATTAGGCAGCAAGTGAACATTTTGTCCTCAAAGTTGATGTGTTAGAAGCAGAAAAAAATGGGCAAGCGTAAGGATTTGAGCGAGTTTGACAAGGGCCAAATTGTGATGGCTAGACGACTGGGTCAGAGCATCTCCAAAACTGCAGCTCTTGTGGGGTGTTCCCGGTCTGCAGTGGCCAGTATATATCAAAAGTGGTCCAAGGAGGGAACAGTGGTGAACCGGCGACAGGGTCATGGGCGGCCAAGGCTCACTTGATGCACGTGGGGAGCGAAGGCTGGCCCGTGTGGTCCGATCAAACAGACAAACTACTGTAGCTCAAATTGCTCAAGAAGTTAATGCTGGTTCTGATAGAAAGGTGTCAGAATACACAGTGCATCGCAGTTTGTTGCATATGGGGCTGTATAGCCGCAGACCAGTCAGGGTGCCCATGCTGACCCCTGTCCACCGCCGAAAGCGCCAACAGTGGGCACGTGAGCATCAGAACTGGACCACGGAGCAATGGAAGAAGGTGGGCTGGTCTGATGAATCATGTTTTCTTTTGCATCACGTGGATGGCCGGTTGCATGTGCGTCGCTTACCTGGGGAACACAGGATGCACTATAAAAAGGCAAGCCGGCGGAGGCAGCGTGATGCTTTGGGCAATTTTCCGCTGGGAAACCTTGGGTCCTGCCATCCATGTGGATGTTACTTTGACACGTATCAGCTACCTAAGCATTGTTGCAGACCATGTACACCCTTTCATGGAAACGGTATTCCCTGGTGGCTGTGGCCTCTTTCAGCAGGATAATGCACCCTGCCACAAAGCAAAAATGGTTCAGGAATGGTTTGAGGAGCACAACAATGAGTTTGAGGTGTTGACTTGGCCTCCAAATTCCCCAGATCTCAATCCAATCGAGCATCTGTGGGATGTGCCGAACAAGCAAGTCCGATCCATGGAGGCCCCACCTCGCAACTTACAGGACTTAAAGGATCTGCTGCTAACATCTTGGTGCCAGATACCACAGCACAACTTCAGGGGTCTAGTGGAGTCCATGCCTCGACGGGTCAGGGCTGTTTTGGCAGCAAAAGGGAGACCAGCACAATATTATATACGCATTACACAATATGCCTGATCGGTGTATAGTCTAGAAAAACCCATATATAATGACTATTTAAAGCAATCACAGACCGACAGCCACAATGCTGAATGTTTTAGAGACAAAACCCAAAGCAGCAGTGAGCAAATTTATTCCAATCCAGTGGACACGTACCATAAGAGCAAGAGAGAAAGTAAAGGATGTTGTGTGCTGCTCTGTAAAGGACTCTGGGCTTGATGAGGTGCAGCAGTTGAATGATATACAGAGGCGAGCTCAGGCGAGAGCTGTCCATTAGTTACAGGGTCCTGTAATGTTGGGACTGCAGTACATTATTTTCAAATGCATCAGTCAGCGTTGTGCAGTACAGATAAATTCTAATGCCTCGGATATGTAATGCATACTCTCACCACTGCTATATTACGTGATGGGTTAGAAGGGCAGAGCAGGAGAGGGGGGAAAAATGTAATTTATTTTTCACTGTGGCCAGTGTTCTTCCCATTAGCTTCAAACGTGAGATAAGTTATAGCTTTTAACAAGCACCTTTAGCCACCAGAGCACGCTGCACACAATGCCGTGGCGCTGAAAATGAGATTTAGAGGTAAAGGGAGCGAGGGAGAGGTCAGTGATGACCCCATGTATGTGACATGGCACAAGGACAAACACCGTCATACTGATGAGTTCAATAAATGGCAGTATTGCAAAAACCCACAATATTGTCAATACTGTGACTAGATTTTAACATTTTATGAAGAAAATGTGCATGGTTGCTAGGGTGCTCTGAGGGTCAATGACAGATCTGTTAATTTACTGAAAATTACATAGAAAAATAGAATGACCTGAATACACCTCTTCTCTTTAATTTAAGGGAAAAATAATTTTGATATTTTCAGAGGGCAATGAAGAAAAACATCATTAGAAGAATACAATTCTTGATAAAAAAAAAAAAAAACTTTGACGTTGAAAACATCAAAACTTTTTTTGAAAAATTGTATTTTAACTAAACTTCTTAACTATTTATTAATATTTGAAAATGCCAAAATCAAAGTCATGTGGTGCGACCAACAAAGTCACGTGGTGCAACCAACGTGCAGAGAATTTTTTTTTTTTTGCCATTATATATTTATATTTTAAAACATTTTTCTAAAATAATGATTAAGATGTGTCCATTTACATGTATGCTTGTAAGGAAAATATGTTTTTAGAATGTTTTTATTTGATGGTTAGACCATATCGGGTTAGACCATATCACATTTTCATTAAATATAAGCTTTTCTTGTGATTAAAAGTCTTTCCAAACCATATGAAACCAACATGAATATAAAGAGTACTATAAGTTTCCAAGAACTTCTTAATTTGAACACTATTATTTGATCTACGTGGTTGCTCTCTGACATAAGCCAAATATGACCCAAATCTATATGATATTCTGGTCCATAGATATGGCTTGGGTCTCTATTTCAATGTAAATATTTGAGGGTTTTTTTTTTTGTTGTTGCTGTTTGTTTGTTTCATCATCCACTAGGTTGAAAGCTTAAGTCTGATTGCTCAGAAAAGGAATAGCACCTCAGCAAGCCACACGATTTGAGGTATTATTCATATCTATAACATGAATGGTGCAGGACAAGATTTTCACCATTACTAATCGGAGGTCAGAAAACAGCTCTAGGAATCACTTCGTGTTTGGCAGACTTCAAGGGGAAGAGCTAGACATTGAACTGAACCACTGTCCCCGAGGCTGGCAGTTGACATCACCAGATTCCCTGCCAGAGCACATCTCATATGTGTATATGTATGGACTGAGGCCAAGGTTATCACAGCATAACCTAGAGGCAACAATTTGACAGTCTATTAGTAAGTATTCAATGAATGATGAAACAGACATGGTCTGCTTGAAGTTAATGATTCATACTCAACAGAGCTCGCTTCTAAATCACTTCTGAACGCTTGAGAAAAGGGAAAAAAAACCTCCTCGTTCAGATCTGTAAAAGATAAGCGGGCCCTTCAATCAAAGCCAGTTCTAGTCATACTGCATACATCTTAGTGTCAATTATTGACAACTGACTAATTAGTTGTGCCCTTTTTAAGCCTTTCTCTTAGTTTGGAGCTGTTTAAATATGCAAAATCAATAGCAGCTCTAATGCCCCACCATCGTCTGTGAGCGTGGAGTCCAGCCACATAGCAGGCCACATCTATCAAAGAAATCTTTCACTCAAATTAACATCAACTTTTCATATTGCATAATCATTTTAGACTGTGATCTTCATCCCATAGGAAGCTATATAACTCAAAAATCAAGTAACATTTTATGTGAAAATGTCATTGCTGTTCATTGAATATATAATCAAATGTATACATGCCAATCTAAAATTTAGAATGTGTATTATGGAAAGGTGTACTATGGAAACTTTTATTTTGAAAAAGCATTTTACTGTAGATAAGTCAGTAAATAGAGGAAGAGGAGGGGAACAGGATCATGATATGACCTGGGTCAGATTGAAACATGAATTCTAGTGAACTAACAGCTTTTAAAGTCGAGATGAAACTGAAGTTGCGACAGATCATTTCTTCTGTATTGTAACTACATCTGAGTTTAACAGATCAAAAAAATGTAGGATGGAGATTTGGTTCTATGCATCGATTTTTGACTGAGGGTGTGTACACACTTGTAGTTCAGTTCGCTTGGTTTGCTTGGTTCGCTTGGTCCAGACGGAAAAAAAAAAAAAACATTTAGTCCTGGTCTACTCATTGGCATTTTAACACCGAACCTAAAGATACCGTACCTAAAGGCATAAGGATATATTCACAACCTAATTGGTCGGCTTTTATTACATGTATTTCGTGACAAAACTTAGCGAACATCCAACAATGCTGTGTTTAGGGCTAAATGCGCTTGTTGTATGTACATAGCCTACATATGATGGTATTTTGACCAGCTGAGAACTGTGAAGAGCTTATACAATGTGTAAAAGAGTCAAAACAGCAGCAGGAATCCCTCCGTCACACACACAAACGAAGATCTGCTGCAAGGAGACGCGGTTCTGATGCCTGTACCGAACTGTGATGGGCAACATCGCGACTATGACGAGAAAAAACAGGTATGCGTGGACATTCTGTCCTTTTTAGGGTCACATCTTGTGACATCATGTCCTGTTTTTGGTTCGTTTACATTTTTTTGGTCCGTGTTGCGTTCATGTTTCATTCGAACCGCACCAGAGTTCATTTGAAAGCGGATCTAGACCCATCTTTTCAGTGGTCTCGGTCCTCTTGTTTGGTGCACACCAGGGTTCAGATGGCAGCGTTCACACTTATTCAAATGAACCGCACTAACAGAGCAATCGCACCAGGGTTCGTTTTAATCAAACCAAACATGGCAAGTGTGAACACATCCTGAATTTTAAGGATGTAGGTGTTGCACTCACAAACAGAGGCAGATGAATGCAAGCTATTATTATTATTTATTAGTTAAGACAATAAATTGATTCAAAATTATGAGGTCAAATAAAAATAGAAATTAATGCCGACTTTAGTCTTCTGAGCAAGTACACGACCTTTATACAGTTTTTAGAAAACATATAGAAAAAAATTCAGTTGCTTTGTTCTACTTGTACAATCCTTAGTTTGGTTTACTTTCACAAAGCAACATTTTTTAATAAGCTGTAAATAACCAAGAATATTCTCTAAAAGGTGTGGTCACATTAGAGAAATTTTGAAGGCAAAAAAGGTCCATTGTGCACTGTCAATAGTGTTGCGATGCATCAAGTACAACTCACACAGAAGTCACTTTCAAACCAAGCTGCTTTCTGTTGGTCAACGAGGCGAATCTAAGTGACCAACTACAACCAGTTGCAAAATCTGCATAGGGAAATCTTCCACGCTCACGTGAAATTCTAGATCGCGTGGATTCCGATTAAAATTACTGGATTTCGCTCACAAAAAAAAAAACGCCGGACAACACTAACAAAGCAGCACGGCCGAATGCTGCTTACGCTAACATTAGCACACAAGTGCCCCTACATGTATACATATATGTACGTTATTCATGAGGACCTCACCTCCCTTCAGGCTAAATGAATGAACATGGACATGTTGGGTCTGAGCATCATGTCACCTCATTCTCTCACCTCATTTTGTGCCAGCTCTGTTTACCACACATGGGCAGCATAAATGAATTATGGAGGAGCCCACAAAATACTATTAATTACAGATCTGCCAAGTACTGTGAATTATTCAGTCTTTTGCTTATGTAGGCGTTTATGGCATGCTATAGTTAACATAACTGCCTAACCAAGCATCAGATACCCTCAGGGGTATCTATGTGTTTCAGGTCCTCCTTACGCTCAGGCAGGTGCAATACGCTGAATAAAGACACATGGGAGCACATGGCTTTTTCCATTTAGCAGATGGAGAGCAGAGGAACGGGAATGAGGTCATGCACTGCATATGCAGCAACACACGGTAGCATCCAGTCAGTAGTGGCTGTTGCCATGTAAATATTGGGTCTGTTGCAATACTTCGTGAGCTACTTACCTGCATTGACAATCCTGTAACTACTGGACACTGAAAAGAAGAAAAAAAAATTATGTTGCCTTGCTTTAGTTTTGTGTGGCTCAAGGAAAATGCAATCCATTGTGACAAACTCTTTAAAAATGTTCATCCCAAGATAGTGGACAGAACCAAGAAAAATATCAATTCTAAATGTGTTGTATTCAGGACAAATAGTTACAAACTAGACTATTCAACCCAGGCTCATTGAAAAAGTGCATGTGGCGACATTTCGGCAAAATGATATTACATTGCTTCTTGCTGATTTCGCGACACTTTCAAAGTGAAATATTCAGTGAGTGACACTAAAAGCATGTTTAGTTTGCTTCAAAAAAATTACACTGGTTGTTGTTCATATTGCATCAGTGCGGAAATTAAATATCAATGTCAGTTTTATTTATATAGCACCATTAAGCACAACGAAGGTTGACCAATGTGCTGCACAATAAAAACATACCAATTATACAATCCTATAATACAATTACTAAAATACAGTGCAATACAGCATCCTCATTGATTATATGCCAAATAAAAAAAATGAGTATTTAAAATACAGAAGGGCAGAGCATTCCACAATCTGGGGGCAGCTACTGAAAAAGCACGGTCGCCCCTGCATTTTTTGGGATGTATAACAATCTCTGGTTAGACGACTGGAGAGACAGAACTGGACAATGTTCAGTCAGTAAATCCGAAAGGTAAGGAGGAGCCAAACCGTTTAACGATTTAAACACTAATAGAAGAATTTTTTGAAGTTCACTCGATAACGCACGGGCAACCAGTGCAAAGAACGTAAAACCGGCGTAATGTGGTCCCGTTTTTTTGCACTGGTTAGAAGTCTTGCAGCTGCAATTTGAACTCTCTGCAAGCGGGATAAAGATGACTGGCTAATCCCAAAATACAGTGAATTACAGTAATCCAGTCTAGATGTAATAAAGGCATGAATTACTTTTTCAAAAAAAATTCGAGATAGGTTTTACTTTTGCTAGTAGTCGAAGCTGAAAGAAGCATGATTTGACCACTGAGTTTATATCAAACTTCAAACCATCGACAAAAACAACACCCAGATTTTTTACCCAAGGCTTCACAGAAGAGGTTAACTCACCAAGATTTATTTTTGGAGTACTAAGAGAAACTGATGGACCAAACACAATTATTTCAGTTTTACTCTCATTAAAATTGAGTAAATTTAAAGACAGCCAGTCCAGTGAGTGGCGCTAAAAGGTTAATGCTCTATCGCGTTTGAAAATACCGTACCACCTACGCTAAACCCTACCCTAAACCTAACGACAGTGTTAACAAACGCAAATGTGACAAAAAAAAGTTAGGTCTTTTATTGTGACTTGTGCTTCACGAGACTCGCATCACAAGTGCAATGCTGTACCAGGTGAGCAACCGAGCAAGTTTAATTCATCAGAAAAGCCAAACATTAGAGAAGGTTTTGTGATGCAAACATCAAAATGTTTAAAAGTTGGTAAAAGTGTTTTGAGGTCAAGGAACCGTAGACAAATAAGTCTAATAATTGAAAATCTGCCCCAGTAATAGTGAAATGAATAAAAGTTATATGTGTTTTACTGCCACTATTGTTAATTATATTATTATTTTGGATATAGAAGCACAATTTTCAAAAGAGATTTACCCAGTGTGTGTAGTTCTTACATTTCTATCTCTACCATAAATATACAGCAGAAAATGCCTTAGCAACTAAACTAATATGCTATTCTGAACTCAGCAATTTAGCAACATGCTAAGTGGAGTGATTCAGCCGCCTATGAAAGACAGCACACAGTGAGGCAGCTCAGTAAGGTTTGGAACACAGTGATTGTCACAACAGAGAAAGCTGATTCAGGCTTCATGGAAATTCAATAGTTGATACTTACTGTAGCTTTGGTGCTTTGATCTGAGAGAGATTCCTCAGGCTGCTCCAGTACAACATCCTGACTGGCTTCCATCATAACTCAGACATCTAGTAGTGGGGAGAGGGAGACAGAGAGATGCCAGATCAGTGTTCAGGTTTAGCTAAACGAAAATGAATACATGTCAGCAATAACTCACATGAAGTAGGCTAACTTCAGATCAACCCAGTCCATGAATAACCTGAATACTTGAACTCTTGGCAATCAGTTACATAAAATTTTTGGTGGCAAACTTTTATTTTGTACACATATATTTCAATTAGGGCCGAACGATTTTGGAAAATAACCTAATTGCGATTTTTTCTTTTACCAATATTGCGATTGCGATTTAATATGCGATTATTTTTTAAGCTCTTTATCTTCTGTATTATGCAACAAAGATGAGCAACAAATCATTGTATAGTAATGGTGGGAATCTTTAGGCACCTCACAATCCGATTCCGATTCTGGGAGTCACGAAAGTCACAAACTTTTTTCTTATTAATTAATCTTATTAATAAAACTTAAAATCTTTTTTTTTTATTATTATATATGTAATTATAAGTACTTTTTAAAATAATTACACAAAAAAATTACATTTTAATTTTAAATATATAAACTAATATAGCTTCAAAACATAAAAGCTAGTAAATAATAAAGAGGAACAAAAAACATATTACAAGCAATGAACAAAGAGTGCTTTCAGTATTTAAGAGTATCTGAACGTTTTCCATTCAAGAGCTGTGAGTGATTTTTCTCTTTCTCATCTTTACTGTTGCTTGATTATTAATGATGACATCATAGACAGCGGGAGATCGGCATTCACACTAATGCACAGATCTCTTTTAAAATATAATTTGTGGTTTGTGCTGTCTGTTTAATTCCTTGAGACATTACTGACTGTGTTTACATTAATTTTGCGTCATAAAAGCATTTTGAGACGCGCACAGCCGCATGCGCGAGCACTCTTCACAAAGCGCGGCGCGAGCATTTGTAACTGAAAGCCTTCTGTCAGTGAGTTTACTATTTTTAATATATAAGCACACTGCATTCCAAACGACATAAATGAAGACTTCGTAGAGTATTTGTAAGGAAAATACCGGCGGGCGAGAACACACACTGTAAGCGTAACATCAAGCAAATTGCACGTTTCTCACAGCGCATATCCAGTGCAATGAAGCCCGCGAATGTCAGTGTAATCCGCTTCAACCTTTCCGAACGTTATGAAATATTATTTTATGGTTCGAGTGGTGTGTGTGAGAGAGGAAATGGAAGCAAGCAGAATACGGGTGTTTCTAAAACACACAGCGCCATTGCGCACCTGCAGTTAAAATCTAAGTTCAGAATTGATCCAGAATTACTGGAGAGAGAATCTTTTCTCCCACCTCTATTGTATAGTATGACCAACACAATATTAGATCGATTAAACACAAGTTGTTCTTTCCTTTAGGCCTGTAGGCGTAACGTGCCAAAGTTGATGCTTCTTCTGCAGACTGCTTTACTCTCGCGTCACGTGACCAGAGTGTAATCGCAGCCTTTGCGGTTAAAAAAATCGTGTTTTATCATATCGCGATATTATCGCAAATGCAATTAATCGTTCAACCCTAATTTCAATTGCTCTTAACTCTTGACAAGCTAATTCATTAAATTCTAACTTGCTAATTGGTAACACAATGCTTTGATAGAAATAGCATAGCATAGCGATTGCTGAATGATTACAGCAATATAGAACAGTTGTAGATGCACGCTCAAATAGAGAGCAATGCCGTCACAATGCTCATGCGGTGCGGCACGCTTGTTTTTTCCAGGCACATCTACACCGCAGCGAAATTAAAAAAACTCAACTTTTCAGAATGCTGCAAGCGCGCCGCAGGTCATGTGACAAGAACCAACCGATTAGCTTTGGCCTTTCCATAACAACATTGAAAGCTCAACCAAGATGAACGAACAGCTGATCATAGATGTACAGGGCAGGTTTTTCATTTCTCATTTCCATAAATATATCTAGCAGTAGAGCTAATGCAAGGGCTGGAAATCGATTTATCCTTTGCTTCTTCGTCTTCATGGAGAACGTGGAACATGACTGCTTAGCAACGGCAGACACCACGGGAGCGCAAGCTCCCAAACGTGCTTTTGAAGAGGAGAAAACGGTGTAGCCGGCGTTTTCCATGCATTTTTAGACGTGACGTGAATCTGTTCTCAAACTAAGCTCATTCTCCACTCGTCATTATGGTGGTAACCCCCCCAAAAAACCCACGTAACAGAAATTCTAAATTAACTTCTCTTCTCTTCTCTTTTCACTACTAAATCCCCCACTTAACATAAATATTGCACTAAAAAAGAACACTTTTTTAAAATTGTAATTAAATTAATACTAAATTGTAGCATTTACTCTCCCTTTCGAGTGTCATGGCAAAGCATGCTGGGAAATAGAAATCCTAGCCCAGTTTTAGTTCAATTTAAGTTTGTCTAAATTAAAAGAAACAAGCTAATAAAACTCAAAACAAAAAAAAAATGTGTCAGTTTTGTGAACTCAAAAGAAAAAGAAAGTTCTATATACTCAGAAAATTTAATTTGATTAAACTAATTTGTTTAATTTAAGTTGACCTTACAATAATTAAACCAATTAATTATTTTGAGCGTTAGGATTTACAGTGTGAGTCTGTGAGATCTTTTATTGTGACTCGCGTTTCAAGCGCACCGCCAGGTGAGCTACCGAGCAAGTTTACTATGTTAGAAAAGTCATACATATGGAGCTGGTTATGTGATGCAAACGTTAATATTAGTTTACAAATTATGTGCTATGGTAAAAGGGTTCTGAGGGTTTTGAGGTGTGAAAATAAGTCTTTAGTAATCCATAAAGTTATATTTGTGAAAATGGAAAATAAAAGTTCTTTCTACCTACAGAAATGTAGGTAGAGGCACGTGTTTCCAATGAGTCTAGGTTGAAACAAATCAATCACATGCAATTACCATTAGGCTTTAGAAGAGACAGCCAAAGTCTCAGTGCTCCTCCAATAACCTGGTACAACAGTTGACTCGTTGATTAGTTTGTAGTTTATATTTTAGTAGCAAATCTTTAATTAGCGTGTTAACAACTAAAAACTACCTCTGTCAAGTTGCATCCTTAAATTGATCCTCTTTAAAGCACTGGATCAATTTAAGGATGCAGATATCCATCTGCATGTGTATGGCTATAGCCATACACATGCAGATGGATACGTCAACTAGTGCACAACCCACAGAGAAAGTATCTAGTAGTGTACATCCCTACAGAGCACACTGAACATCAAACACAAAGCAAGCTGCTCCTCTCTATCTACCCGTGAATGGATGATTGTTTACTTGAAGTGTTTTGAGTCACTTATGTGATTACCATGACAGAGAGCAGTCTAGGTCCTTTCAGAGAGCACCAATCTCCATCTTTTCCAAGGGCCACCTCAATTATTCATAGCCTGGGCCTATTTGTGTCTTTGTGCTCAACGAAGCTGTTATTCAGCATGCTAAAACCGTCACACAGCTGAAGCTAGATTGCCAGTTTTATGGGAGAGCATACAGCAAGGGGTCAAGGTGCACAGCAAATGTGAAGGAGCGCACAAGGATTGGGCTGTAATCAAGTACCATGTCTCATTCACTTGAGTGGTATAAAAGAAGACACATCTCAAGTGCATGTTAATGGAGCATGTTATAAAAGTTCAGACCCGAACATATATGACTTTTAAGAAATTGTGTAACACTGACCCTGAACGGTTTTCATTAAAAGTATCTTTCACATTCATGGATTAATTCAAAAAGTGTGGAAAACATAAACAAAACAAAAGGTCACTACTTTGTGTCACAGGGATTCTGAGATTTCTTTCATCGTGTAGTTCGACGCATTAACGCATACATCTGTGACACTGAGTAAAGGCAGATAATTACTAGTTTGTTTGTTTTTTAAAGGACATTTTTGCCATCATGCTCACTTACCTTCATGTCCTGTCCTCCAACCCTGTCCAAGCGTTTTCCCCACATACTATAAAAGTGGATAAAGTCTGAAGCGCATGGTCCAAGTGCACTTAGGGCGTGTCCGAATCCACTTTTGCTAGTTTAACGACAGAAAAAAAAAACGGTCGGCGCGCCCGGCGCATGGTCCAAAATGGTTGTACCTATTCTCTTAATGAGTCATGGGTGTGTTTTGGGTGTAACAATAAACCAATCAGAGTGTAATCTCCCATTCCCTTTAAAAGCCAGTTGCGCTTGCACCATGGCGGATTCACTATTTACATGGCAAAAAAAATTTGCGAGCGGAAAGACTGGAGCTTTCTCCAGAGAGGAATCCTTTTATTTTTAATATTTAAAAATGTTTGTGTGCTTCTGTGCGTCCCTGTGTGTGTAATAAGCAGAGTGTACGCATGCTGTGCACTCGCCTATAGGCGCACATTACTAACTCGTCCTTTAAAGGTGCCATAGAATGCATTGATACAATATTTTAAATTGTTCTCTGATATCTACATAGAAGGTATGTGGCTTTGGTAAGGGCAAAAATTGTCCAGATATGGTTTTACATGTCCATTTTCAACCCTAGGATTTGTCCCTAGAATGAAATGGGCTGTTATTACCTTATTTGGAATAGTCATGAATAATAATGTTGAGCTCTGCTCTGATTGGCTGTTTCACAGCAAGGCTCATTTCAGTAGCTCACACAAGTGCAGTTATTCAGCAAACACAATCGCAAACAGCACAAGCGGCCGTGAGTCGTGACAGAACACAGACCACCTGAATGACACTTTAAGCAGAAAATCTCAAATGGAGATTGCTGAAATGCAGCTTACTTGTTTATTGGTCTTTTCAGATCATCCGCATGCACAAGAGAGAGTTTGCGTGCACATGGTTGCCAGATTGCAAATTTTAAGTAAAACAGCGGATAGAATACGTGTTCTTTTAACAGAAAAGCTCTGATTGGGGATTTAAATTATTGAAATCTGGCAACCACAAGCATGGACGCTCGAACACTCCTACTTTTCCCCCCGGACAAAACCAAAGAGTGATTTTTTGTCAAGTTTTTATCTTTTAAACTACATTTTTCTCGTCTTTTTTCGTCAACGATATTACATGTTTATATAGTCACAGTTATCATTTAAGGACGTTTGTGTCATCTCGTCTTGTCTTAGTCATGAAAAAAAGGTAGTCGACGAACATTTTTCGTCATATTTTCATTAACGAAATTGACACTCGTCAGAGGAAACTAACAACTTTGAATTAAATCCTGTTATAGATAAAGATCAACCATGCCTGTTCTGTGCCTGTGGGAAGGGTATGAAAAGTGCTCACATCCCCTGCACAGCCTGGAACATAAAATTTATATCCATGATCTGCCATTTTCGTTATATTGTCCTCATCTTCACAATACCTGCAGAACTTCTGATGATTCGGCTGTGCAGGTCCACGTTAATACTGCCTGGCCTTGAACATGGGCTGGTATATGCAAATTTTGGGGGCGTAAATATTAATGATCCCGACTGTTACGTCACAGTCGGTGTTATGTTGGGATTCGTTTTTCAGTGGTCTACTGCACGCACGAGATTTACATATGAAGGAGGAAACAATGGTGTTTGAGGCTCATGGTATGTCAGTTCCATGTACAGAACTCTTATTATTCAACTATGCAAAGGTAAATACAGTTTTCCATTCTATGGCACTTTTAAATAACACAAAAAATACTGTGCTGTTGACTTTAGACCAGGTTTTTGTTGGTCAATGGCGTAGTCGTTTTCAGTTGCCTCAAAATAGCAACGCGCCAACAATGCGCCTGAACACACCTCGTTTTCAGACCAGCGTGCCCATGGGCGAACAAATGGGCGCAAGTGCATTTGCTATTTAAACAGCGTGGCGCTGGACGTGAAAATGATAACTGCGTCAGGCTGAAACTAGCAAAAAACACTTGCGTCGTGCCTGGCGTCGGATTGCGCTGGGTGTTCCTTCAGAAATCATTCAATGATAGGGCCCAAAGTGTGTAAGTCTCTTTGCTTTCCATTGTCAATTGCACTCGTTCCTGTTGCATGTCCTCAATCTGGCAACCGTGTGAGTATTGAGTCTGAGGAGGAGGGGGCGGGGGAAACAGCTCTGTTCAATTTTTTGAATTTGGACGGCAGTACCCATTTCAACCACTAGCTGTCAATATTACATACTGCACCTTTAACAAAGAAAAATAAATGCTGTACAAGTATTGTTAATTTTTTGTTCATGTACTAATGTAGTTATCTGATGTTAGTAAAGTTATTGTAAAGTGTTACCTAAATTAAATATCCCTTTATGGCAAATCCTAAACAGGCTTATACCTAAGGTTCAGCCACATTTCACATGAATCATTGTCTATTCTTTACAAAGAAAATTCTAAATTTCAAAAGCCATTGGCAGTGATTATAAATAGTTTTTGTTAGCTGAAATAAAAGAGAAATCTTAAATGAAAATTAGAAATATGTCTTTATAAATATAAATTTTTATATAAATTTTAACTAAAATAAAATAAGTTGAAGTTGAAGTACTAAAATTACTAAAACTGAAATAAAAAAATAAAAATCAGGAAAAGTATAATACGTCATAATTACAAAAAAACACCTGAGAAAACCCAAGCTTCATGGAAGACTGCTAAAGAAGAACAAAACCTAATGATTATCACAAACCAGAGTAGCAAATTAGTTTAAACTTTTGTTCAGTGCCAACAGCGTGAGGCTGAGGCAATGATACATTGACGTTTTTTTTTTTTTTTGTTGTTATTTTCAATTAGATTTTTTTGAAGTTATAGACAAAGACAGTAAGGGAGAAGACAAAATAGGACAGGAGCAAGGGGAGGAGGGATGTGATCGGAAAATTAGGGATGCATGATATATCGGCCACCAGGTATCGGTTGATATATGTTAATTTTTAATGTTATTGTTATCGACTCGATAAGAAAATTTGGCCGATATATTAAAGTATATAAATAATGGATTTAGTGCTGGGGAAAAATTAATCGTGATTAATCGCATCCAAAATAAAAGTTTGTGTTTACATAATATATGTGTGTGTACTGTGTATAATTATTATGTATATATAAATGCACACACATGCATGTATATATTTAAGAAAAATGTTATATATTTATATATAAGTTAAATTATATATACAGTATATACATGCAAATATTTCTTAAATATATACATGCATGTGTGTGTATTATTAAATATTCAGAGTATGGGTTACCATACTTGGACTTCACGTCATTTAAATTTACATAAATTCCCATAATCCACCGTTATTAAAATTAACGATCAATTAATAGATTAATTGTTAACCTTAACCTCTTAAATCCGAAGCGGGGGAAGCAACTAAGTTATCATGTTACTCAACAACCACTTGCTTAACCAACATAAAATAGGTGTAGTTTTAAAGCTTATATATAGTTCCATATAGCCATCAGTTAACAAGTGCTTTTAAATTTGCTTACATATTAGAAGTGCTCTATTTTCATAACATAAAAAAAACTGCTTTACTGTTTTATTTCAAAATGTGAACGGTAAAATCATAGTTCAGACGTCATACACTATATTGCCAAAAGTATTGGGACACCCCTCCAAATCATTGAATTCAGGTGTTCCAATCACTTCCATGGCCACAGGAGTATAACATCAAGCACCTAGGCATGCAGACTGCTTCTACAAACATTTGTGAAAGAATGGGTCGCTCTCAGGAGCTCAGTGAATTCAAGCGTGGTACTGTGATAGGTTGCCACCTGTGCAATAAATCCATTCGTGAAATTTCTTCACTACTAAATATTCTACGGTCAACTGTTAGTGGTATTATAACAAAGTGGAAGCAATTGTGAACAACAGCAACTCAGCCATGAAGTGGTAGGCCACGTAAAATCATAGAGCGGGGTCAGCGCATGCTGAGGCATACAGTGCACAGAAGTCGCCAACTTTCTGCAGAGTCAATAGCTACAGACCTCCAAACTTCATGTGGCCTTCAGATTAGCTCAAGAACAGTGTGTAGAGAGCTTCGTGGAATGGGTTTCCATGGCCGAGCAGCTGCATCCAAGCCTTACATCACCAAGTGCAATGCAAAGTGTTGGATGCCGTGGTGTAAAGCACGCCACCACTGGACTCTAGAGCAGTGGAGACGTGTTCTCTGGAGTGAGGAATCACGCTTCTCTGTCTGGGTCATGAGTCTGGGTTTGGGCGGTTGCCAGGAGAACGGTACTTGCCTGACTGCATTGTGCCAAGTGTAAAGTTTGGTGGACGGGGGATTATGGTGTGGGGTTGTTTTTCAGGGGTTGGGCTTGGTGAAAGGAGTTCTTTCTTAGTTTCAGTGAAAGGAACTCTTAATGCTTCAAGCATACCAAGACATTTTGGACAATTTCATGCTCCCGACTTTATGGGAACAGTTTGGGGATGGCCCCTTCCTGTTCCAACATGACTGCGCACCAGTGCACAAAGCAAGGTCCATAAAGACATGGATGAGCGAGTTTGGTGTGGAGGAACTTGACTGGCGTGCACAGAGTCCTGACCTCAACCTGATAGAACACCTTTGGGATGAATTAGAGCGGAGACTGCGAGCCAGGCCTTCTCATCCAACATCAGTGCCTGACCTCACAAATGCGCTTCTAGAAGAATGGTCAAAAATTCCCATAAACACACTCCTAAACCTTGTGGAAAGCTGCAAAGGGTGGGCCAAATCCATATTAAACCCTACGGATTAAGAATGGGATGTCATTAAAGTTGATGTGCATGTAAAGGCAGATGTCCCAAAACTTTTGGCAATATAGTGTATATCATTGAAAAGGTCTCAACTAGCAGAATACAACAAGCGTATTTCATCACCTTGGAATTATAAGGTTTTATCTGACATTTTTGTCAAAATTGAGTTATTCACGTATTCTTATTCTGTGACAATTTATTTACATTATGTGATTTTTTTTATGTTGTGTACATTTTGGGACATTTATTTAGAAAACAAAAAGGTTCTATCTACAAAGTCGAATGGACTCAAATGGCTCAATATCTCAAAACTGCTCAGAATGTAGATATAACCTTATAATTCCACGGTGGAGATTTGTTTCAGTTAGAGACCTAACAATACCAAGTATTAGTATTGAATAAACAGTGTAAACAGTATACATATGATGATTTTGTGCCACTTTTTGGTTTGTAACTTTGCGAAACATTAATAAACCATAGTAGATTGCATATCTTTTATTTAGAGCAGGTGGTCTCGAACGAGCCCAAACACAGCATAAGACAATACGTAAATCACGAACTGACATGACATGCTGCTTGGCTAAAGCTTTAGGACTTCCAGGATCCGATCGCGCGCGATCATGACACAGTGTTTTCCAACATCATTTGAAGTTCAACCAATGGAAACCAGATCTCGGGTATGGTGAGTGGGTATAGAGGGTAGGGATGATGTGTAGAGACCAATCGGACACTGTTTTACAGCTGGAGCGCGCTTGGATTGGTTTGATCGCTCAGATTGACAGGTCTTGATTCACCATGCGCCACTGAATAGGAGTGCACAGTTGAAACAGCGTTGGAAGATCATCACTCAGCAACCAGGATCTTAATACATGTTTATTCTATGTACTTTTATTGTGGCGTTTACACATGTAAGTACTTCTTTGGAGGGTTTTTTAGACCCTTGGTTAATTATGCTTCAAAATAAATGGCTATTAATACACTTAAAATATGTATTAACTACCACACACTCGCTTAATTTTTCTTTGTGTCTACTGCAGCTCAAAACTACGCACTCTAATGATGACCTTGCTTAATCGACCATCGCTTCGTTTTATCGATTAAATTATTATCGTCAATTAATCGATCGGGTTAGCATCCCTAGTGTGGAGCAAGTGGTGGTTTGTTGTTGTCTCACTAATTGCGTCATCAGGTTCTGCGCTCCTATTGGTTTTTGATTCGACGGTTGTCGTAGGGGATGTGACACTGCAGGACTGTGCCTCAAACACTGAAACAATTCTGACACTGCCAGAACTTCGCTGGAGGTAAAATTTGATCGCAATGGTCATTAGTCGGTTGTCGGTGAACATGTCAAACTAGCGATTAAAGACTTCAGATTTTGGCCCATGATCAGAGGATTCTCAAAATTTGTCTCAAACTGTGTGAACCTACATGAAATGAAAATAAAATAGGCCACTGATAATAAACTGCACAACACACAATTAAACGAAGTGGTGCTGACATGGCTCCTCTCATCTTACCACACACTGTGTATATATCTTCATTAGTGTCCTCTGATCAGAGCAGTCAACACGAGCTGCACAGAAGCAAGGATTAGAGATGCTTTTTACACATAAAGACAATTAAGGCTACACACTCGACCGCTCCGTTAAAAGAATGAATTTGAAAATGTGTTGAGAGTACAGTACACATTAAAATTGGCTTGCCAAAAGTGAGTCAATCTTAACATTAACAGTCAATAATATAAAAAAACCACACAATTGTTTATTTAATTATTTATTTAGAGGAAATTTTCCATGAAAATGTAATCTAAAAATATCTGATCAAAAGCATTACTGTGCGGTTATTTTATAAAGCATGTTAATCTTTCGGCTAGAAGAGGTTTGATTGAATGGTTTCATTAGTATGCAAGCAATTAATGAACTGTCTGCAAAATTAAGACAATGGCTTAACGGCAACGTAAAAAAAAGGAATTTTAATTACTGAACAATTATACAGCGTTCCCAATCACAGCGCTAATTTTCTCTAGCACATAAGAAAGATTTTTATTGTGTATGCGAGTGTATTGTTCTCATATAGTCGGGTTTAAGGATTATGTTGCACACCAGTGCATGCAAATTACTTCAGAAAGATGTTAACCTGACACACTATGATCTATCATAAAGAATTTTTCCATCTTATTGTAGAAACTATGAATGTTTACACTAGCAAAAATAATATTTATTTTCTAATAAAAAAAATTCTATTAAAATAATATTTTATGCGATCAAATAGTTTTTTTTTTTTAATAAAACAAAATGATTTTATTTTTTGTTATTATATTAGCTAATTCCACAAATTCAGCATTACAGATCTTACAGTATTTCTCAAGCACAGATAAATAATTTATCCACTGACAGACAAGGTTTCATTTCACTTCATGTAACTTAAATTCTTATTCCAATGTCTCTCCTCTTGGTTGCCATCTTAAGGGCAGAGTTTAATATCCTTGTGAACTGCTGACTCATGTTAGAGTTAAATGAGCAAGCGTTTTTATTCATACAAATTGTATGTCTTTCTCTTTCTGACTTATTGTGTTTATTTTTAAGGAAAAAGAACAAATGTCATTTGAGGTATTTGAATTCTTTAATCTCCTTTCTTAGCCAAACTACATTAAAACTTGTCTTTCTTTGGTTTAACAAATGAAGGAATAGTAAATGAAGATACATACAGCATATGCTTACAGAAGCATGACAATAAATAAGACAATTAAAAACAGAGAAAGCTTGATAATTGTGAGGAAGCAATAGTCACACTGTTTTTGTTTTGTATAAATCCCGCTTTACAATTTAGAAATGTCATGTATTCATTAAAATTCCATTCATGTTCTTCAACAAATGGTCTTTAAAGAAAAAAGAAATATGTAAAAAGTAAAAAAAAATACACATTTTCTCATAAACCATTAATTCAAGAAACGGCTGAGGAAAAATTCATTTTCTCCATGAATCTCATCAGTATGCAAGCGAATAATGAAACGTCTGCTCTGCATAATTAAGATGAAGGCTTAACGGCAATGTAAAGGAAAAAAGAAAAGGAATTGCTATTACCAAAAAAAAAAAAAAAAAAATTCTCCCAATTACATCACGCTAATATTCATGACCCAAACGAACTCGTATCTTAAAGCAAAAATTTCCAGCCGAATGAAATAAATGTGGATAATGATCTTATCGCTTTAATTAACAATGGCTCTCAGAGCAGGAGACCTGCCGAGACAGAGTGCCACAGCCATCAGATCGCTCTGAAACCAAGGACAAGATTTCCAGCCCTGTACACTCAGGCTCCGAGAATCCTCTCATACCCATCCAGATGCCCACACACTGCTCCGAGCAGTTGCCAGACTGCCACACGACCTCTGGATCATCAGTCTTAGCAGTCATGTAGGGTACAATGGGCTCTGAAAGCAGTTAAGTACACACTTGGAAATATTACAAAAGGGATTGAGAACATCCCCAGGGCAAAGTGTAATCCGGGTGAGCGAGCACAGCGTCATGCCAACTTCATCCCAATCCAAAAGAAATAGTTCCAGACACAACATACGGGCAAAATCCTGAAGTTGTCCTGAAGAATCCGAACGTCCGAAGTTTGAAAGGAGGCCTTGCGATGAACAACATGGAAAAACGATTATCACTTCTGCAGTCAACTGTACCAAAAACAAAAAAAAACCAGCCAATTTTTTTCCTCCTACCACACACCCTCCCTCTGCTTTGTACAACAGTCACGATCAAGTATGCAAAGCAGGCCAGTGATTACGAGGAGCCAAACACAAAAGGTAAGAATGAATGAAATTAGCGAGATTGCAGACAGCAGGGAATGCCTGACGACAACGGCGGCGATGGTCCCGCTCTCGGCATCGCTGTGCTGGCCAAGGCAGCATTGGCATTCCTGGGTGCTGGAGGAGCCCGTGCTCTCACATACTTACGTACTCATGCATTTACATTTCCTCGTGAAGCTTCTCTCTACGTCCCTCTCTCTCTCCCTCTCTCTAGCTAAGCTGCACTACGCAGCCAACATCATGAATGACTCCGCAGACACTCCTGTGGGGAAAGAAGCAAAGCTGGCAGCTCCTCAGAGGGGCACACGCCCAGCCAAGTGGGCAGGACGGCACCCAATAGTGTGGGGGGACGGCAGGGAACTTCCAACTTCCCCCTAAACGAGGCTTGTTGACATTTGCATTTCTCTTTTTGTGTCGTGCTTTCATGATCAATTGTTTTAGAAAAGTGCCTTCTGCTACCGCCCTATTGAAAAGCGATTTATTGTGCCAGTTTCCCCATATCTGCCATCCCCACGTCCCCTCCCCTGTCTCCTAGCCACCAGCTGCCAAGTTTTCTCAATCTTTGATGGTACACAGCCTGTGAGAATGCACTTTGTGCTTGTTTTCCATGCTTGTCATCTTTGCCAGTTTGGGAAGAAGAACAGAGAGAACGGAAAATAAAAAATAAAAAAATAAATCTTTTCTTTGTAACTTATGGGAACACTCCGAGACAGATGCAGGCACTCATAAATTATATGCTTCATTTGCATATTCCTGGCATAAGACATTATGCAAATAACAGGCGATTTGCATAATGGACTCCTCTTGTTGCCTCAGAAGACTTGTGCTCCTTTTTATTTAATAATGAAAAAAAGCTTAAAGACGAGAAAGTGGGAAGAATGTTGCATGTAGCTTTGCCGGAGTCGAGTCCTGTTTGCCAGTGCCCCAAAACACATACTGCTTCCCGGGAAAAAAAATGCAGGGCAATACTTGCCATGGAATACTGACAGATAAAGCCAATTCAAAACTTGATCTTCTAGAGTTACATTTTCTGATTAAATGCTGAGGTTGAGTATTATGTGCAAAAATAAGACAAGATAATGCGATTGTACATATCTATCTTAATGAGTAGGCGATATTATGCATGCGAGTGTAGACTAATTAATTAAAGAGGGGAGACTGAGTTGAGAGGAAAATCACATGATTAAATAATTCAAAACAGCCTTGTGCTTTTAGCATCGTCAGCTCCAAATACAGCAACACAAAAAAAATAAGCGGAGATGTAAGCCGTGCGATTTGCTAATTACGCTTCTGATAATTGATTAATCAAATACGATGACACTGTTAATTCAGTGGTAAATTGCAGAAACGTTTCCAGTGGCGCTCACATAAGACAGAAGATAATTAAGTGCAGATGAAAAGTTCAGAACGGCGATTAAAATAAACGGCACACTCGTCCGGTGTTGTTATTGATCAGATGGTTATGAAAAATAGCTTGAATTTGAACAAAATTAAGACCCAAAAAACAAAAATCTTTTCTGTCTCCCTGGAAATTTAAGTTGATCAGGAAAGTATAGAGTATAGAGGCATGACTGAGAGGGGGAAAAAAGGTGGGAGGTGGTTACGAGAAGGACTTTGATTATTTATAACAAAATGCCATGCAACATTCTGCGCAGGGATCAGATGGAAAACGTCAACTGCGATCAGCTATAGTCCAATAAGGAGCATCCTTTCCAGTGTACAGAGGAGCAGGGAAACTGCTCACCTCAGATGCTGGGCTGCAGGGCTTTGAGCACCTCCATGGAGGGAAGGGCAAAGCGGGCGATGCCAGGGTAATGGTGCAGTGGGGCAGGCAGCGGGGTAGCCAGCTTACGACAGATGTTACGAGCAATTCATCAGCTCTTAGAATCAATTAACCCGTATGTTAATTAATGTCAGGCTTATGGAACAAAGTTGGGGTGGGGGAGCAGGGGGATGTGCTGGCAGAGCTGAAAACGATGGAGGGGAGGGTGCGAAAAGACAAGAAGAGGATAGGGGATGGGCGAGCGCGAGAAACAAGCTGCGAATGCGGATTGTGGCAGTGAAAAGCTGGCACGGTGCCATCCACTCAGTGGCAGCACCAAGGCGGACTGGCGCTCGCTGTGGGGGGGAGGCGGGTAGACAAGAAAAACATGTAGATCCATGCCATTTGGTTCATTTTGGCAAGAGAGAACGGTCATTTTTGAGCGGCGTGTTTACAAATAATATTAAAAGTAGGATTGCTGGTGGGGGTTCTTGAGTACGAGGCTAAACCTCAACTCAAAGCAAACAGGAAAAGGAGGGGAACACCATCTGCTGCTCGTGATTACGGAACATCGGTGACATTCGGAGCGGAATTTAAGAATGGAAAAAGAAGCCGATAATGCCTGCCTGGCATCGGAACGGGAGAGACAACACAAGTGGGATAAAGTCCTTGCATGCCACCGCAATGGACACCAATGGCAGTCGAGTAAACCCGCACTAACCCACGGAAAGGTACAAAGTGTATCCACACTTTTATGGACAAAATGGCAATGGTGGCGCTGTCCACCAAAAGGCATTGGAGGCGGGGCAAGAGGAAGCGCCTCCTCTCTCTTCCTTGCTTTCTTCTCTCCTACTGCGCATTTCCCTGTGCCAAGCAGGCAGTCTGCCAGCCAGGCAGCATATGCCATGCCAACTTCCTTGCTGGCAACCATACTGCAGACACCGGGTGGATACATGTGGCACATTTCAACATTTAAAGAACCGCGGCGATGTGTTTCCTGGAGATGCCAAGGCGATTTTGTTGAACACGATGCCAGGATCGTTGCAGTGGCATCTGTTGCGGAATGATGGACAAGGTGAACATGAACGTACCCGATGCGGCTCGGTTGGCAAAGATAACTGGAATCAAGAACAAACAAAGACAACGGTGCCGCTTTTGTTGACTAATTAAACAGAAAAGTTTGCGCAGCTAATTAGCGTGACGGATTCAATAAGGCAATGAGGCGACTGTAAATTAAAACAAATTGGCGCAAGAAAAACAAGACAAAACTAAAGCAGCAAGCTGTTATACAAAAAGGGGAGGTGTTTGTGTTTTTGTGCCAGCCCCGCTCCCCCTTTTACTATTTAATTTTGCTCTATATAAACCACCACTTCTTGTCAACCGCCTGCCAACCAATGCAGTGAAGAATGTCTACCACGGGCATTGCGGCGTCAGATGCTGCCAATCTGCCAATCGCCTTTCAACACGAGAGGACCTGGGGGACGGTGCCAATGGCAGAACAGCAGCTGTTTAGAAAAGCTAAACACAAAAAGGGGCAAGAAAGAGAATCAGCAAACATGAGGATGCATACTAATGAGCCAGCACATAAAATTATAATCAACTATCCAGATGGGGTTTAATTAATGCATTTTCTCTTAATGACGTGCTAATCGGTTTAATTCGTTCAATGAAGAAAAATGTTTTTTCCCCCGCTTTGTGGACTTTTTCAGGTGCGGCTTGATATCGACTTTTTAAAAAGCAATATAAGAAGAGGAAATACAAGAAGTATGAAACTCCACTTCAGCAGCAAGCAAGGCTATGTCAGAGAGAGAAGGAGGAGGCAGGCATTTGCGATTTATCTACATTCACAGCAATCACCAGGGAGATGAATGGCTAAGACTGTAGATTCTTTACGCCATCAACTCGTATGGGAGACAAGAGACAAGGGGGGTGCCACCCACAACAGCCAAGCAGGAACCTGATGGAGGGGGCACAGAATCACACTATCAGACTCTTTGGGGAGGCGGTAACCTCCAGACCAGCCTGCCTGTAACTCTGCCAAATGGGGCAGGGGGGCTGTGGGAACGTTTTCGGCAGCCCCCACTTTTTTTTTGCATGCCCTCTATTTGCCACCCAATCAAGAAATGGGCAAACTCCTCCCGTTCGTTTTGTTTATGTTTTAGACATATACTCGACCACAGAAGTAGTAGCCCTTTCTGAGAGCTGGTACCTGCAGGGTTCGGAGGAGGAACGTCGCCCTGGTTCCGCAAAGACGATGGGCATCGGGCACACAGCCAACTGCGGGCGGCGGTGCAACCAGCGAGAACGGATGATTTGCCTAAGTTCGTTTTCACTGATTAAAATGCACAGCGAAAATTAAATCGGCAATTAGCGCGGGGGAAGGAGGCTCATCAGCGTGCGCTAATTACGAGTGGATACTCCAAACTTTTACTTACAGTTCTCATGCCTCTCGATTTTTGTTGGACAAAGGGGCACGGTTGTGGAATATGAATAATTGAAGAAGTCATCCAAAGGGAGGGATTATAAGATCTTTGTGCTTCCTACACTGCCTTGGCATAACCACCAAGATGACAGAACCAAGGCTGCCACCAGGAAGGATAGGCTGGGCAATGGTGGCATCTTTTGGGGCATCGTCAGCGCGATCGATTACGTATTTGTCGCACATGCGATTAGTGCTTTAATTCATAATTCTTGTTGTGTGTGTATTTTTTTTAATTGTCGCCGCGGAACACGTGTGGATATAATCGTTTGGAGCTAATGAGGTTTGGATGATCTGTCTTTTATTTTAATTCCACAGGGGAAGTTAATTGCGTCTCGTCCTCATTATACAAATGGATTACAAAAAAAAGGAGGAAAAAAAACTGGCTGGCAGAAACAAGGAGGGAGAGGGGGGAGAGGGAGAGGCAGAAGGAAAAGAAAGGGAGAATATTTTCCTTCTTTGTGAGCCAACATACACATAATACCACATGCAAACAAGCAGAGAAAAGCAACTGCAATGCTTGGCTATGCTAGTCTCTCCCAAGTCCTCCCCAGGAAAACCCAGCATGTCTCTCCTCTCTCCCTGCTCACTGCAGCCAAATCCTTCAAATGCCAAGGACCTCTGCTTTCCCTGGATGTGGATATTACAAAACATGGGCGAGACAAACGCTGCACGGGATTAAATTTCTGCCGATTGGATATTACCGTCATTATTAAAATGGTTAGTTTTCTGCTGTTATTAGTGTTGAGCTTTGTTATAGAGGTGGCGTTTGCGGGCGAAGCGAAATGGAGAGGAGACAACAAGAGAGCCTATGGCAGGGCACCTGCTAATGTCCTCAGCGCTTAATCATCGTACAGCAGAATGGTTTTATGCATATTTCATTTGCATATCATTAAATCGCTAAGGCACACTGGCAACTGGCAGCGGAGAACAGGGAGTGGGGAAATGAGGAGCACAAAGTGTTAAAAAAAAAGAGAAAGCGACTCATTATGTGATGGCAATCTTCAAAGCTGTGTGCCTGCTTTCCGGCATCCTGCCAATTCATTTTAATTCAACGTTAATTAAAAAAAAAAAGAAGGAGGGGCTCGCTCAGCCTGTCATATGCGGATTAATTGAGCGTCTTCCAAGGAACAAGAGTACTGTTTATGTGCTGGGTGAATGCGGATACGTCTGTTCGTAATCACCGGAATTCTTTTTTTTTTTTTTTTTTTTTTACAAAAGAAGGCCAAAACATGCCACTTTTATACAGAAAGGAAATGTATATTTGTAGACTTCTGTGTAATGTTATCTTGTACTTTGCTTTTTAGAGGCAAACTTTTAAATATCATGTTTATTAAGGAACCCTGGGGCATTTTGTTGCTATTGTGAAACATTAAATGTTTGATACAGAAGTGGGGATGTGAGAAGTTGGCACCGGGTGCCAACGAGATCAGGAGGCGGAGGAATGGCAACTCGGGGTTGGGAGAAAAGCGTGGGAATTGCTGGGGGCATTCTGTCACAAGCTTTCGCCTTGTATGAAACAAATCCAACACTTGCTCACATCTGCCCCCTCTGCCAACCACCCATCAAACAAACTATGCGCATAATTAGTATGCTTGCCGAGACTATGATTGCCTGTATTAAATCACTTGACAAAATTGATCCTTTGTTTCTGGTTAAATGTGCTCGCTGTCATTATGTCTGGCACAATGTCCCGTGGAAAGAATAGATAAAAGAGCTGCTTTACACATATGCACATTTACACAAACAACACGAGAATGTAAACAATCGATACACACTTAATTAAGAGGCAGAGACTGTCAATGCAAGAAAACGAAAGCCCAATTTGGCATGGTTTATGAACCTTTGTAGGCACTTTATCCAAAAGAAAAAATATACATGTAATATAAAGAGTAAATACATTTAGAAATTTTGAAAAATACAGAGCCATAATTATAAAATATTTAAAAAATAATGCATTTTAAAAATATATAAAAATGATTTTCATGTCACACAAAAGGTGCAGGACACAAAAAAAGTATCTAAAAAAATATTTACACACATATTTCGATTGCATTACATTCTGTTCTTCGCTAAACTAGCTTATGTAATCGCAAACGGCAAAAAAAAGTGGCCGTCCTGCCCACGTCTCACCTACTAAGTGCCCTTGGGTGGTTCTTAGCATATGCAAATGCTGAGAGGACGCAGAATGGCACAATTAGCCATGTTTATGAAAGCTGTAATGAGAGCTGTAGGGCAAAGGGGCGGCAGCCTGGCAGAAAGAGCCCGCTCGCAGCGGGTATCTGCCTGGCGCTTTTGAGCCATGATACATGCAGATGTCGCTGTAGTTCTTCCAAAAGCTCGCACGAACGAAAGGGGGTGGTGGGGGGGTAACGAGGACCTCGTTTGGAATCACGCACACCCCTCTACCATATGTTTTTAGAGACGCGCATGTGTGTCGGAATGGGGGGAAAGGCATGGCCGTGGGGGCAAGTGAAGTTAAGATGGGGTGAGGGGGAAGTTAAACTAGAGATCTTTGTATAGAGCAATGTGGACGAAAATAACATCATTCATGCACCGTCTAAGTAAAGTACAACTGACACAGTGACTGTGTTCTGCTGTGCATGTCACATGGAGCAGACATTATGCAAAGTGCCCTCATTAATATGCATAAGCAGCCTCTTTATTATGCAGACCTGCACTAAAGCAATATTGTTTGGAGCTGCAGCTACGCTCTTGTTACTGTAGGCGAACGTTATCTTTCTCAGAGCAAACACTTCCATTTTTCCTCTCTAACCACTTTCAAAATATTTAATTATCTGCTGCTCTGATTAAAATAGAAAACAAGTGCAAGCAGATGATTGACTGTTTATGCCCCAGATGTCTTCGATTCAAAGTGCCACTATATTATGACAGTTAGCAAACCATCTCATCTCAAGCAGTATCATATCAGTTTTACATGTAGATCCTGACAAATAACATCAAATTGATTCTTGCGACAGTGTAATCAATCAGACAATAAAACAGTGCAGAGTGGGGGGAAAAATGGCATTTTGCAAAGTCCAGTGCTCACTTTGTGATCATCTCATTGGGTCGTGCCCATCATTAATGCAGGCCATGGTCAGGTTCCCATCTTTTTGAGACTGAACCTACATTGAAGGGTCATACTAACTAACTCAAGAGCTTCCAAAATGGCAGAGTAACTGGGTTTTGCCACCAGCCAATGGCAAAACCCAGTTACCTGCTCCCAGCAATCCTGCCTCTGGCTCACTCTGCCCTTTCGGAAGCTCTTGACCTTGTCAGGCACAGTAATATCTTCTCCTTATCTACAGAGCTGACAGATATCTCAGCAAGAGACCATTTATCATTCCCTGTGAGGTTAAAACAGACTAATATATAAAATTCTGGACATTTCTGATTTCAAAGGGGTTTGGAAGGGGTTTAGCTACACCAACATAAGCAACATGTTGCATCAGTCAAGGGTGAACTCAAAAGTCCTCTGAAATCAACACTGTCATGGTGTTCGCTATTACATTGTACTTTTTAGAAGCTAATTCTCAAGCTTGTGCTGTGTTATTCATCAAGACATACTGTTTTACTACATACGGACATTGCTCTTACAAATAGGAAAGGGTGGAGGAGATGGACCACCTGTAGAAATATGAATGGGAGAAATAACGCTCAATATGACACCCCTGGGAGTTCTTTTAGTTAAAAGAGCCAAGTGCCTTTTTCATTGAGGTATTGCATTTTGTTTTCCCTAGAATGTGATTCAGTATGATTTTTTTCACCATTTTATGCATTCCTTAACTGTACCAGCCTGGAAGAAATACATTTTCAGTGTGCTTTAAGTTAAAGAAATAATGTGTGATACCACTCTAGTCAAATTTCATTGCTGATTTAAAAGATATTACTGAAACTTAAACGGAGAGTTAACCTAAAAATGAAAATTCTGTCATCATTTACTCACCCTTAAGTTGTTCCAAACCTGTATGAATTTCTTTCTCCTGCTGAACACAGACAAAGATATTTTGAAGAATATGAGTAACCAAACAGTTGATGGGCCCTATTGACTTCCATAGTATGGGGGGGAAAATACTATGGAAGTTAATGGGACCCATCAACTGTTTGGTTTCTGACATTCTTTAAAATGTCTTCTTTTGTGTTTAGCAAAAGAAAGAAATTCATACAGGTTTTGAACAACTTGAGGGTGAGTAAATGATAACAGAATTTCCATTTCTGGGTGAACTATCCCTTTAATTTTGACAGACAATTTAGGAGATTTCTCTCTTTCACCATTCAAGTAGGATCTGAACTGGTATCTGCCTGGATCACTATCATGATAGGAAAAGGGACATTGGTTGCAGTGTCTATTCTATTGTATAGAGCACTGCAAGCTTAATAGTGTATGTGTTATTTTAGGGTATGCAGACTTGAAAGCATGATATTTTGAAAGGTTAAAGAAGTATTCTTGGTAATATATAATATAGTTACATAAATAAAGTTGTACTTTTGCCTTGTACACTTCCATTTTAAGCGTGTGACTGTCAAACACATTCTTTAACCCAGAACAATCAGTTAGGATTAATGAAGATATTAAAAGCAGTTGAGGTTGTCTGGTCACATGATATAAGTCGGCAGGCACAGACATCCATATCTTTGGCTGGATATATTGTTACATTCAGAGGCACTTCTGCTAAATCCAGGGCCCAAATCCACTTAAATCCTGCTGTCCAAAAATACAACCAATCAATGGTTTTGTGTCGCCAACCTCTGCGCACTGACACTATTAAAAGAGCACACACAGCCTGTGTTAATGTTAAAATGCCATAATGAACAGCATCCTCAGGCAGCCTAAAAATACCGGCACCTAGTCGTATTAAAGAGTGGCTTTTCTCCTAAAATGATCTAAAGAAGGAAAAAGACTAGAGTAAAGCATGTGCAGTTTGATCAATGTGTTCCTCTTGCCACATAACTGTGGCTGTATTTTTCTTAAGTGACCTTAAAACACTGCCCTTTTCAACGTCCTCTCCCCCTTCTGCTCGACACTGTTAATGAGGGAGCTGAGTGGGGAGGTTTGAGCCAGACCAAGCAGGGACACTGTAAGCCAACCTACAAGCTTACTGGACGCTGATGCTTTCACCTCCTGGCCTCTCACATTTCCAGACGGAGGCTGCAGGGACGGCACTTCCTGCCGCTGAAATCCGCAGTCCTTCTGCAGTACCAGCAGTGCAGTAACATTTATCTCTTTAACTGCTGCCCAGGCACCAGCCTGCGCATTAATTGGTTCCCGGTAATTCTATCAGATTAGTATTAATACACCGTTGCTAAAGCCGCAGGTCACCTGCACTTACTGTACAGTATGAACTCTTGTGAAAGTTAACTGTCAATCATTCCACACAATTTGATAATAGGCCTTATATGATAATAAGACCAAGTTATGTTACTGGCAGTCGTAGAGGTTTATAGAGGATTGATGGGACCTTTGCCTACATAGTTAGTTACTTTCTAAGGCAACATGCTAACAAAAGTACATCCTCATAAGTGACTGATTTGGAACAATCTAAATACGCAGTAGCTTAAATAGAACTCACACTGGGTCTCATTCACTAATCATTTTTCCGTATTTGTACGCACAGGAGAACTTCTCACGAAAAATCTCCGCCTGATCCACAAAACTTTCGTACGCACATGAATTTTTTAGTCATGAGTAGTTAGCACGAGGTTAACCTTGTTAGCACGAGGTTAGTCATTTGCATAAAACACACCCAAACCATCTCCATATAAGGGCTTTCTGCACACGCTTTCCTTACAGCCTTTCGTCACTCTCGTCAAACTTGCCGCTGTTCGCAGACGCGCTCTCGCCCGGATCCTCGAGCAATGCCAAGTGTGCCATTCTCACCAGTTCTCACAATAAACATCTTTTATAAAGACCCAGATTACAGAGCTCGCATTAGCCAGCTGTACATATGCGTATATCTGCGTTATTCAGAGAAACCTCGCAGCTGAAGCTATAATGCAGCTTTTCTTCCTCTTTAACTGTATATGATCGAATGTATTGAAGATTAAATTAAATTGTATTATTTAATAATTTCATTATATAATTTTATATATGGATTATATAATACAATTAATGCAATATACACTCACCTAAAGGATTATTAGGAACACCATACTAATACTGTGTTTGACCCCCTTTCGCCTTCAGAACTGCCTTAATTCTACGTGGCATTGATTCAACAAGGTGCTGAAAGCATTCTTTAGAAATGTTGGCCCATATTGATAAGATAGCATCTTGCAGTTGATGGAGATTTGTGGGATGCGCATCCAGGGCACGAAGTTCCCGTTCCACCACATCCCAAAGATGCTCTATTGGGTTGAGATCTGGTGACTGTGGGGGCCATTTTAGTACAGTGAACTCATTGTCATGTTCAAGAAACCAATTTGAAATGATTCGAGCTTTGTGACATGGTGCATTATCCTGCTGGAAGTAGCCATCAGAGGATGGGTACATGGTGGTCATAAAGGGATGGACATGGTCAGAAACAATGCTCAGGTAGGCCGTGGCATTTAAACGATGCCCAATTGGCACTAAGGGGCCTAAAGTGTGCCAAGAAAACATCCCCCACACCATTACACCACCACCACCAGCCTGCACAGTGGTAACAAGGCATGATGGATCCATGTTCTCATTCTGTTTACGCCAAATTCTGACTCTACCATCTGAATGTCTCAACAGAAATCGAGATTCATCAGACCAGGCAACATTTTTCCAGTCTTCAACTGTCCAATTTTGGTGAGCTCGTGCAAATTGTAGCCTCTTTTTCCTATTTGTAGTGGAGATGAGTGGTACCCGGTGGGGTCTTCTGCTGTTGTAGCCCATCCGCCTCAAGGTTGTGCGTGTTGTGGCTTCACAAATGCTTTGCTGCATACCTCGGTTGTAACGAGTGGTTATTTCAGTCAAAGTTGCTCTTCTATCAGCTTGAATCAGTCGGCCCATTCTCCTCTGACCTCTAGCATCAACAAGGCATTTTCGCCCACAGGACTGCCGCATACTGGATGTTTTTCCCTTTTCACACCATTCTTTGTAAACTCTAGAAATGGTTGTGCGTGAAAATCCCAGTAACTGAGCAGATTGTGAAATACTCAGACCGGCCCGTCTGGCACCAACAACCATGCCACGCTCAAAATTGCTTAAATCACCTTTCTTTCCCATTCTGACATTCAGTTTGGAGTTCAGGAGATTGTCTTGACCAGGACCACACCCCTAAATGCATTGAAGCAACTGCCATGTGATTGGTTGATTAGATAATTGCATTAATGAGAAATTGAACAGGTGTTCCTAATAATCCTTTAGGTGAGTGTACTTCAATGTAATTATAGTCATGTTAGGATGAAATATAACTTCTTAACATGATTATAAAGCCATACAGAGTAAGTTCTTTTTGGGTACGTGTGGTTCCAGTTGTTCCTGTATTTTTTCGTAAATTTAGAAAAAAAAATTATTACGAAATCTTTGGTGAATTGCGATTTGTTCTTAAAATCGTTCGTACGCACTTTTCACACACAAATTTGTGCGTACGCATGCTTAGTGAATGAGACCCACTGTTCTAATAGTTAACGTTAGAATGTTGCTAAGATGACAATGCAATATTCAAGAAATGACTAGCACAAACAAATATTGGCTAAAATATTACATTTTAATATGACAGAACTATCCTTAGTGATACTTTTGGTATAAAATGAAAAATAAGGGTAACACTTTATAACTTTCATTAATAAATCTTTACAAACATTATATAATGCTTAAACGTTCGATTCATATGATCATGTGCTTCTTAATCTACATCTGAATGCTAACAAATAATATATTAAGTTCATATATTAATGCACTTTTTTACATTTACAAATGTTAATATAAATGTAAAAATTAGTTTAATTAGTAATTTTAAGCACTTCACCTACTATTCATGTTAACACATTATTCATTAACTCATAGCATCATAATATTTCTAGTCATGTGAATATATATTAACTAATAAATCCTAAACCAAAACTCAAAACTTCACGAAATTAGGTGAGCACATGCGACATATGATTCTAAACAAGCATGCAGACTTTTATGTAGATCGGACCATAGGTGGCACTATAACTGTTGGTATGTGTATTTTTAGCTCAATATACCCCACAGATCATTTTTTATAGCATGTTAAAATTGTCACTTTTTGAGGGTGAGCAAAAACGCACCGTTTTTGTGTGTCCCTTTAAATGCAAATGAGCTGCTGCTCCCGGCCCCCCTTTCAGGAAGAGGGCGGAGCTTCAAGAGCTCTTGTTAGCAGCTCCGATTACCTCACGCAGACACACACTGAAAAGGTCAAAAACTATTCAGCCTTTTATGTTTAAACCGGAGTCGGACAATGATAGAGACAACATGTAGAATGAAACAGGACGTTTCTGAATGGTTAGTTGATGAATTTATGTAGCTGATGTGGAGGTGACTATCTTCAAGTCATCGATTAGCATTTTCTGTCATGATAATCTATAAATCGCTCGTGTAGGAACTGTTGTAAGACATACAGAGCCAGAGAATATATGCTGCATGAAGATAGAACAGGTATAGTTTAGTTTAATTACGGTTATAACTTATGTTGTCATCTTGCTTTTATGACATGCTATTGCATTTGTGTTACGTACTGTATTGCAATAAATGTGAAAAGACGGATGCGACAGCTTGAGCAGACTCTCAAATGTGCTCTACTACAACTCTTCCTCTTCTCTAAAGCAGCCCAAAATGGCCTCACCCCCTTTGCTGTGTGTTCCCGGGGGCAGGGTTTATGTAAATTTTAGGGTTAGTGATGTCACTAAGCTCGTTGTAGTCCCTACCAGCCGTTTGTTGTAGTCCTTAAAAAAGAAAATATCTCCCTTTGCATTGAATTTTGAGCATTGTAACTTTGCAGATGTTGTTTATGCTCAAACAGCAACATTACACACTAAAGTTAAAAAAGCGAAATCATAATTAAGGACCCCTTTAAAGTGCTTGAACCCTGTTAACTGCTGCATGCAGCTATATTTATTATATAATGTTTATTAAAGATGTATTTATTAAAGTTATTATAAAGTGATTTACTGTATAGTTTACCTTTAGCTTCTCTCATTTTATTCTTTTCACTGAGCCAACTGTAATGGATTCTGATATTGCCTAGTCTATCATAGGCAGCCTTACAGTTTAGCCAAAATGAGGCATTCATAGAAGGCAGTATAATGTTACAGCATACCTTTTGGAACAGCCTTTTTGCAATGAGCACATATACAATGCCTTAAAATGCTATCTAGATATGCAGCTTATTAAGTTTAGGAACCCAGCTGTGGAATTTAAATATGACGGCTGTAAGAATGCTAAACACGCAAGTCAGGAAAATAAGTCATCTGTGCAGCATTATCTATAAAATTGCAGCTCCCGCATGAGCAGGCTGTTCATTTTGTAGCCTGAATATTCAGTGCCTTTGACATTCATTTTGGTATGTGAGAAGTGTCTCGATGAATTAGTCAAATTGACATTGCTAAGCAGGTGCTGTTAGGAGCATTTTGGCTGAGGCTTGGCAGAGCTGTCACAGGTGCATTAAGATTAAAAACACGCCATCATAGCTTAGCACAATGGCCAGGACCACAAGACAAGGTCCAAAAGCATGTTGTGTTTTGGCTGATGGTGTGCTAATGTCCTCAACTAGCTTAACCAGCGAGACTCAACATTTGCATAGTTTACATACTGCTCTTTTAGAGAGAGAATTTTTATCCATTTGAATTTTAAATATATTTTTATAATTTTCAGTACTGCCCTGATTCTGAACAAGCTTTATAACTAAAACTTACTTTACTTAATTTACACAAAATTAAAATATTAACTTTTTATAAACCTTTTGGTTTGTACTATTGTACTGTACGTTACTGACTACTTGCAGCCTTTTGTGATTGTTCAGTCTTGTTCACCAGAAGTTAGAATAAAAAAAAGATTGCAATTTATGATCTTATTTCAAAATGTTAAACATATATATAAACTTGAACTGTGTAAGTGTATGTGCAGAAACATCAAGCTGTGACTCTCATCAAGAAGAGGGGAGGGCAGAAGTTTGTCTGTAATGTGCGTGTGTGGGTGTAGTGTGCATGTCAGAGTGTATGTCTTCGCATCTGCAGGTTTGCATGTCGTCCCGCAGGGCCTGAACTGAGCAGCTGGCAGGGGAGTCATTACATACGCACCTCTGACAGCTCATGCTCTCATTACAGCAGGAGGATGCCTGTAGTCCACACACACTCTCTCTCTCTCCACTGGGGCCCTACTCCTCATGCTGGCAGACATCTTCCTTTTCCCCAAACACAGCTCAAATACTGTTTCTTTCCATGGGACATGTGGCATGATTGGGTAGCCTGGTTTGGTTCACGGTAGACTGTAGTCACCATAAGCTGTGAGTAAATCAAAGGACTCAACCTGCTGAACATTGTGTCTTCACTTTGCTGCAGACTTTGATAAGGACAGCACTTATCAGAATATAATCTGGTCCAGGATGCGATTTTGAACACTCAAACTCCTGCTACCTCTGAAAGCTACACTATGGTGTTGTATTTGCCTGTAGCTCTGTTCCAAAACCTGGGAGCTGCCTGTTTCAAAAGATAGACAACATTAAGATGCCTTGTTTTCACCATATGTCATGCATATGTAAATCTAGACAATCCCAGAAAGCATTGTAACTTTAAGAGAATGCACTGTAACTTCAAGATCGTGGTATCAAGAATATTAAATATTGGAGAAAAAAATTTTTTTAAATATAAAACATTTACTTTACTGGGGGGGAAAACAGTTTGGCGTTAGCATGTTGCTACGCTAACATGATACTGTAATAATCATACACGCATATTAGGTAGTATTAAACTATATTGGAATAACAATGGACTAGCTTACCTAATATTTGTTTGACTTTTTAAGATAAGGTTTCACAGACAAGGCGTAAGCTAGTCCCAGACTAAAATGCATGTTTAAACTGTTTTAACTGAAAGCAACTTGCACTGGCATATATTAAAATATGTCAGTGCCATTGTTTTTGTCTCAAGATGAACACCAGTGAAGTTTTTTCTAAGGCACGTTTATTAAAGCTACTTAAATGTTCTAATTGAACTAAGGCCTAATTGCTAGCTTAATCTAAGCCCCGTCTGTGAAACCAGGCCAAAGTGTATCAAGTGGTTAGCTTAGCAACATGCTAACATCAAACCAAAGTCTCTTTTAAGGAAATTCTGTTCACTCCGCGACCATATTTACAACGCCTCCGAGAAGCTATTTCGGGCATCCGAGACCAAGTCTTATCTATTTGAATGAGGAAATCCTGAAACCTCAAAACCCTATGTTGAAAAATCCAGGATAAACCATAGAATTATTTGTTGGACCAGGCTGGTTTACGCTGGTTAGAGTATAGTCATGCTGTTCTGAAGCAAAGTGAGCAAGTGACAAACATAAATTATGCTGGTGACTGCTCGTCATACATTTAAATATAAATATTTAAACTACAGCAATACAATGTGGCATAAATTGTCCCATAAATGCTCAAATTAAATCAAATAAGCATTAAAAAAAGTGTATATTTCAGTCTGAAATAGCCAATGTACATGTGCAGTCCTAAGCGCGCGTCTCAGGACACTGACTGTTTCAATGGCAACCAGAGTTTCTAACACCAGATGCAGTGAATCAATGACTTTACCAATTGGAGATTGGCTCTTTTATTTTTTTTATTGATATTGAGATATTGAGAATCTCCCATTCATAGTAATATGAGTGCACTGTATTGGTATAAGTCTTTGACCAAAAGTTTGTGAGTTCAGTCTCTCGTGCTTTTTTGCAATTAGTGCTATTTGTGTGGGGTGTACATTTATACAGAGCATTTCAAATAAGTTGTTTGCCCGATTAGTGACGTGACATGAAGGCCAAGTCTGGTAACCCATACTCTGAATTTGTCCTCTGTATTTAACCCATCAAAGTGCACACACATTAGGAGCATGTGTCATCAAAGTTCCATGTTACAGACACAACATGAGAATAAGCAGGCTAATCTTTCATACAGCTACAACTGCCAAAAAACGCTCAGCCTGGAATCGCTCTGGCTTCTCTCTATCGCATTTGACTTGTGCGTTTTTACCCTGACACCTGCTTGTGTGCCAGGCTCCCATGAACACAGCCAGTGCACACGGGGTGATGGGTAATCGCCGGACTGATCTAATAAAGCCGAAGTGTCCTGCTGAATCACTCAGTCCTAGCCAAGCGCCTGTCACCCCTCCAAATTACATGTTCTGTCAGGAGATCGGCATCCAAGTCTTGGACCCCACCAAATTAGATCGGGCTGCACGCCTGACAAGAGAAAGGCCAAGACGACTCTTTCCAAACACATGAGTGGAGGTTCTGGTATATGACCTCTGACTGCTGCAAAAATGTTTCTGCTATGTCCACATGTTCACTTAAAGGGCAATGAAAGACTTAATTGGATCAGAGAAAATGCATCTTGCAGCTTTTTTGGCAACTTCGGGGAATCCTGTCAGAGGTACCTCTCAAATGTGGTAGCCAATTTCAACATGGGGACCCCGAGACGTACGGGCCGCCATCTGTAGCTGCTTAAATCCAAAACACAGGAGACCCACTTAAGCCCAGCTCGAATCGCGGGTAAAAAAATCAATGTGAATAAAACTAACATGTACTCTGCAGAGCTGTCCCTTTTCCAAGCCAAATCTTTATAGAGCTGACATAGTTCACAATTGAGAGGGGGGGGGGGGGGGACATTAGATCCACACAGCTGTGGCCTTGGATGTAGAAGCCATTTCTAACGTGTGAAAAGACTTAGAAAAACATCTGCATGCTATGATGAAGTGTATGAAAGGCGGGTTGTTTTTTTAGAGCAGCTGTACCTGTTTATGTGTGAGCTGAGAGTGTGAGTGTTTGTTGACTGCGGGTGTCAGACCTACAGAGGGCTTTACGCTTTGCTTCTCAGGAGGAGACGGTTGTAAGAGTGTTAATACGTCACCTGACGCTGAGGACTATGTCAGTACATGCTTTTTTTATGAGTATTGATATGTACTGTACTAGTGCTTTGTTAGATCTGTGTCTCTTACCTTGGCTCAAAATTTTGTAGTGGATATGTAATATAAGCAGATAATTCTGCCTTAAATCCAGTCTCTCATGAAGTTCCTTCGGGAGGCATAAAAGTAGGGTTGAAAAAAAATAAGTATTTTAAGGCTTTCAAGATTATGGACATATGGACATTGCTGAGCGCTAAAGGGAGTTGAGCAAACTTTTCCTTCTGCACTTTGGCCAAAAGAATTAACAGTGTTTTCAATGCGATCGCCGAGCATTACTGCTATCACAGCGAGAACAAAAAGAGGAAATGTGTCTTTTATAGCGTACATTGCTTTTATGCCTCTCTCTGCAATTTTATGGTTTGGCTTTTGTGTCCCTGTTCTGAGGAAATGGTTCATTAAATAGGAATGCCCATTTTTTTCCTTTTATTTTTTTAATGTGGTGCACAGGGATATTAACCAATCTGTAGCAAAAGTGAAAAGCCAGACTTCCTCCTGGCTGAAGCTCGCTGGTCATGCTGGCTTCATTAGGATTCCAACAGAGTGAGAAAGCAGGAGCTAGAGCTGGAATATCAGGACAAGGAAGAAGACAGAGCACATAAGGGAGAAGCGGGAAGACTAGATCTTCAAAGAGTCCCTGCTAGTTTTGCATAGATTCTTGCTGATCCAAGTTGGACATTAAAGTCATTTGCTGGTCTGGATGGTTGATCAGCTAGACGACCAGATGGTCGAGCTGAGGTTGACTAGCAGACCACCTTGGACCAAACATTTGGTTCTTTCATTGATTAAAAATAGCAGAAACTGGAATACTAATCTCTAACTTCCAGTGTTTTACAATCGCTTTGATTATAAAGGGACCATAAATCATAAGCGGATGGCATAAGTGCCACAGATTCACTCTGGGATAGCACAGCACTTGATTTGTTAATAGTGTACATAATGGCGGCCATTTTCACAAGCCACATTAAATCATAGAGTGCTGGCCCCATTGTGAGCATTAAAGCTAAAGATTGGCTCAGTGATACAGAACTCCACTCTTTTTTTTCTTTCCTCCAATACTTGAGACTAAATTGGATTTTCTACAGTGTTTTCTAATTTGAACCATCCATCATTTATTATTAAAGAAAGGAAGGAACGTAAAAGGAAGGTAAAAAGGAAATATCCCTCCTTCATTTATTTCATACACTCTTGCAAAAATTGTACCTTTAGCGATACAACAGCTTGTCAGTGGGGCAGTACCCTTAAAAAGTAACTTTGTACCTTATCTACCCCTTAAATTTGCATATTAGTACCCTATAGTAGGAATATGTACTCTGAAGTTACTACTATGAACCTTTCAGGGGTAAATAAGGTACAAAGATGTCTCTTTGAGGGTACTGCCCTAGTGACAAGCTGTAGTAAAGGTGAAATTTTTGCACTTTTTTGTGTGTAAGGTAAAGTGTAACGTAAGGAGAGGAGGAAAGCAAGGTAATAAGAATGAAAGGAATGAAGGAAGGAAAGAAAAAAGGAAGTAGAGTAAGAAGGGAGGAAGGAAAAGAGGGAATTAATTAAGTAAATTAAAGGAAGGAATTGATGAGGAAAGAAAAGTGAAAAGAAAGCAAAGAAGGAACGAAATATAGCTTTTTTTCTTCTTCCCCTATCCCCCTCAGTCCATTCCATGCGATCCCACCCATGTGACAGGAAATGAATGAGAAACAGAAATACATGTGGGCGTTTAAGTGGGAATGCAAGTGTGTGGCATACGGCAACTACTAGGCTTCACACTGGGAGTGGTGGCAGCAAACAGCTCCAAGTCGGTGCCTCCTAAAAAGTCCAGGGTATATCAGTCAAGTCAAAGGAGAGCCGCCGTGCGTCCTTTAATAATCCTGTAGCGTATTATCAGGACGCCACAGCTAAGTGTTGCAATTAGGCTGCCCTTTATCATGCAAATCAATTTGACAGCACAACAATCATTCTGTTCCGCCGGCTCTCGGTCTTCGGCACGCTTTCTCTGCTCCCTGGCTCACTCTGGCATTTGCGGTGCTTGGCCACATTTGCATTATTTATCATATCAGTGTGAATATGGGGCCGCTGTGCGGCAGAGCTGACGCTGATTAGTGTGGCATTACATATGTTAAGCACAAGGAGACGGATTCCCTTTACTAACGCTCCACTGCACCGCTTTCAGCCCCTGAAAATAAAACAGGGCTCTTATTAATATCCCAGAGGCTCTGACACCAAACATAGCAGGGAGGGTAGAGAGGAGGACGCAGCGAGGTGCCGGGACACTCGCTGCTCGGCGTATGCAAATAGAGGCACTCGGCCAAACACACACACACCAAACAGGCATTAGCATGAAGTGGCTTGGCGGCACGAGGCCATTTGTCATGCATGCGTGTGTGAGTGAGAGCGTGTATATGTGGACAATGAGGCTCTCCCACTCCGTGTGAAACCTTATTACAGGTTTTTTCTGGAGACAGGTGGCGCTGTAGCCTCGCCACTTTTATTCACATTGAACAATGCAAAAACGTCTGGCTTTGTCTGCCTCTGCTTTAATGTTTCTCCTGCCTTGTGTTGCTACATTATGACGCATTTGTTGTGTTGCTGGTCGGTTATTGGAAAATATGTCCCTTTTTTCATATAGGAGGAGTCAGTGTGGATGTGATGGATGGATGTGGCTTAATTATCATTAAAAAGTAATTTACAAGACAAATAGGGACTAGCTTTGCCCATTACAGTTGCTAAAGCAGATTCTGGTTTGCTTCTCTGTAAACAAGCAAGTTTATGTTGGCTCTTTTGACTTATGACTGGCACCAGCTTACAAGAATGCTCCATGTTTAATACGAATTATGGTCTATTGAGTGACATGCTGTCAATTGCAATAAAAAAAACCATTTTAACAATGGTAGCTTCTTTCTGCCACGGAATAAAACTATTTAAAAGATGATTGCGACTTTTTATCTCACAATTCTGACTTTGTTTTCTCATAATTGCGAGATATAAACTCAATTCTGACTTTTTTCTCGTAATTATTTGAGTTTATATCTCGTTTATATCTCGCAATTCTGACTTTATAACTCGCTATTGCGAGTTTATATCTCATATTATTTGAGTTTATGTCACACAATTCTGACTTTATAGCTCGCAATTCTTACTTTTTTCTCGTAATTGTGAGATATAAACTTGCAATTGCGAGTTAGAAAGTCCAATTCTGAAGAAAAAAGACACTTTTTTCTCAGAATTGCGAGTTTATATCTCACAATTCTGACTTTATAACTCACAATCGCAGGTTTATATCATGCAGTTCTGAGAAAAAAAGTCAGAACTGCGAGATGTAAACTTGCAATTGCGAGAAAAAAATTGTGAGATAATTGCAATTTACATTTTTTCGCAATTACTTTTTTATTTTTTATTCTGTTGCGGAAACAAGCTTCCATTTAACTCCCTCCTCAGTTTGCAAAAAAACTAAACAAAAGCAATCTGGCAACCTTGTATCAAGTCAAGGTTACCAGGTTTATTAGATTTATATGGTTATTGGGTTGCCTAGTATAGTCTGATTCACTCTCATGAGCCGGATCTTTTAATAAACATTTTGAAAGGATTAATGAACTCACAAGCTAATCGCTCTGAGTCAGCCCTTATCGAATGAACTGAATCCATCAGAATGATTACAGAATCAACATCTGACTAACTTAATGAACTCCAAGTCTTCATTACTTTCAGTGATGTATGCCAAGAATCTAAATGAAGTTTTGTGTACCTAAGGTGCTTAATGACTATATGTGTTGTTTTTGTGGTAAATAACAGATGCTGTGGCATGTTGTTATTTACCACGAAAACAACAAAAAGCTTATTAATTCTTAATAGTATTATTAAAATCACCTTATAATATGAGACTTTCAAAATATAAACAGCTGTTCAGCTGTAAGCATAGAGTAACAGTACACATGTTCATGACATAAAAGCTGTATGCTCATGATAACAATGGTTTGAACCCAGTCTGCTGTCTTTATATCGCGCCATGTTACACCTCAATCCACTTTCCGGTCTAATCTCTGCTATCTTCTACAATAAATACAAAATAACATTAAAGCTCATACATATGAAAAGTGCAGTAGCTTGTGTGAAAATTGTAGATATGAACATGTTCAATTTGAAATGTTTAACAAAGTCTTTTAGAGAGGAGTGGGCAAGCTTGCAGAATTATAACTATAAGTGATCTTTTTTACTTGGGGTGGTCAAGTAAATGAAAGCTGACAGAGGTAATATCAGAGGAGAGACGAAGATTAAAAAGAGAGAGGGAGGAAAAGAAGAAGGGCTGAATCGCTGCAGGATATACGGCTCTGCGCCTTTAAACTGAAATCTCAATCTCACAAAGTTTGTTCCTTAAAAGGAAATCAGAGGGTTTCACTGAGACATTGCCTTGAAAATCATGAATAAACATCAGAATGTCTTGCCGCGCATACATCATACATCACAGGCCGACACTACCTAATGGAGGAGGACTCATCACCCTCCAACACATGAAAAGCCAGAAAAATTACCAAGCCCACCACATAGCCAGCCACTCACTTCTAAAATGGACCGCTGAGGGAGGGGAAGGGGCTGAAGGAGTATTCCTTCACTAAAATGGCTCCCTGAGATAACCATCTCTCTATGCCATTCGCCGCCAACGTGGAGAGAAATAAAAGAATAGTGATGATGACATTTCTGAAAATAATTAGACCACAATGTGGTTTCCTCTTGTACCCCACCATCCTTCTCCTTGACCGCCCTTGCTATGATCTGCTTCCTGTGTATTGCTGTTTCTGCATATTAGGAAGCGCTTGTTATTCCAGACTGGCCATTTAGCACGAGCGAGCACTTTATTCTGATCTCGGTAGGGAATGAAATTGCGTTTAATCATAATGTGGGTCTGCTGCGAGTAGGTAAACGTGGCGGTGGCGGAAATGTTGTCTCTGAATAAAGACAAGTAAAAATGGACGCCGCTTTGTTTGCAATGGTGAAAAAATAAAATGGACAAGTGGTGGATGCTCGGCTTCATGTGCTTTAAGAAAGAACGACGCAGTCAGACAAAGAAAGAAAACATTCCACATTTAAAATACTTGAATAGAAATTGAATAGAAAAAAACGAAATGCAGCCAGGAAAATTGTTCACCCAAATTAAAGAGGAAAGAATATAACAACGAAAAATGTTAATGATTATTATTAGCAAATTTAAATGTTAAAAACTAATATTAGTATAAACAAAACAAAAAAAAGTTAGTGGTTCCTGCCAGTGCAAACCAAACACCATGATGCTAGTGTGATGTGGGTGTAGTTGTCTGGGTGCTCGGTGGTTGCTAACTTGCCAAAATCAAAATCAATGATGTACCAAAATTTCGGCAATGGATTTATTCATTGGGATTTATTTATTCAGTGGTGACTGAGACAGTGGCATATGTCTCTTGTAATTGTTCAATCAGCATTTCAACCACGGAAAGACGTCAATTAACCAGCTTGTAAACAATGTCATGTTAAAGTACATTTACCTCAGGAAAGCCATTCAATGTCCATAACTCATTAGTTAGCTTGAAAAAAATAACTACTCTAAAAAATGCTGGGTTGTTTTAACCCAAGTGTGAGTCAAATATGGACAAACCCAGCTGTTGAGTTTAAAAATATAATTAAAAATTTAAACCAACGGTTGGGTTTGTCCATTTTTGACCCAACCATAGGTTGAAACAACCCAGCATTTTTTAGAGTGTATAGAGAGAATTTTGCTAAATATGCACTATATTACATACTCATATTTTTACTTAACCTGTTAGTGCGGTCGTAATTATTTAATGTATGTTTGAATAAATCTGTCATGAAAGTAAGTTTTTATTACATCCACTGGTTAAATGTTTTTATTTCAATGACAAATTGGAATAGAAACATAATTAAACATCAGTTAACTGAGTTTATTAAATAAACTTTATTTTCGGTTTTGGTTTTCAGCTGAATGAAAAGTTTAATTCCAGTTTCTGTGTTTCTTTCAAATAAATACACTTCAGGGCACCAATGATCAAAGGAGACCCACCCCCCTTAGAAAAAATAGATAAGTTTGATTGCGATTTGAGGTGTCATTCATGTCCGTAGCACAAGCGGTGTGGGATAAGTAACATGCCAAAGTTTAATAGTTAGGGTTAGGGGGTTAGAACAACACCCGGGCTCAGACGACAGGAGTTTTTAAATCCTAATCAATTATGAAGTCTGGTTGGATTACACACATTAGGACAGGGGTGTCCAAACTCTGTCCTGAAGGGCCACTGTTCTGCAGAGTTTAGCTCCAACTTGCCTCACACCTGCCAGGAAGTTTCTAGTATGCCTAGTAGGACTTTGATTAGCTGGTTGGGGTTGGCGCTGAACTCTGCAGGACAGTGGCCCTCCAGTATCAGGATTGGACACCTGTGCATTAGGAGAATTTACAGATTGTCTTCTCTCAAATCTCAAACATGCACACACTACAAAATTTGAAAATTGTGGCGCACACGGTACGTTCAAAGCTGAGGCGATTTCTCCCCAGCTCTTCTCTTTGTCCGTACGGTTGTGGTTTGTTTTCAAAGATACGTTATAGTTCAGGCAGTCATGCTGTTGCCACTCTTCCACAAGCTGTCTAACGGACACATTCAGCAGCTTTTTTCGATGTCGCCGTTTCAAAACTTCTCTCATTCACCTCCATTTCCTGGTTGACTTTTCTCTCATTGGCTATTGTGAAAGTACTGACGTAAACATAATGATCTTGATTCAAAATCCTAAATATCAAACGTATGAAATTATCAGGGCAGCCCCGATGTGTCTGCGAGGTTTAAGATTTGATCTAATGCCTTACATTACAAGATCATTTGGGCCGAACATCATAACCGACCAAGGTTCTGGAAAAGATTTTTTCTCAGATTGTCAGTAAGGGTAAATCGGGGATAAAACTCCTGTAGTCTGAGAGTAGCGAAGCTTGCCTCAGTCAGCACCACTAATGAAGAAACGGTACCACATAATAATATCTTAACTTAATATTATATCAATATTTCATTATGGGTTTGCAGAACACTAACAACATATGAGTGATCCATACATAATTTAGAAGCACGTGGCATAAAAAAAGACCGCAATTAAAAATCCAACCATGAGCAACATTTCTTCTTCCTCAAAGCATAAGTCTCTCTGTAAAAGGCCTTAGGCTAGTTTATGTAGAAATATATACACTGTGAATCTCCGGAATCTATTAACAGATGCTAATTGATGTATGCAGAGGTATGAGTAAATGTGTGTGTGTGTGCGTGCGTGTGTGTGCGCGAGTACAAAGACGTATCCTACACCGAGCTAGGCATGAGAACAGGCTTGTGAAGCAAAGTGCAGTAATTTCTTTGATCATTTTTAATGGCAGTACTTTCATGTGGGTGTGTTGCACTCTCTCTCACATACACACACACACACACACACACACACACTCGTACACACTGCACCCTGCAGGTGTCATTTTACACCCCCAGCTCTGGGATTAGTATGCGGCAGGCAATAAAAAAGCAGGGCCATTGCATTGCACTGCGCACATCTCTCAAAACCAGCATCAATACCTTTTCAAAAGGATGTATCAGTTCACTACCAACTGAGCGGGGAGGCGGTGAGACAGACAGACAGACAGGAAAGAATGAGAACCGAATAATTCACAAAACAGCAAGTTAGTTAAAAGTTAGTGTGATATAAATAAAAAGAGTATATGAGACAATCGCAAGATTGAAGTGGCAAGTTTGGTGGAAATTTTGATGGAATACTACTGCAAACAGACTGAGGATGGTAACTTTTTTGACTGTAGCAATGTGGTAGTGTTGATACGTTATAAAACGTGTAATAAATCTCATTGCAGGTGAATGTTAACTAAAATTAATCTGGACTTTGTACAGGAATACAGAAACATTCACCTAAACATAAAAGTTTTGTCAAGATTTACTCATCCTCATGTTTTTAGAAACCCATATGGCTTTCTTTCTTCTGTTGAACACAATAGTTCACCCAAAAATGAAAATTCTGTCATCATTTACTCACCTTTATGTCATTCCAAACCTTTATGACTTTCGTTCTTTTGAGGAACATAAAAAAAAGATATTTTGAAGAATGTGTCCGTTCCCATTAACTTCCATTATATGGACAAAAAATACAATGGAAGTCAATGGAAAACAAAATTAAAACAATTCACTTTAATTGAAGCCATAAACACAATAAAAGTGAATGGTGACCAAAGCTATTTGCTTACTGGTATATAGGTACAGTATAAGCTGACTTCTTTTATGATGCTTTTTTGTCCTTTTAGAGACTAGTCTCTATTCACTTTCACTGTATTTAGGTTTGCCTCCCACAAATGAAAGAAAGTCATGCAGGTTTGGAACGAAATGATTTTGTGTAAATTACAACAGAATTTTGATTTTTGACTGAACTATCCCTTTAACAGCATACTGCAGCAGCCTTGAAAATGGCGTCCCGGCCTGCTTACTGAACAGATTTTGCAGGAAGCCTCATTTACTGGATAACACAGCTTGAGTTTCCACATGTTACAAGAAACCATTCTATGAATCTTGACAGAGAGTCCCAGTGCGGTCTTTCTCCCAGTAGCCCACTGCATGTAATCCTGCTGAACATGTAAAGCAGCAACTAAAGAGCTGCTTTTATGACGTAAAGTCTGTAAAGCCTGTTTCATTCATTATTAAGAACAATCCACAGGTTTCTCTCTTGTTTGACCATCCACCTTATCCATCTCTAGTCTCTAGACCAGTGGTCGCCAACCCGGCGATCACGATCGACTGGTAGATCTTTATCACTGTCCCGGTAGCTCCCGATAAATAACCGAAAAATAAGTAACAACACATTATCAAGGCTCGAAACTGTTCCCAAAATTTATTCTCTGCAACCTAAAAATTCGTACCGCACAAATCGGAAACAGCCGGTTAATTTGTGCTCCAAACACACAATTGGCAACCGGACGGTTTTTAGTTTAATGTTGGCTGATCTCTATTCCAGACTTGCACACGAACTGCACTGCAATCATTTCCCGAATGTCATTTGTCTGAAAATATTATGAAGTCTGTTAACAGGACGTTAACACAGGCCAGAGATGGGACACGCTGACGGACGCAAAGAGGAGAGCGCAGACGCGCAGCAGAGAAAATACCAGACACAGTGGGCCTGTTTACACATGGTCACTTGCGTTTTCTCTGATCAGACAGCTGGATCCAATCGTGAAAAGACCAGGTGTAAATGCCCTCCGACACGCATTCGAGACGGATTTAAATCTGATCACTCAAACCAGAGGTGGTCTGGGCCGCATTCCAGACGAAACTGGACAAGTGTAAATGCATCTGGTTGTTGAAACCACATATGTAAATTTTACTCCTCCCAACAATGCTAATAAATAAATGTGTGAGAGCGTGCTATAGGCTATATGTCATGTTATAGTTATGACAGCGCTACTGCAGCACGCATCGTCGCAGACGAGCAGCTGAGTATCTCTTCAGCAAACTGCCGCAAATGAAAGTGAAAGTTGCAGACGCTCAATACACAATCATCATCATTAAAAGTAAAGAAACTAAATGATCTTACCAGTGCTTATGCCACTCTCTCTCCTATTGCGGTCTTTGATTTTGAAGCTGCTGATAATAATAATATGCAATAAAATGCAGCTCATATTTGTTGATTTCGGTGACGTGAACTCCATTAAAAATGCATATAGCGTGGGAACTGAAGATCGGATTTATATCCGTTTTGCGGAGACACATTTATGTGACCAAGTGTAAATGGAATCGTTCTGATAAATCAGATTGATATCTGATCTGTAAAAACGCATGAAGTGGACCAGGTATAAATAGGCCCAGCAAGATCACTGTTCGCCATGCTTAAAATATAGGAAGAAAAATATAAATATTGAATTGGGGAGGGGGGTTACATGAATGTATCTCTGAATGAAACGGTCTTCAGAAAAGTTTGGATGGCATTTTTACAGGTACCCAAAGAAACGCTTCTTTTCCATGTGCACCACCTACTGTCAGAGATTGAATTTGCATTTTTATTCAGTCCATCTGTTTTTGTTTTGTGCAGGTGTGTCTCATGTAACAATTTCACAAAGCTAAAGTCAGACCATTCTGTATTTGCTCTAAGTCTTGAAATTATGCAATCTAATGTCAAAAACAACTGCTCGTGCTACATGTGTGTATCTTTGTTTGGATCGTGATTAAAATGCAGCGGTTGCCTCTCATTTCAAATGGCTAAATTTTTAAAGGCCAGTTTGGCCTGTTATAGAGCAAATAAATAAATTTGTTTAAACAAAGAAAAAAAAAAAATCGGCAGCTGGTATCGGAAATGGCCAATTTGCTTGTAAAAAAAACTCTGAATCGGCCATGAAAAATCTATAGGTAGATGAGGCTGAGGTCAGGGATCTTTGGCTTGAAAAGGTTGGTGACCACTGCTCTAGACCATCCATCTGTAGTCTCTATCCTTTTTATATGCTGTCTTCATGTATGCCCTTCCATACACACACACACACATGCAGTGTGTGAGTGTGGTAATGGAAACAGGTCTATTTCACTTCTAGAATATACAAAATGTGAGTATAAACAACATTACAGTAATGTTCAGGTACTTTCTCATGAACTCTGTTGTGTGATTGGTCCCCTCTTGTACACTTTGAGAAGCTTAAAGGTGGGATTTTTTCAAAGGTTTAAAGGTGCACTGTGTAAATTGTACTGCGGTGAGGTTGTGAATTGTAATCGCCCACCGCTCCCCCTCCCCCCACCCAAGCACATAGAGAAGCTACGGTGGCCGACACAGGACAAAGGTGTCGTCATCGGAGACAGCAGAGAGTGACTAGCGCGCTGTAGAGAAGTTTGTCCGTTTAGGGCTACTGTAGAAACATGGCGGCGCAAAATGGTGACTTCACTGTAAGGGGACCCGCGGTGTATGTAGATAGAAATGGCTCATTCTAAGGTCATAAAAACATAATGGTTCATTATGTAAGGTCTTTATACACCATTAAAAAAAAACGTTATGTATATTATATTGCATATTGTCAATAAATCCTCATAAATACTACACACTGCAGCTTTACAGGGATAGTTCACCCAAAAATTTAATTTCTGTCACCATTTACTCACCCTCCTTAAAAATCTTTACACATTCTTTATTCTGTGGAAAACAAAACAAGATATTTTGAAAAACATCTTGGCATGTTCTGGTCTATACGACTAAGTCACTGGACCCCAATGGACAAAATCTGTTGAAATAGTCCTCCTCATAGTGTGTGTGTGTGTTCCACCAAAGTAAGAAAGTCAAAGATAAAACAAAATCTGTTTGTCCAACCAACAGTAGATAGGGGAGTGTTCAAGAAAAGTGTTATTTTTGCAGTTTTGTTTAGTGAGTCTAATGACAGAAATTGCACAATGCAGATTTAACTCAAGACTCATATTTAGATTTAAGGTTTATATTTAAGATTTAATATTTTAAACATTTATATTTAATAATTTTTAATTTAACTGTAATATTTTAAATGTTTAATTAGATATTTGAAAACTTTTTTTTATTTATAGTAGCTTATTTGCAAAATTGGATTGTTGGTAACATGCTTTGTGTAAAATTTTGCACCACACAGAATCATTTGTATCTAAACTCCAAGAAGAATTTTTTTATCTAAACTCAAATTCTGCATTTTGTTTCTTTTATAAAGATTTTAAGTTTAATGAAGACTTCTGACCCTAGTGCTAGTCCTAGTAATCTTACTGCTTTATCTAACAGCTTTGGTCAAACTATCATCCAAAATTTCTATGAATATTAACAGGCCTTTTGCCAGAACAGTATTGATTAACTTCTGTGTGTGAAGAAGGCTGATGCAGAGAAGAGCAAGACCACCAGTGGTTCTGTTTGAGCTTGTCAAAGGAAGTAGGGAGTTCAAGGTGTGATGTGGCCTCTTTAGACTGGTGTATGTGGGTGTGTGCATGTTTTTATGGATCTGTAGCAGGACTAAGAGACCATCTACAGGGAGAAAGGACAGACAGGGTCCCCACAGTGGATTTAGTGTTTGACGGTGGCAACCTGCTGAATGCTGCAGCAGAGCTCACACGAGGAGGACTGATGGGCCTGACAGCACAAACAGCATTCATCCCTCCATAGAGCAGGCCTGCAGTGCTCCTAATCTGTCTTACACACACATACACGCTTCAAACATGTACCAGACTTCAACTCACATCCCTCCTGCATTCATCAGAGTTTTAGCCAAAACAAATTAACAAAGCAAAGCAGCACTCAATACACACATTTAAACTGACAATCAGCCCAATGGCCCAAACAACTTATCCATCATCCTTCAGAACTCCCCAGTGAATGAAAGAAATGTGCGTGCATCGTGTGTCGAGGTGACTTCTGGGTAAACGCAGGAGGTGAATGCACTACAGATGTATGCGCAGATTTAAAGGGCTGATGTGAACGAGGCTGGGGTGTTGGACGGGGCTCCTTTAGCGGGCCAAAACCCAGAGAGCACAGCTGGAGAGCAGCTGGGGCCAGTTGTACTGGAGACCGATGGCAGGGGTGCCCATTGCTCACTGTAACCAGAGAGTTTGGGAACAGATTAATAGATGCTCAGAGGTTAAGTAAACATAATCTGATAGAACTCTGGCTGCATTTAAGGCTGTTCGCTTTGCTTTGCTGGCTCTTTCATCACTGTAACGCCTCTCAACCCCAGTGCTCTTAATGCTCCTAATATTTGGAGAAGGATTTAAGGACAGGCGCCTGGCACAGCAGCCAACATCATGCTCTCTTCCAAAATATTCCACATAGGGTCTTAAGTCAGGCCTGTTTGTCTAACCGAAGCTATGCCTTATCTAATAAAACGCTGATATCATCCACCCTGAACATACTACACTCAATCAAACTTTTCCAGTGACATCTATGAAATGCTTTGCCATTGACAACCTGTATGACTTTCTTATTTTGAAAGAGTGCTGTTGTTGTTTTTGCCCATATAATGAATGTAAGTGGGGTCCAAAACAACAAAAAACTATCATTGTATGGACAATAAAACAGAAAGTCATATAAGTTTGAAACAACATGAGGCTAAGTAAATGATTGAATGAACAAATTAATGAATTTTTGGGTGAACTATCCTTTTAAGAAAATCAAAACCTAATAAGCTGCACTAAAATCTACTGTCTACATAGGCAGCACCCTAACTAAAAAGAACTTCAAAAGTCACTGATTTGGGATAATTTAGGTAGCAGCTAGCATCAAGCAAATAGCACTCATGTGAAGCGATTGACCTCACAAAGAGATTCAACTCACAAGTGATACTAATAGACTTTTAGCATTCTAGCATGTAAGTTTTAAATGGTTTTTGGAACATAATGAAATGGAAGTATATTTTTAACCAAAAGCCAACAGTAAAAAAGAAAAAGCAAGCTCTTTGAATAACATTAAACTGTCACTGCCCTGTGTTAATAATACAATCACACAGTATATTGATATACTATGAAATTGTATTGTAACTTATATAGGCTATAATTAAGTAGTAGGTAAAAAAAAAAAAGTTCAAACTCAGACTTTCTCTATAAGGTGCAGGAGAGATTTAACATGAACCAATAACAGATTTACTATTTCTCCTCTGGACACGCTCTTACACATTTAACACATTTAGGGCCAGATTTACTAAACAGGGCAAATTAGCGTGAGAGCGCAATTCCAAAAAAGCGTCGATGGGAGTGGAAAGTTCTGCGTGTGATGACGCTCAAATTAAAGAATACAGATGCAGCTGGAACATTAGCGCAAATTAGCGTCTGGTTTAAGACATGCTTTTTTGGGCGGTAAATAATGGCACAAACACCAGTAAATTGACGAGCGCAAACCTTAGTAAATCACCTTGCATGATTCATTTAAATACTCTCCTCCTATAAATTTTGCATCTGAAAGGGAAACTCATATGCATATGCATATGCAATAAGGTCAGCTGCAAAAATAACTGTCCACGCCTTTTCAGCGCTAATTTTTCACTGCGCTAATTATGATACACTGCAATGTACTGAATAATGATATATGTATTGCATATGTATCAGTAGTTAGTAATACGCAGCTCTAGTTTTCACTAGTTACAGAAAAGGGATACGGCACATGTTCTTAGCATGTAAGGGGCTGTTCACACAGAACACGTTTTTCCATTCCACTGTCGTACTTTTCCATTGTTTTTCAATGTAAACGTGCTTGATGAACATCTTTAACCTTTGAGCTTGCATCTTTTGCAGCGTCTCATGCATGAGACGGCATTTTAATAATCAGCACAAGTTAAAAAAGTTTTAAATGCGTCTTTAGACCTTGCACTCTTTTCCATTCCACTGACCTGTGTCTTGCGTTTTTAACAGGCGTTATGAACAGGCCTTACGGTGCATTCACATGGGGCGAAAGGCGTTGGCACTTGACAGAGGGCGTGTCTGAAGCTTGGTGCTGACGTGACCGTCATAGTGAAAACTGCCAATCACATTACTTTTCTGGTGTTGCATGAACGCAATTGGCTAGCATCTGTGCTAGGGTATTTGCATTGGCGCTTGAAAAGTTGAACATTTTTACACTTCTGCCGCAAGCGACGCCAGTGATGCGACACAGCAGAACCCACAATTCAGTTCGGCAACACATGACGTCACCCATTCAAAGTAAAATGAGAAACGTTAACGCCAACGCACCGTGTGAATGCACCGTTAAAGTGCTCAGTTTTGGTGTGCTCTCAAGGATAGCATGAGAAGCAGGGTGAAGATTCCCACTGCTCTGATAAAAGGACTCACTTTCTCCAGCAAATGCCCACATTTCATAGACGCGCAGTCTACTTTAATTGGCCTTTTCTGCAAAGGTGGACTTTAATTACTTTGTTCCTAGATTAAAGGCCTCAGACTGTTCAGACAAGAGCTGGGTTATAACCTTTACTACTCTCTCTCTTTCTGTTTTTCTTTCTCTCTCACTCTCTGCACACAGTAAGGTCAATGTATATGGGGAAAAACGGGTCCAGAAAAATTCCCTAGCCTCAAAAGAAACCCTAAACGTGATCACCTTAAAGGTCACTGAAAGACACACAAAACACAGTAGATTTTACTGTATGTCTATATACACATATATACACATACAGTATACAATATACAATACACATACAGTATACTATATATATATATATATATATATATATATATATATATATATATATATATATATATATATATATATATATATTTTGTAAATGTCTTGAGGGTAAATAGCCTACATGATGACAGTATTAGTATTTAGTATTTAGGTGAACTATTCTGTTAATTCAATTACCCTCTGGACAAAAACTACCCTCGATTCTTATTTCCCAAGGCCCCCCCAAAAACATTAATTTACCAGAAAAACATTTGCTCTCTCTGTGTTAACACCCACACCAGTAGAGTAACGGGCTAAACAGAAATGAGAATGAATGGAAGGTATGTCTGATAAATAGCATGCTCCCTCTGAAATGCATAAAAAGTGTGTATGTGTGAGCCCTCTGCCTTCAGAGCGGCACTGCACTGCTCAACCTGTGCGGTCAGTACTGAGTGATAGACTAATCGATGTGTGGCCTAATCAGCCAGCTTAACTCTAATACCCAGGACAGGTACACATTATTATCATATCAGACTCCACATGTTTGGAGGTGACACGGAAAAGGCAAAAAGATTAAAGTCAATTTTACAGAAGAGCCTCCACAGCTTCTGTTATTCCACCCAGCGCAGGATGACTTTTATCTGATGCCCGACCAAAAAAGTGTGCTGAAAAACACATGCGGCATACCATAATGAACTCGCGCTCTCGTTTGCAGTCGGTGCCATGCTGTGTGGAGTAATTCAGAAGCTGGAAGGCAGATGGCCCCAGCTGAGCGTGAAGCTTTTATGTGTTCAGACCCCAAAACCACCTCCACCACTATAGTCTAGCCCTTCCTACCCTTACTGAGCCCTTATCAAAGTTGTGTAACTCAGGCCAACACTTTTGGAGGACGGGTGGGGTGAGGGGTGCTCACGAATCATCTATAAACACCTTTACACAAACTGTTTACGGGCAGTAAATGATGCATTAAACAGAAAACAGGATGGCTGGTGGGTTTAAAGGGGCTGGGTTGGGTTACGTAGTGCATGTTGGCTTCACACAACTGTCGATCTCTCAAAAGTGGTTGTTGCCCACATTTAAACGCTAGGGTTGGGAACCGAGAATATTCTATTTTTTAAAACAATACAGAAACCAAGTTAAACAAGATATAAGATAAATATATAATATATTAATATTATATACACCGATCAGGCATAACATTATGACATCCAAAACGGCCAAAACAGCCCTAACCCGTCGAGGCATGGACTCCACTAGACCCCTAAAGGTGTGCTGTGGTATCTGGCACCAAGATGTTAGCAGCAGATCCTTTAAGTCCTGTAAGTTGCGAGGTGGGGCCTCCATGGATCAGACTTGTTTGTTCAGCACATCCCACAGATGCTCGACTGGATTGAGATCTGGGGAATTTGGGGGACGAGTCAACACCTCAAACTCGTTGTTGTACTCCTCAAACTATTCCTGAACCATTTTTGCTTTGTGGCCTTCGCTCCCCACGTGCATCAATGAGCCTTGGCCGCCCATGACCCTGTCGCCGGTTCACCACTGTTCCTTCCTTAGACCACTTTTGATAGATACTGACCACTGCAGACCGGGAACACCCCACAAGAGCTGCAGTTTTGGAGATGCTCTGACCCAGTCGTCTAGCCATCACAATTTGGCCCTTGTCAAACTCACTCAAATCCTTACACTTCCCCATTTTTCCTGCTTCTGACACATCAACTTTGAGGACAAAATGTTCACTTGCTGCCTAATATATCCCACCCACTAACTGTCATATGTCTGTCTTGTCTTGTGTAAGCACATGTCTTGTATTTGTAATTTCTGGCCATGTGCTTGTGTTTGTCATGTTTGGTATGATGTCATGTCTCCAGTCTATTTTCAACCCCGCCCATCTTGTTATCTGATTATTGGTTAATTTGCCCCACCTGTTCTCCCTCATTACCTGCCTTGTTTGTTCCCTTTAAAATCTCTTTGTGTTTGCAGTCCTGTGCTGGATCGTTGTTTGATGTCTCCTGTTTTCCTGCTTCATGTTCCTGACCCTGGTGTTTTGTCTTTGTTAGTTTGTTTTTCCCCCTCGTGGGTGTTTGTTTTGGTTTTATTTCATTTAATAAATCTTATTTCCTCCAGCTATTGAGTCCTCACTCCTTTCTATTGTACCCTACCGTGACACTAACAGGTGCCGTGATGAAGAGATAATCAGTGTTATTCACTTCATCTGTCATAATGTTATGCCTGATTGGTGTATATACTGTGTGTGTGTATATATATATATATATATATATATATATATTCTATTTTTAATAATGAAAGTGTTATTACAATAGTAATATTTCTTATTTTGTTTAATATTTTTATTTAGCAATAATAATAATGATTAAAATTATTATTAGTCATAATATACAGTATAGGCACGAAATATTGGGCCAGATTGTGCAGCCCTACAAACAAGCACAACAAACCTGGTGTTATTTTATTTATATAATATTTATATAAATAATAATAAATAATACTATCCATACTTTTATAATATTTTTTTTTAAATCGCCAAACGCAATTTTAACCAGAAGAAAAAAAAAAAAAAAAAAATCACAATTAGATTTTCTCCCCAAATCGTGCAGCCCTACTCAAAAGTACTAAAAGAATCATTAATAGAACCCTTAAGGAACGACAATCATTAAGAGGAATCAGAACCAGAACTGTAATCATTAAATTCGTCTTGATTCCCATCCCAAATGACCATATCTTGAGCTGTCAAGCAAACAGACACTGAGGGGCAATGTTGACTCGTTATGTATAACTGCACTCCGAAATGCCAAAGACAGCCTGGCACCAATTAAACTCTGGCCCTAAAAAGGCTGTGTGATGTTCAACCCTACAGGCAAATAGGGTGAGCTAGACATCATCCAAGCTTTTATCACAGAAACAGCTCTGCACTGTGTCAAAGTGGAAAATATTCACAAATATGTGCAGGACTGTATTAAAAGGCTGATTTGGTTTTTTAATTATTGTTGTCTGTAACAGGTCAAACTTTCTCAAATCACATGAAGATTAAATCACTGCAGGGTCTTCAGAGTCAGTGTTTTTGGAAAGGGGGGAGCGGGAAAATGACAGGAGAGAGAAAAAACTTGGACTAATAGCAAGAGAGAAAGAGAAAAGCAGTCACTCTCAAGAGAACTCTGGTCTTATTGGAATAATCCAGCACAAAAACAGTCATTTAACTTTTCTGTCAAGTGTCATAGTTATAATTCACTGTTTCATGATTACTGTCAGCTCACTTTACAGACCAGAGCTTGTGCTAATGGAAAATTGAAGTGAATAGACTCTCCAAACACAATGTTTTGATATCTCAATTATCTTTCTCATTATATTGCCTGTAGGGGTGGGCAATATACCAGTAGACACGATTAACCGGTAGAAAATTGTCAACCGGTAGAAATTTTGGACTATCATCTCTATCGTGATTATACCAAAGCTTATCATTTGCTTGAATTTTTAAGCACTGCTGTTTAAAAACAAGCGATTTTAAACCGCTGAAATGCAATAAGCAGTGAAAGAGAACTCATTTCGCTATATGCGCGCGCGAGTACTGAACAGAGTTCTTTTTGCCGCCTAATAAATACACATACTTATGTGTCAATATGCCCGTCTTTGCAAGTATCCTCAAACACAGTCATTTATATCTTAAGTGAACGTAAACAGTACAGAACATGAAAGAAAATGCATGCGTAACAGTGTATTGAATCTGTGCATTCAGTCAAGTGACAGCAGCCTAATAAACTTGCTGTCATCTGTGTCATTAATGTTAATCAAACAACAAAAAAGAGAAAATCTCTCACTCACAATAAATGTATATTTAATTTAGACAATGAAGATATGCAGTGCTTTTTTTATACATTTGATTACTTTATACAATATGCGTAGGCTAGTATTTCTTATTTCTAGCGCTTGAAGTTTTTCAGGTCTATTTCTTTGTTCTATTGTAGCTTGTTGTCCTATTGCTTGTAATATGTTTCTTTGTTCATATTTTATAGCTGACTTTTTAACGTAGGCTAGTATTAGTTTATTGTGATATTTCAATGTTATCAAAAATGTTGATGATATAAAAACCTTATTTAAAGCAAATAGTGTTGCTATATCGTGATAATATATATCGTTATCGTGAAATAAAATTACTCAATAAGATTTTGGTCATATCGCCCACCCCTAATTGAATTAGCAAAGGGTGAAATTAGCTGGCAGCATGAAACTATGTAGACTATATCATTATCATACTTCTCGCAATTACCTTTTCAAAACCGAACACGACATATTGAGATTTTACAAATAGGCCTAAATGAACAAAGCTATTTTTCTGGATGGAAGATGTACAGAACAGTTGAGATTCTTGTTAATAATGGCCAGGAAAATGTAAGAGAAATCATTTTGAGTGAGAGTGAGGTCAGCCATTCCTAGCCTTGAAAAGAAATCAATCACAAAATTGATTAAATGTTGCATTTGGAGACTCTTTGAGCCTTTGAGCCAGGCTAATCAGAAACTCAACAGCGCTAGGACGTGCAAATGCTTGTTGAAACCACTACGTGTGAAGCTGCTAGGATATGCGAAGCCTTCTCGTCTTGATCTTCCACTGAAATTTGAAAACTGAATCTGGCCACCGCACTGTCAACACTTCCCGCTGCTTGTTGCGTGTCAATCAATGGTGGGTGCAAGGGTGGCTTTTAGAGGGTCCCGAGGGTGACTGCTTAGAGCACGCTCGGTTTAACATGCCAACAGCCGGGTGGGAGTAAACAGAGAGAGATATAAACTGGGGTATTGACTTCATGATCAATTCTATTGATCAGCGAGCTCCCTCTCCTTCAGCAGGCACACTGAGCCCTCACAAAGTCTCCATCTCGCCCTCTGCTGACTCCAGAGCACAGGCAGACTGGAAACCTGCCCAGATCTGCAGCCGAGACACCTTCCTCTAGGAGGAGACAGAGAGGAGAATCAACCACCATCTACCAGGGAGTCATTTGTCAGAAGTGAGATTCATCTGGCCTACTTGAAACCCATAAATTACATTTTGAAAATACTAAATAAAACAAGCAAGGTGTCTGAGTCATGGGTGGGAACAAATGTAAAAGTTCTGAATTAATCACTGAAAAACCAATTGATCAACCAAATCAGACCATTGGGGGGTAAAGTGTGAATATGGCCTTGTACATATAAAAGCCAGGTTCAAATCTGGCTTGGGTCACATTGCGACCCCTGGAGTCTGTCTATCCTCTCTAATAAAAGTGCAAAAGGCCATAAATAAATTAAAAATAATGGAAAAACAGCCCTGGTATGTTTGAGCGTGGCAAAATACACTCCAACCACGATATATTCTTAGTCACTGACAGCATTCTGTGAAAAGCGGATGGGGTGAAAAGAAAGAGAGCTTAATTGAAGCCTCTTCTGCCAGCTCCGAGTGTATCCAGCAAGTAGAAATCATCTTCAGCTTTGTGACAGCCGTTGCCACTGATCCAATGGGACAAGCCAGGAGGGGCGGTTTGGGTCATCGTTCTGTCAAATAAGATTCACATATCCACAACGCGGGCTGGCACACCAAATGACCTCCCTGTTTACGAGACTGCTGGTGATAACACACATCATCTCATTAGTCACATACTGCCCCTGATCTGCCATGGCACCTCCACTTACAAATGGCAGCTAAGCGCTAAATTTACCCTTGTTACGCTCGCGCTCCAATCACAAAAGGGCTGCTGTCTTTTGGGCTGAAGATTACAATTTGCTATGGATGGACACGCCGGTATTATTGCCGGTCTGTCGGGCTTCAGGTGGAAATAGAGATAAATGCACGGTGCAAGTAGAAGCTACTCACGTCCAACGTGCATCTCCACCAGCAAGATTCGCAGACCGAGTGGATGTGACAGGCCTGTCTCATTTACAAACACCACCGAGGGCTGGGTTTCATGCAAAGCAGAGCCCACCAGCAGAGATCCCTCTGAGATGAAGTTTACCTCACTAAGGTGAAGAATAGCTCTGGGTTACACGCTCAGATGCAGCCCAAATCTCAGGTACCTTTGAAAGTGAGAGAGCCCCACCCGTTATCTCACGACGGCACAGGATCTTCTCGTAATCCTGCCTCCCAGTTGCGAGGAAATTTCTCAAAACAAATCTGCACGGCAACGGGCTGATAATGTGAACCTAATCAGGAGGAAAAAATATAATCCGCTGGCACCCTTGACTAGTATTTCATATCCTCGTCATCTCTCTTTCAGCTTCCTTTTTCTCTTTGCCGCTTCCACTTGTGTTAATTCGTATTGGATTTTCATTCGTTCACCTTTCTGCGAGCATCAATTTCAGATGGCATGAAAAAGTAATATTCCAGCAATAAAGCTTGATTTACACCCTTTGCCTGGCTCCCCCTCTTGCTTTTTATATTTGATCATTTAGTGGGGATCGTATAACTGTATATCAGACGCAAATGAAATCAGGTCCCGTGCACATTAAGGCCATGTAGAGCTGCAGCTAACATCCCCTGCGATCCAGCCGCCCGGCTCCCCGGCAAGCCAAGGGCAGAGTCCCATTCATTTTCAGGCCCATTTCCTCCTATGATTAGGCGATCAATCAATCCGAGCCTTCAATCTCATCAGGCAGACGGGATTATCTGCCCATCTCCCCCTCCGTTACTCGCTCTCTCCCTCTCTTGCGCTCTCTCTCACAGAGCGGCACATTAACATCAGATCAAGTATCAGCGAGCGCATGCGGTCTGTAACGTCAAACAGACCACAGACAGACATCTCTTCATCTTTCCCTTCTCCTAATACCCCCACAGCTCCCATAGTGCACTGCATGCAAGCACGAACGGAGAGACGTTTGTGGAGACTGACAAAGAGGCACGTCTTTAAAGCTCTTGTCAAGGTATTAAGCCATAGGCCTACTTCAGGGAGCATCCTTTCAAAGTAGATGAATTGCTTCTTAGACCATCACAACACCACTTGTACGTCTCAAAGACAAAGCCCGACCTGTCTCTGTAAATTGTGGCTATAGGCTCATTTGTCCGTGTGGGTTCCTACACGTCTACTAAATCATCCGACCTGTCCTTTGACGTATCAGAGATTCCATACACTTGCCCGCCCCTGTCTTCCCACAATACACCGGGGAGGACAAACACTATTTATCGGACAAGTCTATATAAAGCTTTCTCAGTGTCTGAGAGGGTAAGAGAATATGCCCTATAAAAGCCCAGCCACTCAGGCCCTGTTTTTACAATGATCCGCACTCACTCTTGTTTACACAAGCGTAATAGCAAGTAAACTGCTACTTGTAAACAGCAGAATGCCATTTAATGTGACTGGCTGGGTCATGGTGGTTTCTCTTCACAACAGGACAGATGCCGCGGAGGTTTGAGAAGGGCAGACGCAGAGTTCAGAAAACGTGCATTTATTCTGTCCACGCTGAACTTGAGATGTACAAAGAAAATGGATCACAAATGATCCTCTTTATGCCATAGTCCTTTGTGTACAGTGAAACAGACTACAGACTATCTGGCAAACATGGTATGAGAAAGATTACAAAAACAGTGGCCCTCAAAACATCAAACTTCAGCAACAGTTAAAAATGTATAAATGTCAGTGTATTTGACTTAAAATATTAGAATAAAAGTGGCATCTGCAAACATTTGGAACTGGACAAATATTCTGAATGTTTCCGATCTAATATGACTTCTGACTTGTAATGTTTGCCTGAATCATAATCATACACTGTTTGTTCGTTGGCCAGAGGAGAACTGGCACCCCGAGCCTGATTTCTCCCAAGGTTTTTTTTCTCCATTCTGTCACCTGATGGAGTTTTGGTTCCTTGCCACCGTCGCCTCTTTTGCCTTTGGATTTTGGCTTGCTTAGTTGGGGACACTAAATATTCAACTATATTACTGATCTGCCCGCATTGACACTATATGATAATTGAAATGAGCTGGATGACATCACTGTTTTCTCCAGAGCGGCTGTACAGCCGAATCAAATTCTGTTGCATTATTTTCCTGTTACCACTGTGAAGCTGCTTTGAAACAATCTGCATTGTAAAAAGTGCTATATAAATAAAGGTGACTTGATTTGACTTAACATATAAAAGATTTTCTCAAGTTTACATGGGCTAGGTGTCCTAGCAGAGTAACCACAGGTGTGATTCATTAACTATGAACAGCTCAAATTTTTGACAACCAGAAACTAATGAAATCATAATTTTAAACAGTACTGTTTTTCATAGTTTAAAACAAACCTTGCATTTATGTAAAACTTTTTGTACAATAGCTATTTGTAATATGAAGAATAAATTGTGAGCACTAGCATTCCATTCACGTCTACTCCTGAAGTACCAAAAAAACTCTATTTGTGTTTTATTTTTCTTTCACTGTAAGAATTTTTTTTATTTAATCAGCTTGCAATATCTGGGTCAACACCCAATAAGCGATGCATTTTTTGTTTTTGGAACGCACGACTTTGATGATATTCATCTTTATTGAGGCTTTAAAGTACTTGTCTCCATTATCTGTAGTAATTGCATTCAAATGGTCATTACACAGTATGTGTTTGACAGAAGCAAATGTTGAAAGCACAGAAAAAAAATGACAAAATTTTCCTTTTTGGGTGAAAACATCTTTGAGCCCAATTAGTCATCTAGTCATTTAGGCAACTAACCATCTAGTTGATGTTGAAAAAAGAAAATACACAATTGTTAACAACCATATTGCAGTAATAGCTTCATTTGATTATCATGGGATAATTTATACAAAATAAAAGTTCTAATGTATATTATAATAGTTGAAATTTATAATCGCAACTACAATAGGGTCATTCCATGTCAACTCAAATTTTAAAAGAAAAGTTTGTTAAGAACCAGAATCTAAAATCATATTGAGATATCTTTAGTACTTTTTGAGTTATAGGCATTCAAACTTTGGAAAAACAATACTTATGGCACTCAGACAGGTATGTTCTATGCAACTGAGGTGATAGAAAAAAATGAGATATATTTCTAGTTTCAACATTATTTGTTCTTCAGATATTCCTTTTTAAATATAAAAAGTATCAGCTGTGTGCAAAATGACCCACATTTAGTTTTTGACCACTGAAATTTACCAGTTTACTCATGGAGCCGCATTAAGATCTCCATATCTCTGGGAATGAACCATCGAGGGCCTTTAAAATGAAGAAACCAAAAGGAACGTTTGTTAAGAATCAGAATCTAAAAGGGTATTAAGATATTGTTAATACTTCTTGAGTTACAGGCTTGCAAACTTGAGACAAATAAGTGCTAGAAGTGCTTTTTTTCCATTTTTAAACGGTCACCATTGGCATATAATGTAACAAAGATTGCTAAAGTCAACAGATTTTACTAATAGACCTACCAATCTCTGCGTAAAAATAAAATAATGATGCTTCCATCTTTCTAAAGTCTTTCTTACCCCCTTGTAAATTGGCTCCAGATCTCAGGTGAAAATTGTCATTTTGACCCTCCTATACAAAACAGTGGATTACTCAGTAAATATACATGCATGGCATCTAATATTTTGGCTTTCATCATCATTTATGTTTGTCTTTCTACAAAAAAAAGATTAACAAAATCAAATACTAACAAAATCAAAAATTTGAGCCGGGGAGGTTTCCGAAATTTGGTTGATTTGACACGGAATGACCCGATATCAAGAGAAATACTCAACAATTAGGATGTCAAAATCATGCACCTTTGCAATCATGCAAACATTCTAGTTTAAAATATTCTCGGACACTTCCAAGAATACAGCTTAAATCTACATTCTTAAAATAAAGTCTTGCTCAAACCTCTAGCGCTCCTTCAAGCATAATGATGACATTTATTATTTCCTGAAGCTGGAAGACACTTTGGGGCTCTTTACTCTCTGAAATTTTCATCATCTTTCATCAAAGCTAGGTGCGCATTATCCTCTCCCACAATCCTCAGCACCAGCCCTGAACCTGTGACATGACACCACCCGCTTTCATCAGTCATCAGCGGTCAGAATCATCTAAAAAAAAAAAAAAAAACAGCTCCTCTTTAAATGCAGAGGAGGAACCCAATGAATTAGTAATACATTTACATGAGCTGAGAGCAAGTGCAGGTAAAGAAATGACTCTCTTCATGTCGTGGCAAATACTCTTTTCCTCTCCGACTGGTACGCGCTGGTGAAAAAGGCATCTGAAAGATATTCAATGCGAGGCCACTTTATGGAAAAGTGAGAAAATATAACCCAAAAAGCTTTTTGATGTAAAGAAACTATCTGTTAAAGATGAAGATCAAACTGTCAGGCTTTCATTATGGTACAATACCTTTTAGCAGTCATGCACTGAGGTAATAAAGTTTCAAAGTACCTCAAAATATCAGATTTCCTGCCGCTCATTTCAGACTCAGTCTTAAGACATGAACAGCACAAAGACTTAAAGCCATTTTTACACTGTGGCCTTAAAAGTTATTTAGCCAACATAAACAATGTAAAGTTTTGAATGGCCCTGTCTAGCCAAAAAAAAGAAACCATATAGGTCAGAGATGTGGCCTGGTGGAGAGTGCAACAAATCATCACTTGCCATGTTTAACGATATGCGTGATGTCATCGAGAAGGCGGAACTAGCAACTGACTTCTGGAAACAAGAGCGTAAACAAACAATGGTTGTACTAGTAGCTTAATGCTAATTCCAGGAATTTCGAGGAAACATCATAAGGCAGCAGTATTGACCAATTATCAGCCTACGTCACACTGACGTCACGCAGGTTCAACTGCGCATGTCGGTTGCAAAAGACGATAGGGAAAATGTCATGTTGTGCAGTGGGATGTGTAAACAGTGGTCTTAAGTTTTACCGAATACCATCAACTCACAGTACTTTTAATGCCAACCGCAGACGTCTTTGGTTACAAGCCCTCAGAAGAGCCGATTGGAAAGGGGACCAAATTAAAAATGCCCGACTCTGCAGTTCACTCCCGCATATTTCGCGCTCACATCTGAAGCGCACACACATACAGTAATAAAGCCGCCTCTAACATACAAGTGCAAAAATGAGCTCCTTTCCCCAGCTTATTAATGGTCAAATACACTCAAAAATAATGCCACAATGCCCATCTTGGTGAGTATTAACATAAACACAGTCTTAAACAGTTCAGGAAGAATGTTGTGTAACAGCAACAGTATTTTGGATCCATGCGTGCGTCAGGTCTTAAAGGGACAGCAGCCAAATATTGTTAATGTTATTCAAACTACAAAAAGACAAACGATCACTTACTGCTCTTGACTCATTAACTTGTGTAACTTTAATGGATTAATCTGTATTTAATTTTTTACAATGAAGATTATCCAATGTTATTTCAAATTTGTTGTCAAAAATGTTTTTTTTTTAATTCAGTTTCTTACCTGAATACTGTTAGACCTACCTGGAAAATAAAGCAGTCCATTTTATTTGTATCTTTATTCTATTGTATTTATTTGTGCTATTGTTAGTAATTTGTTTATTTGTTCTTATTTTATTACTGTTTACTTGTCTTTTTAAATTTAATTTACCATTTGAAATCAAGCTTCCTTGTGCTGTGTGTAAGCTATTGCAACAAAATTACCCCATTGTAAAAAATACATTGAGTTATCAAATATTTGTGAGATAATTGTAATGGTAATTGATCATTTAGCCTATATATGAAAAAAAAAAGCTTAAAAGCTTTATCAAATAAAGTTATCTTTTCAGAAGAAATTTTTGATTGCCTAGACTTTCAATAGATGGACAAAAAAAGAAATATTAAAAATATCTATTTGACAGTATATGCAGCGTTTTTTCCCAGTTGTATGCACGTTTTCCACTGGATGCTTGGCCATTTCGTTTCATCGTTTACCCATTGACAAGATGGTATGGCAAACGGATCTGTAAGATTCCACTCACTAGCGTTAATTTCGTTGAATAGCCTTATCGCTGGGTGACAAACTATTGCAATATGCGGACAACATTTTGAAAATAACATCTAATTATCTATAATTAGTCATCTATAAATATATATCTATAAATAATCTATAATCTTTTTAAATCTAACGATTTTGTACCGTATCCATGTAATTTTCTCTACGTAAAACGTTATCTCTCCTGGATTTTCTGCAACCTAGCTGCGCGTGCATCCTGTATGTTTACAAACAGAAAATTGGTCTATTGTTGCCATATCTCCACGAACCTTCCCAGCAAGCAATAGCCGTCATTTCACCATCTCGGTTAACTATAGACCCGATATAGTCTGGCTAGGAGTAACCCACTTCTAGCCAAAATAACCTTGAATGACGTTTTTGCCAAAATAACTTGCGAGATGTATGATATTCCATCATGTAAGCAAAGTCAACAGTGATTACAATGTGTTTGGTTTAATTTGGTTTAATGTTCATGTTCTACATGACTAGTATATTCTTGGGCTAGACGTCTATTAAATTTTCACTGACAACCCAAATTTTACCTTGTTTTAGCCTAGACGTCAGGCCTGTGTTTGGATGGATATAAGATGTCTTTTAAAACGCAAAATTGCTTGCTGGGTTTCCTCCATTGCATAATTCCACCTAGCAGCACCAATACCATCGTCTCTTTCATTTTGCCATGTTTGCAAGCTGTGTATGGAAGAGCTACTGTGCTCTTATTGGTCAACTTCACAGTTGTGACGGAACCCGGAAAAAATTAAACATGCTAGTCTTTCTGTCGTGACATCGTGAAGCGTTGCAGACGTGGCATCGGTTGTCATACACTATACGAGATGAAACGATCAATTCTTGCATCCCGATGCCACTTGCCATTTACGAATCACCACAACACCCTACGTCAAGTGGATTGTGCCAAAATCAGGCTGATATTGTGTAGTCTGAACCAGGCTTAATGTTCCCATCTTTGAGCCCCTTGAATCACACTTTGTCCGTCATTAAAACTGAGTACTTAACAGCAATTTCAAAGTGGCTATTTTCGCAAATCTCGCCTTAACAGTTGCGGTACATAAAATACGCCGGGAGCAGATAGTCTCCTTCAAAAGTACATGCATTATAGAATACCATTCCTCTGGTCTGGATTATCCATTGTCTCCTTAATGGGGCTGGTCATCTGCGCACAGACAAATTCAACATGAAGGTCAGAAGTACAAAGCTCTATGGCACACAAACTAAAAATTCCCTCGAGCAGCAGTAAAGAAAAGAAAGTGAACCACAGCCTCAGCTGACAGCTAAAGCTCCTCAGATCTCCAATAGGCCCCCTCATTGTCCTAAAAGCCAGCCACCCCCGCAATAAACGGTTTTAATAACATATCACAATCCCCAAGCGTACTTTGCCTTTGTTTTCCACATGTAACCAGTTCTAATTAGGCAATGTGCTGCAAAACTTACCGAGGTCTGGCTGCCTCTGATCACAATAGCTAGTTGTATCTTCTACCACAGCTGTAATTAATGAGAAAACCACTCTTTCATGAAAAAAGGAAGATTTAAGGAAAAAAGCACATCATAGAGAGAATATCTGGCTTAAAGTCTGCCAGATAGACCTTGGAATTTTCATCATCTGTGACAAAAAAGCCTGATCTCTGTCTGTGCTGATGCAACCTGGTTTGTATTAGTAAAGAAATGCACCAAAAACCAAAATCATTGTAGAGAAAACAAACGGCATGGAGAACATCTACACCAGATGAACCATGACTGATCATCAAAATACAGTGTAACACTCATATCTCTGTGGCATCAGACAGGATGTGCTTCATTTATATGGGACGGCGGGGAAAAAAATAAAGCACGTAACATAAAATGGCCCAAGTGTGTCATATTTAGCATAAATAAATAAAACAAAAACCTTCTTGTCAGATTTACCTAATATAAGAATTTACCAAAAAAAAAAAAATAATAATAATAATAATTATTATATATATATATATATATATATATATATATATATATATATGTACATTTATGGCTATTAAATATAAAAGACATTAGATATAAATCTTAAATATAAAAAACACATTTCTAAAACGTTTAATGAACACCCTTTATTTTACATTCACCACCTCATATGTTTATTCTGTAACATTTTACAATAAGGTTCTATACGTTAAACTTTGTTCATTTTAATTTAAAAACATACTCTTTTTTTATTGCTGATGTTAGGTCAGTGAATTTATACTAACTACTTTTTTAATGATTTACGCATTTCAATTAATAGTAAAATTCCATCAAAATGAATTGAATAATCCTTACATGTTATGAATTAAGAATTAAATGAGTAGGGGTGTAACGATACACCAATGCCACGGTTCGGTTCACATCACGGTTTTGGAGCCACGGTTCGGTTCGGTTCTGTTTGCTGTAGGGAGGGTTCATGGCAGGGCACCAGCAATAACACTTTTAACAACAACAACAATAATTTAACTCATTAACTTTATCTTTATAACTTGGCTTCATGTTTTCTTTAGAGCAGTTAGCATACCTGAGTTAACTAAAATGAAATAAATGCCTCCACTGTAGACTAGTAAGAAATAAACTGGTTTATCTACTCATTTTACCATACATTTCAAATGTTCAATTAAAGTTTAAGTTCTTCAAAAACACCATCATGTCCACATTCTCAGGTGAGAGGCTTGCTCTCTGTGCTGTAACAATGTCCCCTATATATATATATATATATATATATATAAATAATGACACACACAAGTAATGTCCCATTTTAGCCTACTTAAACACATCAATTGTATGAATATGACTAATACTGGTGAACAAATAGGCCTATAAGGTAAAGCTATTAAATAGCAGTTTTTGTTAATACAGTAAAGTAGCCACCATACTAATTTAAAAATATACAAAATAACATAAAATAACATAAAGTGAAAATAAAGTGGCATTTTGGGGTAATGGAAACAACAGTTACTATGGCGAATACACAATACATCATGAACTGTTAATGAATCATATAAATGCTCCTGATGAATAGAATGAACACCATACCTGCATGCAAATCATTCCCAGCTAACACACGTCGTACCAGTTACGTGATTTATTGGTACTTTACTTTTATTTCATGACTTACGAATTGACAAAGTAACGTTGCATGATCGTAGTTTCTCTTGCGCGTTACATGAAGCGCCGCATGCGCGCGTGTAATTAAAGAGTGTGCGCAACGAGCACAGTATAACGGCTGACAGGACATGAAAGTTCGGTTTTTTTTAATGTGAGAGAGACTTTTTGTTTCGTAACAAACTACGAAAATGACACCGACATATAGCCTTGCAACATCATCTGACCGTAGATACTGAGTCTAAATGGGGAAACTGGCTCTCTTTATCCTTCCACCATGCAACTTGAGCGATCACCCAAGTCACGTGACATGCACTTGGAAGACAAAAGTTAGTGTATATTTAGTAAATAATATTATTATAATAATATTTAGTAAAAATACAGCTCTTATTAGTTGTTAAAAGTGTACTAATTACCATTTAATCAAATGTCAAGGAAGAAAAAAATTGTTTTGTGGCATAAGGTGAAGTGAGAGCTGGGCCGGGGCAGCAGGGGGAGGGGCGCGATCGGTTCGACATGAGAGTATCACGGTTCGAACCGTCGGTGGTGTATCGCGGTTTTTCGGTTCGGTTTGAACATTGTTACACCCCTATAAATGAGTAAAAAAAACTAGAGCTTAATAAACTATTTTGTATAAATCTTAATGGAACAAGGGAATGGACCATTTAGTTTATGTGATTCGTATTCATAAAGTTTTATACTAATTTTTTTTTTGTTTTTGATTCAACTCAATTTGATGGTATTTTACTATTAATTGAAATGCATAAATCTTGAAAAAAGGCTTACTTTTTTTTTTTTTGAGTATGTATTAGTGGTGTGTAGGTTAACTGTTATGTATTATGTTTTAACATACAAGCAGCCTTATTGTAAAGTGTTATTTTCTATTTGCATCATGTTCATTCATGGACTGGAAATTTAAGGTAGACGCCATCCGGCAAACCAACATGATCAAGAGGGAAATTCATTCAATATTAGATATCAATTACATTTATCTACTTAATAAGTTAATGAGAAGACTGTAAATCTGACACCAATTGCATTAACAAACTCCAGCAATCTGATTAGCAGTAATTCAGTATTATAGAAGAAAATCTACAGCTAATGGAAACATCCCGGCAGTCTCAGATATGTAATGAAATAAACTCTCTGTGAGCTATGCTTCATTTGCAGCTCTTGTTGAATGTAATAATTGCAATTACACCACACATTGAATAAACAAGCAATTAACACTGCTTCCTTAAAAACTTTACAAATTATTCTGATTGTACTTAGAGGAAAACATGTTTTAAGCTTTTCAAAGGTGTTGTAAATTATTCTCAATAAACTTTGGCCTAAAAACAAACGTGTGTCCAATAAACACAAACAATAGCATGTTAGAATATTAGACAGACTTTGATTATGTTTGTTAAGAGGAAGTCTGCAACATATTTCTAACTAAACCATCGTATTTTTTTCCTGTCTAAGTGGTTATGAGACGGAATAAACAAATGATTTCATAAAGTTAATTCATCTACCTGTTGCACAGTTACACGGGCAGTGCTTCATGTCACCCGTGTCTCGTGATTTGATGACTGTTTCACGCGGATTTCATCTTCTTTATGCTGTAGACATTTGACTTCCCAGTATATTCATTTACAACAGTCAATATAAAGACTGAAATCTCTGCGCTGTTACTTGTTCATCATTTCTAAACACCCGCTCCACCGCCCCTCTCTCCCGCTTCACCCGCCGGTACACATCCTGCTCACAGATTGACAAACAGCGCAAGCGAGCCAATGATCATTCAGAACTCGCCTGTCACTGATTTCACTACCAATCGCAGTCAGAGCTGCGGCCAGGTGGGCGGAACTCTGCCAGAGAAAGGTGCTGGTCTCCATGGGAACATGCCAAACATGACGCGTACGCGGCAGATGAAAATGTCGTTTGAGGAGCTTCATCTCTAGAGAGCTGCGCGAGGAAAAAGTGTCTTGGTAACCTGTAGCCACACTTTATATACATGAGAGTTTTATTTCAATCACTAATATAACCCATAGTGTGGGCCTACTGTAGCACATGGAGATAATATACTCTTATGTATTCAAATTACTGTATGTTCCGTTTAATACAAAGTCAAGCGAATGCAATATTATGATTGCTGTAATTAGAGTTAAGCTTAATGTTGTTATCAGTAGTAAAAACAACCAATCTGTCCTAATTAAACACAACTCAAATAGTCTATATGGTCCTTTATGAAAAGGCTAAGTGGTTATTTTTAAGATTTTAAGTGTTAATAACTCAAAATGACCAAGAACAACAACTGTGATATAGGCTACCCATAAGGTCTTTTTGATTAAAGGTAGGGTAGGCAATTTCGGAGAGGCTTGCAATAGTAAGCTATAGCTTTAAAAGCATGAGATCCCACCCTCCCTTTAGAGTGCTCTCCAAATCTGCAAAATTAAATTACCTCATGTCTCAAAGCATATAACATTATAATAATTCCCACAGGTCTCACGTCTATCATTTGCACGTCTGTAAACTATTCAGTACTTGCGCACTCTCTGAGAGATGGTTTTCTCTGCGCACATACATAAAGCCGCATCACAAATAGCTTGCGAGTATCAAAACTTTCTTTTTCACAGATTATAGCGATTTAACGGTCAAAAACACAAAAAATGATGTCAAAATTCCGGTCTTGGCGAGTATCCTCGTAAACACAGTCGGTTGTGTCTTAAATAAACAAACAGTTATGAAAGAATACATGTGACAGTATAATGAAAACAATATAATGGATCCATGTACTCGCTCTTAAAGTGACAGCAGCCTAATATGTACAATAATCCGCCTACGTCACGCGTGACCTTTCCGACGTGATTACGCAATGCGTGGTGCGACACAGAGCAGCGCAAGACGAGCAATTGTGGTTAAAAAGTATATACATTTTTATTTATTTTTTTAAAATGACTGATCATTTCGCTAGATAAGACCCTATTCCTCGGCTGGGATCGCGCAGAGCACTTTGAAGCCCTTTGAAACTGCATTGATTTGGACCTTCAACCCGTTGGTTGCCATTGAAGTCCATTATATGGAGAAAAATCCTGTAATATTTTCCTCAAAAAACTGAAGAAAGAAAGACATGTACATCTTGGGGTGACATGGGGGTGAGTAAATTATCAGGAAATTTTCATTTTGAAGTGAACTAATCCTTTAATTACTGTTATGACATGGCGTGAGCGCAGCATAAGCTCATTGGTTTGGTTCAGGAGGAAATGTAAAAGCTGTTTGTTTGCGGCGCTTGGTGACTGTCTTGTCTACAACTCTGCATAGCCTTATGGAACGCGCTGATGACGTGTGATGTCTGTGCGAGCAGGTGCGTGAAGGTATGGAAATACATATGTTGACAGACAGGTAGGACATCGTATCAGACCAAATGCAATGATTGCAGATTTTTTGGTCCTGAGAAAATATGTACGTTTTAATATTTTGACCATGCTATCAGGATATGAAGAGAGTTTCAACCAGTATAACAAAAAGTGTTTAGAAAAAAAATGCCTACCCTACCTTTAATTTAATTATGTATGATTGCTTAGTCAAAGCATGGGGGCATTTAAATAACTGTCATTAAGATTTTTTCAGGTTTTAGCTCTTTTTAGTGTTATTGTATCTAAAAAGAACCAAACTACTGTAAGGGTGGGTCGCCTACAGTGGTTCTGGCTGCAGGGTTGCCGAATGACTAAAGAAACGTTATCAGCAAGATGGTAGAACTGTACATTTCTCGTCTTTACCACCCACTGCAACTTATACCAACGACGGAAATAAGCGCAGTTACAATAGCAAAATATGTGGGAGAGCGTTGCTAGAATGTGACTATATTGTATTGCAATAGCACTTCAAAGTCAATACCAAATCAAAACTAGTTAGCACATCATTTGTAATAGAAAGGATTTAATGACAAAATCTGGTTATGGTTACACTTAAAATAGTTTCAAAATAGATGTATGAGATGATAAAAACTTATACCATTAATCGTACCCAGCATGAATAGAATGTTACCTGAGGGATAGAAAGTGAGAAAGAGGGAGAGAGAGAGAAAGAGACAAAGAGAAGAAGAGAGCAAAGAAGAGAAGAGCCAAAGAGAAGGCCCCCAAGAAGAGAGAGAGCCAGAGAATCAAGAGAGACAGAGCATAAAAGAAGGGCCAGAGCAACAGTTACATCTTCTTTTTATCTGTTCCTTGACCATGTGACTGAAACCCTAATGTGAAACATTCAAACTGACCAATCAGACCAAACTTCCCCCACTGTACTAAAGGTGTGACACATTTTGGCCTACAGGCCTTCAGCATCTCATTGTCTTTAGGAATTCCAAATGGCCCTTCTGATAAGAAAGATGGGGGTTGAAAACAGTGAAGCAAATGTCTTTGTTCAATTTCAAATATCAAATATCTTTGATTATTTTCAATCCTACACTACAAGTGTGAACACATCATTAAAGTCCCAATGAAATCAATGAAGTTTTTTGGCTTTTAGTATGAATATGTTAGCCTTACTGTTATCTATAAGCTAGTGTGCTCCAAAACAATGACAAAATTTGCATTTAGCATTCGAAACTTACAGTCTCTCACTTCCGCAAATATGGATCAATGATTTTGATGACATCACTCTGCACTTCAGCTTCTCATCAGATTTTCTGTCCAATCAATTGCTCTCTAGAATCTACAGCGTCCCGCCCCCAAATAGACGCTGAAGCTGCAGCTAAAATCGGTCACTTGTTCACACATTTAGTATTTTCTGCATGGTGAATGGCACATAGTGCACTATACAGGGGATAGGGAACGATTCAGACAGTGTAAATATGCTTTCCATTGGGGCGAATGAAGTCTGTTTTCACGTCAGTGTCAAAAGAACCACCACAGCGCACACACAGTCTGCTCCGGTTTAGAGACACGATAGCACAGAGCGGATCATATGTGCGAGTCGGCGCAGAGCACAAAACGTATCAGACCCCCACTTGAATTCTGCACAGAATGCTTTATTTTAAAGTGATATGGAGGAGATTAGGAGGAGAAACTGTTCTGGCCGAGCAGTGATATAAACGAAACGCTATTGGCTATTTTAGAAAGGGGGAGGAGCTGTCTTCCTGTTTCAGTGGAAACACATTGAATAATGTTGCGCGTTTCAAGGCATTTCAGTGGGCCTTTAAAGACCGCAGCTGTGAATTTGCAACAGCAAAGGCCTTTGTTAGAGTGTCACTGAGAAAAGTACACTGTGAATGTGATGTATAACGCTAGCTTTTCTCTATTGTCAGTTATAGGTTAGAGCTGAAGGTGAAATGAAGTCATCAGTTTAATCAGAAGATTACGTGCAAACAAAAGCATTCCTTAGGCTCTGTGAGATTTATCTGGGCAATGAAAGTACATGGCCACCGAAGCCTGTGACTCATGAGCACACTAAGACTTGGCAATGTCTTTGTTACAAACTGAGATTATTAAAAAGATGTCCCGCAGCAACTCATTATACCATAAGCTCAGGCCATTTTTCTCCTAACCCCTTAATTAAATTTGAATCTTATGAAAAATAAAGAAAAATCAACAGCTATCTAACTGCTGGCTAGTCTGACATTGTGCCAGCAGGCAGGTGCCTTGTCCCTGCCGTTCAACTGTCCCTGCATGCTTACAGCTCATTCTCATGCCCGTCGCCCCCCTTGACCATCGAAATCTCTTAAGTCTGTCCGTCCGTCCTCCAGTTTTTCCTCAAGTCCAATCAGTTGTGTGTGGCTCATTTATTTCTACATAGATGGATCTGGGAATAAATGATTTAATGGAACAGTGCATTACTTCAAACCGACTACACCCATTCTTTAAAGTCTTTCAGGGCTGTTTTATTGATTTAAAAATTCCTCAGCTTAGTGCTCGAATCTGTCCCATTAACTCTGAATGCTGGTTAGCCGCATACCAATAGTTAATGTTCTCTTTTACAGTCAAGACAATGCAATTTTCTATGACATTGTGGTGACAGAATAGCAGTAAAAAAAAACGTCCATTTCTTGAGTGCTTTCACTCTCTTTGTGTTATATCTAATTCCACATACATGAAAGGACATGAAAGTGATTGACTGGTGAATAGCTTAGACAGACACCGAAAACACAATTATATTGTGTGTAAAACCGTGTCTGTCGTCACTAATTATCGGCTTTGTGAATGTCACTGTTTAGAGAAACAGCTCATCCACCGAGAACTGAGAAGTTAAGCAGGATTTTTTCAGAGTGAATCTTTTTTATTATTATTATTTCATGTCCCACGACACAAAAAGACAGTTCGTAAACACATTTTCTCAGTCCTCGTTTTGTAAAACGTTCCGCAAAGCCTGTCATTTGTCTCATTGAAATATTGCTGTAACTCATGAAGTCAAGGTTCTGTCTAAATCGTGCTCCCCCTTTATTTTTCTTCAGTTCCTTTGAATTGTGCTTAAAGAAAATAATATTAATGGAAAAAGTTAGATATTTCTGTACTTACCCTTTCTTTTAAAACATTTAAAAAAGAAAAAGGGCTGGTAGTTTCCTAAAATGGATTAGCGCCTGGGCTCAAGAGGAATGTTCAAGAGGAAGAGCAGCTGACCTAGGAAATGATGTTGCAGTCCTGTTCTCTCACCATTGTGCTCTTAAACAAGGCACTTCGCCCTAGGTTGGCCCTGGAAGACTGTCAGTTAGTCCACTGTAAGTGGCTCTGGATGAAAAGCATCTTCTAAATGGAAAGTGAATAAGTACAATAAAAGCAACCGCTGCCTAAAATCATTTGAAAACATAAATGAATTTTGCTTTGAAAAACGTTATTGCAGAAGCACATTGAATAGACTAATGTCTGAAAAGCTGATGTCCTGTATTCAGAAGCTTTACTACATACAGTATGTGTTGACAATAGGGAGATCATGAACATAAAAAGAGAAGCGCACACTCAGGCTTGTGACATGTTCATATACACTCCTGTGCAAAGGTTATCTACGCATTTTGTCAAAATTGAGGTTTGCAGGTCTCTTAGACAATGATCTGTTCTTTGAATAAGGATATTGAGTGCTAACATTTATAAAAAATCAATCAAAAAAACTATTTTTTCATAGTTTTGCATTTTAGGGCAGTATAGTGTCCCAATTATGTATGTGACCCATCTTTGTTTTGAATTATCAAATTGGAGTTGTATGGCTTTTGTTCGATGTATGTCGTCCATTTACTGTACATGCTAGTGTACTGTAAAAGTTTTTAAAAGTTTGTAATATAGAAAAATATAGATGATCTTGCACACATAGACAAAAATACAATTTTTGTTCAATAAAATGTTCTCTAGAATAAGAACATTACCTCCCCCTAAAATAAAAATACCACCTGCCTTTGACTATAGTTTTTTATTTTCTTAACCCAGCTATCAATTTGTTGAGAATTAGTTTACCTTCTAAAATGTGGTTTTGCTAAGCTGAGACAAAAAACTAAAGGCTGCATGCTGAAAGAAGGGGACTTGCCACTGACTTCCTGCCTTCTTTTGTATATAGGAAATACATTATAGCTGCAAAGAAAACTGTGTTCGTCAAACCATTTAAAAGAGCTCAAAGTTAAAAAGATAAATAATGTATGTGGAATGCCAATACTACTTAAACCAGGGATGAGTCACCTAATAGAATGTTTCCAGGCATGGTAAAGACAAATGCTTCGCAAGCAACTGACACTAAAGTCATTATTTTAAAAATGTTTTAAAGAAATGTAACACTTTACAATAAGGTTTCATTTGTTAACATTAGTTAAAGGGATAGTTCACCCAAAAACTCACACTTAAGTTGTTCTAAACCTGAATTTCTTTCTTCTGCTGAACACAAAAGAAGATATTTTGAAGAATATGGGTAACCAAACAGTTGATGTGCCCCATTGACTTCCATAGTTTTTTTTTCCATACTATGGAGGTCAGCTGTTTGGTTCTCCATATTCTTCAAAACATCTTTTTTTGTGTGTGTTCAGCAGGAGAAAGAAACGCATACAGGTTTGGAACAATTGTTTTTGGGTGAACTATCCCATTAACAAACATGAACTAACAATAGTCAATATTTTGTAAATATTATTTATTAACCTTAGTTAATGTTAGTTAATAAAAATGTTCATGTTCATGTTATAGTTCACAGTGAATTTACTAATGTTAACATACAACATTTGATAAAATATAAAAATATTTTAGTATATGTTGAAATTACAATGATCTAAGATTAATAAATTCTGTAGAAGTATTGTTCGTTGTTAGTTCATGTTAACATGCCCCTATTATGCTATTTTAAAGGTTCCTAATTTAGTGTTGGGGGTCTTCTACTGTCCTACAATAGATATACATGCCTCAAAGATGAAATATACATAATATACATTGCACATCACCTCATTTCTCAAAGATTGGTCAGACGGCCCAGTCTATTGTGATTAGTCGACCGCTTACAGCACATGTCGGAAATGAAACGGCCATTACCATATCTGAATTTCAGCTACGGAGGCTTCCTCAGTGCTTGACACACAGTGATACGAACAGGAACGCTGACGTTGTTTCTTCCGTATCAATTCCAGCGCGAGTCCTCATCTTTTGGAAGTGCATGCAAAGTGGTTTTGCTTTCACAGCACCGAAAACAGCATCTTCTCAACATGTCGACAACACGAACTAAACTCTTCCAGGCCTCTGCTATAGTCTCAGCCTCAGACGTCACACCCACGGACCTCTGGCTGAACGACTGATGTCTAAGGCACAATTAACTGGAAACACTTCAGGATTTTCGAAGTCGCCGTCTGATTGGTTGAATTCTACAAGATGTCCGGGAGACGTGTGCGTCGCATTCTTTAATGGTCCGCCTGGAAACAAAGATGCCGTGACACCAAACCCACTCATGGAAGAAGAATGCCGTCGTGACAACTGTGACAATGAGCATTTATCAAAGTATGTTAAGTATGTAAAGTTCACGGCATAGACATATTTAAAATATGTCCAAGAGTTTTACACACCGGTCTGTTTTAGAGGATATGCATTGACGTCACTTTCCTGCTGGAACACGTCCCCTCAGCCGGGACTGAGTGGCAGAAGAGCTGCTGTGTGACTGGATTTAATAGGGGAAACTGCGAAAACACGAAACGATTATCAGTTTAAACTAAAGGTTGGACTCGATAGTGTTCCTAACAACTTACCAAAGATCCAGTGATCCATGGATGGATATTGACATGCAGCCAGGATCGTGTTTTCTGACATTTATATGAGCCTGATTTCTACGAAGGGGAAATACATAAAGCAAATTTGCATGTGAACTCTTTATATAAGTATAGGTAGGTCTAAATCCGGATGATCACTTATATCAGTGTTATATATATCGTCATATTGTCCAGCCCTAAAACTTGCATAATTTTTGTCAGTGTTTATTTAAAAACATCCTTATATCATGCAGAATATAAGATGATAAATATTTAATTGATGAGTTGTCAATACAATATATAACAATACAATATATAGGGTATGATTTTACCCAAAATTCAACATATTGACAAAATTATAACCTCAAATGCACGCTTCACTGCCTGGAGTCCAGTTGTTTCTGTGAACTGCAGCGATCCATTTGCTTCTCTTTTCTGTAGCTTTCGGCAGTCTGTAAAAATATACCTCAGATTTCTTGTCAACTCTATGTGTACAGTCAATCTCAAAGCTCTTTACCATTTTAGACGTGTTTTGTGTTTTTCACGGCATTCACACTGAAAACCAATGCTGCCTCTCTGTCTTTTTGCCACTCAGTGGGCGTAACCACAGTCACTCCGGCCGACGGTGACGTCACATGCATACCCTCTATTGTAGGGACATCAACGTTACATTTTCACACCCCTAAACATGACGCAGAACAAAACGAACTGTGATTGGTTGCTTTACATGTCAGTCAGATGGCCTCTGGTCGGTCCTTGGCCAATTAAAGCTGCTATGGAGTCCAGACCAGAAATGGTCTGGCTATGCGAGACTACCTCGGCTACAACTAGTGTTTGAGGGTGGATCAAAGTAGAGGCTGTTTGTGGGCAGCCAATGAAGACCATAGGCACGTAACATAGGCATGTAACAAGAAGTGAGACTGGAATTGCTGTCGACTCATTTTAGCAGTTCAGAATCAATTCTTTTTTTGTTTTGAGAGACAATAATTTTGCTCTTTGATCTTTAAAATTTGCAGGCCTTTTACATTCACAAACAGCTATTACACATTGCATGAAATGTAATATTTGAAAAAGCATAATAGGGGCGCTTTAACTAATGTAGTTATGTAAGTGCCAGCAGCCATATCACCCTGTAGCCCAAGACTGGTTTCCCACTGAAGCTAAGCAGGGTTGAGCCTGGTCAGTACCAGGATGGGAAAACTAGGTAGCTGCTGGAAGAGGTGTTAGTGAGGCCAGCAGGGGGTGCTCAACCTGTGGTCTGTGTGGGTCCTAACATCCCAGTATAGTGATGGGGACACTATACTGTAACAAGCACCGTCCTTCGGATGAGACGTTAAACCGAGGTCCTGACTCTCTGTGGTCATTAAAAGTCCCAGGATGTCCTTCGGAAAAAGAGTAGGGGTGTAACCCCGGCATCCTGGCCAAATTTGCCCATTGGCCTCTGTCCATCATGGCCTCCTAATCATCCCCATATACTGATTGGCTTCATCACTCTGTCTCCTCTCCACCAATAAGCTGGTGTGTGTTGGGCGTTCTGGCACAATATGGCTGCCGTCGCATCATCCAGGTGGATGCTGCACATTGGTGGTGGTTGAGTACCCCAAAAAGCGCTATATAAATGTAACAAATTATTATTATTAAGTAATGTTATAGAATGAAACCTTATTGTACATTGTTGACCAATATAAGACTTTCAACATTTTATCAGACAATTTATTTTGGTGCTCATAAAATGTACAGTGGGGAGAACAAGTATTTGATACACTGCCGATTTTGCACTTACAAAGCATGTAGAAGTCTGTAATTTTTATCATAGGTACTCTTCAACTATGAGAGATGGGATCTAAAACAAAAATCCAGAAAATCACATTGTATGATTTTTAAGTAATTAATTTGCATTTTATTGCATGACATAAGTATTTGATACATCAGAAAAGCAGAACTTAATATTTGGTACAGAAACCTTTGCTTGCAATTACAGAGACCATACGTTTCCTGTAGTTCTTGACCAGGTTTGCACACACTGCAGCAGGGATTTTGGCCCACTCCTCCATACAGACCTTCTCCAGATCCTTCAGGTTTCGGGGCTGTCGCTGGGCAATATGGGGTTCAGGTCTGGAGACTGGCTAGGCCACTCCAGGACCTTGAGATGCTTCTTACGGAGCCACTCCTTAGTTGCCCTGGCTGTGTGTTTTGGGTCGTTGTCATGCTGGAAGACCCAGCCACGACCCATCTTCAATGCTCTTACTGAGGGAAGGAGGTTGTTGGCCAAGATCTCGCGATACATGGCCCCATCCATCCTCCCCTCAATACGGTGCAGTTGTCCTGTCCCCTTTGCAGAAAAGCATCCCCAAAGAATGATGTTTCCACCTCCATGCTTCACGGTTGGGATGGTGTTCTTGGGGTTGTACTCATCCTTCTTCTTCCTCCAAACACGGCGAGTGGAGTTTAGACCAAAAAGCTCTATTTTTGTCTCATCAGACCACATGACCTTGGCAGTGTATCAAATACTTCTCCCCACTGTATTATGCAATGTCATCTCCCTAAATGTCCATCTCAAAAAATAAATAATGATTAAAATTAAATTATATATTTTGAACTTGATGGGGTGGACCATTGGTCTGCTTAGTTCTCAGTTACGGTCTCCTATGATTAGTATTTATGACAGCAATACGACTTCATAGGAAAAACTGATATAACATCATTTGACAGAACTGTATGTGTGGATGGAAATTGGGAGGCAGCAACTCTTGGCAGGTGCTTCTCTGATCTGAGAGAAGTCAGATGAAAATAAGCAGAGAGGGAGACAGGAGGAGGTGGGGGAAAGTGAATTATCAATCTGCTTTACATTTGAAGGTGATTAGAATTCTTCATTTCTTTTGTGGACCTGGGCAGAAAGAGGAGAAACGCTGTGGGGTGACGGGTTAATTGAAGAATAATACCCTTCAGAATGATGGATTTTGGTGACTTGAGATGTCAGAATCCATTATGGGGAATTTAAATTTGCAATTAAAGAAGGAGGTAGGGTGCAAGATTCTCTTGTTTTAATTTTCCCTCTCCAATCACCCCCAACCCCCACTTTATTAATAATGCTGTGCATTACATGTCCGGCCACCCTATTACGTTTATGTCTACCTCCCTATGTTTAGAGGGAAAATAAGACTTGATTAATATTCTGATGCGTAAGTACAACATTTTCAGCAGAACAGGGACTGAGCAGCTTTAACTAACCCACAAGTCCAGCACAAAGACATTAATTTAGCTTCTGGTTATATTATGATTAGTCTGCTCTTATCTCTCCAGTCTGCAGTTTGAATTTTCTGTCGAGACAAATGTTGTACCAAGGACGCTTGATCTCTGACCCCAGTGGAATCTCTTTGGTGCTGAACGTGTGAGAGAGACTGTGGTCAGCAGGAGGGATTTTTGCGGTTGTGGGCGTAACACATGCCACGGCGGGTTGTAATACAACACAATCAGACGAGGTGACTTATGAGGAGTGTGTCTTTGTCAGAGTCTCACCTGTTTTCATTTCTCATCCTCTGCAGAATGTCGAGTACTCGGTATGCTGGCGGGTGGCAACACTTGTGTCTATAAATTCCACAAATAAAGAGACGCTCATTTGACTGTTTGAAAGGGTCAAATCCTGAACAAGTTTATTTTTATTTGCTGTTATTTCACTCGTGTCAGTGGTGCTGATGAACACAACACTGTATTAAATTCAAGCAATATTTCACCTAAAAAAAAACAAACGTTGATCCAAACCTTTATTATTATTATTATTATTTTTATTTTTATTTTTTTCTCCATGGAACAAAAATGAGATGTTCAGGCTGCACTTTTCCGTAATACCCATTCTATAAAGCTTACTTACTTACTTACTATTTCACATACAGTGACACAGTATTATGTTGACCTTTTAACAGCCTACAAATCTGAATTACTATATTAATATGTTGTTGGATGCAAAATCAATGCACTTACCCAGGGTGTTTCAAAATGGTGGCACCTATAGGGAGTGCTAAAGGGTTCACAAAAAATTTCAGAGAAATTTAAAGGCCCACTGAAGTGCCTTGAAATGCGCAGCATTATTCAATGTGTTGACGTAATTTGCACTGAAACAGGAAGGCAGGGCGGGACATATCAAGCAGCTCCTCCCCTTTTTTAAAATAGCCAATATCGCTTCGTTTATATCACAGCTCAGCCAGATCTCTAACCGTTCCTCTTCCTAATCTCCTCCATATCGCTTTAAAATATAGCATTCTGTGCAGTATTCAAATGGGTCTGATAAGTTTTGTGGTCTGTGCCGACTCACACATATGATCCGCTCTGTGCTATCGTGTCTCTGGACCGGAACAGACTGTTTGCGCGCTGTGGCGGTTCTCGTGACACTGATGTGAAACCAGACTTAATTCGCCCCAATGGAAAGCATATTTACACTGTCTGAATTGTTCCCTATCCCCTACATAGTGCATTATGTGCCATTCACCATGTAGAAAATAGTAAATGTGTGAACAAATGACTGATTTTAGCTGCAGCTTCAGCGTCTATTTGCTTCATATTCTAGAGGCATTTGATTGGACAGAAAATCTGATGAGAAGTTGAAGTGCAGAGGAACTCCATATTAGTGGAAGTGAGAAACTGTAAGTTTTGAATGCTTATATCTTCTAAATTTTTGTCATTGTTTTGGAGCACGCTAGATTATAGATAATAGTAATGCTAACATATTCATTCTAAAAGCCAAAAAACTTGAATTTTGTTCTCATGGGGACTTTAAATCTGCATGAGAGATCTGCACTACGAAACTTTGCTGCCTTCTGTGGTTGAAAATAAAGTTGCATGTAACTTGCGGAGTTGCTCTTTTAACGTTAGTTGTGCTTCAAGCTGTGGGAATGAATCAGATGGTTTGAGGAATCGCTATGGTTACCTTTGTGATTGCCATATGTGGATCTGTCACGCTAAGCCTCGCTGATAGCAAGAAGAATTTTCAACAAAACTTATATCAGAAAAATGTTATCTGAGCAAGTATTATCTGCCGCAGTGGTTCGAATTTTATTTTGTCACAGGCTCTGACTTCCTTCTTCAATGCTTAGCAGTTTGAGGTTTAGAATTACACAAAACACTAGCTAACTCACTAGTTCAAATTCTACGCAACTGCACTAATTATAGCTACAAGCCACTTTTTTTTTGTTTTCTGTATGTACATGATGTAAACACTTACGAATGACGAATGAGGTATTTTCCCACGAAATCAGACCCGACACCTCAAAATATTATTGTAGGCTAGTGAATCGGGATAAGGCAGGAATGTGAATTTGGACACAGATTATGTACTAGCTCAATAATATAATTTTTTTTATGATTTTATTTTAAAGACTGGGCGGAAAACATGAGTTTAAGTGTGATTAATTTATTGACAGTTCTGAAAACAATTCTGCATACAGTTTTGAAAAGGAAAAAGGTGTTCCTGAAATGATTTCAAAAGTTTGTACTCGTGTTGTATCTTTCCAGGGTTTTTCTTCTTGTGAGGCAATATTATATGTAATGCTGCTTTGGAACAATATGACAAGCACTATACAAATGAATTTTAATCGAAAATGTGTTTCTTATACATCTAACTTTAGAAATAATATTTTGATAATTTATTTGGTTTTAGTACAATGACAATGTAAAAGCCAATTATTTAATTTTTAAGCAGCATGTTGTTTTATACAATCACACTTACTATTTTTCTCAAACAGTATAAAAGCGTCTTTATACATTCAAATACATAGCAGCCTTTATATTTTAGGAAGGAGGTGCTTTGCAGGGGATCATCATATTTTGGGTTCCTTGGCTTTAACATTTATGGAAACCCGTAAATTTTCTTACCCGGAAAATTTCTGCATCACTAGCATCACAAAATGTAAATGCAGAAATTATGACCTTTTCCCAAACACTCCCCAATCTGCCAATGGTCATTCAAGTAGATAGTCCCACCCCCAAAAGCTATTGGTTGAGCCAGTGTTGTTTAAAAAAAAAAAACACACACACACACACACACACACACACAAAAACAATGTTTTGATAGTGCCAAAAGAGACACAATATTTGCATTTATGAGGTAATCATCTTACAAATGACTTTTACTTATAGCGATAGTATATAGCACAAAAAATGACACTTCAGCTTTAAGAGGGCACACGGGCACAATGACAAATGTGGAAATTATTCATCACTTGTGTGTGTTTTTAATTCAGCTGAGCCGGGGAAAACTCTGATCAGGCACAATGTTTGGGTGACTGCACACAAACACGGCAGACAGAAGAGTGGGGCGAGTAAATTCTGCCTGTCTTACGGTTTTTCGCGAGGAGGCAATCTTCACCGAAGCGCTAATGCAATAGCCAGTGTCAGCTACTTTATCATCACTCGAGGTGACAAATGGGGGACAAGAGCATCTCAAATATTTCAGCAGGCCAGCAGGTACAGGCTCAGATGAGAAAGAAGATAGTTACACTTTAGTTTTCTTTATAGGCTGGAGGAAGAGAGGCAGGCCAATCACAGAGAGAGAGCACAAGGCTGGCAGAAGTGGATAACAAAGAGAATTTACAGTATGCGCTGTGTTTTAGCAGCTGGTACCTGCGTGTAACAATGACAGCATAATGAATTGAGACAAATGCATTTTTTATTGCCTCCCCTTTCCCTTAAGCCCAGTTCGCTGCACTTAGCATTCAGCAATCCCCCCCATCATTCAGACAGCTGGAAACAGAATTCATCCGATTTGTTCTGCTGCAACTCTTTCTCTCTCCCTTCCTCTTTCTCTCTTGCTCTCTCACGCTCACTGTTGTAATAGGATCTGCAAGAATCATTCAAAGGCTAGATATAATTTACTGCTCTTTGTGCACAACACTCCCCCACCCCCACCCTACGTATCCCCATCCTCAATCGCACAAGGTGCCCTGCGGATGAACTAATCACACTTGAAATATTATTTCTCCATCTTATTCCCCCGTTTTATGAACAGCTCTGGTTTTATGGTGCAATGGGTTTAACCCCTGCCTAGTCGCACCCCTGCTCATGCAAGTGCATGTGTTTGCTGCAGGGCTGGGAGATAATGGAGATAAACTGTCGCAAACATCTTCCTGTTCATCATCTACGACTGGCTACGCCGTGACAAAGATCTGTTCTTAATTTCTGTTGTACCTGCAGCTTAATTTCCCCAGAGATGGTTTTTAATATGTAATGAAAATACAGGCAGAAAAAAGAGAAACAACCTAGTCTTGTTGCCGGGAGCTAGCCATTACCAATAAAAGGGACATTACATGAATAAGGTACACTTTAGTGTCCCATGACTTTTAAAAAGAAATAAAGCATTAGAGCCATAAATACATTTTGTGTTGTTTTTGTTGTTGTGTGGACTATTAGGGGATAGGGATATGATAGATATGTTAGTTAACCTAACATAAAATACCCAGTTTTAAACACATGCTACCTGTAATTTTGGCCTGCTCATCTCAGAGGTCTTGACCTTTTCGACTGTATCAATAGAGATTAATCTCGATTCAAACACCCACACAATCTCATCCCTAAATGACAACGATTCAGCCAAATCACACTGAAACATTTAAATCTGCATTCAGAGAAAGCAGTATGAAACAGCTTCACAGTCTTTTCAACCATGCAGTATCATTATTTCCATGTTACAAAAATTCAAATTATAACGGAAGTACTGGAATAAAAGTTTATAGTTCAGATAAAAACACTGATGTCTACGGTCTATCAAAATAGAGGTTACCTTTTGAAAGTAACTTTGTATTGATTACATCGTTACGCCACCAGGGGGCGACAAGGGACTGTTAAAAAGTGTTTGTCATTGAATCATTCATTCAAGAGATTTGTTCATGAAACAAGTGAAGCATTCATTCAAACCGATTTTTTTATGAATAATTCATTCAGAGTAATTAAACATTTTAAATAGACTGCAGCAAGTAACATTTTGTTAGAACCTGTAGTAAAATACATGTTATTTTGTTTAGTTGTCTGTTCAGAATCGTGGGAGAATCTTGATCTCTGTTTGAAACAAAAAAAAATTGTGATTCTCAATTTATCCAGAATTGTGCAGCTCTAGTATTTAACAAATTAAAGTGTTCAATAATAAAATGATTTAGACAATCTACTGAACTGATATTCAATTAATTATTTGTCATATATATATATATATATATATATATATACACTGCATTATCGTGCTGCAACTATCAGTTTGCATAACCAAAGAATTTCTGCACAAACTGTCAGAAACCGTCTCAGGGAAGCTCATCTGCATACTCGTCGTCCTCATCGGGGTCTCGACCTGACTGCAGTTCGTCATCGTAACCGACTTGAGTGGGCAAATGCTCACATTCGATGGCGTCCGGCACTTTGGAGAGGTGTTCTCTTCACGGATGAATCCCGGTTTTCACTGTACAGGGCAGATGGCAGACAGTGTGTATGGCGTCGTGTGGGTGAGCGGTTTGCTGATGTCAACGTTGTGGATCTAGTGGCCCACGGTGGCGGTGGGGTTATGGTACGGGCAGGCGTATGGTATGGGCAGGCGTATGTTATGGACAACGAACACAGGTGCATTTTATTGATGGCATTTTGAATGCACAGAGATACCGTGACGAGATCTTGAGGCCCATTGTTGTGCCATTCATCCACGACCATCACCTCATGTTGCAGCATGATAATGCACGGCCCCATGTTGCAAGGATCTGTACACAATTCTTGCATGGCCAGCATACTCACCGGACATGTCACCCATTGAGCATGTTTGGGATGCTCTGGATCGGCGTATACAACAGCGTGTTCTAGTTCCTGCCAATCCAGCAACTTCGCACAGCCATTGAAGAGGAGTGGACCAACATTCCACAGGCCACAATCAACAACCTGATCAACTCTATGCGAAGGAGATGTGTTGCACTGCGTGAGGCAAATGGTGGTCGCACCGGATATTGACTTTTTTTTTGGACCCCCCGGGACCCCCCCGGCCCGGACCCCCCCAATACAGTAAAACTGCACATTTTAGAGTGGCCTTTTATTGTGGCCAGCCTAAGGCACACCTGTGCAATAATCATGCAGTCTAATCAGCATCTTGATATGCCACACCTGTGAGGTGGATGGATTATCTCGGCAAAGGAGAAGTGCTCACTAACACAGATTTAGACAGATTTGTGAACAATCTTTGAGAGAAATAGTCCTTTTGTGTACATAGAAAAAGTCTTAGATCTTTGAGTTCAGCTCATGAAAAATGGGGGCAAAAACAAAAGTTTTGCGTTTATAATTTTGTTCAGTGTATATATATATATATATATATATATATACATACACCGATCAGACATAACATTGGTGAAGTGAATAACACTGATTATCTCTTCATCACAGCACCTGTTAGTCGATGGGATATATTAGGCAGCAAGTGAACATTTTGTCCTCAAAGTTGATGTGTTAGAATCAGGAAAAATGGGCAAGCGTAAGGATTTAGGCGAGTTTGAAAAGGGCCAAATTGTGATTGCTAGACGACTGGGTCAGAGCATCTCCAAAACTGCAGCTCTTGTGGGGTGTTCCCTGTCTGCAGTGGTCAGTATCTATCAAAAGTGGTCCAAGGAAGGAACAGTGGTGAACCGGCGACAGGGTCATGAGCGGCCAAGGCTCATTGATGCAGTGAATGCTTTAGATGCACTTCTTTATTAAGACACGCGCTTCACTGCATTTAGGTTTATCTGACTATACAGTGAGGAAGAACAGAAGCAAGACAATTCACAGAAAGACAGATTGTGTGCCAGCACTGTTTGCGGGAAAGTGACAGAGATTTGTATGTAATTCTATTGATCAGGCCCCACCCCCATTGATCTCTGGAGTGTCAGTGGTGGTCTGGATTAAGAAGAAAGTCTTTTAACCTGTATGGGGCATTACATCATCAAAGAGCTCCCCAGGCCTCATTGGCCAAATATGGTACAGGTAACTGGATTTGGGAGGGGAAATGACTCAATTTCAGGAACATCATTTGGAGAAGTAAATGAGCTTTATTCTTTTGATTTCATCTGCGCATGCTCAAGTGTTCTTCTGCTACAGATTTGCTTTGGTTCTTGCATTCTTTAAGAGAAAGTCTTGGGACGTGACCTACATCTCTATATTTTAAGTTCTCCTTATTTGTACATTTCCCAAAATTAAATAATTTCTGTAAATATATTGGTCAAATGCTGTTTTCAGTGACGGGCTAATGATTAGTGGCTGGTTTGTGTGTGCAATTTCATAAACCCTGCATGGAAGACTTGCTGAATGTATGTAAGCAGTAGTTTTATAGAATGGAAAATTTTAAATATAACAAATTAGTAGAACCAATGAATTATGAATAATGTACTGCCATTGTGAGAATAACATGTAATCAATAGAAAAGTTTATGAGTATTTAAAAATTTAACCTAATTACAAGTACTTAATTTTTGGAATCTGATTATTTAATGCAGATTGCATGTAATCACTTACTACCAAGCACTGTTTGCAGGTAAATACAAAATCACACATAATCCTATAAGCAAAGTGGAAAATACAGGCGTGCTTAATGTTTTCTTGTTTACTTGGTTTAAGCCTCAAACAAAACTCTTGAATATCTATTATGTGATGGCATTAATCGCACAAATTTTGAATAATCCATGGAGTTCCTGAAGTGCGTAAAGTAACAATCTAGGGCAGATTAGAGATGATTTATATCGAGCTAATCAAGGTCTTTAGCTTTGCTAGAAACTTCAAGGCAGGTGTGTTGGGACAGGCTGGAGCTAAACTTTGCCCACCAGGAGCAGGATTAGACACCCCAGGTCTAGGGTTGATTAAATGGCCTACTTAATGTCGCTTGTGCTTGTTCACAAGACTGCAGGGTGTCTCTTGTGTCATTTTATGAATCAGAATGGTGCTCACAAGCACTTTTCAGTTGCTATACAGTGGGGAGAACAAGTATTTGATACACTGCCGATTTTGCAGGTTTTCCTACTTACAAAGCATGTAGAAGTCTGTAATTTTTATCCTAGGTACACTTCAACTGTGAGAGACGGAATCTAAAACAAAAATCCAGAAAATCACATTGTATGATTTTTAAATAATTAATTTGCATTTTATTGCATGACATAAGTATTTGATCACATACCAACGGAAAATGGAAGAAGTTCAAGATGACGGTCAATCTCCCTCGGTCTGGGGCACCATGCAAGATCTCACCTCGTGGGGCATCAACGATCATGAGGAAGGTGAGGGATCAGCCCAGAACTACATGGCAGGACCTGGTCAATGACCTGAAGAGAGCTGGGACCACAGTCTCAAAGAAAACCATTAGTAACACACTACGCCGTCATGGATTAAAATCCTGCAGCGCACGCAAGGTCCCCCTGCTCAAGCCAGCGCATGTCCAGGCCCATCTGAAGTTTGCCAATGACCATCTGGATGATCCAGAGGAGGAATGGGAGAAGGTCATGTGGTCTGATGAGACAAAAATAGAGCTTTTTGGTCTAAACTCCACTCGCCGTGTTTAGAGGAAGAAGAAGGATGAGTACAACCCCAAGAACACCATCCCAACCGTGACGCATGGAGGTGGAAACATCATTCTTTGGGGATGCTTTTCTGCAAAGGGGACAGGACGACTGCACCGTATTGAGGGGAGGATGGATGGGGCCATGTATCGTGAGATCTTGGCCAACAACCTCCTTCCCTCAGTAAGAGCATTGAAGATGGGTCGTGGCTGGGTCTTCCAGCATGACAACGACCCAAAACACACAGCCAGGGCAACTAAGGAGTGGCTCCGTAAGAAGCATCTCAAGGTCCTGGAGTGGCCTAGCCAGTCTCCAGACCTGAACCCAATAGAAAATCTTTGGAGGGAGCTGAAAGTCCATATTGCCCAGCGACAGCCCCGAAACCTGAAGGATCTGGAGAAGGTCTGTATGGAGGAGTGGGCCAAAATCCCTGCTGCAGTGTGTGAAAACCTGGTCAAGAACTACAGGAAACGTATGATCTCTGTAATTGCAAACAAAGGTTTCTGTACCAAATATTAAGTTCTGCTTTTCTGATGTATCAAATACTTATGTCATGCAATAAAATGCAAATTAATTACTTAAAAATCATACAATGTGATTTTCTGGATTTTTCTGGACTTCTACATGCTTTGTAAGTGGGCAAACCTGCAAAATCGGCAGTGTATCAAATACTTGTTTTCCCCACTGTATATGTGCCCCCAATGTGCCCTTTTGACGAGTCTATACTTCATGGTGTACTACTACCCGACACACATGTGAAGGATCATAAGGGCTAAGGTTGGGGCCAAAGCACCTTGACTCCTGGAAATACCAGCCAAGGTTTGTGGTGGTGTGATTTTTCTGAGGTTGAGACTGCCAGGTGCTGGTTTCAATGTGTGCAACATAAACGTGTACATTTTTACATGGACGTTTTGGTTTCATTGAGTGTGTTAGCATTGGTGAAGCTTCTATTCAAACACACACAAACAAACAGTGTTTCAGGCTCCAACCATCCATATCAGCTAGATTTCTCATGCCTTTGCTCTTGTATTGACCCACATGAGACTCGAGATCGAAAGCTCTAGATAGAGAAAATGTGGAGATATAGCAAGAAAGAGAGAGAGAAAGGTTGAGAATGAGGAGAAGGAGAGAAAAAGGAGAGAAAAGACAGAAGGTAGCTCTCAGCTGTTCACTTGTACTTAAGAAGTGCATTTACTTTCCATTGATTTCCAATGGTTTAGTCAATTTCCTGTCACTTTTCATTGCAAGTACATGGGATCTCAGTTTAGCGGCTTACAGGAAAACAGAGAAAGTCCAGAGGGGAAAGTATAGCAGGGTTTGAGTCGACAAACTGTCTGGCCCAGGATCATTCCTCATTCCTCTCAAGCAGGTATACATGCACTGTATAGATACATGGCATGTCATGATGACATTTTGATGTGGCATTCAAGCTAAAATCAAGCCATTTAGAGCATTAAAAATCTCGTTGATATGGCTGTCATCAGCAAAAGCACAATTAGTCAGTAATTTGTCAAATTTATGGTGTTCATTAAAAAAATTCCAAGCCATGGTTGGACACCCACAGGATGTGAAATAGGAAGGACGAGAAAGGAATTTTGCTAAATTGAAATTCAAATAACTTCAAGACAAGCACATAAAGGAAATTTATATATGCGCGATATAAACTTTTTTTCCCATAATTGCGAGTTTATATCTCACAATTCAGACTTCACAACTCGCAATTGTGAGTTTATATCTCAAAATTTCTTGCCATTTCAAATTTATAACTTGTAATTCTGACTCTTTCCTCAGAATTGTGAGATATAAACTTGCAATTGCCAGTTATAATCTGAATTATGAGATATAAACAAATTGCAAGGAAAAAAAAAAAGAATTCTAAGTTAAATGTTGCAATTATATATATATATATATATTTATTTATTTATTTATTTATTTATTTTTCATGGTGGAAATAAGCTTTTATTTATTTCTCTAAGTCCACACTTTCAAAACAACTAGTAACACAGACATCAATATAGATTTTAATTTTGCAAAACACATCAAACAAGACAAGCAGGTTGATACGGAAAATACATCACTTAAAAAACCTTAAACCCATAGAAATAATTAAATACTGCTAATTGCTAACAAATCAAACCTGAAAAATTGTATATATATATATATATATTGTTAGAAGCATGAAGCAATAGTGGTTTAAAATTGTGTATGATTTGATTTTTTAAGTAAAATTATGACACTAAAACAACCAAGCAAAAATTGACAAGGAAGACATTTTACTGAACCCGTTTAAAAATATATGCCTGTGTGTTGTCGGTGCGCTGCATTCCTTCCTGTCTTCTCTCGGAAAATAATCTGCTCACATTGAACATTAATCCTCACTTATTTTCTCTCTCTGTGCTGGACCCTTTATTACTTGCAGGTGAGAAAAGCCCTGTCTCGCTCACAGGCAGACATGGATTTGGGAGGGGTGTAAGGTGGGAGAAATAGCCTTTGTTTGGCATTGTGCTAGATTTAGAAAGAGACAATCAAACTTTGTTCTCTGAAGAGCTGAAAAAAGAGGAAAGAGGGGAAAATGTAACAAAAATACTTGAATGAAACAGTGCTGGATAAGACAGAGGCCCTGTTTACACCTGGTATTAAGATGCATTTTAGTCGATTGGATCACAAGTAGACAAGGGAGACACATTCCCGTTTACACCTGGTGTTTTAATCCGTCTCTTATCTTCACTTTCAACCATATCTGTCTGGATTTCTTCGAAGAGAGGGTCTATGGGCGGGTAAATTTATGGGTTTTTTCAGATCTTTCAATCTAATGGACAAATTAATCTTTCGCAATTTGCATATGAACTCGCCCAGAGACAACAGAAAAACACACAGAGAGCAGCAGCTTTCGTTTCTGCTCTGACAGCCGTAAGACCACGATGAACACTGTGAGTGTGTGTTAGAAATCAGGAATGGTGAGAGAACATTGTGCTTGGTTTGTTTTTCGTCTTCGAATTAGCGCACATCCCTTTAGGTAACGCATTAGGTCAGTAGGCGGAGAGTAGATGTTTGTGGCTGTTTGAACACATTCGACCACATGAGTGTTCACACTATGAAAGCAATCCGGTCTAATGCGTTTTCCACTACCTCTGTAAGTGGTCAAAAGTGGACAAGCTCAAAATGTTTTAGACCCTGTTTACACCTGTATTTAGCGTCGTCCACTTGTGATCCGATCGACCAAAACGCATCTTAATACCAGGAGTAAACGGGGCCAGAGATTGGTTGGCTTTTACAAGCTGAAGTGTTCTCAGGGTAACACAGCTATATGTGCTCGAGCTGGACAGGATGTTTTTTATTAATATTATTTTCAGAAATGTTGAAAAAAAAATTATCTTCATCCTTTTTTTTTATTTTCACCCTTTATAATAACATTTTTGCCTCCACTTGTAAATTTGAAATGGTCCTGCGATGAGACTTTTTCCTGAACAGTATCCCATTCTGTCTTCAGCACTGTGTTTCGTCTCTCGTCTGTGATCACTCCCCCAGCACTTCTGTTTTTACAGCCATTTCAACACCATCTTGACTACTCATAATTCAACTTAATTTCTCCCCTAATTCATCCCACAGAGCACAGATTTTCAGTATGAGAAGTGGCCTTTTCTCACCAGTGATTTAAAAAAGCAATATGGTATGAGAAGCTGTGCTATAATGCAGGGCCGTAACCACCATAGACATTGAGGGGGACAATAATTAGAAATGCCCCCCTATATTTGATATTGTTGATGCTGCTCTGCTGCACTACATTATGCACTGCTGTTATTTGTGTGAAGATGACAAAAAGTTTTAAATGTTAAATGTTTAGGCTGGTCTGCCTCAGCGGTCTAACAGTGCTCGTGAGATGGCCAATCAAATCCAAGAAGGCGAGGCTTAGGGCTCATTCACACAGAACACGTTTTTGCTTTGAATGAAAGCTTTTGCTTTTGAGATGCGGGCAGTAGAATGGGAGACGCGTTTTTTTTAAAGCTGAACTGATGCGCAAGATGCTGCAAAAGATGCGAGCGCAACTGTTATACATAAGGGCTGTGCACAGGGGGGTGGCCCGGTGGCTAGAGCCACTGCCCCTCTGCCCTCATCAGCTGAGGTGCCCCCTCACTACCTATCCCCGCTAAAAGTGTTCTGTTTTCCCTCCGCTAAAGATCCACCGATTCCGCGAATCCGTTCCGTGTTTTCCCGCTCGCTCCCCAGCGTCACTCTATCTGGAAAGCGGAGACGACAGTTCCAGAATGTTGTCGCATTAACAGTATGCATTACAATCCGCAGAATTAGTAATTTGGTAGTTTGTTTTTGTATTTCTGTCGGTAATATTTTGCTCCTGGTCTTCTAATAGTGCTAACAACTTGTACAAAATCCACGTTCCTGGAAGAGAATTAGAATTCTTGTCTAATCAAATTTTTGTACCCGATCTGATCTAATATAAATAACACCAAATTTGCTGTTGATGGCACACGTTGTAGAAATATATATATATAATATAATTTCATAAAATAACCCATAAACTGTTACAGAATGTATAAATTACTTTTGATATAATTCTTATTACTATTTATATATCTTTTAAAGTGTCATTCATGTAAAATACTAAATAAAATATTCTACTTAATTTTATTTTGACAATTTAGTAGAATAATTGAATAACCGATAACAGAAAAATCTGAATCCCAGTAAAAGAGATTCATCTGAAAGGTAAAATTAGATCAAAACTGTTTTGATTGACTAAATCTCACAAATGTTGATATTCAGATGAAATGACAAAATTAAAAATAGCATAGCCATTCATCAAAAGTGCTGAGATGAGATTTTGTGTCATCTATGGCAGTGGTTTTCAAACCTGTCCTGGAGGCACCCCAGCCCTGCACATTTTGTGTTTCTCCCTCATTTATCACACTGATTCAACTCATCAGCTCGTTAGTAGAGACTGCAAGAACTAGGCTGAATCCGGAATCGCTCCCTAAACCCTCAATCACTATTCCCTACTTTAGTCCACTAATACAGTTCACTTGAAGGAGTGAATGAAAACAAGTGAGCGAATTCAGACAGCCGCTGTGTGTACATCGGTTGTACACTCGTTATTGCGGTGCAATGTGGGATAGAATGAGAGCACTCAACAACGTCCACTATGGTTTCGGACACCACTACAAATGGCTGTCCCCTGTATAGGGGGCGATTTCGGTCTCAGCCCTAAATTGGGTGTGTCTGATAAGGGAGACATACAAAATGTGCAGGGCTGGGGTGCCTCCAGGACAGGTTTGAAAACCACTGATCTATGGTCTGATCTATTAAATTAGGGCTCAGAGAGTGAGGGAGAGCCCACTGAGCATCAGCCAAATCAGACAGTTACAGGCTGTCAGTAAAGGAGTAGTAAGAGTGAGAAGGATCATTTGTATTGACAAGCACCCTGTCCTTGCCCCCAACCCCACCCCAGTGCCCCTTTTTTTGGTTTGGGCCACTGCCCCTCAAAATATCTGTGCATGGCCCTGTTATACATGTCGGTCTAGTGCATGTTTACATAGAAAAAAAATGGAAAAGGAATGGAAAAACGTGTTCTGTGTGAACAGCCCCTTACTCTTCACAGAAGACGAATGCGAATTTCAACGCGATGCTTTAGCTTTAGCAGTGAAAGAGTGTAATTTTAACAGTAAAAGAATTTAAAAACTACTGTATATATTCCAGTACTATATACAGTGATAAACTATACTAGATCTAACAGGAAATTACATATACTTTTACAGTAAAATACACTTTTTGGAAATAAAACATATGAATGACCATTTAATTTACTGTGAAAATCTACACTATATTGCCAAAAGTTTTAAGACGTCTGCCTTTACATGCACATGAACTTTAATGACATCCCATTCTTATCCGTAGGGTTTAATATGGATTTGGCCCACCCTTTGCAGCTTTAACAGCTTCAACTCTTCTGGGAAGGCTTTCCACAAGGTTTAGGAGTATGTTTATGGGAATTTTTGACCATTCTTCTAGAAGCGCATTTGTGAGGTCAGGCACTGATGTTGGATGAGAAGGCCTGGCTCGCAGTCTCCGCTCTAATTCATCCCAAAGGTGTTCTATCGGGTTGAGGTCAGGACTCTGTGCAGGCCAGTCAAGTTCCTCCACACCAAACTTGCTCATCCATGTCTTTATGGACCTTGCTTTGTGCACTGGTGCACAGTCATGTTAGAACAGGAAGGGGCCATCCCCATCCCCAAACTGTTCCCATAAAGTCGGAGCATGAAATTGTCCAAAATGATTGGTATGCTGAAGCATTAAGAGTTCCTTTCACTGGAACTAAGGGGCCAAGCCCAACCCCTGAAAAACAACCCCACACCATAATCCCCCCTCCACCAAATTTTACACTTGGCACAATGCAGTCAGGTAAGTACCGTTCTCCTGGCGACCGCCAAACCCAGACTCGTCCATGGGATTGCCAGACAGAGAAGCGTGATTGGTCACTCCAGAGAACACGTCTCCACTGCTGTAGAGTCCAGTGGCGGCGTGCTTTACACCACTGCATCCGACGCTTTGCATTGCACTTGGTGATGTAAGGCTTGGATGCAGCTGCTCGGCCATGGAAACCCATTCCATGAAGCTCTCTACACACTGTTCTTGAGCTAATCTGAAGGCCACATGAGGTTTGGAGGTCTGTAGCTATTGACTCTGCAGAAAGTTGGCGACTTCTGCACACTGTGCGCCTCAGCATGTGCTGACCCCGCTCTGTGATTTTACGTGGCCTACCACATCGTGGCTGAGTTGCTGTTGTTCCCAAATGCTTCCACTTTGTTATAATACCACTAACAGTTGACCGTAGAATATTTAGTAGTGAGGAAATTTCACGAATGGACTTATTGCACAGGTGGCAACCTATCACGGTACCACGCTTGAATTCACTGAGCTCCTGAGAGCGACCCATTCTTTCACAAATGTTTGTAGAAGCAGCCTGCATGCTTAGGTGCTTGATTTTATACTCCTGTGGCCATGGAAGTGATTGGAACACCTGAATTCAGTGATTTGGAAGAGTGTCCCAATACTTTTGGCAATATAGTGTATATCATATTGCGCAGAATGAAGCTTTACACTAAACTACTATAACAAATAAGGTAAAAAAAAAAGTAATAAAAAAAGGTATGGATGCTTGTTTCTGCAACTGAATAAAAAATAAAAAAGGTAATTGCGAGTTTATATCTTGCAATTCTGACTTTTTTTTGAGAAAAAGGTCAGAATTGTGAGAATATATATATATATCACAATTCTGACTTTATAACTCACAATTGCGAGGTTATATCATGCAATTCTGAGAAAAAAAAGTCAAAATTGTGAGATGTAAACTCGCAATTGCGAGAATAAAAGAATTGTGAGATAAAAAGTTGCAATTCCCTTTTTTATTTTGTGGTGGAAACAAGCTTCCATAAAAAAACGGTGACATCAAAGATGAAATTAAAATTTTTATATCGATTTAGTAAATTGTGGCCACAATTTAATAATTTGTTCAGTCATTTTAGTTAAATTGTGGCAACAAATTAAGAATTTGTTCCCAAGACTTATTAATTAGTTCCCTCGTTTTGATGCAGCTAATTGTTAGGTATTATCAAATTATTATAAAGTGGCAACGATTTAGTAAAACAAGGAAACAAATTATTATATTATGCGCGCAATTTACTTAAAACGAAGGAACGAATTAGTAAAACGTGCTGACGTATTAGTAAGTCGTAGGAATGAATTGTTAATTCATGGCCACGATATAGGCTACATATTTTTTCCCACATGTCAGGTGTGGGTCTCCATACTTTTGAAAGGCTGTCAATGGAGAAAGATGCTTCTTGAGCACAAATGGTGTAGTTACAGCATCTACCAGCAGAGGCTAACTAGACCATATCAACCAGCGAAACCGTGAGTCCTTGATGTTCACAATACATCACAGCCTCAAGTGACTTTTTGTGTTACTATATGGTGAATTTTAGCACAACTAGACTTCTGTACTGACCAATCAGAATACAAGGCCGGAGCTAGCTGTGATAAAATAAACAATCTCATTCACTCACATTGTGTCTAGGTCACTGTGACAGTTAGATCATGTTCTGCTGTGTGTGAGTCACTGTGGTGTGAAGTATTCTGATTGCTGTTAATCTGTTTGCTTGTTCAACCATATCTCCATTTAAATGAGAGCAATATTCAGCGATAAAGACACCACAGCTAAGCTCAAGAGGACAGCCAGCAGCTTGAAAATTATACAGCACTAGAATAAAACACTTCTGAATGAGGGCTACTTCATTTTTGAATCTCATTCAAGTTTGGAATGTGACTTTTATTTTTCTCACGAAGCAATAGTATCTCAATTCTATAGTTTAAATTAGGGCAGTCAACTTTAGGATGTTCACTAACAGTAGTGTAGTTAATTAAAAATAAAATAAAATGTATCAATTAATCATGCCCCTTGACCTGTACGTAAAAAATCCATAACAAGGTTTTTGTCATATTTACACATAATTTGATTAAAATTATATGCATTTAATAAATTAATAGCCTTAGTTTGAACAGAAATGCCAATGGACATATAAATCAGTTTGGCCCTACAGCTGTACAACACCATACACACACACAAAAAAAAAAAAAAAATGATTTTTTTTTTTCAAGATTTACGCATTTCAAGTAATAGTAAAATTCCATCAAATTGAATTGAATAATCCTTACATATTATTCATATTATGAATTAAGAATTTTAAATGAGTAAAAAAAACTACAGCTTAATAAAACATTTTTTATAAATCTTAAACTTAAATTTAATAATATTTTCATTTTTTAATTTATGAATTTGAATCACACTAAATGGTCAATTCCCAAAGTTTTATAAGCTCTAGCTTTTTCTTTAATTCAGAATATTTTAGGCTTACATTTTTTAGTGTAGTACAGTTTTTGTTGTTACAGTTAAAGAAAAATAATTAAATTAATTGATCTTTTTCAGAATATTTTTATTTTATTGTTTATTTATTTATTTTATTTCATTTTATTTTATGACCGTAACAATAACCATAGCATCTATTTGGGTGAAAACTACAGTTACAGTGGTACATTTCTGTAAGGGTAGACATTTTTGTCTATTTATCGACCTGTCGCCTAATATTTTTCCTATGAAAGTCAATGATGAATTTAAGTTCTCGATTTGAAACCAGCATCAAGTTAAATGTATACTTCATGAAGCTCAGCTATATAGGATGAATATTTTATCTCCTTATTTTTCACTGGATTCCTCAATGGTTCCTGCAAGACACCGACAGACTAGCGGCTTTGAAGGATGAGAGAGAGATGACAGAGGTCTCTCTGGAAAAAGCAATTATTCTGAGACATGCTGACTCCATTTTGTAATCTACAGATCCACCTTCAATCTCTGAAGGCTTGGGTGGAGGCAGCAGACAAGGTGTCTCCCCTCCCCTGAAGCCCTCCTCTCCTCTGCCTGCTTTCACACAGGAATGGAACACGCTGATTATTCTCACAAAAATAAAACACAATTTTTGCACACAGATTGTGTGTGTGTGTGCGTAGAGAGACACACGGATGTTCTGTCTTTTCCTCACTACTCTCCCACATGTGGAATGGAATGACATTAGATGCCGGTGCGTGTTTGTGTTCTAGCGACATGTAACAGGGGACTATGGTCTCCATGGCAACAGCAAAGGCTCAATACATCATACCTCGTTACAGTAGTCAAGCGGGGACGTTTGGTCAAAAATTAATAAATCGAAAGGAAAAATTGGATGGATTGCTCAGTATCTGTTACAGAAAACTGATTACCCTGCATTTTACCTTTTTTTCCCCCCCAATTATTTCAGATTGTTACTATACAAATCCAGCTAAAACCAGCTTACACATCCTGAATTTGCCGAGTTAGAAGCGTTCCTGGGTCAATATTTTGTTGATACTGCAACAACATTCCTGTCCGAAAACGTAATCCTAACCATATCCCTGCCCTTAAACCTAACCCTATCCATAAGTTATCCCTAAAATCAGGGGGAAATGATAGGTGAATGCCTAGGGTAAGACATTGCTAATTCTACAGAAAAAACAACAGCTAGCATTTAAACAGCCGAAACACCAAGGATCCTGAGGTACGTTACTGATGATGTGTTTCCTAGATGAGGTTTTAGGGGACAGAGACTGAGCTAGCCCTGTACCTGAAACAAACACTAAACCTACCCCTTACAGGGATATTTGATTCAGGATAACCCTAACATGGTTAACTTATCCATAAAATCAGAGAGAATAGGTGAACAACACTGATGTAGAAGCACCTAACCCTGGTTATAAGCCTAAACTTGACATAAACTGTAAACTTGTCCCTCAAATCTGATTGGTTGATTGGAATGTTGTGCAGGATCAACAAAGATGTTGATCCAGGAACATGTTGCACTTGGTGAAATCACGTTCAACACACCCCATGCTTGGGACGGTAGACAAGCAACAAACCTGCTAAAAGCCAGCTTGACAACGAATGCTCTGGATTCAATTCAAGAAAAGCTCAATCAATTGCATTTGTGGCATAATGCTGATAACCAAAGAGTCACTTGCACAATCATTTGCATCAATTGTTTTGCGCCATCATTTTGGTTCTTTGTATCAATTATTCATCGCCAGACATTATGGAAATATTCCTAAACTACAGAGAACAAGTATTTGATACACTGCCAATTTTGCAGGTTTACAAAGCATGTAGAAGTCTGTAATTTTTATCATAGGTACTCTTCAACTGTGAGAGATGGAATCTAAAACAAAAATCCAGAAAATCACATTGTATGATTTTTAAATAATTAACTTGCATTTTATTGCATGACATAAGTATTTGATCACCTACCAACCAGTAAGAATTCCGGCTCTCACAGACCTGTTAGTTTCTCTTTAAGAAGCCCTCCTGTTCTCCACTCATTACCTGTATTAACTGCACCTGTTTGAACTTGTTACCTGTATAAAAGACACCTGTCCACACACTCAATCAAACAGGCTCCAACCTCTCCACAATGGCCAAGACCAGAGAGCTGTGTAAGAACATCAGGGATAAAATTGTAGACCTGCACAAGGCTGGGATGGACTACAGGACAATAGGCAAGCAGCTTGGTGAGAAGGCAACAACTGTTGGCGCAATTATTAGAAAATGGAAGAAGTTCAAGATGACGGTCAGTCTCCCTCGGTCTGGGGCACCATGCAAGATCTCACCTCGTAGAGGACATCAATGATCATGAGGAAGGTGAGAGATCAGCCCAGAACTACACGGCAGGAACTGGTCAATGACCTGAAGAGAGCTGGGACCACAGTCTCAAAGAAAACCATTAGTAACACACTACGCCGTCATGGATTAAAATTCTGCAGCGCACGCAAGGTCCCCCTGCTCAAGCCAGCGCATGTCCAGGCCCGTCTGAAGTTTGCCAATGACCATCTGGATGATCCAGAGGAGGAATGGGAGAAGGTCATGTGGTCTGATGAGACAAAAATAGAGCTTTTTGGTCTAAACTCCACTCGCTGTGTTTGGAGGAAGAAGAAGGATGAGTATAACCCCAAGAACACCATCCCAACCATGAAGCATGGAGGTGGAAACATCATTCTTTGGGGATGCTTTTCTGCAATTGGGACAGGACGACTGCACCGTATTGAGGGGAGGATGGATGGGCCATGTATCGCGAGATCTTGGCCAACAACCTCCTTCCCTCAGTAAGAGCATTGAAGATGGGTCGTGGCTGGGTCTTCCAGGATGACAACAACCCGAAACACACAGCCAGGGCAACTAAGGAGTGGCTCCGTAAGAAGCATCTCAAGGTCCTGGAGTGGCCTAGCCAGTCTCCAGACCTGAACCCAAAAGAAAATCTTTGGAGGGAGCTGAAAGTCCGTATTGCCCAGCGATAGCCTCAAAACCTGAAGGATCTGGAGAAGGTCTGTATGGAGGAGTGGGCCAAAATCCCTGCTGCAGTGTGTGCAAACCTGGTCAAGAACTACACGAAACGTATGATCTCTGTAATTGCAAACAAAGGTTTCTGTACCAAATATTAAGTTCTGCTTTTCTGATGTATCAAATACTTATGTCATGCAATAAAATGCAAATTAATTACTTAAAAATCATACAATGTGATTTTCTGGATTTTTGTTTTAGATTCCGTCACTCACAGTTGAAGTGTACATATGATAAAAATTACAGACTTCTGCATGCTTTGTAAGTGGGCAAACCTGCAAAATCGGCAGTGTATCAAATACTTGTTCTCCCCACTGTACATTCTATGTTCAGAAAGTGATTCCAGTTAAGTGATTCTAGTCTCAGTTAAGCGCAAGTGCTCAAAAATTGCAAAAGCAAACACCTTCGATTCAGCATCTACCTGCTAATGCACTCACATTCATGTAAAGTAGCCTTGTTGACAAGTTTCAACCTACAATGGCCTGTAGATGGCGATATCACTTCTTTTGTAGCAGAAATAAACTGCTGCAGAAAAAGTTAGGTGTCATGCATGCCACACAAGTCCTGCCCTGCGTCCCAATGTCCATACGATCCATCCTAAATAGTATGTGAGATTAAAATAAGTGTGTCCCAAAGCATAGTATGTTGCAAAGAGTATGTCAAAAGTCCCCGGATGGTCTACTATATCCAGTAGATTTTCGAAGTGTGGATCCGTGCACAGTATAAAGGCTAATATTGCCCACAACTCATTGAGCTTTGGAGGAGGATTCGGTTCAGAACTACAAACATGAGTAAAAAATGTTAAAAAATACAAAACATGGCGGATATGTGCGACCGACGGTGAGAGGTTTGGATAAAGGTTTAAGTGACTAATAATCAAAGTTTAACCTGATAAAAATATTTATTTAATGTTATCCGTGTTATATTTCGTCTGCAATAACAATGTGGACTTTTATAAAGATCCGTTTGGCCATTAACTTTTAAATGCATCATTATGCATTAATATGTGGAGAGTTCTCCGCATGTAAGACCCGCGACTGCAGATCAACGTGCTACTGCATTTCTCTCCGATTTGAAATGAAATGAAATGTGGAGGATTTTAACTGTGACAAGATGATTGACAGGCCAGGGCAACCGTTAAAGACGAAATTGTATGACGTGATAGTACCCAAAGCTTGTCTGCTCTTCTGCTACACACTCAAAACTATGTACTTTTTCTTTACTAAAAGAGTACATACTTTTAGGGCGTAGTATAAGTAAGCGAATTGGGACGCAGCACTGAAAAGTAAAGCTAAAGCATTTCGATCGTCCCCTAGTGGTTGGCTGCAGTATAGGTCTTAAACCCCGCCCTCTCCATGTAATCGAATGGGACGCGAGCCAAAATAAAAAATCCAATTACACTTCAAATTATTTTTCCCGAAGATGGTTTCTGTCATTTTAGGTAGTTCTCATCACGCAGACGTATGTTCAAGTGTTCGTTTTCCTAATACGTTTGGTTTTAGTTTAGTTATTTGATGCTATAAAAATGGCTTGTAACATTGTGATTGACAGCTGTGCTTGCGACTTTGTCTGTGGGAGTGTGGGCAGGACCTTGATGCTGTGGTTCCACCTCAGGATCACTACTACGCAGACTCGGGCTCCGAATGACGCGATCGGCAACAACAATTACTGGGATATTTTGGCCTCATTTTTCTACAGCAGAAGAAAGTGGAGACACGCTGTCCATCTTTTTTTACAGTCTACGGTGCCATGCATTACTCATTACAGATGTATTGGAGTAAAGAGTACATATACTTATTCAAAAATGTAGTCAAGTAGATAGTAAAAGTTGCTAATATCTCTGATACTCAGTTACATTATAAAGTAGCCAAAAAGATAGTTAAGTACGGTAACTAATCACATTCAAATACTTTACACCACTGTTCTGTGGTAATCAACATTATGCCACAAATGCTGTTTATTGAGCATTTCTTGTATCGAACTGAGATCAGTTTCATTTCTGCCTCATACAGAATGTCAGAAAGCATGTCTGTGTGTATTTTACAGAGAAAATTCCTCAGATGTTCTCAGTGACTAGAAAGGGAATGCAAGGCTGAAATGGTGGTGGCACTAGTGAGGAAAGCATCAAGCATCAAAAGCTTTTATCTCCACATAATAAAACTAACGTACACAATATAATCCTTTCATTCAGGCAGGAAACGACATCACTGCTCTCCAACACCTCATACAAATCCAACACATCTGTGTTCACGAGACACTTACACATTTACAGTCTCCTAGATTGTAATATGAGGCAATTTCCTTGTTAAGTGATTATCATCAGATAAGCAGGGAACAAGATTAGTTTTGTGCAGCGTCTATCTTTCATTGGAGAGAAAACTTTTTAATATGTGTTTCCTCAGGTCAAATGTTCCTTCTTTCTGCTGTTCGTTTCAAAATACTTAGTTTGATTGATGTTTAATAGGAAAATGTGTATCTGAATCCCATAGTGATCTTAAAAATAATGATTTCAGAAATTCCTTGAAGGCACAACAAGGTGGAAAAGGATTCAGAAAATATCTTTGGTAATAGTTCAAGCCACATTTTTCAAGCATATGTAACACAAGGAACTCGTGATGATTTGCATACGCATGTCGTTTTTATGTATGTTGACCTTTTGCAAAACGCCGACATAAATGGCAAGTGCTGGATTTGTGTGAGGATCATGGCACTGAATCTTTGAAAGATATTGAGAGGTTTGTTTGACGTAAACAAACACATTAGCAATAGTAAACTTTTTATTTTATTCCATCTGTATGTCATTTATTCACTGCTGAGCCTAATATGCTGTTGGTCCTCCGCATGCTGCCAAAACAGCGCCGACCCACTAAGGCATGGACTCTACAAGACCCTTGAAGGTGTGTTGTGGTCTCTGGCACCAAGACATTGGAAGCAGATCCTTCAAGTCCTGTATGTCGCGAGGTGGAGCCGCCGTGGATCTTGTGGAATCTCAGATCTTGTGCTCAATTGGATTGAGATCTGGAATTTGGAAGCCAGGGCAACAACTTGAATTCTTCATCTTGTTCCTCAAACCATTCCCTGAACAATGTGTGCAGTGTGGCAAGGTGCATTATCCTGCTAAAAGAGACCACTTCCACCAGGGAACACCATTGTCATGAAGGGGTGTACCTGGTCTGCAACAATGTTTAGGTAGGTGGCACGTGTCAAATTTACGACCAAACTGAATAACCGGACACAGGCTTTCCCAGCAGAACATTGCCCAGAGCGTCACTCTCTCCACTGGCTTGTCGTCGTCCCAAAGTGCATTCTGGTGCCATCACTTCCCCACGTAAATGGCACACACGTACATGGCCGTCCATGTGGTGTAAAAGAAAATGGGATATCCAACACGTTGATTAAGAGAACTGATGGTTTGCTTGCCATCTAATGTACCCAGACCTTTATATGTGGCCTTGATAGGAGATGATTAATGATATTCACTTCACCTGTGACTGGTCATAATGTTTTGGCTCAGTGTATGTTAAAAATGTTATTTGTTACTACAGAGATACCCTTGAATAGCCATAAAATAGATTGCAAATAAAATTAAATTGCAGTCAGATGATGTAGTTACAACATTTATCAACAGGTGACCCAGCGATGGATCAATGTAACCCAATGTTGGGTAGTCTGTACCAAACCGGTTAAAACTGGATCAATTTGTCAACGTTCATTTTGATTTCTGTTCTTCTGAGAGAAAACTTCCTGAGGATAAATTTCTGAATGAAATTAAGGTTTGTATTACATTGTATTCCTATCAGATTATTAATGTACAAAGAGGAAATGTCTGTAGTCTCACATTTTGCCTTTTTTGATTATGTACATCGCAGCTAACGTCTGCTTGGAACGCTAAACGAACAACGTGCCTGTGCCACCATGGAAGTTTCACGGCTGCCAAATTAATGCTTGACCAGGGCTAAAACACAACGCGACATTGCTGTTTTGTGTAACAAAGTTGCCGTGCGCTCCACTGACTACAATAGGAGCGCTATTGATCTAGTGCGCAAGCGTCGCAGCTGTGGTCGTGCCATGTGTTTGACGGGATGAAGGTAAAGCTGTTTTTGATGTAACTTTTCAAAAATGAATATATAAGATTGTCATTTAATGAACTGGAACAGCCTACTGATACCAGTTTACTTCCCACAGATTCCCATTGGCTGCTCTTGATGCTCCTGTCACATCCTGAAACGTTACTAAATGTTTTTGAGTATTATATGATTGTAAAAGACTGACTTGCCACTGAAAAAAAAATATTGTATATATATATATATATATAAATTTTAGAGTGCTTTTCTATTATTTAAAATGAAAAACCTTCAATATCAAATTGACTGACCCAGCACTGTCAAAAAACAACCCAGCAAATGGGTTAATGTATAAAACCCAACAAGCTGGGTAAAAATAACCCAGCATGTGTTCTGTCCAATATGTACCCAGCACTGGGTTGCCAAATAACCCAGAAATGTTTGTTTTTAACCCAGCATTTTTTAGAGTGTATGAGTAGTGAGTAGTGAACTAGCAGTAGTGAGTAGCAAACTGTGGACACACACACCCGGAGGAGTGGGCGGACATTTTCGCTGTGGCACCCAGGGAGCGATTGGGGGTTATGTACCTTGCTCAAAGGCACCTCAGTCATTTCCTGGTGGTATTGAGAATCGAACCAGCAACCTTTGGGTTACTAACCTGACTCCCTAACCTTACTGCCCCCAGGCAGTCTTTTCATTAGCATATTGACATATTTCCATGTATACAGTAGTATGTACTCTATTAGAAAATGTAAATGTTCTAATCAGACACCAAATAACATCCCTTGGAAAAAATATTTATTTATTTATTTATTTATTTATTTAGTTTATGTGAGACAACTGAGATAAAAAAAATGAGCACATACACACAATGTCAGTTCCAGACTTCAGCATACTGATCCCTCCTGTGCAGTCGATACTTATTCTATCAGGGCCTGTCAGGTGACTTTACAGTCTGAGAGGAAAGGACACAAAAATGTGATCAGCGCATCACAATTGACTAACAGTACAGCGCACATTTCTGCTGCAAACAGCCTAATTCACAAAGTAATAGGGATCTGTCTTTGAAATCCTATTTCCTTCTGTTCGGACTCTCAGCACGCCTGCTTCTGCCAAAAGAGCTTTTTACAAGAATAACTTCAAATAGCTGCACATGACTGTATGTCAAAGTGATTCTCCACATTAGACAAAGTCTGTAATTATATAGAGGTTGGACATAGGAAGCCACCTTCTCGCCACACGGCTCTTTTTTAATATCTGTGGTATACGACACTTCCATGCTTGTTTTTTTGAAACACCTTTATTTGATTTCCTCGTTTCCTGGAATTCTGTAGTAAACACAATGTCAATATTTGATTAATATGCCAGAAAAGCCAACATGCCAAAAATGGAATTGCGTATTTTCCCTCACAAGATAAACAGTTGAAAGTGACAGGCATTTCAATAGCCAGAGTGAGTAAATCAAATGGAAATCTTCCTCTTTTCAATATTCCTCAGAAATGATTGCCTTAGCATCCGTCAACTTCCTGTCCCTCCTCATCACATGCGTTCAGATACACGTCCTGCCCCCCGCAGAAACATCTGAATTTTGGCTTAACACAGCCGAGATCATAATGGGAAAATCTGAGTGAAACAATATCCAGCTTTATAATGTTATCCCTTTGAAGGAAGAGCGGTTTTGAGAAAAGCTCTGATGTTGAGGGCCCATATTGGGCCCCTAGTGTAAAGGCCCTCATAAGCAGCTCTAACCGCCTGCGTTTGACACACTCTATGACCTGCGGTGAGGAGAGAGAGTGAGATGTTCTGTATTTTAACACCAGCAGCAATATCCGTTCCTCAGACATGTTCTTTAAAGGCAGTCTAGGAAGGGGTTAAATTATTGATGTGAAATGGCATGCTGGATTTCATCTGGTGCCTGCTAATTAGATTGTAATTACGGGGGAGCTCTGAGAGACTGTCTGCTCTGATTAGGAACACTTTTGCGGCCTGATCCTCCTGACCTTTCCTTTAAAACTTCAGCTACTCGAGATTAACAGCAAGCATCAGGAGTAAACGCTCAACAAATGAAGGCTTTCTGGATGAAAGATAACACAAAGGCACAAAATCTATGCAGCAAAATACTTATAAGCATCAAAGCGAGTCATTATATCACAGGATCACTGCTCTGGTCTGGTTTGATCGGTGGGAAGTGTGCAAATAAAAGTGTGTTTGTGCAGGAATCCACAGAAGAACCAGTAAGCTTTGGTTCATTGCTATAATATTCATATCTGCAGTACTTGACCACATTAATAAGCATCATGACATGTCTGTCGAGTACTTGAGTACCTGGAAGAGACAGCAATGATCGATCATGAAAATGATGATTGCGTGATTTAATTAATTTATTATTTTTTTCCCTTTTTGTTAATTGGTTATGACTAGAGAACTGATCCAGACTGGAGAACTGTATGGTTTGAAAGTGTGCAGTGATGCCTGGAGTCAAGTTCACTTGTGCATCTGTGTTCTTTTGTGCAGATGTACTGTAAATTGTAAGTATGTAAATGATTAATCTCTTATAAGATGCATTTAATTAACCCGTTAGAAAACCAGCACACAAAAATACGTTCTGCCAAGAAAATGTTATTTCTGAATGTTCTCTGAACATATTTTATATGAATTTAGGCTTTTATTCACATATAAACATTCATCAACTCACACATCAGTTGTGATAAACGGAAGCTCAAGCATGTTTGCTTGACGTGTGAGAACCAGTGAGGTTCATTCTCGTGTTACGCAGCACGTTTGAGCTTCTGCAAGAGCCAATGAGGTTCATTCTCGTGTTACACAGCACGTTTGAGCTTCAGCAAGAACCAGTGAGGTTTATTCTCGTGTTACGCAGCACGTTTGAGCTTCAGCAAGAACCAGTGAGGTTTATTCTCGTGTTACGCAGCACGTTTGAGCTTCAGCAAGAACCAGTGAGGTTCATTCTCGTGTGACGCAGCATATTTGAGCTTCTGAAAGAACCAATGAGGTTCATTCTCGTGTTACGCAGCACGTTTGAGCTTCAGCAAGAACCAGTGAGGTTTATTCTCGTGTTACGCAGCACGTTTGAGCTTCAGCAAGAACCAATGAGGTTCATTCTCGTGTTACGCAGCACGTTTGAGCTTCAGCAAGAACCAATGAGGTTTATTCTCGTGTTACGCAGCTCGTTTGAGCTTCTGCAAGAACCAATGAGGTTCATTCTCATGTTACGCAGCACGTTTGAGCTTCTGTAAGAACTAATGAGGTTCATTCTCGTGTTACGCAGCTCGTTTGAGCTTCTTCAAGAACCAATGAGGTTCATTCTCGTATTACGCAGCACGTTTGAGCTTCTGCAAGAACCAATGAGGTTCATTCTCATGTTACGCAGCACGTTTGAGCTTCTGCAAGAACCAATGAGGTTCATTCTTGTGTTACGCAGCTCGTTTGAGCTTCTTCAAGAACCAATGAGGTTCATTCTCGTGTTACGCAGCACGTTTGAGCTTCTGCAAGAACCAATGAGGTTCATTCTCATGTTACGCAGCACGTTTGAGCTTCTGCAAGAACCAATGAGGTTCATTCTCATGTTACGCAGCATGTTTGAGCTTCTGCAAGAACTAATGAGGTTCATTCTCGTGTTACGCAGCACATTTGAGTTTCTGCAAGAACCAATGAGGTTCATTCTTGTGTTACGCAGCACGTTTGAGCTTCTGCAAGAACCAATGAGGTTTATTCTCGTGTTACGCAGGACATTTGAGCTTCCTCAAGAACCAATGAGGTTTATTCTTGTGTGTTACACAGGACATTTGAGCTTCAGCAAGAACCAATGAGGTTCATTCTCGTGTTACGCAGCACGTTTGAGCTTCAGCAAGAACCAATGAGGTTCATTCTCGTGTTACGCAGCACGTTTGAGCTTCTGCAAGAACCAATGAGGTTCATTCTTGTGTTACGCAGCACGTTTGAGCTTCTGCAAGAACCAATGAGGTTCATTCTCGTGTTACGCAGCACGTTTGAGCTTCTGCAAGAACCAATGAGGTTCATTCTCGTGTTACGCAGCACGTTTGAGCTTCAGCAAGAACCAATGAGATTCATTCTCGTGTTACGCAGCACATTTGAGCTTCAGCAAGAACCAATGAGGTTCATTCTTGTGTTACGCAGCACGTTTGAGCTTCTGCAAGAACCAATGAGGTTCATTCTCGTGTTACACAGCACGTTTGAGCTTCAGCAAGAACCAATGAGGTTCATTCTTGTGTTACGCAGCACGTTTGAGCTTCAGCAAGAACCAATGAGGTTTATTGTCGTGTGTTACGCAGGACGTTTGAGCTTCCTCAAGAACCAATGAGGTTTATTGTCGTGTGTTACGCAGGACGTTTGAGCTTCCTCAAGAACCAATGAGGTTTATTCTTGTGTGTTACACAGGACATTTGAGCTTCAGCAAGAACCAATGAGGTTAATTCTCGTGTTACGCAGCACGTTTGAGCTTCAGCAAGAACCAATGAGGTTCATTCTCGTGTTACACAGCACGTTTGAACTTCAGCAAGAACCAATGAGGTTTGTTCTCGCCATCAAGCAGGTTCGGTTGAGCTTCTGTTTATGTGAATAAAAGCCTAAATTCAATCTGTTTATCATATAACGCGATTGAGTCTTTTCAGAAAATTTGGACTGAACTGCTCAATTCATAGGGATTAGTTTATGAACTTTTTGAAGCATCAAAGTGGTAGTTGCGTAGCTGCCAATGGAGGGACAGAAAGCTCTCAGATTTCATCAAAAAGATCTTCATTTGTGTTCTGAAGATGAACGAAAGTCTTATGGGTTTGGAACGACATAGGGTGAGGAATTAATGACAGAATTTTAATTTTTGGGTGAACTATCCCTTTAAATAACTATTAACTATGACTTTTGCCTTAATAAACTCCTAATTACTGCTTATTAATAGTAAGGTAGTTGCTAAATTTAGATATTTGGTAGGATTAAGGGATGTAGAATATGGTCATGCAGAATAATATGTGGTTTATAAGTACTAATAAAGATCCAATGTCCTAGTAATGCATGCTAATAAGCAACTAGTTAATAGTGAGAATTGGACCCTTAACTAAAGTGTTACCCATTTTCGTGTCGTGACTTAAAATTTTAAGGGGAATTAACACTTTGTGACATTTTTGATGCTTAATCATCATATCATGCTTATATACAATCCACACTTAAGTAAAAAATGTTAAGTAAAATTATATAAAATATATGTGACAATATATAAGATCACAAATCTACAGTTAATTTAATCTTTAAATTTCCATTCTCTTTGATAACAATAAATAAATTGATAAAATTAAATCAATTAATAAATTTGCCTGCAAATAAATACTGGAAACTTTGCAGTCACTCCCACAGCTTTGCAGTGTGGAGTAAAACTAAAGCAAAAATCATATAAAAAAAAAGTTTATTTCAGCTAGTTGGCAAGTCAACATTTCTCATTTTTGTTTAGTTTAAGTTGAAATAACTAAAACTAAATAAACTAAAACTAAAATTAATAATAATAATACTAATTTCTAATTAATAATAATAATAATAATAATAATAAACACTGTATACTGTAGACATATTAAAAAACACAAATACACAAAAAACATACAAAATATAAAAATAAAAGGAGTATATCAATGATATTAAAATAACACTGGTGTGTACATGGCAAATTTGGAATGGGTATGGACTCCCAATGCACCTCCCATTCAAGAAAAGGAGAGGAGAATCCCTCTCCTCTTTGGATCCCCTAAACACACCTGGTCTCCATTATCTGCCCATTTCACAGCCCTGCACCCCCTCACGGGCCAGCCTGGGAACCAACTTCACCGCTTTCATCCTCTCATCATTAGAGCAGCACGCCCGGGGTCAGGGCCCTGTCCCACAGCCCTCCGAGCAGCAACACACAAAACTGATTTTGGTTAAGGGAAAAAAGGAAGGTGGAGGAGGAAAAAAAGAAGAAAGAAATATGAAACAGGCTGCAGTCTGAGAAGTATTAATAAGAGCAAGTCTTCTACCAATTATTGTATTAAGAATTCTGCTTGGGGTTGGACCTTGTCCCAAAAACTATGTGAAACCTAAAGCCATACCTAGAGAAACGCGTCTCTGTCTGTCTGAAACAGACCCCGCTTGTAAGTGCTCCGATACAGCTGTAACCTCTACTACTCCCCAAACAGCCTTCACGTACTGTTAGCTGTTTAAAACACATATACACACAGACACAAAAAATCTAACCTAGTGAAGCAGGGGTACATTAAGATAATTTACACATGCATCCACACCCTTGGTTTCAAACATGAATATGCCTGAAGTGTGCTGAGTGGTAGATTTATTCTTGTTATTTTGCAGGCTTTCCCTCCTAAATATACTCTTAAGTATGACGACTGGAGACATATGGATCTGCAAGGCCTCGCTCTCATTCACCTCCCTTTCCTTGATGCTCTCCCACATATTTAACCCTTTCAGAGAGAAACCACCTCTCATTTTGCATAACAGTTTAAAATATGAATCTCATTACTGATGGGGTTTCTGAAATACTTCTTACCAGTTAAACTATTGCACACTTTCCTGTAAGTTTTACTAAAGGAAATATTGCAGAATGAGATTTTATGTTATAAGATGTTTTAATTTATAAGGTATAAAGGTTTTAAATACTATTGCTACTGTATATGTAAAATATACACAGATTTACACAAAAGTTATTATTCTTTTTATTACAACCTTTATGTAAAACAAAGCTGAAAAAACAGCTAAACGGCTAAATAAAAAGTTCTGCTTGAATCAGAAATATATTAATTGCTTTTATTAAAATAGTCACACAAAATGTATGTACACTATCAGTCAAATCAAAAAGTATTTTGACAAAAATTAAACAATATATTAGTAGAATGAAACAATAAATTGTAGTTTTACACAGTTATACTGGAAGCCCCTGTTGTGTTGTGGTCACTTTTAGAAATCACCTCCAAATGACCTTTGACCCTATACATGTCATTCAAACTCATGCAGATTTTACTTTGATAATTTGTTACCCATTCACGTCAATGTAGTGTTGCAGGGATGACATGTTTTTGTAGGCCAAAATCCAGAAACAAGTAAGCGTTTTAGCACTTCCGGTTCCATCGTCCTGACGTCAGTGGGATTTTTGAATGGGTTTTTGGTTAAATGCTTGAAATAATAGGTCTGTGGTGAACACAAGCTTAATATATTTTCACATTTTATTCTATGACATAAAGTACATCAGTAGTACCCTCTTGTGAGTTTTTAAAAGCTTTTACTTGTCTTGTAAAAGGTGGTTGCTAAAAAGCCGCTAAATGGGACTACAGAGCTTGTCTGCAACATTAAACGTCATCAGCTGAATAGATAACCTCATCTACTCACTAGTAGCCTCGTTGTGTTTATAATCGCGCTCTTGCAAACTATTATAACTCGAACTTTCAGTGAAAATGTGTTTAAACAAAGACCTGAAAGAGTTGTCGGAAGCTTAGTGATGGTGACGTTGACGTCATGCGACCGTGGTGTAATTCGTTTATAGCCTACATTTAGCTTTTGACTTCATAAAAGTTATGTTCATTTGTGAAGATTATCACAATGAACAAAAGGTGTAAGAATCATATGCTTTTGTTAGTCACAGACTTCATTTTCTGCAATAATCCAAAAGCCTATGGAAAAATCCTGTTGGGTTTTAGTCAAAGGCTGTAAAATCGAATTAGTTAGACTTACTTAAAAAAAGCATGCAAACCGATTGCCTTAAAAAAAGTAAGTAAAGTGAAATAGGAACAGTATGTTGTACTGACAAATGCTTATTTAGTATAGTTCACTTACAAGAGAGTTCTGGTAACTAAAAAAGAACTGTGGAGAGTACCTGATAATTTACTTTAGTTTTTTCTCTTGACTTAGTTTAGCTACCATTGTTGTTACCATTGTTGTGTTTTGCATGCTGAATGTTGAAGTCTGTGTATGACTCAAGCAAGGTCAATGAGTGAAAAGTCTATTAAGAATTGCCCGTTCTTTTTTTTCCCTTGACAAAATGGCACTCAAACCAATCAATTAATCTTAACTTGGGTTTTCTGAGTAAACAAGGAATAGTATGTGAATAGTACAGATTACTAGATTTTTACAATTAAGTTAAGACATTAAGTAAAGTCAAATAAAAAGTGTTAGTTAAAACAACTGTTGGATTTTTCCAGTGTGATGCGAACTTCCGAGTTAGTCTACAAAAATACGTAATCTCTGCACCACTCTAAATAAATGAATATCTGGAAGACATTTGAAAGGGTTAACCATTAAAGCACTTTGCCAGACCCATCTGAGACAAATCTGAGAAGCACATTCACTGGGACACCCCAAGAGAAGAAGGAAAAAGATCGTACATGGTCCTCCCATTATCATTTTTGCATGGGAGAGAAAGAAAAAACAAACAGTAATGAAGTGTAATGGTCCACTCTCTCACGGCATCATATACTTTCGCTCCCATAAATCTTAGCAAACATTTCAGAAGTTAAAAAAAGTTTTGCTCTCTCACAGAGGCCCGAGAGAGCTCTCTGCATAACGTTACTTTGAGGTTACCGAGATGACACCTGGAGCACAACTTTGAAGTGAAGTAAGACTATCCCTCCGTTTCTGTTGAAATGATATATCGGGTATTGAAGAAAAGAGGAGGCTAGAGCAGAGAGGGAAGGAGAGGGCAAACAAGAAGGAAGAGAGAGAGAGAGAGAGAGAGAGAGAGAGAGAGAGAAAAGTACAACCACATTCCCTGCACATATTCTCCTCATTACCAGAGAGAGGGAGCCGATCGCTCAATTATTGGCTGCCGTCACAGGCTAATATTCCTGCCTGTCAGCCCTGATTTTTGCTCAGTTTTGCTCAGACTCCTTCTGATGGAGCTCATTTCACGTTAACCAGAAACAGAAGGCGCTGTGAAAACTGCGACACCTGATCCTGTGTCCAAGAGAAGGGAAGTGCACCGCCAGGCCTGGTGCCTGCCAACGCACCCTCTCTGCAGACGCCCTCCCTAGGACTCGAAATGGGCGGTGGGACGGGTCAGGGGTGTTGGTCAAAGATAATCATGAAAGGATGCAGAGATTTGATACATATGAGTATGAAATACCAGGATGCCTGAGTGTTATAAATGTGCCTTTGAACAATAAAAACCATGTTGTCTATTTTGCTTTACATTTATTTTGTGTACGACACCAAAGATTTATAAAACGTACATAACTATTAATGATTTCAGTCGGGTACATATTCCAATTTTCTAAATGATAGCTTTATGTGACAAGCAGAATAATTTAAGGTGTTATTCCATTTACAGAAATTCACAGAAAAAGAAAATACATATGGTTTCACAAAGTTAAAAGATTAGTTCACTTCAGAATGAAAATTTCCTGATAATTTACTCACCCCCATAGCATCCAAGATGTTCATGTCTTTCTTTCTTCAGTCGAAAAGAAATTATGTTTTTTGAGCAAAACATTCCAGGATTTTTCTCCATATAGTGGACTTCAAAATCAAATCAATGCAGTTTCAATGCAGCTTCAAAGGGCTCTACACGATCCCAGCCGAGGAATAAGGGTCTTATCTAGCGAAACGATCTGTCATTTTCAAAAAATTACGCATTACGTAATTACGTTGGAAAGGTCATGCGACCATAGTTTAACCATGGAATTTGTAGTAAAACTGTGGTTATACAAATGGTAAATAATCCGCCAAAAACATGGTTACTACACTTTTACTATAATAAAACCATGGGTCATTTTCGTAAGGGACGTTATATACAAATTTTAACGTGTCCATGTTTAACAAAAACAAATTGTGAAAACTGGAAATTTTGTCAACAGTATGTTTTGATTAAAATCATTTAAAATATTTTGTCTTGTTTTTGTTATTGCTGAAAAATCCTTGGTTATGACTATTTTCACCAGTAATTTTAGACAGACAGATTGCACTTTTATTTTGTAGTATGCATTGAATTTTCATTTATTTATTTCCTTTATTCCAATACATGCTCTGTGTATTCATTTAGAAAGCAATTGTTGGCAATGTTCAAGTGGAGGTGTATGTGATCAGTTGATCAGTTAGCCCTCTCTTGTCCCGGACACTTTCATATTCCGAGGACATATTTAAATAAAGCTCTTGCAGCTTCCCTCAGTTCAAGGGAGCGACTCGTCATTCCCATTTAAGTCTTCCCCCTGTTCTGGACATCTCTTCCTCGGATCCTCTTCACCCATCATTTCTTCTGACGGATGAGATTGAATTAGTCTGACCTGTCTTCGCAGTTCAAGCGTAATTTGGCTTTGACATTCATAGCAGGGAAGATGCCTGACATGAATAGATGGAAGAGAGATGGAAGAGAGAGGGAAGACAGTGGAAGGAAGTGTTCACAGGACACATGACAATGAAGAAGGAACCCTGCACTGATTTCAGGCCTTGACCAAATAATATAATAATATAGGTTTGTGACAAATTTGGCGTTGAAATAGGATAATTCTATAAAAGAGTCCACGAGTTCACTACAATGCTGCACGATTTTCAAAGTCGTCAGATCACAGTTCTTTTCACACTGCACGACTATCTGGGGTGGCATTCAGTTGCTTCTGTGTGCACATTAAACGATGGATCTGCGACAGGGGGTTTCAGACTGCATGAATTTACAAGAGGAAGAATCACAGACAACTCTGTCTACGTTTTCACAACCAAACACGCGAGAAGTGACAAGCGCGAGACTGGAATTGTTATTAAAAATGATAGCCCGCAAGAAGCTTGCGATCCAAATTGGCTGTGCACTGATTTGCAGCGAAAAGGACAAAAAGAAAAAAATATAGTTGGGGAGACGCGGGGAGCAAGGATTGTGTTCTGCAAAAAGAGTTAGGTAAATACATATTTTTGCAATGTGCTGCTGTTGCGGCTGGTCAAGAAAATGTTTGTGCTTTGTTTCTGTTTGATATAATTGTATATCTTATGTGTAATAATGATATTCTGGTCTATAACTCCTCCCCAAACTTCCCGCTGCCCTGTATCTTGCTCTTTCATTGCCTGCAGATCATCGCCGATGTTTTATTTTTAAAAATCGTGCAGTGTGAACTCGGCATGAGGGGACATGGTGATGGAAAGAAAATTAGATGGGAAGAAAATACTGTTCTCTTGCAAAACGTGTTCCCCCATGGAACTTTGTATTTGCTCGCCAAAGCACTAAAATATAGTTTTTCCCACCTCAAAATATTTTTACTATTGTGAAGTTTCTCAGGGGAACGCAAAAGCATTGCAATATGATTTTTTTCTCCCATCTCATTTTTTTTTTTTTCAACCATTACCATTGTTTCACTTTAGGGGCATGGAAATTTACAACAGGATTTTGTCCTATTGGGGTTGGGTTTGCGGTTGTGTGTTTGTTCAAGTATGAGCAATAGTGACTGCTAAAATGGCTCTTCAAGAACTAGGTAGTTATGATAGCTTGAGCGGACCCAGAATGTAGGCTAAGCAGAAATAAGGAAAGAAAGGGCAGTGTCATGCAGACTTTAAAGCCACTCTGCTCCTCATTTGCTGCCTATGTGGTCATACGTCTCAGTGCCAGCAGCCAGTAAACTATTCATGTTTTCCATTTAAGACAATGACTGTGATCACACAGCCTTCTGTACACTTGTGCCTTTTGTAGTCACTCCGGCTTAACTTGTCGAACATTCGTACCCTTGATGTTCCACAAATGATGGAAGCAGAGCTTGGAGGGTTTTGCTAAACCCACAGACGGATTAGGAGAGAACATGCAATGCATGAGACATCACATAGCACCACAGCTACAGTGTACCATACTTTTTTACACTTTTACACTTGAACTATAGTTAACCCTGGGTCAAGGGATTCCTGGGTTATCTTGCTTTAAATTTCACACTGCCTATAATTTACCAGGGGTTAACAATACTGGGTATTCACACTGTACATTCCTAAACCCTGGGTTAACGTTCTTATTTGCATATTTGCAGTGTCAGAGTCGTTAATTGGATGAAGACAAGCCTGTTTACATAAAGGCTATATAATTGCGCATTCTCAGATTATTTACTGCTGACTGTACTATCAAGTTTATGCTGAATGGAGTTTTCACTATAAAAGTAAGAATGAAACGGTCTCTTCTTCACTCCAGTTGACAAGTTTATCATTGCCATTTGACATTTTCTCCTTCAGGCTCCTACAGCTATGTGCTGTGACAACTTTGTACCTTATCTACCACTAAAAGGTGCATATTAATACCCTAATTGTATGCTGTGCCATACAGGGGAAATTGGTACTTTTTATCACATGATCTGGGAATTCCCTGGGGTTGTTTATTTTTAGAATATGGTTAAAAATGTATTACATACATACATGTATATTATATACATACATACATACATATAATTGTAATGTATAGACATTTTTTTATTGCTCCCTGTTTGGGTTGTAATTTTCTTCTTTCAGTGTTAGATTAATGGTTTAAATACCAAGGGTTGCAGTAAATTAATCTGGATTTTACCACTCATACGGGCATATAGATATATGCTCATGTCCGTAGATGTTTGTATTGGCATTTATATATTCACATAATTTTTAATGCTCATTGTCCTGTGTATATTTTGCTGCATATTATGTCTCATTATTTGTTTTGTGTATTTTTTTTTTGTCATTCACCCTTCTGTGTAACTGACCAGTCTACCTTATTTATTTATGTTGTTGCTATTGTTTTGATTTCCACTCACTGTTGTATGGCTGATTGTTTGTCTGTCATTTTATATGTTAAACAGATGAGAAAATAACAATTAAAATTTGATTAAAAAAGGTGCATATTAATACCTTACAGTAGTAACATGAACCCTTAAGGCACTACTATGAACTTTTAAGGGATAAATAATGTACAGAGATGTCCTTTGAGGGTCTTGCCCCAGTGACAAGCTGTTTTACCCTTAAAGGGATAGTTCACCCAAAAATGAAAATTACCCCATGATTTACTCACCTTCAAGCCATCCTAGGTGTATATGACATTCTTCTTTCAGACGAATACAATCAGAGTTATATTAAAAAAGATCCTGGCTCTTCCAAGCTTTATAATTGGAGCGAATGGTGCTCATCATTTTGAAGCCCAAAAAAGTGCATCCATCCATCATAAAAGTAATCCACACAGCTCCAGGGGGTTAATAAAGGCCTTCTGAAGCGAAGCGATTGGTTTTTGTAAGAAAAATATCCATATTTAAAACTTTATAAAAATATAATAACTAGAAAGCATGGAAGCGCAGAGGATAGAGCAAAACAGTCTAAGAGTCTAAAACAAGAATTTTTTAGATGGAAGATTTCGATATAAGAAAAGAGGAGTTTAAGTTTGTGAGGGGTTACTCTTTCGCCGTAACTCGATGCTTACACCGTTTGCCGGAAGCTAGTTATTATAGTTTATAAAGTTTTAAATATGGATATTTTGTTAGCACTTTACATTTACACTTACATTTTCATTAGTTAACATTAGTTAATGCATTAACTAACATGAACTAACCATGAGCAATGCATTTGTTACTGTATTTGTTAATCTTTGTTAACGTTAGTTAATAAAAATACAGCTGTTCATGATTTGTTCATGTTAGTTCACGGTGCATTAACTAATGTTAACAAAATTTTAATAAAGTATTAGTAAATGTTGAAATTAACATCAACAAAGATAAATAAATGCTTTATACGTGCAGTTCATTATTAGTTCATGTTAACTAATGTAGTTAACTAATGTTAACTAATGAACCTTATTGTTAAGTGTTACCGATATTTTTCTTACAAAAACCCATCGCTTCGCTTCAGAAGGCCTTTATTAACCCCCTGGAGCTGTGTGGATTACTTGTGGATGCACTTTTTTGGGCTTCAAAATCTAGGGTACCATTCACTCCTATTATAAAGCTCGGAAGAGCCATGATATTTTTTAATGTAACTCTGATTGTGTTCGTCTGAAAGAAGAAAGTCATATACACCTAGGATGGCTTGAGGGTGAGTAAACCATAGGATAATTTTCATTTTTGGGTGAACTATCCCTTTAAAGGTACAAGTTTAACATTCTAAAACTGCATCTTTTCACACTGTGCAAATTTGACACAGCAAAAAAAAAAAAAAAAAAAAAGAAAGCTGTGTCAAAACCCTGGGTAAAAAGCTGTGCTAAATTACATGTGTGAAACGTCCAACTCTACCCGGGTTAAAAGTTGGTTTAAAATGACGATTATATGGGGTAAGTGCAGTGTGAAAAGCCCTTATATGAACAAAATAGGGAGATCCTTTGCAGTGCTTACCCCACATATAAGACATGTGACACATGAACTTGAGCTCTGAGACAATAAAGTCTGGAACACCCCTGTGCAATATTTTACTGGATATTTGAACTGGGAGATTACCTAATCATGCCTCAAGGAGAGATACTTTACATCCATCCCATTCATCCATCCATGTAGGGGACCGGGGACCTTATTGTTCTGAAGCAACAGTGCTACCTATTGAGTCACATTGCAAGCCTGAGATACCATCCAAATACTAATCAGGTACAATACTCTCATGCCATTTTCTAAACTAACTGTACTGTTTTCTGGTACTCAAAGTAAATGCTTATAGCTTTTGATTACATTGGCCTGTTTTCATGAGACTCTAAGATGCTCTTCGGATTCTTTGGGTTATTTGAAATATAGTCACACCATGGTCCACCATTTTGAATTTCATTGAAAGCGTACTGTTTTAACTCCTCCTGTATCTTTCATCAGATCTTGACCAAATTTTAAACCATGCTAGGAAAAAGTTATCTAGATCTTTTTTGTATACCAAACCTATCTTGTGTAAGGCAAAACTTTGGCTAGATCTCTGAAACTCAGCATACAAATGTTTGGGAATGTCTTCAAATGTTAGCCTTTGGAAGCTAATTAAATCTGGGGCCCAGAATCAGTGAGGTGAACTCTACACCAACAGGTCAGGAAACCTTAAAAAGGAAACACCTTTGCTTAATATCAGCACTACACCCAGGCGCTAACTCAATTTCACACTCCTAAACTTAGGCCCCATGCTTGGCCAACATCGCATCTGAGTATGCGTACCATCTGGTCTGAAGTTTGAGAGGAAGCAGCTTGGGTTTTCACACTGATCCAATTAGGGCGTTTTTTAATTCATTAAGGATGACCAGTTGTGTGTTAACTAGCTCAGCATGGCTAGCAGATCTGAAGCCACTTGCTGACCAGGATATCTTACACTTCTTAAACTCCTCGAGTTCAGACAGTAGGGGGTATGGACGAGCAGAGAGGAACTTTAGAGGCGCCTCTTCAACTTCCTGTCTCTTAGAACTCTACACTTAGGGGCAGGGATGCATAGCATAGGGTTCTTCTGGTACACAAGCTCTAAAACAATAGAGAGCCGGTCCCACAGGAGAGAAATATTGGAAACAGGAGGTTTGATCCGCTGCTGTGGAAATGTGAGCCGTGAGATGGTGAAAAACATGTTTTCAGACACCCGTCTAAATCCATGTCCACTGATCTCACTGTGTGCCTTGTCATTCAACACCTTGTCAAGTATCATATTCTTACGCTAAGGACAAATTGCATCTCTTCAATCAGTTAAGCAATACAGTGGACAGTGGTGGTCAACTGTGGCATAAATATGCCTTTGTGGTTGTTTGAAATATGAATTTAAACCATACGTCTTTTGAAACCGTGTTATTAGGTTTGGAATCTTTTAAAATTCTCTTTAAACATTTCTTTAAAAATTCAGACTATTTGGAGCACTCAAGGTCATTCTATCTGCTCTTGTGACACCCGTTCTAACAAAACCAAAAGTGCTTCAAATGGTGCAATAATAATGCACAACTGTGCCCTACAGGCAGATACAATAGCACAGTCCTTTATCGGGGAAGACTTAAAAAGTGGAGACCATGCCCTTGGTTAGCTGCATGAGTGGCCTACCATCATCCTGCCATATTAAAGCAGTTTTGTTTTTCAAAAGAGCATCTTATTTCATAGGGAGCTTTCCTGCGTTTGAATCAAAACAATATGGTGTGAGTGTGTCACATTCCTGAGCAGAGACCCACTGGCTGCTCTTCATAATGAGGGAAAATTGGTTTCAACACAGGAAAAGAGATGAGCCTCTGCGTTGAAGTGTCCTGCACTAATGCATGCTCTGTTTGGACTTTGAATAAAATAAAAGTAGCTCCTTGAGTAAAGGTATATTTCACCCAAATGTGAAAATTCTGTTAATATTTACTCACCCTCAAATTTTTTGAAGAATTTCTTTATGGCTCTTGCTATATAATGACAGTTTTATTTTGAGAAAAAAAAAAAAAAATTTGAACTGAATATGGACACAAATGAGAGCTATAGATGCAAGCTTTGACAGATGTAAATAGTATCAGTGAATAATGACCTCGAAAAGTAATTCAGAAGACTTAAAAATTAGTGAAAGAGACTTATGGATCACTTTTACGGTGACAGCCCCTGATCTTTAACGTCTATGCCACACCACTCAAAGGCTACGTTCAGACTGCGGGTAAATGTGGCCCAAACTGATCTGTTTTTGTCATGACTGTGTGAATGACACAAACCATATGGAATCTGATCTTTTCAATTCTGATTTGGCCCACTTCCATATGTGGTTGTCCGTTTAGGGCTACTGTAGAAACATGGCGGCGCAAAATGGTGACTTCACTGTAAGGGGACCCGCGGTGTATGGAGATAGAAATGGCTCTTTCTAAGGTAATAAAAACATAACGGTTCATTATGTAAGGTCTTTATACACCACTGAAAACATGTATATTATATTGCATTTCTGTCAATAGCCCCTTATAAATATTACACACTGCACCTTTAAAGTCCATTCAAACATGTATTTTCACAAGTTCGCTTGATCATATAATCATAAGGCATAGCATAGGTAAACAGATTTGGCTTGCTGTCCATGGTTAAAACTTTGCTTTTACTTTGTATTTTACTGCTTTTTTTGTATACTTTTACTGTGCTTCGTAATCTAAGGATGCGTCTAGTGTAGTGCTTTGTGTTTACAGTATGTACTCAGTATGTAATATATAAATTCACATCTTAAAGCTTTTTCATTTACTGTTACATGTCACATAGGACCTTTACATTTGAACAGTTGAGGTGTCTAGGTGTCACCTATCTATGTAAACATTTATCATCCAATTTGATTGCAATAATTTTAACTGACAGGCAGTTGGGACAAAATTTCAAAGTTTAGGTGAAATATTTTGAGTAAATGACCAAAGAGCTACAATTATCCCTGCTACATCTAACTCATATGAGCTGCGACTTGCTTTGAATAAAAGCACCTGCCAAATGAAGAAATGTAAATGTAGATGGTTCACGTCTGATTGCAACATGATATGTGAGTGTTTGTGTTTCTGCTAACATCCTGTCAAAAACTTAGTTGAAAGCTGCAAAGAGAGCGGGAGTTCATTAATGGACCTGAGCATCAGCTTTGTGAAACATCCCTGATGCTAGTAATCAGATCTTTTCTCGTTCTCTTCCAAATATTATAAAATCAAATAATCAAGAGAAATAAAGTTAGACACATGCACACATAGTACAGGCACAGTGTAATCGCCAGCAAATATACAAAGGGCGTACACAAGGGAGCTCTCATCTAATCCTGTTCTGTACAAGGCTTTGAATTAGCCTGGAACGTTGCATTTGATCCTCTACATGAGTCAAAGTGAATCTTTGAGCAGTGCTTTTAACAGCAAACTTCACTTGGAATTATATTTGATTGTAAGTCTTAATCAAGTTCAATTTGTCATAAACAGCCACTTTTAATTAGCTACGTGTCTACATATCTTGCTTAATATATTTTAATTAAGCTTGTTCATGAATGCTTCCTAAGAGGAATTTCAATGTGACTGCTCTTGCAGAGAATACCATACCAACAAGACAATGAACCACTGGGAATGGGTGTTAGGGGGCTGTCAAATCATGTGCATGTTGCATTAGATTAATTGCAATTAGGGTTAATTATGTTTTCAAAATCAAGCTCACGCCAGTGATTAGATGAACTATGCTTGTTATTGGTTGTATTTGTGGTTTAATGCCAAAAATGTGAATTCTAATTAAAAGTAATAAACAAATGCAACCTTTGGTTGTGTTCTCTCACTTCAATCATGGCAAAAACGTGTCACACAATAGACAAAAGACAAGAGGGCTTTTATGCTCATACTTTTTAATGTATCACAATGAGCAAGAAACATACTTGATGAAATATTTTCAAAGGAGTATATTCAATTACCATCTACAATCAACTTAACTAGGACAACAAGGTTTTTGTGACAAAAGTTTCTCTTTAAAAGTCTGAAGTTCCATGTGGTTTATGTATGTTAGTCTCCATGTAATTTGGTACAGTTTGGAAATCTTCATCATATAATTACAGTAACAAAAAGCTAACAAGACTACAGTATAGAAAAGACATCAAGAACAACATTTTTGGTTTAACTTGCTCTTTTTGTACATTGCAAGGCTGTAAGTTCTACCCTCGGATGGGCTACCTGGAGCCACAGAGCCGTGCTTGTGAGGCTCGGAGGAGGAGGAATAATTTGAGGAGAACGAAAGAGAGAAAAAAAAGAAAAAGGAAACACAAAAAGCGTCAAAAATGCTGTGGCACCAGGAGCCACTAAAGGAACAGGAAGCTCCAGCAGCAGTTCATCGTTGAAACTGGAGCAAATGTTTTTTTTTTGTTTGGTTGCTTGTTAGTTTGGTTATTAATTTTGGTTGCTTCGCTTTTTTGTGTTTATCTGCTTCCTTAGGAATAACACCCAGGAAAATCCCCTCCCCTTGAACTGTAAAGTCATTCTTTATGGTTGGATGGAACCGGTCAACTCCACGCCAGAGTGGAACCATGTGTCAGTCACTGAAACGGACAGGAGGAAATGAAACAGGTAGCAACACCGTGAACTGGGAGACAACGTATGCGAGTGTTTGAGTCCATCCCGTTCAGAAGTGCAGAAATGTCCAAGTAGATGCAGAACCAGAGAGAGAAAAAGGAGATAAATTCCTCTCCGTGTCACATATGTCCACTGGTTGCAGAGTCCACTCCCATCGGCATATAGTGTTAGTTAAGTAATGACTTGATATCAGGGCGCGTCGGCCCCTCCTTTGGCTCCCATGGCCAGTTTTGGTGTGCCAACAGCCTTCTCAGACATCTCAATGACATCTCTCAAGTTTCCCAGAGTTCGGTTCTCTTTATTTCCTTCTTTGTCATTTCAAAGAAAAGTGTTGATGTCTTCTTTAAATATATCTATATCTGTATACATGTTTATTTTCACAGTGGGCAAAAAGGATGACCTCTACAGCAAAACCTGTCGTTTTCGTTCTCTCTTTGCAAAATGTCCACAAAAATCAAGTATCCCAATGAGAGTTGATGTATCTCAGCCACGTGTTGGATTAACCACAATAAATATACACTCATCAGGGGCACCAACTAAAGTTTTTCGTGTTTTCGACTGCATTAAGCTTTGGCCACATTCATATAATTAATGAAAATAATAACTGCTCAGTGCTTCGGTATCCTCGTTCACCACATTACGCAATTATTGTGTTGAATATCAGACTTTTCAAACCCTTTACTGAAGATTCAGCTTTGCAGTTCAGTATGTTTTGGTGCGAAAAGAAAGTAGAAAATAGAATACAAAGTATAAAAACTCAGACTGATGCTGGCTCTTATGAAACACACACACACACGCGCGCACACGCTCACGCTCACGCTCGCACATACAAAGTCCATGCTGGCTGAAACAGTTGTGAGGAATTCTGCCCCACACGAGAGCCTATAAAAAACGAGAACACTTTGGAAGCAAGAGATACAACCGTGTCAAGACAAACAAATATAGGAACATTGTAACACCATAAAGTGGCCAGAGAATGATAGAAAACAAATAGATGAGATTTCAATTTAAAGCTGGCATTGTAACATTAATTTATAAATGGACAACAACAAAAAATGAAAGAAAATAAAATATACAGTTATATGATATTATCTGAGACCAAAACAATGCAAAGCATTCAAAAATAAACTATACAATAGCAGACTTCTCAAAATAATTATGAACAATATTATAGATAACATGGATTGAAAGGAGTGGATCAGCTTGCAGATCAAATGAATCCAATTTTTTAATAGCATGCACACCAAATAACACCAAATTAAATTGTTCTGCAAGACGTAATGCTCGTTTACACACCAGGATAAGTGTGGAAATATGTTGCTAAAGCCAAATACATCTGTGCCCCCCTAAAGTATCTTTTGCAATTCTAAAATGACTTGATTTGGAAAAGGAATTCCATTTACGAAAGGACGGGGGCCATTTTGATAAAACACAACCATTACCATTGCAATGACTTGGAGTGAGGGACCTCTTTGGACACAACGGCATAATTCTACCTTGTCACCATGCAAAACAAGGGACACCTAAAAACAAATCCTGCTTTTCCCCAGTCCTACAATGCTTTGGAATGAAAATGCCCCTTACAGACCTGCAACAGACATTTCATGCATGAAAATGGCTTTAAACCCTGCAGAAAACGAATTCCCAGGAGGGGAGGCCGACTTCGCCAAACAGCCTTTCGTTCTGAGGCTAGTTATAAAATCAAGAAGCATGATGACACCGGATCAGCAAGATGTGTAAGTACCAGACAGCTCGCAGTATGTAAATTTTTGGTAACCACTATGACTTGGTGAACTAGTTCAAGTGAGTAAAGTCATTTAATTCACTCTCGACACATCATAATCAGAGTGAGGTGATATTCAGCAATCCATGATGGCAGAGTTGCACAACAGCTTACAGTCACCTTAGAAATGGGATAAAATAGAATTATACTCAATATGAATAAAAATGAAGCAGTCCTTGCTTAAGAAATTAAAACTCAGGTGTAGTATTTGGAATGCACTGTCATTTTTACAAACATTATAGATCATTGGCTTTTAACATTGGTCTGTTCAAAAATGAAAAAATAAGCTAAAATGTCCTTTGGAACACATATTCACAGTCTTCAAAGTTCCGTTTTTGCAACAAGAAGGGAAAAAAGATGTTGCAGGGGCAGGGAAATGGTTTATTGTTTGTTTCTCTTTTTTCTTAAAGCTTAGCCAAAAAGCAAAAGGAGCATGCATCTAGGTATTCTTCCTTTCCAAATCTACATTAGCAGCAAAACATATGTCCTCAAAGACCAGACCTTATATATATATTCATTTTTTTTTTTACAAAAAAAAACAACAAAAAAAACCAAAAAAAAAAACAAAAAAATGGATTTCATGTGTGACAGAAAAACTTCAACAAAACCTCTATCTTACAAACTGCAATGGCTCTGTAACGGTGCTACTCCACAATGCAAGGACAAGGGCCCTTTTTGATTTTTGGTTTTCTTAGTATTCAACGTAAAAAAGCCACCTGTCTGCTTGCAAAGAAGCAAAAACGGCAACTCTGATGCGTACTTCTTTTATTTTAAAACTTTGTTTTCTTTCCTTAAAAACAGCAACAAATTCTCAAGTATAAAGAAGCCTCTTTTCTCATCTTTATGCACCAATGGTGAAAGTGTTAAGTCTTTGGATTTCCTTTTTGTTTTAAAGCGTGAGAATTATTATTATTATTAATCTTTTTTCATTTTCATATATGACAACAAAAAAAGTTGAAATGAACATAAAGCCTATAGCAGACTGCAGCCACACTACATGGAAACAAGTATCTGCTTTGTAGTGCTAAAGGAGAGGCAGTTATCTCCAAATCTACAAAGGCAGGGGGTACAGAAAGAAGAAAGAAAGGAGGAACAGATAACGACAAAAAGAGAGAAAGTCAGACAGTGGTAAGTGCACTAAGGTAACAGAAATATAACAGAACAATTTTCAAACACACCCCAGATTTCTCTTCGGTTTTGGTCAATGCTGCACAAACCAAAGGTGAGAAACCCCTTGTGACAAAGAGATTCAGCTGGGAGAACAAAAAATAAGAAGCTGAGAATTGGACAGAAATAGAGTAGAGATCGTTTCCTGCTCCTTAATCTAGTCTATTGGAATGACCAAGACAACATCAAATGAAGCGCCTTAAAGTTGGACGATACAAAAGCTAAATGTACACAAAGATTTTTCAATCTACCATACTGTTTAAATTCATTTCCAATGCAACAATCTACTGAACACCAAAAATGTATATATCTATCATAAATACAGAAAGTTTTTTTTCTTAAAAAAAAATCTTTTTCCCCCACCAAGTCTGCAATGCTCTTCGTGTCTGGGTAAAATGGGATTAGTAACTTTCCCATTAAAAAAACAAAACAAAACAAAACAGAAATAATTAAGAAGGTTTAAAACCAGCAATTCAGCTACTCATTGAATGCCCAGAAACTTTAGTTGAGTTAGTATCATTTCTGAATACTTTCTGCCAATAAAAGACATACAAAAACAGAAATGTCTATCATTTGTTTGGAACAAAATTAATAAAATAATGACTTTTTGTAACACAAGAAAAGGTTGTGAGCTGTTGACCTGAGAATAAAATAGACATTACATTATTTTTCTTTTCTTTTCTTTAGCAAGCCATTGGTATCTGAATGCTTAGATAGCAAGAAAACTGTAAGACTATTCTCCCATACAGTACATACTGGCTTTATGTGACTGTGCTATTAAGCAGAAATACTTATGCAAACAAGGGACAGCTTGTTGACTTGTTCTTTGTAGACAGGGTTGTGGGGCCATTCAAATAACTTTGAGGCAGTCCATTGCAATACAGCATTCCACTAGCAATAACCGACTGTTAACTGCTGTGATCTCTATTCATTTATATATGTATATATACTGCATATGTGCATATATGTATATATATCTATATATATTAATAGTTGTAATAAACTAAAACCAGCATGTTGATATGGGAAAACAATCCACTAACATTTAAATTTTTGGTTACAAGCTTTGGAATTGCAGTTAGTCTTTACACATCTTTTTCTGAAATTGGTTTGTATACTTTAAACATATTTTAAACATTGCTGCTTTTTTGTTTTTTCTTTGTGTTTTCTTTTGTCTTCTGTTTTTTTTTTCCTTTTTCTTTTTTTTTTTTTTTTTTTAAATATTGTTCATCACTGAAAGCTTTTACAATCTGATGGAGTCCGATCCTACACTAGTGAGATTACTACTACAACTACTGCTGTCTTTGAGACAGCCAGGCTGTTGTGGCTCCTCTGCTGGCCTGCCCAGCCTGTCTGCTGACTTCTGACTGCTGTCAGAATCAGACTCGTCGGTAAAGACGTCTGTTGGTATCGAGGTCTGGACCCCTGAGGTGCTCAATGAACTTGAGGTAACCGTTGAAGGAGAGGAAACTGTAGTAAAAGAAGACAATGCAGACGAAGGGGGATTGGGCTTCCCAGCTAAAGCTCTGGAGAAAGGGGCCTGGGACCATGATTTGCCTGTAGCTGTTGTGTTGAGTGGGGTGGCCGTGAAGGAGGAGGAGGTGCATGAAGATGCAGATGCTGATGAGGACGGCGTGGTGGCTGATGTTGTTGGCGGAGGGGATGGGGTGTTGTTTGAGTGAGTGGCAGACTGCGAGGTAGATGCGGTGTTAGGATTGGGGAAGCAGGCTGAAGAGTGAGGTAATAAATTAGTAGCGTGCTCTTTGGCATTTCTGGATCTCTTGATTGTTCTGTGTTTGTGCAAGGCTGAATCCAGGTGTTGACTGAGCGCTTTGTCCCCTTCTAGTGTGGTGTCACAGGCGAGGCAGTCATAGAGGCCGCACTCTGCTGCGTTCCCACTGTTGGGGACCCGAAGCAACATCTCTTGCAGGTTTGCCACAGACTGACCGAAAAAACAAATTGACTTGAGGTGGCTGACAGCCGCTTCCTCCTTGCTGAAGACAGCTTGACACTTGCGACACGCCAGCCGATACTGAACTTTGGGGACGATATATTGGTCAAGATGGGGGTCTGCACCTTTGCCATCCACTTCATGCTGCTCAGTGGCTAGGTTGTTGTGACTGGAAGAAGTAGAGGATTCAACTGAGGGAGTGCTCTTTTGCTCCTCTGTTTTTACTGGATCTTTGGCAGAGTCCTTACGGTCCACCGAGTTTTGTGAAGTTTGGCTTGCTTTGGGTTGCTGAATCTGCTGAAGCTGCCGCTGCTGCTGCTGAAGTGCCTCCTGCAGGCTCTGCTGATATTGCTGGTAATGCTGAAGCAAAGATCCGGGTGACAGCCCCATCAGGGCCTGTGATAAAGCTGGGTTGTAGGGGAAAAGACTTTCCATGCCATACATGGGCTGAAGATATCCACCTTGAAGGGCACCTGGTATCTGAGGGGCATAATACGGAGAGAAGCCAGGCATAAAGTAGGGCAGGAACTGACTTGTTAGCAGAGCTGTCGGATCGGAAGCTAAAGCTGCTTGTAGAGCTTGAAGTTGGGCAGTATCGACCACATACTCCATGCCAGGTGTTGGCATTGAGGTGGCCGGAACAGCAGTGTCTGGTTTTTCTTTCTTGGCACTGGCAGCAGAAGTGGAGGGAGCGGGAGTACCCCCAGCTGAGGATAGTGTGGGGGGCTTCTCAGCCTTTTCCTTGGGTTTCTCTTTCTCCCTGGCCCTCTCAGGATCACGATCTTTGGGAGTTTCATGTCGAGGGCCTGGCTGGGACATCAAAGAGTTTGATGTAGATGTGGGGGTAGGGCTTGAGTGGGCAACAGATGTGCTGGCCTGAGCTGGGCTGGGCGAGGCCAATGAAGAGGAAGAAGGGGTCTTGTTGGGTAATCCAGATGTGGGGAGACTAGGTGAGGGTACACTGGCACCAGGCATGTTCAGAAGGTTTGGAGGTTTTGGAGGGGTTAAAGCTGCAGAAATTGACACAGAGAAACACAACATGATTAAGAATTGCTGTGATATACATCTGAGAGTTAGTAGGCAGTTTTATAGTTCTATTTCAAAAGTCTTACTCATACTAGAGTGTTAATGTGATGACATACCTGAGTTGGATGAGTTAAAGCCTGGTATGGAGGGACCACCAACACCTGGCAGGAGAACAGGGGGGATCCCCTGTAGATTTGGGTAACCTGACTGAAGGTTCAAGGCTTGCAAGGCAGGTGTGTCAAACATCCCTTGTTGCTGCATGGCTTGTTGTTGTGCTAGTCCCAAGACCTCATTCGCTTTCTTGATACGATCCATCTCCTGCTGCGCCATCAGTTGACGAACCGTTGCTGGATCAAAGTACTCTTTCTCTTTATCAAGCTGGCTTCCAATGGTATCCTTTACTTTGGATATGTGTTGTTGGGAAAAGATGTGGTCTCGCACTGAGAGACGAGCACTGTATTTAACGCCACACAAAGAGCATTCTGTCTTAGGTCCCTCGTAAGAAGTCTGGTTGATACCAAAGTGCTTAGCCATGCTGAGCTTTGCCTTCTTTTCCTTAGCACGAGCATTTTGAAACCAAACCTGAACAACTCTTTTTGGAAGTCCAATGTCATTGCCAAGTACCTCACACTCCAGCATGGTTGGAGTCCTATAGTCATTGAAGCAGGACTTGAGCACCTTAAGCTGAAGATTAGTCATCTGTGTTCGGAAGCGCTTTTGACCAGGCCTGTCTCCACTATCAATGCTTCTGCTTCCAGAGGCTCCTGGACTTGGTGAACAAGGGTCAGCCAGACTAGATGTTTCACTGTAGTCTATCATATTTTCATTTTCAAAGTCTTTCGTGTAGTAGCTTGTTGCAGGGCTCACCAGTCCTGAGGACATCTGTTCATCATTCTCAATGGAGGGGACTGCGCCCCCAGACTTTGAGAGGAAATCTCCACTGTTATGGCTGTGCTTTGCATCAGCACTGTCATTGTCAATGTTTGCCTCATCACCTGTGGTAGTGTCAGTGATGGCTGTATTCACAGAAGAACAATCATCATTATCAAGTTTATTTTGATCAAAGTTTGTGTTTACTGAGGAAATGGTTGGGCTTTCAAACTCCTCTACTCCTTCGACCTTGATAGATGTTGGGCTCAGGAGAGCCCTGGGTGACAAGTCCATGCTTTTGCTCACAGGCGACAGTGATGAACATTGCGCATCATTGTTAGACTGGGCAAGATGAGCATAGCTGGAGATATCCAGAGGATCCATCTTCAACTGCATGGCTTCCTGTTCAGGTAGCATACCTGAAAGAGCTAGGTTGTAACCAGCACGTTTAGCCTCATGCCAGTGGCGTGAACGGATATGGGCCTCAAGGGCGGTTTTAGCTTTGAATAGGGCTCGACAAAATGGGCACCGTCGGTGGGCTTGAGCTGGCCCAACAGCCCGAAACTGCCCTTTTCTTTCTCTGGCTCTTGTGTTTTGGAACCATACCTGTACCACCCGTTTTTTAAGGCCCACTTCGTGAGCAATATGGTCCAGCATTTTACGAGTAGGATTGGAATCAAGCAAATATTTCTGGTACAGAATCTCTAATTGCTCTGGTGTAATAGTGGTTCGGAGGCGCTTATCTCGTTGTGGCTCCTCTCCACTATTCATGCTATCACTTTCTCCTGGACTAGTTCCTGCCTTCTCCTCCAACTTCCTCTTCAAGGAGTTCATAGTGGATGTAGGCGTTGATGGGGAGGTGGCAGAGTTGCTGGACATTTGTGGTATTGCTCCTGCAAGGAGTTGGCTAGCAAGCAGAGGATTGCTAGGATCAAATAACATGAAGGACATGTCCATTGGGCGATCCAAAAACTGAGGATGAATGAACTGATTCTGGACACTCAGGAAATGAAGTTGCTGGTGTTCCTGCCAGTGTTCAAATGAAGGGAAGGCAAGTTTGCACTGCTCACACTGGTACGGGATCATTTGCTGGGCCAACTGCTGCTGTGAGGCAGAGGCTAAATGAGGATTAAGGGCCATGTGGGAACTCTGGGAGGTCTGACTGGTATGTGAAACGGAGGGACCACTATGCTGTTGCTGCTGGGAGAGGGATGGTGAAGAAAGCTTTGAATTCTTTGGGACTGAATGCATCTTTTCCTCTCTTTGTGGTCTCTGCTGTGGGGCCTCAGATGGATGACTGGTTTCCTGTTTGAAAGTGGTCTGCTCTCTTTGACCCAATGATGCTTCTGCAGAGTGTTTCGACTTTTCATCAAAGGAGTTTGATGTGTTAGCTGGTGTAGGCTCCTCCTTTTCAGATGATGTGATGTGAGAGAATGCAGAGGATGAAGGAGGAAGAGGGCAGAGGCTTGAGGATGAGGGCATTGGTGTTTGACCTGATGACCCAGATGGAGTATAGTATTCATGGGAGAGATCCATAGAGTCCTCATTTAGGCTGTCATACTGCCCGTCTTCATCCTCGTCTTTGTAACAGAGCTTCTTTTGGTGTTTAATAAGGTCAAATATGCGCTGGAAAACCAGGCTGCACTTCTTGCACTGATAGTTTAAGTTGGTTGTCCGAATGTATCGGTCATTGGATAACTCACGTCTGTCACCTTCTTTTCCTCCATCTCCCTGGTTCTCATAATTTTTACGGGCTTTTTGTCTGGCATTTTGGAACCACACAACAATGACTCGAGTTGGAAGACTCAGAAGATTGGATAACTGCTCAAATTCATCATCTTTAGGATAAGCATTAGCATCAAAGAAATCTTGCAGTACCCTCAGCTGGTAGTCTGTGAACCTTGTCCTTGAGGACCTCTTATTTCCATATGATTCCTGTTTTTGAGGCTCAGGGGAAGGTGGCTTTGAATCAATTTTGGTATCTTCAAGAGTTGTAATTGGAGGGTTGTTAAAGTTATAAGGTGAGTCTTTGTTGCGTTGTCGCTCTTTGAAGAGTGTGTTACGGAACCAGTGCTTGATGACTTTCTGGGGGAGTCCTGATTTATCTGCCATTTCCTTAATTTGTTCCTCATTGGGAGAGTTGTTAATATCGAAATATTGGCGGAGCACCCTTAGCTGGTCATCCGTGATACGGGTGCGGGGTCTCTTATTCTGTTGCTGCAACATGGCAGGGGTAAGCTGCTGTTGGTAGAGCTGGGCCAGATCAGTGGCCAGACTGGGCTCCACAGCTGGCAATTGTGCAGGAATCTGAGAAGGTAATGACTGGAGTGACATAGGCTGCATCATAAGTGGAGAGAATAGAGGGAGATCCATTGGCATTGGGATTTGGGCCAGTGAAACTTGAGGCTGAGGGGTTGGAGCGGTTGGTGGTGTCAGAGTAGGAGCAGAAACAGGTATATTTGGTGTTGGTACCCTCTGGGGAGGAGGAGGTGGAGGTGGCGGTGGAGGGGGTGGAGGAGGTGGAGCAGCTTCAGGTGTCTGAGGTCTCAATGGGTACAGCTTGTCATATTGTTCTCTGTACTCTTTGGCAAATCTCTCTAGGAATCTGAATGGAAAGAAAGCCTGGTGGATATGCTCCTGGTGACTCTTGAGAATCAATATGTTGGAAAAGAGCTTACCGCAAGACTCACACTCCAGCTTCTCTAATCCTTCAATAGGGTCAACAACTCTGGTGATACCAGCTGGCCCACTGCATCCTGACGGCTTTCTTTGTGCTTTTTGCTTGTTCTCATTGTACTGAATTACTAACTCAAATCCAAAGTTCTCCAATAGGGCTTTGGTGGCATTCCCTCGGGCATCTGAGGCAATCCTTGGAGGAGGAAATCCAGAGTCATGGTTTACATTTACTACAGCTTGAGCAGCATCTTTCTTTTCTTTGGACTTGTCTGACATATCTTTCGGAAGATGATCCTCTGTTTTATCACTAATTTCTTTATCCTTTGGCAGCTCTCTTTCTTTCTCACTGTGAGGAGATGGCTTTGGCTTTTTGTCTACAGGGTGAGAAAGGGCACTCTGTTGGAGTAAAGCCATTTGACTTGATCCTTGGGAGTGGGCATGAGCTTGGTGCTGTTGCTGAAGGTGGTGGTGCATAAGCTGTTGTTGTAAGCAGCTCTGCTGGGCCTGTTGGACTGAGTTTTTCTGTTCTTCCAACAGTGAAGCAGTAGATCCACTCAAGTTCAGTGAAGAGCTACTCAGGTTCATTTCTGGATTCAGTTGAAATTCTGCCCCAGGAATGTAAAACGGAAAGAGTAGCTGCTGTTGCTGAAGAGGGAGAAGAGCGTCTGTTGTCATAGGGAAGTGCTGGAGAAGAGGGTTAAAAAGCTGGGACTGAAGGAGAGCAGCCTGCTGGAGCTCCTGTTGGAGCTGAGCCTGTGCCTGTGCTTGAGCCTGGGCCAACTGCTGCTGCTGTTGCTGGAGCTGTTGTTGATGACTCCTTGAGGAGAGTATATCTGCAAATTTCTTCTTTTTCACCTCATGGTTTTCAGAAGGGGAGGAGTGACAAGCAGAATTACCCAAATTCTCAACATTGTGAGAATGACTTGACAGATGATTGCCACCCATGATACTCTGTGCTGTATGAGCTCCTGCTGGGGAGCTGCTGCTGTTGCTGGAGCTGGTAGTTGAGTTAGTGGCTGGAATAGGGCTTGGGGTTGAAGTGCTATTGGAAGTGCTTCCGCTTGGGCCACTACTGCTAACAGCACTAGAACTGCCTCCAGCTGCTTCAAGCTTTGCTGCCCTGGCCTTGGTTTGATGAAGAACAGAGCGCATGTGAATCTCCAATGTAGAGCTCTGGCTGTATGCTACATTGCAAGTGCTGCACTTGAAGGGTTTATTATCAGGGCTGCTGGTAGGCTCTGGCTGTCCGGTGGTGGATTCCTGTAGGGCCCTTTTGACTTTGTGCAAGTGAGACACAGAGTTGTAGTGTACAAGAAGGATATTCTTTTGAGTAAATGACTCTTTACAGACTGTACACTTGAAAGGACGGGATGGATCTAGAAACTTCTCCATAGTAAAGTTGGGGCCCTTCCTAAACGGCAGGGCGCGTTTGGGTTCAGATCCAGAATCCTCTTGCAAAGATCCAGAGTCACTGCCAGTTGGGCTTTGCTTTTCCTCAGGATCACTTTCGTCTCCCTCTTTCTCATCATCAAGAAGACCTCCCTGGTCTTCTCCAAGTGAGGGATCACCCATAATCATTAGGTCTCCATTCATCAGTAAACCTCCATAGAGCTGCTGGATGTCAGCTTCACTCAACTCCAGGTGACTGGTCTCCAGATGCTTCTTTAGCGCCTGTAGGGTCCTGAAACTGCGCTGGCATAAACAACACATTGTGGCTGCTCTGATTACATGGTATTGGGAATGCAGCTGAAGTTTCTCTATCGTCTTGAATGCCAAACTACACTGGTTGCAGCGATATTTGTAGACATGACGATCAGAGACAGGCAGTTGGGGCCTTTTATTGTGGACCTCATTGAAGTGCATTTGAAGGGCATTGGATGATTTAAAGACTTTGTTACAGCCCTTTTTCCAGCAAAGGAAACCAGTGGAATCGTCCCTTGAAGGCTGTTGTTCCTCAAGAGGAGACTTGCGAGCTTCAGTGGTGTCTGAAGCCAGACAAACCCCTTTTTCAGGTTCAGCTTCGGCCACCTCTGCAATCACAAAAATAACACACATCAAAATTCTGATAACACATACATATGTGCATGTTTTTAAAATGTGTTTTCTCAGTTGCACAACATTCTAACCTGTTTGTTTCTTAGTGTCATCAGAGTTTGAGTTGGCTATGGACGGAAGTGCGGTTTGAGTATCTTTCTCCGGTCCAGGGACTGGTATGAACATGCTTGCTGGCAGTACTTCTGATGCTGCCACCTGGAAAAATAAAACATAGTATTTGTCACGTTAATTATAGGCCTTAAACAATAGCCTCTTGATAATGTAGAACATCCCAATTTAATGTAAAGGACAAGTACAAAGGACAAGGACATGGAAAAAAGACATTTTATAACTATGCATATGATATACTTTTGTATCATATATAGTAATCTTTTATTGTAAAAAAAAAAAAAAAAAAGTCTGTAAAAGAAAAAGATTAACTTAAGGTGGTACAGGAGAGAGATGTGCTATAAACATATAATTTGATAAGATAATCATCTTATTTGAACTGGTCACAAATACATTCACAGTCACCCTCTTTCACACAAGCGACTTAATTTGCCATCCATGGAATTTGCACTTTGATCGCTGATGGTGTTTTGTCATGCTCTGCGATAGTTCTCCTGCTGCAGCCAATTAGTGTGATGGGCTGAGTGGTCTACCTTGGCCAGTTGAAAAGCTTATTAGAGAGCCTAATTAAATAAGTCTTCCACCTCATAAAATGTGCTTTTCATTCCAATAGAAAAGTATGGTGCAATGGTGAAATGCCGTCATTCAGCCTGGAATTCTGGGTAATACAACAACTGTCAATTTCAGGATAATGATCAGCACTCTTAATTTAACATACAGTGCTCATTAATGCGTTTTCCAGCAACCATAATAGTATAATCTAAACAATTATGCAAATTATTACTTGAAACAAAGTCATTAATAAAATATGTAGATAAATTTCAATGTAGGTAGATGGCAAACAGCATGTTTTTCAGTCAATTTAATTAGAAATTTTTAAGTAGCAAAGAATATTGTTATGATAAAGGTGCACCAAGGTTTGCAAAGGTTGAAGTTAATCAAGTGTGAATGACAGCAACCTCCCCTCTGTCTTTTAAGTGCACATGATTCTCCATGCATGGCTCTCACTCTCCCGTTATCTCTCTCTTTCTCAGAATAATAATAAAAACAGATTCATTAACAGGCTTCCATTTAACAGTAATCAGTGATTGAGATTGGAAAAGGTTGTGAGATGAGCCACTGTGTGCTTCACCTTCGTTCAATTAACTTCCCAAACTGAACAATCAGCCTCACTCATCATGCATTTCAATACCCCAATCTCACCAATATATCCCCTTCTGTCTCTCTCTCTCTCTACATGTATAATTTTTTTCTTCATCCCCTGTTTGTGCCCTTGCAACTGAGTGCCCCTTTTTCCTCCCCAAGAGACAACCAATTCTATTTTGCTCACATCAGACAACATCTTCTTGTCTGTGGGAGCTTGGATTTTATTACTGCATTGAAAACATTTTTCCCAACAAAAACTAAATCGTATATATGACCTAACATTCTTCAAACATAATATGATATTAGTCAAGTTAATGGGGATATGATCATAATATTAGTCAAGTTAATGGGGTCATGTTAACCTAAAACTTCTAATTACCTGTGAGAGACTTGTATCATTAAAAATTGAATTGAAAATTGTATCATTACATGGCTGTTTGACTGGACTGGAGCTGTTTTATAATGGATTTAAAACCTAATCACATTCCAAGTCAGCCAGCAGCTTTAACTAAGTGCCATCAAATACAGAGTCCCACGCAACCCAACGTCTTTGAGTCTGATACTCTGAGAAATAGTTAGTGAACCAGAGAGGTTCATAACCATCTGGTTACTGCAATCAAAATCACACTTGGCAAAATGTAGCCTTTTTTCTGCTTTCTGGTTCCCCCCTAACCCACTCTCCTCCTAAATGAAAGTGTTAAACGATTGTGACCAGTATGGAGAATTCCAGAAACAAAACATGCCTGTGATTAACATTACAAAGTGGACTGTTTCTAGACAACTGCATCATTAGGCAAAGAGCGCCGAGTGCTGAGAGTATCCCAAGGTCACTTTTAATTTGGACCGTCTAATTGGCAAACATAGTTCCAAATGGCTATCATCTAGCCAGACTCAGAATTAATGAAGCACAATTATTTTCATTACCCCTATCTTAGACAGACAGAACATTAGACATAGAGTGAGGGAGCGAGGGAGAGCGAGAGAAATGAAAGGAGGAGGAGGTAGGGTGAGTGAGCGTGGAAGAGAGTGCATCTTTATGCAATGTTTGCAAGAACTAAAAGTCACCTGATTCAGAATTCATTAAGCTTGTCTGCCTGACATGAGGAACAGGATAGAGTACCTCTCGCCATCTCTTGTTACTTGTAAAAAAGGTGCTGGTTTTAATGTGCATTGTATTAGCTCAGTTTCTATCATGCACCGCACTTGTACAGCGCTCAGTGCATTATTACCTCTATAAAAGAAAAAATATTGCTGTCTGGCCTCTACTAATGTGTTCACCGTTTGCTTTCGGGCTGGAGGAGTGGAGATGCCTTCACAGAATTTAGAGTGATTGGCCAAGCAAGCAATTCAAACTCCACAGGCAAACTTACACTTAATTATTTCACTGCTAAAATTTGATGAAAAAAAACCCCCAATGAAGTCAGGGTAGTCTCAGTAGAAGCTGAAATGGAATAAGGTGAGTATTCTCTGAGGAACCGGGCAGAGTAGGCTGCTGGAGGCCTGAGCACTCTGGGACTAGAGAGGTGGAAATAACGTAAAGGGATGATGTAAGTATTACTGCTTCTAGAGAGTGCGTGGAATACAAATGACCTTGGTAATCAGAAGAGGCTTTTATAATTTTTCCACTAAACCGAGGAAATTTCTTCTAAGGTTAAGAATTACAATATTCATCTACTTTTTACAAACCAACTTTTTCTTCTAATCAGCACTGAAATTAAATGGAGAGTCTACTGGTTCGCAGATTTTTTTTTTTTGCCTGACAAGGCCCTAGTAATCTTATGTGTCACTTCTAGAGTTTCAGAGATCTCAACAGTGTCACAAAATGTCCTGACATCTGCCAAGATGAAGCCTGTGATCAAAAGTGAGATATTTCAGTACGTTTCTATGCTAACAGAAACATAACCGAGATCTCCATTAAAGGGATATATGACTAGGTGTATATGACACCTAGGATGGCTTGAGGGTGAGTAAATCATGGGGTAATTTTCATTTTTGGGTGAAGTCCCCTGAGGTATGAATGAGCAAAAAACTTCTGGGACGATAACCTTGATGCTAATCCCTGCTAGCATAATAAAACATTGAAATTATATTGGTCATAAGAATAGCCAACCCAGCCATGTCCATTCTTTTGCTCATTTTGAATATACAGGATTCCCAGGGGCCATATGACAATGATCAGTTTCCTTTGGCGTTTTAGTTAAGCCTTAAAATGTCATCAATTAGATAAAAGGAAACAACCTTCAGCCCACAAAGGCAGGGTGAGTAAGAGACTGTGAGTCATCTGTGAGGTTAATGTCTGACATGATCACTACTCAACATAGGCAGTGTGTAAAAGCATATGGCCTTTGCACTACACAATAGAAGGGTCTTGAGGCCTTCGCTCTTGTCTCACATTAAAAACAAAAGATTGCAGAGAGAAATTAACTGTGATGAACAGATATTCATCCACTAGAAAATATAAGTAAGGTTCTTTTGACCGTGGAAGAAAGCTTGGTTGAATGTCTTGGGCATTTATTAGAGGAAACAAATGTAAGCATATGAAGTCTGTACAGTAAATACTTTCTGCAGCAACTTACAGTGGCAATTAGTTTGTCGACGCAGTCTGGTGCCACGCTGTGGAGGTGGGTGAGATGGAACTGCAGGTGGACCTTGTTGTTGAGCATGTCCTGGCACAACGGGCAGCGGAACATGGGCTGCACTGAGTGCTGCGTCATCACGTGCATTCTGAGACGATTTAGATCTGTGTTGCTGAACTTGCAGTAGGGGCACTGGTACATCTGTACAAAGACAAGAAGGCAGAGAGAGAATATTATTTTCTTGAGAAAAGTGGTCAAATCAAGGGCAGAGCAAGACTCGCCTCTCTCCCATGCAGAGAGCAGTAGGCTACTCTGAGAGGCAGACACTTCAAAGAGCTCTCATCTGTCAAATATCATATTGATTTTTCACCTTTTGCACAATTAGCACTGCAAGAGCAGCAGAAAAGATGGAGAAATATAATATTTTTAGAAAAAAAAAGCATGCATAATTTAAAAAGGCCAGCTACATTCTACTACTCTATATTAAAAAGGGCTGAAAACAACATTCCTAGATATTTTGTTAATTAATGGGTACAGTTAATGAGACCTACATGCCTGGGGATTAGATAAGGTCTTTCTGAATCTACTTCACAGAAACAGACAGAGAGAATTCTAAACGTTTCACTAAGGCTGTAGATTTTCCTCCATACCTGCTCTCCACTGCTCTTCTCAGCGGTCCTGGGTCGTTTTGACGAGAGAGGGCTTTCCGCTGCCTCGGACCTCGAAGAAGGCCGCTTGGAGGGGACCGGGGAATCCGTCTGATCCCTCTCCGATTGGTTGGACGCTGCCATAGACACACAAAATATGCATACTTGTCAAAACACAGCACCGATTTGGCAGTCAGGGCATACAATTAATCAATAAGTCAGGCTTTACAAAAATGAAATGCAGTAGAACGCAGTTTTGTGCAGTATGACAATGCTGTACTGCACAATGAAAAAATTGTATCACAGTTAAAATGGCTTTTATGAAGCCTACTGTGCTGAGCTTACTAGTTAAAGCAGACTAAAAAGCAGATTTGTAATAATAAATTAACTTGCTATTATGTTAGTGTAACCTACAATAAAAGTTCACTGAATGTTGAAACAAAGCATAGTTCTTTGCAAAGTTCTCTGTTTGATCAAGGAAACCTCAAAAAAAACATACATGTGGGGTAACATATTACTGCAGCTTTCTCTATTTGAGTAAAAGTAAGGTAAACAAATGCTGCGCATGTGGTTCATATCCGACTTGTTTCATATCTCCATATAATATGCTGTCATCTCTCCACTTACAATGTCGATAAAATGGGGGGAAAAAAGGATGTAGTTTATATATGCAGTGGTAGGCATTGAACGGGAATCAGCAAGGCCGGCGGACTGCTAAGGCAGGCTGCTCCCCCTCCAAACCAATGTAGTCTTTTAACCGCTCCTCCCATGGCACTTAGAAGAGGCAATGTGCAATGCTTTGACAGCTTGTCTCTCCCTATGTTGGATATTTAGGACATCAGACACCGGCACAGACATCTAATCAAAACATTAGTTTGCCACGGTGAGCAGCTTTAGGATGCATGCTCTCTCAGATGAAGCCATTTGAAGTGTGGCTTCAGCGAAGGTATTCGCCCAACTTGAAAAGAGTCAAATATACCACAGGCAGCTTCAAAATGTATACAGAAGAAAGAGTTATGTTCTGGTTCCTATTTCGATTCTTTTCCTAGCTTATTTTCACTTGTCATTGGAATATAAAATTACATCCCCTAGTTATTTATTTTTTCAGCAAATCTTATAGTTTTGCATGAGTTTTACGTTTTGCTATCATTTTTAAAGAAAAGACTCTTTGCGAACTAGCCAAATATGTTAAGGTGCTAATATTGAATCTATCACTATTGGCATGGCTCACTCGTTTCTGGGATAAAAAACAAAACAAAACAAAACGAAGACATGAAATGTTTCCTATTCAAGTATGTGAACGCCAACATTTTTTATGCAAGCTCAATTAAACGTGTTGTTGTCAGTTAGCTCAACTTAAACTGCCATTAGCATGTTAATAACTAGCTATCTGAAAAATAACAGTTCAATGTGTGCTAGTCTTTTCACTTTCTATACTGACAGAGCGAATCCTAACAACAACAGGCCTAGAGCTTAGATAACCAGAATGAATCTGGAAACAACAAAATTGAAGAAAACAAACTTGAGGTAGAAATACAGAGCAATCAAATCACCGGAAAAAAAGATTGTATAAAAAGTAAATCCACTCTAAGCCAGAGAGGGGTCAAGAGAACACACTGTTCACACTGCTAAGGGAAAGAATTCACAGTGAAACTTAAGACGTCCTTCTCTCTTGCCAGCCCATAACGAGGCTATAAAGAGTTAAATTTGGCATGATTTGTCCAGTCCTGAAAGGGCAAATTGAGAGCGGGGGATTGTGGGGAGGGGTGTGGGGGTCAGTTTAAGCCGGGCTGACCATGTTCCTTGGGCAGACATTAAAGTGTCAGGTCCAATCAGGGCAGGGCAGCTGAACGCTGGCTTCAGTGGGGGGCCCTACTTTGGGGAACGCTGCCTGCTGTGGCTCCCAGAGACTCCCCCAATCAGCCAGTGCTGCCCTATTAGGTCCAGTCATGGCCAATCCCATTAGACACATCCACCAATAAACAAAGGAAATGTTAAACAAAGGAACCTCCCATTTGTTGCCATTAACCTCCACTCTCCGTCCTGGCACTGGCCACTTCCTCCTTACTGCACTACTCCTACAGACAGTGGCTGTGTCTGTGGCAGTCCCTTGACTCTTCCTTGGCTCTCTATTATCTGCTCATGCACATTCTTTCAGGAAACCTCCTTTCAGGTTCCTTGTAGGACATGTTCTTGGTTGGTAACCAAATTGTCCACCAAAACACAGAGTCAGAGTTATTCTTACTACAATAAAATGTGGAAACTTGGTATTAGCCAACATTGTCATCAAAAACGAATTTCTTCAAAACTGCTAATGCTATTTCAAGGCCAAGTTATATTATTGTGTTTTAAAAGTAACTATGGTATTTTGGTGGAAGCAATTGTTACCATGGTACATTGTTGTTGAAGAGTGCAGGGATAGACAGCTAGAGTAGGCTAAAGCTACTCTAAAACATAGAAAACTTCAGCTAATGCTTTAATGCTAAATGCATTTAAGATAAATACATGTAAACAAACCAATTGCCTTTGACTCTAAGTATGATTGAAAAGGGGTTAAGTACACTTATTGAGTATTACTTGTAAATGTTTTTATTGTATATTCTGTCTAATAGACTATTGCAAGTGAATAGCATGAGGTCAGGGGAGCAGCTGCCTGCTGGAGGCCTGCAGCACGTGTGGAGGGGAGGGCAGCCCGCTGCCTCTGGGCACAGCCGCACCTCGTCACGCCCTGTTAGGACTCCATAAATCTGATCAATTGTTTGCTTTTAAAAAGCCCCAAAAACCCACTTCTGCCACCAAACCCCCGTGACTAAAGCCCAGCTACCGTATCCTGTTTTCTGTTGTCAAGAGACGGAGGAAGAAAGCGGGGAAAAAACATCATCACAGAGCATGCTGGAACAAAATGGAGACCAATAAACAGGCAAAGAAAGCAGACTGTTGGCATGTGCAATGCGTGTGTGTTCTGCACGGTTGGGAGGCCGCAGGAACATGCCTCGACATCTGAGCAGGTCAGATCCGTTATTAGAGACCATGACCAGAACCTGAAGGTGGGGGCTTCTCTTTCTCTCCCCTCCCTCTCTCTGGTCTCTGCTCATGAGCCTGGCTATGTGTGTCAGGCTCCGGTATTTTTACTGTGTACTAGTGGTTGACCAATATGGGTTTTCAAATGCCAAATCTTAAAAGCTGGGTATTATAAACGTAAAAGGAGATGAAGACAAAATGAATTAACATAAACATGTTAAAAATATATATATTTTTTAAATGTCTATATATAATTTATATAATTTTTTTTTTTTACTCTTTCCCTGTCATTGACAGAATTTTCCATCATTTATGAGACAACACTTCCCCACCATTGACGGAATTTTGCGGCTTTCCATGTTTTCACTGTTATTCGGTAGTTCTGAAAGAGTACTAAATCTCCCGATCAAAACACAGGAAAAAAGCAGCAGAAACAAGAGATAAAAGCATTGCTTATGCATGTTGTAGTCTTTAAAAAAGGTTTTTTACATTTTTTGTTCAAAATGTTGCCTTTTTATGAAACTTACCCATATTCAAGTGTTGATAAAACAAAAAGAATGCATGAAGCTAAAATAAAACAGGCTATGTTCTTTTTTTTATTTTTTTTATATATATATTTTGCATGTTCAGATATTCAAGCCACAAAATATTCTGGTGGCCAATTCACTATAAGACTATCAGCTATTTTGATATTATTCATATCAGCTAGTCAAGTGATAAAATAACAATATGACAGATACAAATAAATAATGTATAAATAAATATTCCCAGATCATAAAACAATCTAAAACGTCCAAATATCAGTCAATATAAATAATCTCAAAACGGATATTTATTGTCTACATTGAATAATTTTAAAATGCCCAAATATGAATCATCTCAAATTGGTCAAATTTTGGCTGAATTAAATAATTAAAATTTTTTTCTAAATAGCTAAATATTAGCCCGCACAAATAATCTCAAAATGGCAGAATATTTGCCTAATGTGTACACTGATAGCATAACTGATTTTCAGTACATATCTAAAATTGATTTTCCCCTCACAGAAACAGTGTTACACAAACATTACTAGCATTAGATTTTTTTTTCTAAACAAAAAAAAATAAAACATTTTTTTTTTGTATTTTCCTGTTTTTAAAGGAGTGGGAACTACATCAGTCTTGCTATGTTTGCAGTTCTTGCCCCCTGTGTCTTTTCAAAACCATCCTAATGTAGTATCTGTACATCTGACCTCAATTCTACCATTCAGCAGTAGACCGCGCTTGCAGCAAAACCCACAGAGACAGTGACAACGCCCCAACTTTCATCTGACATCACAAAAGCCAAAGGAGAAGCAGTGAAAAAAGTCTTAAAAGTCAATTAGGTGATTATTAATTCATGAGCCTTTTCCGTAAGCAGGAGGTCTTTGTTCTGGAGTGTCCCGTAAGTGAATTGGACTTTGGCACCTTTTCTCAACCCCTGGAGCTGAGCAGCATTTCTCAGCCAGCCGGAGGAGGCTGTCAGTGCTGAGTGCTAAGCTTCTAAATCAGAGACGTGAAGCGCTTTCATGGAAGGGAGGCGCCGAACAAGTGTGCGACTGACACGAGCAGGACAGCAATAACGCAACAAGTCCTGCGCCACTGAAAATGTCCACAAATGTAACCACAGCTGCCATCATATCATTACCCAGGTGTCCTAGGAAAGTCATCCCCTACGAGACTAACTGGACACTGTAAGTGGGCGGACAGGGAAAGAGTAGAAAAATTATTTCCCCTGGCATATGGAGTGCATCATGTGCATTTGTGAAAAATCAGCAGATGTGTTTCCAAGAAGGCATGGGAAACGTCAGGTGATCAATTCATCCTTACTTTATCCAGCCCAGCTTTTGCTCCTAAAAAAGGCAAGTCTATACTTGGACATAATGAGTCCTACAAAAAGCCTGACCACTTTCCAACACAATCAGCAGCAGCCCATCAACATGCTCAATGGTGGTTTATGATGGTTAGAGAGCTTTAGTCCTAGTCTACACTGAAAAAAAATGATTTCTCTTTTGAATTAAGTTTATATTTCTTACCGACTTAGTATCTTAGGTCATTTTGCTTCTCTAGTCAATGCATCTTGATTTAAGAATGTTTAAATATTTGTACTGGAAACCAAGACAAAAGTACTAAGTAAGAAAATATTTTTTGCAGTGTAGCTGATGGACCAGAGGTGATCAAGCAGTATGGTCCTTCTCTGGGTAAGTTGGTTGAACAGGGAACTAGCTGGTTACTAGTTAAAACATCAGATTCACAACATCAGAACAACGCCATCCCATGTGTCTTTATTCAGGAGGTCAAACCTCCATCGTTCTCTCGTCTTTCCCACTTTTCTCCCTACTCCTCATGACAGTTCTCCTCCTAGTCCCTCTGCTATTTAACCATTAATACAAAGGAGTGGTCCAACTCCCCAGTGCTATAAGTCATTCACTTTTACCATGGCTAACAATAACCGAATATTATCTTTTTCTGCTCATTCCCTCCCCCCTTTTTTCCCTCCTCTTTTTAATCTGCAGGCCGCGTTGGTGCCCTGAGCAACAAAGGGCTATATTCCATTTCACCTCATATTTCTCAGGTAATTACTCTGCATCAATTAATTTCAAATAAAGAAAATTACAACCAAAGCCTAACGCCAACGCCACTCCATATTGCGGCTTATCATATCACAGTTCCCTTGGTGTATAACCCACTATTAAATGAAAGGACCACCTCCATGGCTCTGCAAAGGAAGTGCCCATGTAGCCCCACAGGCGTGACTGCTACAAAGACAAATTTAAAATGAAGAAATTAAAAGGAGATATCAATTAGTGGACGTGTTATTAATCTTCCAATTGCTAGGCGGGAGCTAACATCGCAATCACCTTTAGAGGACATATGTGCACTGACACACATAGATGCAACTCGCTCTCTCTCTCGCAGGACGGCATGCCAATTAGAATACAGGGAGTAAGACTCATAAACACAGGTCTATGTGAGCGCTGGCTCGCAAACAAGGACAATTTATAGCCTATTAGTCCTCAAGACAAAAATTATTTTAATTGAAGGGATGACAAGCTTTTAAAGGACGCGATATGAATATGCAAACGCGTTGGTGCTTTTAAAACTGCTCTGATTGATGCTTTGTTTCAGAGACAGGGTGTTAGGAAGAACTTCAGTGACATGCTTTTCAGATCGTTTCACTACCTGGTAAATTCATCTTAAAACACCCTCAGGATGGTGCAATAAATATGGCATCATAAAAGTCATGACAGTTTTCATCTGTATATGTGCCATTTCTTCAGCGATATTCATCGAGTCAGCTGACAACCCTGACAGCTACGGTAGCGTTTACCACGATTATAACACGCCGTGGCTGGAGCTCCTGCCTATTCACATCAACTCCTGTAAAATCTATTGATGGACATCAAGGCCATGAAATAATGCTGGAGATGGAAACATGTAATACACTTCCTCTGCGTCCAGGGGGTGCTAATGTTCACCTTGCAGTCAGAGGACAATTATTTTGCTGTCCTTCTTACTGCTGTCTCTTTCTCTCCTGTACACACACAAATACACACCATCCCCTGTGCATCCAATCACAGACATTCATATATTTAAGTAAATGCATAAGGCAAAAGAGATGGAACCAATTTGGAGGGCTGCTGCTGTCGTGTCAGATAGCGTCTGACCCGCATCAGATTATTTTCCCTCCCTCACTATAACCCCAGTGATTTGAAAGTTGGGGGTTGGGAGGAAATATTCATAAACCTGCCGAGGACGGCAGACCCCCTGCCTGTAAACCGCCCCACCTATATTTATGTTAAACATTTCAAATCATATTGTGGTTGCTCCATCGGTCCTTAAGTGAATTAACAATTCTGTTCAGCTCTTTTTATCCTCCCCCTTCTCTGTCCATCTGTAACTTCCTCCATCCTTATTTTCTGCCCCATATCCACCCTTCATGCTTTAATAAAGCCCATTGCACTAATGCTAACCCAATGGATCAGGGCTCACCTTTTTCATGATACTTTTGGAATGCTTATACTAACTTAATCTAGCAATTTTCCATACCTGTACTCTCTCTCTCTCTCTCTTGCTCTTACAATGAAAAATATATCTGTATGTTTTTCCCTGTATGTGTTGACATGCTTAAAAGATACCCATTATGCACAAACTCTACATGCACTAAATGAGACCCATCAGGCTCGGCTACGGCTTAACTCGGATGGTACTAACACGCTCAACTTGATTGTCACCTGCGACGCGGCCCCACATTTCAATGCTCGGTGTTTGCATGACTAGGATGAGAGGAAAAACTTCAACAACACTAATGACAGACCCTAATAACAGCCCGCTCAGACAGTGTGACTCAAATCCGCTCGGATGCGTGCCTTTAAATAACAGGTTAGCCACGTCCACATCGTGACGGAGTCCAGCGGCTCATCATTGGCACATTCTCCACCCGCATTCTCAGACAATCTCCAACCAAAACAAGAGTGCCTCTGTTTACTAAAAGCATTCCAGTGCTAACCAGGCAGGGGTTCAGAAAGCCTCTCGTAGCGCCGTCTCACGCCGCTGTCCGTCAATCATGAAAGCAAGTTCTAAACATGATTAGAAAAAGAATATAACAGAGCTTCCATTAAAGCAGCAGCAGTATCTTAGATCACAACACCGCCAGGTTTCACTCTTCCACCCCCGTCACTCTTTCCTCCTCTCTCCACCTCTCCTCAGACATCAAACGGCACCCTAGACCTGGCTTCCTAATGCACGCTATTTTTAACTAAGCGTTCCTAATAAGCTGCTGGGAAGCCTGTAAATTTTTCATATGCAAGCACATCTTTTTCCTTTGTGAAAACACAGAAACACACTTATTTGGTGATTAGCAACTGACAGGGGGAGGAAAAGAACTGAATATTCTTGTATGGAATCGCATGCCTTTCAGAAAAAGACGCGGGGCTCCTAATGCGCAGAGTCGTCTTCTTCGGCACCACAGGTAACGGCTGAATTATTAATCAAACAGCTCATTTTAATGCTTTTTAAAGTGCTTTATTTTGATGTGTTAAAATATACTTTTAGCCATTTTCAGGCAGGCGATGCATATCATTATTTCTCCCCATCATAGCTGAGTGGCACTTGCTCAAAGTGCACAAACAACTCGGCCTCATTTAAAATGAAAGTTGAAAAAAAAAAATCAAACGACGCTTTAAAAGATTCAAATGCTCCAATGAACTTTTTTTGCTGTAGTTTTGGAAATTTAAAAATAATGATAATAATAATGAAATGTGGAACATGCAAAAGACTAAAACTGAATGAAGTTATATCCTGTCGCCTGTGAGGTACAGCTGTAATGAAAACCCTTGTTCCAGTCAGGTGTTCGCCCTGACTACTTCCACCTCACAATCAAACGGCTTCTGGCACGAATTGGACTCCTCCTCGTGAATGGAACTTCAAACGCAAGATGGCAAGCAAAAATGGACACCCAACACATTCAGACCAGCATGCACCTGTCAGAGGACATGACTAATGCTTAAACTGCACATGCATGCATGCATATATACTGATGTGTTTCCCAAGTTCCTAACCATTGTTTTGTTTTATACAGCACTATTCATATTATTAAGCATACCTTCATTGATCAAACCATAAGTGCTTCCTATCAAACCATATTATTCTAGCAATATTATTAATATTATTAAAGTCACCTAAAAATAAAATACTGTGCAGCCAAGTAGTACATATATTCTTCTAAGAGTGTCATCCAAACAAATTTACACAAATTACTTTGTTTACTTGCCTTAAAAAAGCATGAGATTAATCATGATTATTTTTTTTATTAATTAATTTTAATTATTTTTTTCCATTCAGATATGATATTTTTATATTATTTTTTATAGCTTTAATTAAAAAAAAAAATCTGTTTAATCTTCCCTCTGCACTTTATTAAATATATGGGTTTGTAACTATTTTTGTAACAAATCTTGACTTTAATTTCAGCGAGACACCGTAGAGGTAGTCTTAATCAAAGTTTTGAAGAATATAGTGTCATTTATATTACATTACAACCATCCGAATATCTGTTTTCTAGTTAACATTTTTATTAGTTAACATGAACTAACAATGAAAAATAATTCTAAAACATGTATTAATCTTTAGTTATTGTTAATTTAAACATTTACCAATACATTATTAAAATCAAAAGTTGTATCTGTTAATATTATTTAAGGGACCTGAGCTGACATGAAGTAACAGCTGTATTTATATTAGCAAACATTAACAAAGATTAAAAACATTAACGAATGTATTGTTCATTGTTAGTTCATTTTAGTGCATTAACTAAAGTCAAGTCAACTAATGGGACCATATTGTAAAGTTTACCCCCCTTTTCTTAATGCGGTACATTTCATGCACAGGTACATATGACTATAGTAACAAACCAGAGGCCAGTTGACTCTCTCTCTCTCTCTCTCTCTCTCTCTCTCTCTCTCTCTCTCTCTCTCTCTCACACACACACACGCACACACCAGCTCGTAACGCAGCACGTGCTGCAGGCCCTTGCAGCTTTCCGAACACATCAGCAGCACAGCAACGCACCGCTGATCTCCACTTACACCTTCACAGGCCTCTCTCTGCTCTCCACTCCACTCCAACACCCCAGGCAGCCCCCCTCCTCTTAAACCACACCTCTCTATGAAACCTGACACCTGCACCTGCCACAACCGCCCCCAATCCCCGCCTGCAAAATACTCCTATCTGATAGCATTCTTCAGAGGTGTGTGTGTGTGTGAGGCAGAGAACACGGTCGCATGTGTTTAGACACATGGCTGCTCTGTAACTCTGTACGTAGGCCCTGGCTTGTGTTTTTGTCACTTGACCAGATTCGCCATAATCAGGGATAATTTTTTTCCCTGGGAATTCCAACTAAATCCTCAGGGGTGATAGATAAAACATATTAAATTAAGCTTGATTCTTGGAAAACAAAATTGAACTATCTGTGGTAAAAACACTAGAGTTGTGGAATATAAAGGTAACTCTGTGTCTGTGATATGTAAAAATCTAGCAGTCCCCTGTTATAATGGACTCCCTGTATAGTGAATTGGAAAGATAGGGCTTACCTGTCCCTTTGGTGAGCTCCCTCTCCCCCCCACTCTCTCTGTCTTTGGTTTGGTCCTCCTGATCTGTGGTGGTCTCACTGGCAGCCTCCACATCCTCACTCAGCTCTCCTGAAGGGGGAGGAGAGGATGGGATATGTAAATCAGCACTCCATCAGAATTGGTGGAAGCACTTAAAGGGACGGCAGCATTTTTTCTATAGGAGCTCACAACAATTACATTCTCTGACAAGCATTTACAAGGTTATGAGACAAAGCAGACGCTCCTCTCCCCTACCATACACGTTAGACCATATAATTACAGAAAATACAATTGCAATATATATATATATATATACTTGCATTTTTCTGTAATAATATATTTGTATCTTCAAAACACATTTGCAGAATTCTGTATTTCCCTCTTTTTAAGCACATGATTATTTTCATAATGTCTTATATTTTTGATGGCATCATTTTATAGAGATTTCTTTTAAAACGAGCCTCGACTCCACAGTTATAATTCTTCATTTATGCAGGACCATGACACAAATATCTTTATGGCTTCCTCTGTTTAATATGAACATAAAACTGCAGCAAACCGCACACATGTGGTAGAGACATACACACATTTTCCACAGCGGCTCTGAGCATGCAGACAGGAAAAATAATTGTGCGAGTTTCGAGAGAGAGGAGAGTTTCTGTGCGTAGTACCGTCTCCCAACGTTCATAATTACAGTCCCTTGCTGCAGTTTGCTGCGGGCCGCTCACCAATATCGGGTTAAGTTCATTTTTAAAACCCAAGGTAATGCAAAGAGAAAAAAAAAAATCATAAATATTTAAAACTCAGCCCGCAATTCATTTTATTTTGCCAAGTCAAATGCAGAAATCCCCTGAAACCATCTTAAAAGCCCCCTGTTCAATATATTAGGCCATTTAAAGGCAGCGGACTCCCAACAATGGATCTCCAATAATGCCATGTGTAAGTAACAGAGAGAAGACGCTGAAAAACAGATAATAAAATGGGCATCAATCCTTTTTATTCCCACCTCGTGCCCCCCGAGCACCCCTTTTACCGGGCCGAGCTTGTTTAAAAGTACCGTGGCTAGCACACACAAACATTGATTTTGCAACAGTAAAGTCCGTGGCAGTCAATAAGCCTTATCAGTTATTACACAAGTCAGCTAATTCTCAGCAAATGTACTTAAATGTTCTTTTGAAAATGCCTCCCCCTGCACTCTACACTCTATCAGGTGGGTTATTGATGTATCGACAGGAAAACAACGACCGCTGAAATATCCTGTTCAAATATTCATCTCCACGCTTAAAGAGCGCTATTCCACGACAATATTCGAACCCTTAACTTAAAACAGCTTTTATTGTCCAATAACGTTCCAGCCACTTTAGAAGCCCGCCCGGGATGCGACTTGAATCCGGACCAGCCGGTTCCAAAAGCCGCCCCGCAATCCATTAAAGTTTATTCTCATCAGTGTTCGGTTTCTAGAACTGTTAAAGTACAACCTCAATCCATCATTCATCAAAAACGCTTTTTTGGTCTCTGCATGAACATGGAGCGGCGTATTTAATAAACGCCTCCGCCATAACTCTCTCGCTGCGAGTAATACATCAACATCTCTAAACATTTCCATCTCCTTGACTTAATGTGCTACAAGAAACCATTTGTGTGTGAGCTTGTGTGTGTATCTAGAGCAGTTAAAGCCATTTACATCTGATGGTCTTGTATGGATTGCTATGTGTAATTCTGCATTTTGTTGCACTGTTTTAATTATTGATGCACCAAGAGGAAACACGACTGGGGCAGACCGTTTGCCAAAGCCTACAATCGTTGTGGTTTCCACTGTGGCATTCTGGGAGAACGTAATTACACAAGAAAACACTAGTATACAGAGTCTTCCGTACACTGCAAGGTTATAAATCTATATATGTTAATTCACAAGAGTAGTTTTTCAGCATTAAATAATAACCTACAGGCGGTAGATAAACAGAACTGTTGTTAATTTCAATTCAGTTGCATTTTTTTCTTCTAAAAACAAACACAAAAGCTTCGTAAAGCAAAAACACACCTGTGTTCGGTGTAGATGAAGCACCTAGAGCCTGAGCGCAGTATGGATTATGCAGTTAGGCCATATTACCCAGAGCCCACACTGATTCAGTGGAATAACTGCCTATATATACATATAGAAAATTTCATTATTTCACAAACGTGCCTGTTTCTGTTATGTTCCCAAGGCAACGAACAATTTCCGTTCTCCACAAACCAACATTACCCAGCATTGGGCTGAGAAACGGGCTGGAAAGGCAAAACGAGAGAAAAAAAAAAAAAAAAGAAAGCAACATGCACTGCAGTCTAGATAAATCCACCTTCACCAGGCTGGGAATTACTATATGATATGGAGTCAGAAGCAGCCAGATTACAAAATAATCCCCAGGTAGATTTTACACCTCTAGAAGAGCCGCCAGTGTGTCTAATTCCTGCTCTAGCACACTTACTTCTCTTAATAGAGAGTCGCTTCATGCAACAGCTACCACCCTAAAATCATCTCTCACCTTTTTCTCATCAACATCTCGCTCCCTGACTGTACGCCGACCACCCTCCCCGCACGCAGTAGTACTCAGATAGGTAGACATTTAATTCCACCCATGGCCGTGTGACTAAGAGGCAAATGAATGTGCCTATTCCTCATCTCCGCCACCACCGCAGTACACAATGATTAAACCCGGGCCAGCCATAATTAATGAAAGGTCACAAGTGGCCTTAGAGTAAGCTGCAAATGAAAGGACCCACCCAAATGTAGTCATAGATCTGGCCTGGAAATAGATTAAGAGGAAGCACTCGCAGCTATGGCGAGAGGCCATTTGCTAACCCAAATCCTAAAAATGTAAAGGACAATACCCTGAAGGTTAGGCTTTCTAATTAATCGTCCTCATTAACCCGTCCTCCTACAGTGATATTAAACTTTTGCCTTAATCTAATCACGCCAACCGAATAAGCCCACCACAGCGCCTGAAATTACAAAGCACGTCTGTTCTCTGAGGAAACAAAATACCACAACATTTCAACAAATCGAGCGTGGAGGGATACAGAAAATGGACTTTCATTTTGAACGGAGGTCGCCTTGGCTGACTCGGAAACGCATGATAATGTGTGAGAGAACTGCAGATGAAACATTCAAACCGCATGCCCAGCACACACAGTCTCTCTCAGCATGCAGGATCTAACACTGACCTATAGGTGTCACCCTATACAAGCAAGGAAGAGAAATTGGCAAGACACATACACAGAGCAGATGAAGGCAGAGAGGTTAGAAAGGCACAGACAAATATATACAGAACGCGGACAGAGAAATATGTGGAGATGACAAAAGCAGATGCTAGACAGGAAGTCAGCGCCAAGCGATGAGACTCAGAAGACAGCGCGATTACCTTCAGATGAGGCCGAGCTGCCTTCCCCCGTTTCCCCAGAAGAACGGTGATTACACACATACTAATCATACTGACAGGCACAAACCGCCAAATAAATAATACATGCTTACCACTGCTTCATCCAGCCTTTCCTACCCAGACCGAAGGGCCGGTGTGCGTATTTATACCACAAACCCAGCATCGAACTCATCAGGAATCAGCCTGCCGCTCTCGAAAAAACGCTCACATTGAGGGACCGTACCTGAGAAGCTCTTGGGATCCTTTGTAGGTCTAGCATTGGCTCGCTAGGTGAGTCTCTGGCCTGCCTCACCTTTCCTCCAGCCAGAGCGCAGTAGAGCAGGGTGAGCCAGTCTCTCTGTGAGTGGCTGCTCTTTCTCATTACTCTCATTAGGATTACCGAAGCACTGGTTATCATTTTAACCAGGTGTCACAGCGCTCATCACTGTAAATCTGTGGGGCCACATTTCCCCTTCTTTTTTCCCCCCGTCTATCTCTTTCTCCCCCTCTTTTTGCCCCACAACAGACAGCTTCCTTGTCTTTAACGCTGCACTGTTGGATAAAAAAGCAATCTTATTTCACACCTCACGGACTCTATCTCTCTCTCCCTTGCTTGTCCTGTTTTTTTTTTTTCCTACGAGATCCCCCTCTGGCCCCCCGCCATCCCCTCCCGCACCCCTTCCCTATATCAAAGCTGTCCTGACTTCGGAGAGCGCGGTGTAAAATGAAAGTGACAGAAGGGTTCTGCGGGACAATGGGACATAGGCTCCATGCTGGGGGCTTTCACGCTTTGTCCGCTCCTCATATCAGCACTTCTCCGGCCCCGTCCGTGCCCCTCCCACCCCAAACAGGACCCCCCTCTAAACCACAACACACAAAAAAACACTGCCTTCGTCCCGCACCAGCCGCAATCTGTAGACGCCAACACTGGATGGGCAAAAACCCATCCGAAACTCTCCACCAAATGAATTATAATCAGTGAGGAATAATTGATGATTGGCCACTGAATTTTTAAAAATGAAAACGCAGCGGTCCAGAATAAAATTCACTTATACCACAGTTACCACATGGATATGTCTACATAAAGTGTGAATGGTGCATCTTTATAGTTCAGAAAAACATGCAGAGTGAACGTGAAATTTCATTTCGTGAAGTTATAGAAAACTAAACAAAACCTTGGAATATCTGTCAACAAATCAGAATCAAGAATAAACTAAACACTAAAAAAAAGTCTTCCAGTCAAAGCCACTTCATTACTCATTTTTTAGAAAATAAATGCTGTGAGCAAACATAACCACATAATCATGACATGAAAAAGACAAATGACAAAATATTTAAGCTGCTCTCCAAAACTGCTTTTGAAGCGAAACAGTTCACCCATTCAAAACAATGCACTCTGGGTAAACCCCTCTGTCACCATAAACACAGAGCGTGAGTCAGGCAAACGTCAGCGAGACCAACATAGTGCGCATGGTGACCACACTCCCAAACAACGGCAACACCCTCCCTCTCACGCACACCCCAAAACACTAGGACGGAACAGGACAACCTCCGTCTTTATCACTCTCACATACTCTCAAACAAGTACACACTCACCTCTAGCAAGAAAAAAGAAAAGCTAAATACCTCTTTGGTTTAAAGGGCCGTGGCTCTGTATCGGACCGGGGCTGAGTTATGTGCTAGATTCCTGACCTGCCTTCCAGAAGCCATGGCGTTCGCTCAGCACTGGCCCTGTCGTGACCCCCAAATCTAAATGTGAATGAATACTTTGTGTCTCCATGGGGCTGTGCGCCAGAGGGGGGGAGGCGCAGGAGGAGGAGGAGGAGGAGGAGGAAGAGGAGGAGGGTGGGCTAGCTAAAAGCTAGCAAACTTTAAACAGCAAGTTGATCACAAACAGAAGGGAAAGCTCACTCTGCCTTAGAACAAGAGGCTCACGTCACCCCTCCCCCGTCCTCCTCCGTCTCACACCCGGCTCTCCATACACCCTCCAGGCCGACCCCACACGCCCTCTGCGCAACACTTAATTTGATCCCCCAAGCCTTTCAAAATCACTGGCCATTTCAGTGGACGCCTCACCTACTGGCACAGTCCACGGCGGAAGGAGACGGCTAATCAGAGGAAATCGAATTTACACCGCTACTGTCAAATCCTCCTCTTCTAAACAGACATCATTTCGTTTCAATACCCGATGTGACATCGCATCACAAGCATGACATTTCCAATAGCTTCTGATCTGTGCCTGTCATCATGAGGAAGTGACTTGAAAGTGGCATACATCACACCGCTCGCACAAAATTACAGTGAAATACATAAATAAACAGAAGGCAGGTGTACTGTGTTGAGGCTGTTCGCACAGGACGCATGCCTGTATTTTGTCCAAGCTATTTTTTTAATTGCTTGTCTATGTACACATGTCAGCTGAATGCCTTTGGTCATTGAGCCAGATCTCGATGCAGTTTTTGGTTCCCACTTTTTTTTGTCCAATTAATATCCAAGACATGTCCAGTCATTTTTATTATTAGAAATTACAGTCATTATTACTTTAGAAGAATTTTTAAAAATCATTTTGACTCAGATTGAATGGCTAATTAATCATTAAGAACATTTTGATTTGACCAATTCATAAAAAAAGAATTCATGTATTCAACATACATATTTTTTATAATATAATATAATTAATATAATATAATAATAATATAATTAGTGCTGTCAAATCGATTAATCACGATTAATTGCATCTAACATAAAAGTTTGTGTTTATATAATATGTGTGTATATATATATATTTTATATTATATATAGTGTATGTGTGTGTGTGTGTATATATATATATATATATACACACACATATATTATATAAACACAAACTTTTATGTTAGATGCAATTAATCGTGATTAATCGATTTGACAGCACTAAATATAATATAATATAATGAATATATTATAATATAATGTTATAATATAATATAATATAAACAGTAATACTTCATTAGTTAACATGAGCTAACAATTAAAATATTTCTAAAGCATGTATTAATCTTAATGTTGATTTCACCATTTACGAATACATTATTCAAATCAAAAGTTGTATGTTAATATTATTTAATGGACCCACGCTAACATTAACTAACAATGACCAGTCATATTTGTATTAATTAACTTTAACAAAGATTAATAAATACTGTAACAAATGTTTTGCTCATTGTTAGTTAATGCATTAAGTAATGGGACCATATTAACTATAGAAATTTTAATGACTTTTATTTTAAAATTCCAGGCCTTAGGAACCCAGGTTTTTAAAAATACAATTATGGATAAGTATTTAAAGTAATCAAAACATTAATGATTTTTCAAGCTCTTAACTGTTATATATGTATAAAAACTACCTGTCAATACCATGGTACAGTCATGGCATGAAATGATAATACTACTGGGAACGCTGGTCTCCACAATGTATGTGATTTCAGGTTTTACTGTCCTTGTGGGGACATTTGTGCACTCAAACACCCACAGGAGCCATTAGGCAGTGTTTGACAGCAGTCTCTCAAACACAAAGCACATTAAAAGCAGAGTAGTGTGCTGTGCTTTTTTCTGCCCTGCACTCTATGAGGTTGAAAGGGCCGCATGGACGTTGCTGTCCTGCGCCTGCAGACATTTTGCTGCACAAAGGCATGAACGGACTGTCAGAGCGTCCCTCAAGAGCCACAGCGCCGCACTACTGGCCTACTGCTCTCGTTCTACCCTAACCTATCTTTTCCTCCTTCATCTTTATCTCATACCACACTGGTTTCTGTTATTTTGAGACAGGAGGAAAAGGAGGAGGAACGTAAGGAGGACAAAAAAATAAAAAAAAGTCAAGAAGGGCAACCACATCCAGTCTGATATATTCACCAGTGGCTCGGAAAATGTGACGGTACAGTTGTGACAGCCAAGCAGATACCCCCCCCCACCCCCCCTACCCCTCCCATTAAGGGCAGGGGCTTGACGGCAAACTGAATATGTATAACCCAGAAAAAAAAACTTATTGATTTTTCATTTGGTAAAAAGGGACATAAAAATCACATAACCTTAAACTGTCACAGCTCTTCTGTTCATAACTCATCTTTCCTCATGTACGGCACTGGCCACAAACTCAATTTAATTAGCAGGAGGATTGTTTGCATACAGAGAAACACACACGATTGCATCTGTAACGGAATTAAATGTGATATTCGACTTGAGCAGTATTTCATATTTGATGTGGAAATGCATGCTTTTGAATGTGAACACAGTGCTAATGTACAAACAGTGACAGCAGCGAAAAACACAATTCAGATGTCATTATATCACATTTCCCCTTTGTGAGAACACAATACAGTCGCTGCTTTTCATATTTCATATTCAAATGTTCCCTATTAAGGTGGATATTACGCATCAACCAACATGCCGGGCTTCCTACCAAAAAAAAAAAAAAAAAGTTTGTGGACTCGCGGAGGTCCAGGAAGGTTTGTCCAATGTTTGTATAAGCCAGAGCCTGTCCATTAACAGCTACTTATCTGTTTACGTCTCTCTTTAGGCTGCTCTGCCTGGTACAGTGGGACGTCTGAAAAAGATCTCCGCCTGTCGATATATTGAGCGTGGCATTTGCATATCTTTGTAGTGCATCCATCTGCCTGTGGATCACTCTGTAGAGGTATTAGCTCAGAAAATCAATGCGGTCAGAACGTACGCACATATGTATGTAGGGCCCACCTTGGCGTGTGGTCGTTACGGCGTACACATGTTGCCGCTCACGGCTCCCGTGTGGATAATGCAACACAAGTCCACGTTCTTCAAAAAAACAGACATTAAGTAAACACAAACTCAAACAGGGCAGCATCCCGCCATAGGTGGGCTCTGTACGCACCGAGGCATTCTGTAGTTAAAGTGTTTTAGCACCACCCGCTTGTTTATGTCAGTGGACCAGGAGTTAAAACAGAATTTTTAAGGCTTATGAATACCAGATGACTTAATCAATTTTATTTAAAAAATATAAGAGCGGGGTTCATATTGATGTGTTTGAGCCCTGGGATTTCACTGCACCCTCGCAGCTGGGAAGGACGTGAGAGGTGTGGGAAGAGCTGCCAGTGTGTAGCGTTCATAAGCTAAGTCGGGTTGTGTTTGGAATAGCATTCTAGCATGTTACTCTTACTTTTTCTGCAGTATGCAGTATGTGTACTGTGGATGACATGATCATTTTTTGGCTATGGAATACGTAGCTTCGCGTCGTATTCTGCGATAACAACCAGCTAGATGTACGTTATCCCGCTTATTACACGGCTACTTGGCACATAAGTAAATAATTAGACACAAAATATTGACTTGAGTTGAAATCTTTTACAGAGTGTCTATTTACACTAAGTGCAAATAGCCCGTCTTGTTGGCAAATGCTATTTACACTAACTCCGCCTACTGACGTCTGGTTGGGCAAGACAAAATTACAGAAGATGGTGGATTGTCAACAGTAGAAATAGTGTAGAAATAGGCATGAAATTTTGACGCAAATCGACTTGAGGTTCGAATCTGCCTTTTGCCGAACTCACCCTACTCCCTTTTCCCATCACATATCAGATCAGAAATGCATTTATTTTTAATAAAAATGAAGAAAATATTTGAAAAGTGGATATAAAGTCAATAATGTGTTTAATAATAAAGTGTTTATCGTTAAGGGGTAGGTTTAGGGTAGATTAATTTGAGATGTTTTTACATAGTGTAAATAGAATATATCACTATTTTCACTTTTATATATTATTATATCACTATTTTCAATATTTATGGGGATGAGAGGTATTAATTTGAGATGAAACTGTTTTAAAATCTTACCTGTTTGTTATCTTATAATCCATTACAGTGTACAAAACAATTGTCGCAAAATGAAAGCAGCTTCGTTTGTATGAAACAAGAGAATCCGCAATACCTGGATAATTGTACACATAATATTGATTTGAGTTTTAATATTTTATTAGCTCACCAAACGCAAAACTTCCATGAACAAAAAAAACGTTCCTAGCAAGCGTATAGCGCTGACTTCAGTTACCCGGATGAGCCTGTTTTATCAGTTTTTACCGGTTGTTATCTGGGAATAACACACTGCTGGATGGCGCAATTGACCAATCAGAATCAAGTATTCCACAGAGCTGTGTAATAACAACTGATATGCAACAGATATTACAGCTCAGAATGCTATATCATTTCTGACAATTCATTTCCAGTGAAACAAGTGAACTGGAAGGAATATCCACCATGTTTTAGTTTACTCCTCCTTGACTAATTGGTTTTTGTACACTCATTAATTATTTAAATATTTTTTGGTCGTGATAATACTGTAGCATTCTACTTTTTTCCACATTCTACTTTTGAAAAATAGCAGGCAGTGTGCAGTAGTAAACAGTACACCAGTGTTCCGTTCGGAACACAGCCAGGCAGAGGCAGTGGTGTGGACACACAGAAAAGCTTCCCCCTGCACACACACACCGGATCGCTGCAGTTCCACCCCCAGTGGCAGCTAATAGCAATCCGCTACAGAAATCCAATCTTTACGTTGTGCAGGCACTTAAAACAAGCTCAGTACCGGCACCAGTTATTGAAAAAAGGGAAATACGGTTCATCCGTCCCACTTTCAGGCCATTTTCTAATACAAATCAAACACTTGCTGCTCCCTTCCTCCATTTGTCTTTCTTTCTGGGCCTCTTTGCATAACCCATCCATTACGTTCACATGAAATATGAAAAGGCAATATCCTCTCTGTGTTTGTACTGAAGCGTAATGCGATTGTGTTGTCATTTATAGGAAATAATCGCAAACCTCTCTTTCATTTTCCAGTTCAAATAACCATGAAAAATTAGCCCGCAATGTCAGGAGGGACAACAAAGGAAAGCGCGCAGACTATCGCTTCACCACTGCGCTTGACATTTCTCCTTAATAGGAAAATGTCTGGTTGCTTCTATCTTTCTTTTTTCGTTACAAATAAAGCCTTTTCTCTTTCTTAATTAAAAAGTTCTGCACTTTGATCTGTAGAATCTCGCCTTGCTCACTCTCTTTAGTGACAAAGAGGCGTTTGGGTCGACCCAGCGTGAAGTAATTGAGTAGGGGGGTCATCCCGAACCCCCGTTTTTCGCCCTCCACCGCACACACACACACACACACACACACACACACACACACACACACACACACACACACACACACACACACACACACACACACACACACTCTCCTTCTGTAGAACAAGACAGCATCTAATGGCCACTAGCGAGGACCGTTGTCGCCATACTGGGGTCTGGATCTCTCTGTGGCTAACGTCCTGCAGCCGGGATAAATAATTCAGCAGCCATCAGATGCCCCGGCTGCATGGCAACAACCAGCCTGCCCTCTGATCTCAGATCAGCTGATGGTCACATATCTAATACGGCAGCTTTAACAATCACTGCTCTTTCGTGCCATGAGACGCCCAGACACTGCGGGGCTGCACTGTCTCGAATGTGCCTATTTACAGTGAGAAGTAAACTAGTGGTAATTGGATTGCTATCCGTGAAAGCTCCATAATGACGCTTAATAGACATGCATTGTTTTTCTGCAGTAATTATGCACAACATGATCGGCCCCATCTCCATTTTCTGATGTAATTACTATAGATATGTTTATCCGGCTGACAATTAATATTTGCGTGTGTGTTTTGTGCATGAGTATATGCCCTAGTATATGCATGCATACTGACAGCCCAACTAAAACATTGTACTTCAGAGCTCATGCCAAATGAAAGGAAATGCTCATTTTTTCATAATTAAAGTCACACTACATTCTCATTAGAGGGTTGCAGAGCACATTTTCATCTAGGAAATGATGTGGCGAAAAGTGTAAATAGCAAAATGAAAATTTACAGTGCTTAAGAGCATCTAGGACTTTTTCTGTAACAGCCGCTGAGATAAAAAATGCGTATGGTAACAATAGCGAGCTGCGGCAGGCAAACATTAGGCAAATATTAGTGTCCATAAAGGGACTATTCACTGTAAGCCTGATTGAAAATAATAAAAAATAAAATATGAAATAAAACAGTAGAATTACTGCAGTATCATTAACCAGACGATTGTTTTGATTTCAATACACACAGCAGACAAAATTCATTAAATGTACTGGTGGGCGAAAATTATTTTTGTCACGTCGAGACAAATGAGGTGCCCAAGAAAGCAGAATGCGAACATGACATAACGCTGCTCAAAAGTATCTCTCCTTCCTCTTGTCAGTTTATTTATTTATTATTTCTATGATTGCAAATTTACATATTTCTAAAGGAGGATTATAGTTTGTGATGCATATAATGAGATTTCCCCTCAAAAAGCTAATGAAAAAAGACTCATCTTATGCAATTAGCTGGGGCTTATTTATTCTCCTCCTGTAATGTATTAATTCATTATCGCATAATTCAGGCATTATTTATTTATTTGATTACATGCACACCTTAAAGCCTTAATTACAATAGAAACTGGGGAGGTCGAGGAAGAGAGGCGATGCACCAACTCAGCTATCAGTCGATCTAGTTATCCATTTAATCTCAAGAGTATATCCATCCAATCTCTTATCAGCAGCCTCTAATCTCAGTCTAATCAGTTTACCAATTTGCTGTATGGCGACTGGCTCACTGGAAAGAAAGGACTCAAAAACATTCTTTAAAAAAAAAAAATTGCCACTAACAACGCTAAAATTTGGGATTTTGCCTGTTTTGCGTCCTTTCCTTTCCCCTCTTCCTTCGCTCTATCTGTCTTTTCAGTGGCTACAGTTCCACGGTCAGTTTGGTTGTATTCAGCTCTACCAGCATGGGTCACATATGTCAAGTGAGCACACTTAATTTCTTTTTGATTTTTTCTCGCACACCGTTTACGCTTTTAACTACAGCCGCACGGCACCCAGGATTTCATTTTAAGCTGAGCCCTGGGAACGTCTGCGCTTTTACAGATATTCACAGTCGTAATTTGCTCCAAAAGCATGTCTGTTTTCCCTTCCAGCCCTCCAAGGCCACTTCCTCCCACAGCCGAAAGCGCAGCCCTTCACTTCGGAACATACCTATTATTCTGCCTCATATTTATTTCGGCTAGCCATAAGAGTTCGGCTTCATCTGACATGTGTCATGAGTCAGTTTGAACAGACAGGACACGTGGTGCAGTGTGAAGTTTGAGCGCTGTGTTGTGACGAGCTCCTGGAGAGGGGAACAGAAATAATTACAGTCAGTCCTGTTACTCAGCAAGTTATCTTTGGCTCAGGGAAAGAGAAGGAGAAGACTAGAAATGTGAATGATCGCACTAACCTTGCTCAAACATGCATTGGCTGCCTAAAAATAACAGGAAGTAAAAAGAAGCCCAGCCTTGCCCGTGTTTTATTTACATGATCACATAAAATGCTCCTAAGTCTAGGCCTATATACAGTGGGGAGAACAAGTATTTGATACACTGCCGATTTTGCAGGTTTGCCCACTTGCAAAGCATGTAGAAGTCTGTAATTTTTATCATATGTACACTTCAACTGTGAGAGACAGAATCTAAAACAAAAATCCAGAAAATCACATTGTATGATTTTTAAGTTATTCATTTGCATTTTATTGCATGACATAAGTATTTGATACATCAGAAAAGCAGAACTTAATATTTGGTACAGAAACCTTTGTTTGCAATTACAGAGATTATACGTTTCCTGTAGTTCTTGACCAGGTTTGCACACACTGCAGCAGGGATTTTGGCCCACTCCTCCATACAGACCTTCTCCAGATCCTTCAGGTTTCAGGGCTGTCACTGGGCAATACATCTTGAACTTCTTCCATTTTCTAATAATTGCGCCAACAGTTGTTGCCTTCTCACCAAGCTGCTTGCCTATTGTCCTGTAGCCCATCCCAGCCTTGTGCAGGTCTACAATTTTATCCCTGATGTCCTTACACAGCTCTCTGGTCTTGGCCATTGTGGAGAGGTTGGAGTCTGTTTGATTGAGTGTGTGGACAGGTGTCTTTTATACAGGTAACGAGTTCAAACAGGTGCAGTTAATACAGGTAATGAGTGGAGAACAGGAGGGCTTCTTAAAGAAAAACTAACAGGTCTGTGAGAGCCGGAATTCTTACTGGTTGGTAGGTGATCAAATACTTATGTCATGCAATAAAATGCAAATTAATTATTTAAAAATCATACAATGTGATTTTCTGGATTTTTACATTCCGTCTCTCACAGTTGAAGTGTACCTATGATAAAAATTACAGACCTCTACATGCTTTGTAGTGGGCAAACCTGGAAAAACAGCAGTGTATCAAATACTTGTTCTCCCCACTGTATATATATATATATATATATACACCGACCAGGAATAACATTATGACCACCTTCCTAATATTGTTTTGGTCCCCCTTTTGCTGCCAAAACAGCCCTGACCAGTCGAGGCATGGACTCCACTAGACCCCTGAAGGTGTGCTGTGGTATCTGGCACCAAGATGTTAGCAGCAGATCCTTTAAGTCCTGTAAGTTGTGAGGTGGGGCCTCCATGGATCGGACTTGTTTGTTCAGCACATCCCACAGATGCTCGATTGGATTGAAATCTGGGGAATTTGGAGGCCAAGTCAACACCTCAAACTCATTGTTGTGCTCCTCAAACCATTCCCTGACTGGTCTGCGGCTATGCAGTCCCATATGCAACAAACTGCGATGCACTGTGTATTCTGACACCTTTCTATCAGAACCAGCATTAACTTCTTGAGCAATTTGAGCTTCAGTAGCTCATCTGTTTGATCGGACCACACGGGCCAGCCTTCGCTCCCCACGTGCATCTTTTGATAGATACTGACCACTGCAGACCGGGAACACCCCACAAGAGCTGCAGTTTTGGAGATGCTCTGACCCAATCGTCTAGCCATCACAATTTGGCCCTTGTCAAACTCGCTCAAATCCTTACGCTTGCCCATTTCTCCTGCTTCTAATACATCAACTTTGAGGACTTGCTGCCTAATATATCCCACCCACTAAAAGGTGCATATATATATATATGCATTTATGTATATCTAAAATTCTATATTCAAATATTGAATTGAAAACACAATTGCATGAAAAGGATACGTCTAAAGATTGACAACTTGTCTGCCTTTTGGCTTTGTCAAATTCTATAAATATGAGAATTTTCATATTTTTTGTAGTCATTTATTTGGTTTGGAGGACAGGTTGTTGTAGTTTTTCTTTAACAAGCATTCTTTGTAATCGACCTTTCGTCCATAACAGGGATGAGGATACACTGTGTCCACATCAGATGAAAATTATAAATATTATAGATTTAATATGGGCCAAATATTAAATATGTAACATAAATGTAAAAAAAATAAATAATAATAATTAAATAAATAAAAATAAAAAAATAATAAATTATGCTGCCGCTGACATAAAGTACAAATATGTGTGGTTTAATATGTGTGGTATAAGGAGAACCAATGAAAAAACAGCGGCTGATGGGCTCATCAGCCAGGCGAGCTAAATATTCTTATTAATTTATGCAGTGTGAGAGGAATGCTTGGCCATGCAATTAGTATTACTTTCCAACTTTCAGAGGAAACGGTAAGGCTAATGGTCTCAGGATCAACTCAGCAGCATGTTGTGGAATGAAAGGTTAGCTTGTGTGTGTGTGTGTGTGTGTGTGTGTGTCTGTCTGTGTCTTCTTTGTGCTGACTCTGCAGAGCGAGAGAGAAAGAGAGAAAGAGAGAGAGAGCCTGCTTGTCACTGGTCTCTCTTGGGCAAGCATGGGATTAACTATTATTTTGCTCCTTTGAGACCACCATTGCACCTAAATTGGTTCCATGGTTTTCCACCAATCCCTCCACCAAATTCTGCAATCGCAGGCCAGCGCTGCAAATTCCTGCTTTTATTTACAGAGCTCCTGTTATTGCTGTTTTTATTGTTGCTGTTGATGTCGTCCCCGCTGTGGAGGCTTGGAGCGGAAGACTTCTCTCTCTAATTAGCCAGAGGTCTGTCTCATTGAAATGAGGGAGCAGGTAGCTCACATTAATTATTCATCCCACAGGTAAACATTGGGGCGGCCATGCCTGATGAGTGGACTGAAAAGATGAGCTGGGTGAAGCCACTAACTAATACAGGCCTCTCCCCCGGGGGCTGCTGGGAGGAAAATAAACAGAGTGCATTAGACGCTGAAGAATCCTTTGGACTTTTTTAGTTGTAACAAAACAACAGCACTTCTAATACCACTAGGAGCAATGAGGTATTAGAACGGGACAGTTGCCTAAGCGCGAGTGTCACAGGCGGGCCGACTAGGCTTAGGCTGCCTCTGCTTTCAAATTAAGCCCAAATTGCACATTTATTCTGCTTCCCTTTATCCAGAACTAGATACAAGCGGAAGCTTCATCCCAGATCCTCTTTTTTGTGCTTTTTTCTTTTCCCTCTCTGTCTGAGCTCCAGAAAAAACAGCCTCACATGGCTCCAGCCAGGACTGCGGCCTCATGAGAAAGCTGTGATAAGAATTCATTTCTCCCAATTATGTGCTCTTGTCCACTGCTTCAGTTCATCAGTTCAGTGCAGCCAAGTCAATGAAAGGGCTTGTAATGAAGCAATCAGATGCAGCCTGGCTCCCAGGGCCCCGGCCTCGGCTCCCGGCTTCCCGAGCAGGCCAAACCAACCTGCGGGAGGAGTTGGTGCTTGCGCAGATGGTCTACAGCTTTATAATGACTGTAAGATCGAGATCTTGCTTATAAAAATGGGAGAAGATCAGTCTGATCTCAGCTCCGGCCTCTCTGAGTTGATAAAGATTGTGAGCATCCTTAAAGGGATAGTTCACCCCAAAATGAAAATTCTATCAACAATTACTCACCCTTAAGTTGTTCCAAACTTGTATGAATTTCTTTCTTCTGCTGAGCACAAAAGAAGATATTTTAAAGAATATGGGGAACTAAACAGTTGATGGATCCCGTTGACTTCCATAGTAGGGAAAAAAAATACTATGGAAGTTAATGGGGCCCATCAACTCTTTAGATACCGACATTCTCCAAAATATCTTCTTTTGCTTTCTGTCCCTCCGTTGACAGCTACGCAACTACCACTTTGACGCTTCAAAAAGTTCATAAAGAATAGTTCATAAACCTCATTGGTGCTCGCACGTCAATCAAACATGCCTGAGCTTCCGTTTACCACAACTGATGTGTGAGTTTATGAGTTTATATGTGAATAAAAGCCTAAATTCAATCTGTTCATCATATAAAGCGATTATGTCTCTTCAGAACATTTGGACTAAACCGCTCAATTCATATGGATTAGTTTTACGATCTTTTTATGAACTTTTTATATGTGGTAGTTGCGTAGCTGTCTATGGAGGGACAGAAAGCTCTCAGATTTCATCAAAAAGATCTTCATTTGTGTTCCAAAGATGAACAAAAGTCTTACGGGTTTGGAATGACATGAGGGTGAGTAATGACAGAATTTTCATTTCTGGGTGAACTATCCCTTTAATCTTTGAGTTTGTTAACTTAAAAAAGTGATGTAACTGATTACCTCAAATTTTTTGGAGTTCTGCCAACTTATTAGGTTTTACAGTGAATTCCAGCCGGCGTAATTTACAAAAGTAATGGCACGAGTGCACCCTAGTAATGGTGCAATAGTAATGCAATAGTAATGGTGATAAGTGTCTTAGCGGCTAAACTGCACAATGAATTGATAGCAGGGCCATCACCTGTGGCAGTGTGTTGTGTTAGAGAGGTTTAGAGAAGAAACTATATCCAGCCAAACTTTCTCTTTCTTCTTTTCACAGCTAACTCTCACCCTCTCCCTTTCTCATTTATTTGCCCTCTCCCCTCTCAACCTCTTCTGGTCTGTCCACGTCCAACATGTGGAAAGCATTACAGGGAGTCGGGGAGAGGAATGCATGTGTTGAATCATAATCTGGACCTTAAAGTGCTGGATTCTGTTTTCCTTTGTCTCGTAATGCTGTGAATGTTCTACCAAAATTAAAACGAGGCCCGTTTGATCTGTCTCATATCATGCTCTTCTCCCTTAAAAGACAGGAAATCAAGGTTACCATGCTATCGCAGGCTTCACAGATGAACTCATAATTCGCTTTCTGTAGGTTCATGGTTCAACTGCAGGGCAGAAAACAAGGTCAATGTGTCCTCCTAAATCAACACTCGGTGCTGTTCAGCTGGGTTTTAACAAGTGTAACACTTCAAATAAAGCAACAAAGACAGACCTTAATCGTCATTTCCTTTCTAGAAAACACACATTTACTAAATGAAACACCATTTGCAGTGCATTTTATTTCCTTAATGTGACGTATTTATGAGTGACAGGGAAAAAAATTGGAGCGAGAGGTGAAAAATGGTCGAAAAAAGTAAAAGAATACGAGTCATTTTAGCCAAGATGGAGAAAGTTTTGATTTTATTTGGACCTTGACTAAATGTCCTTCCAGTCTAAAATAGGATTAGGGACTAACAAAGACCGGACCTAAATCATTTTGAAATCTACAGAAAAAAGAACTGTTTGGCCCCAAGAATGGCTGACACGTCTCTCATACCTCATTTTCTCTCTCCATCTGTCTGTCTCTAGTAGCCTGTTCTAGATTTGGAAGCCGAATCTATGGCTGGATTCCACCTGACAAGAGCAGCTCTACAAGCGCCAGTCATTAACCTCCGGAGCAGGCAGCTGCCATGTGATGTAGTGTGCTCACCCAGCTGCAGAAGGGCCCTATTGATCCTGCGCATACTTGGTGCCTTCCTGGATGTTTATAATCAATATGCAAATGGCCTGCGGCATTGATTCAATATTAATTTTCAATTAGAGTATCCTCCGGGGGTCTGCTAGGGTCAATACACAACCATTCAGAGTGCAGGCTTGAGCAAGTTGCAAGAATTGACATTCCTCCACCACCGAGACACCTTACTTACTGTTTATTTGGTCTGCCCCGCTGTAAGCACCAATTAGGAGTATAGGTTTCAGTCCAAGAGATGGATGGAGCGCCCGCCTCTCTAGTTCTAATCTCTCCTGCTATCTTTTACATGTTGCTTTTTACTTTGTTTTCAGTAAATCTTGTATAAAAATCACAAAGGAGAGTTCTTTAATATCTCAATAGTTTCTCCTAGACACTAATGAGAATAAATGGAGAGCAAATGGAGAGGTTTGCTCGCTTCTCAGATGCTTCTACTAAGAAAATAAAAACACCCACACTTGTCTTTTTCATCCTTTTTGACTCAAAGGCCCCCCTTTGTCCAATACAATATTCAAAGGACCCTCCTCCATATACGCCTATATATTTCTGCTGTAATTATGACAAGCTTCTTGTTTTCAAACTTTATTGATATATCGAATTACATAACATGGTTGTCAGTGTTCTTCAAGAAAACAGTAGTTTTTAGGAGGACATAAAATAAATATGATTTTAGTTTACATTGGGTTTTATTTGTTTATTTTTTACATTTTAAATTTGATTAAAGTTTGATCATTTTAATATATTACTGTCCTTAGTCCTTAGTTTCTATGGAAGCTTGTTTCCGCCAAAGAATAAAAAATAAATAAGGTAATTGCGAGTTTATCTCAGAATTGCGTGGTATAAAGTCGAAATTGCGAGTTATAAAGTCAAAATTGTGTGATATAAAGTCGCAATTGCGAAAAATAGTCAGAATTGTGAGAAATAAACTTTTTATCCCTCAGAATTGGACTTTATAACTTGCAATTGCAAATTTATATCTCACAACTCTGAGAAAAGAAGTCAGAATGCATGATATAAAGTCGCAATTCGAAGAAAAAAAGTCAGAATTGCGACTTTATATCTCGCAATTCTGACTTTATGACAAGCAATTGCAAGTTTATATCTCGCAATTCTGAGAAAACAAGTCAGAATTGTGAGATGTAAACTCGCAAGTGTGAGATAAAAAGTCGCAATTATCTTTTAAATTGTTTTATTCCATGGTGGAAACAAGCTATCATAGAGATCTCAACAAATGTGCTCACCTTATAACAAGATACCAAAGTCAAATTCCAATATGAACTCATATTTCTCATCAAATTATTCAAAGACCAAATTGTCTGATGTCATCCACATTAATTTTACTATATGTCAACAATTTGAACTCTTTAGGAGTTGAAACTCAAAAGTAACAACACTAAGGACTCTATTAGGTTTCTTGGGCCATGAAAGAGCAAACTCTGAGCAATAAATTGTCCTCTCATATCCTGTGTATGCTTTCAGATGTATTTAAGAGGTGAATGTACCATTTCATACTGTATCTTTGTGATCTACTGGCAGCTTGGCATGAGTCCCCACTTCCTGTCCCCTGACACTACACAAAACATGCTAAACATAACACGTTTTACACCCCTCGCATAATCTCTCACGTAAAAACAAATACATAATTAAGGATGACCTCCATAATTTATGAAACACAATGAGACATACACACAACCCATCACAGTGCCAGCTCTCACATTCACTTAAAGTGCATAAATTCATTACAAGCCCTTGGGAGGCTGAACCATAATGGCAAATAAACCAAGATTACCATCATTTCTGTGAGCTGTCCTCTCCTTCCAAATTCAGTCTCCTTTCCTGTCCCTTTTTCTCTGTGAGATTTACAATGTCCCGCCTTATCTACAATATCTATTCCTGCGGTAATAACCTTTTCTTGGATTAAAAGAAGATGAAAAAAAAAAAAACTTACTTTTGCTATATCAGTCAAGAAGGGCAGGGGGGAGGGTAGGGAAAAATGTCCTTTGTTAAAATGGTGTAGGCTGATAAGTGAGGTAATGGATTCCAGGCAGGACTGGTCCTGCTCTTCAATGTGAAAACAATAGTATTGATTTATAAGCGTGTTGTGTTTCCTGTACAGACCGGGTGTCTATCAGAGGCCCTTTGATTGAGTGCTCGGGATTGTCACTCTGTCTACACAGCTGCGGTGAAAAAAAAAAAAGAGAGGGGAAAGAGGTTGCTGGCAAAATACCTCCACAATAGGCAGGTGAGCAGTGATGTCATAGGAGTGGAATGAGATTCGCATTTACCTCTGTAACCCGATATCTGCGCGTAAGAGTCACATGTCCTTTTTAAACCGGAATGCTGCAACGTGAACATTTACTAGGGCTGATATCAGACAATGTTTCATCACATCACATTGATAACGCGTGTAGTTGTACGGTGGGAGTGATGTGTTATCAACTTGCTAATTGCGTGGAAGTGAGTATACAACTTCACAATTATGATATTATCAATTTTGTAATTTTCCCACAGTTAATTATTCATATTTATCTGATCATATTTTTTTGGTTTTTGGACACTACCATGATATCATGGTATTTCTTTAGGCACTATGGACATTGTTTCCTGCTCTGCTGCTGAAACTATAGTGCCACAGTTAAAAAATAATTAAATATAGTATTAAATATAGGTTTTCAGTCTGAAATTAATGTGATGTGAATCATTGTGTAATGCAAAATAATAAATAGCAAAAAAATGCAACAACAAAAAGTTAACTGATTTAACATCAAAGAATTGAAAGAGTATTATTATTTTATTTACTACACTCTCCGAAATATATGCTAGTCATAGAGTACTATGGCTTAGAGTAAAGCTACAATGTAAGCCACAGAACTTTTTATAAGGGTGATCTGCGAGTCAGCTGAGAACAGGGCAGCGAGCAATAGGAAAAGAGATAAAATGGACAGGACCTCTTTCGGTTCTTACCAGCAGATGCAGTAGCCGCTCTAATTGGTTTAGGGCTAACATTAATTACCACATTGCTCATTAATGGATGAAGCCTTTATTGGTTCCATTGATCAGCAGGACTTGTTAGCCATCATCCTAAGCAATGGTGGATGTAACAAGCTTACATATTGGCATATCAATTAATGCAATCAATTCCTGCCGAGCAGCTGCCATTTCTCCCTCCCTGGGCCCGGCACTCGCTCCCTCTCATCCCCATCATTCCTTCGGACAGGCCAGACAACAGCCTGATGTCATCCAGGAATTAACTAAGAGATTCCTTCATTTCTGCTTAAGAGGAAGTGCTAGCTTGCTTATCTCAGACAGGAAGCAGAAGTACAGAGAGATAGGACACAAGCAGGTGGCGATATACAAGGAAATCAAAAAAGAGCAAGTTGACCATGTGTTATTTCACAAGTCAGTCTAAAATCTTGTCTCTTTTTTGATCTGCTGGTTTAAGTTTTTTGTAATTAATTATTAAAGGGATAGTTCACTCAAAAATAAATATATTATCCCATAATTTACTCACCCTCAAGCCATCCTAGGTGTATATGACATTCTTCTTTCAGACGAACACAATAGGAGTTATATTAAAAAATGTCCTGGCTCTTCCAAGCTTTATAATCGCAGTGAATGGAAGCCCAAAATATGAAGCTCAAAAAAGTGCATCCATCCATTATAAAAGTACTCCACACGGCTCTGGGGGGTTAATAAAGGCCTTCTGAAGCAAATCGATGGGTTTTTGTAAGAAAAATATCCATATTTAACACGTTATAAAGTAAAATATCTAGCTTCCGGCTGACCGCCTTCCGTATTCAACTTACAAAGAAAATGTAGCGCCTCTCGCAGTTCAAAATGTTTACGCTATGTCCGATGTCATAGTTATGCCAGTTACGCTTTTTCCGTAAGTTGAATACGGACGGCGGTCCACTGGAAGCTAGATATTTTACTTTATAGCGTGTTAAATATGGATATTTTTCTTACAAAAACCCATCGATTCACTTCAGAAGACCTTTATTAATCCCCCAGAGCCATATGGATTACTTTTGGATGGATGTACTTTTTTTGTCTTCAAATTTTGGGCTGCAATTTACTGCCATTATAATGCTTGGAAGAGCCAGGACATATTTTAATATAACTCAGATTGTGTTCGTCTAAAAAAAGGTCATATACACCTAGGATTGCTTGAGGGTGAGTATATCATGGGGTAATTTTCATTTTTGGGTGAACTATCCCTTTAATTCAAATTCAATTTCTGCACCAATGTAGTGCTTCTAGAAAAGACAGGCAGACACGGCGACATCTGGGCAGACAGACAACACTAAAAATGGAAATAGCAATGGGAAATTCTAACCACTATTTCAAGACTTGTTGGAATGTTCTGTAGGATTACCTATAACCTTTACAACGTGAAGAGGCACATCTGAGCGAGATCATTCTTACCGCCGTTAAACGTGTTACATTCACTCGAAGAGCCGCTCCTTTCCAAACTTCGCTCTTTCTTTTTCTAATTGAGATCAATGTTGCTTTTTAAGACACATTGATTTGCACTTAAAATCCTCTCCCTATCACCGAGGGTTCTACAGGGAATGCAGATGCTAAATATTATAGCAGCATGGTGAACTAAAACACAATGTTCTTGCGGAAAAACAAGGGTAGAGGACAAAGGAAAAACAGCCCATGATAAGTGGACACGCACCATGACAAAATGAAGGGATTTAATGGCAGGTGTGCAGCACTTCATTTGCCTAATAACAAATCATTTGGATGGCGAGAGTGCTGAGACGAGCATTATATCACCTGCACAGGACAATTTTCAGGCAATGGCAGTTGCTCGGCTGGCACAGAAGTAGACAAATCAAGCCAGGTTATTTAAGTCAATTATCAGAGCCATCCTTGATTGGTTGATGAAACCCCAAGAGTGGTCACAGTCCCAAACCATTCACCAACGACTATCCTGAGCTGGGAAAAATATAATTATGGTTGCATTTTATTTTACAGTATGTGCACTGTATATGTACTTACAGTGTACTTAACTAAGAAAGTACTGAGTAATATAAGGTAACTACATGGGTTAAGGTTTAGGGGTAGAGTTATTAGTTATAGTTATTACCCAGTTATTGTAATTACTATAAGTACATAGAATGTACATGGGGAACAGGATTGCAAAATAAAGTGCTACCATGATTATTATATGTCCAAAATATAATTATTTATGTTCATTTCACACTTTCTCTAAAAATACACACTTTTGCACACATTATATGTACTTTTACAAAACAATTACAAAGCATAATATAATAATTAATATATTAATATGTAAAATACACAATTTATATATTTTTTGCAATATTATATTACATTGCATTTTTTTTTTTGTAATTGTTTTGCAAGTTCCTTCCATTCCCTTTTCAAAGTAGATGTAGAACATCGGTCAAATGTTGCACATCAAATGAGGTTGTCCTGAGAAGATGTGGAATCTAAACTCCCCTAGAGTCCTATTAAAAGAGAGACTCGTTTTGCTGGAGTTCATCTTCCCGAGCGGCTCATTCACTTCTAAATGACTCAACTGGCACATTTCTCCACACAGCCATGACAGCCCGACCCAGAGCACACCGTCCCAGAGGCTTCCTTCCAATATTCTCCCCTCCCTTTAACTCAGACTACACATATCAGAGGCTACAAACAACATTCCTGAAAAGCATATTTTAAACTTGAATAAGGGCTCGTACAAAGGTTAGTTGCACTCACATGCAGCCAGGCTTCCTGAGACATTTTGACATTAGACAAGGGCACTGTGGAAGCCAAGGCAGCTCAGATGTGCACATTAGCAGAAGAAGCGACAGCAAGAGGAAGATCAAGGTCAGAGGAACGAGTGATGCAAAGGAAAAGGCTGGAATCAGACTAGTTTGCCTACAAAAGCATATGCACACAGGCGCTTCGACGGGCACCCATTCACTAACACGATCTGTGTCCTTCAGGCAGCTCCCCCAGACTCAGTCCCCTGGGCGACACGTAAGTGGGCTGAGCAATTAACAATTTCATGCTGATTGCCTGAAGCATGCTTTTCTATACCATAAAGATAATAGCATGAAGGGCGCCACATTCCCCCTCTCACAGTCTAGACCCCCCCACCCCTTCCAATCCCTACCCATAATTCCAGACCGCCTCCAATCCTCCAGTCCCGTGTGATGCGCTTTCCCCATTCATTGAGTCCTGAGCGTGCTGCCTGCTGGCTTCATTACAGACACTCTACGCTCAGACAGCACATTTAAGAAAAATATAGAAAGGACTCCCTGAAGAGTAAACAGGTATGATTATTAAAGGATGTGAAAAAACGGGGGGAAAAAGATGAGATTCTCAGTCTCCCACTGGCATCGAGTGATTTGAAAGTCTAATTTGGCCGCAACACAACAGGCGTACAGGTTGTACAAAACAAACCGCCTCAGTTCCCCTGATGCACTGAGCATGCTCTGTGCAGAGGGGTGGTGATAGACTCATCATCCGCTGCCAGTGGAGGCTGGCTGCGTGACAGCTTGCGACGGCAGAAACTGCGCTAACCGCTGATTCTGATCAACCTCTTCGCAATAGCCCACGTACAATGTGCACATCAAAGTGTAGCGGAGACTAGAGGCAAGAAGCTAACTGTACTCTTGTGGTAGCGTCTAGCTGCAAAGTGACAATAAAACGGGTGCATCAAAAATTTGTCTTGCATGTTCACGCAAAACCTCTCATAGGTTTTCATGCATAACTGGTAAATATGCACATGCATGTCTGGATCAAGTCATTAAAATGTGCACCAATATAGGGGTGATTTTCAGAAAGTCACCCTTAATGTTGTGAGCCGTTTAGAGTGATGGGTGTAAATAAGAACGTGGCAAAATATAAATGCTACATACCAACCCACACACAGCGGGCACTGCTAATGAACACACAAACCCTTTCCCAGACAGTTCATGTGCCCCAAACACTCATTTCAGTCTGAAATCATTAATGATATTTCTGTGTTAATGACTGCCTGTTTTTAAAGCTGCAGCTGCTCAGCTCATACTGGCAATTGGAGGATTTATTTATTGATTGTTTAATGTTATGACCAGAAAAGGGAAATTAATGAACTTGAGACAGATGAAAATCAAAACAGTGCGAGTGAACATTAAACAAGAAAAAAAAAAAAAAGATTGATTTCTCGCTATTTCGCATTGAATGGATACATTTCCTTCATGGTATACAGTGTCTACTTGCCCTTGGTTGTTGTTTCTTTTCTTTTCCCAATTAGATCTGCCAGTAAAAGGTAATAAGGAAAATAAATTCAAGAATTGATTAAAATATAATAATAAATGCTTGATTGCATTTTGCACTGATAGAGTGCAAGTCCCTGATCCTCTTCAGTACTCAAATGACTGCATTAGAAACGCTCCCAAGAGAGACGAGGGAGCTGGGGAAGGATCGGGAAGAGGTGTTGGGACAGATCACAAGAAAAAAGTAGTGATGGAAGCCTGCCTGATGCATAATGCACAAATAAATTGCAAGAGCTTTCAAAAAACGGAGAGCTCCAATCTGATTGGCTGACTTCACACAATTTCATGGAGCTAGGACACATTAAAAGAGATTACGTTTGGTCACTTTACCTGTCAAACGAATGCTTCCTGCCAGAATAACCTGCAATTTAGATCTAGACTTTATGCCTCATTCATACAGTGTCAGAACATTACTTTGCATCCTCAGGTGATCATGGCTTTGAAAGAAAGGAATTACAAAAGGATCCAGCATTGATGCACGCACCCCCTCCCGCCTTGTTTCTCGCTCCCCCCCCCCATTCCACCCCACCACACCATCTAAATTGCAGTCACAACCCCCAGCTCGTAGAGGATGATAATTGCAGACGGCCAATAAATTACTACTGCCTCCACATCAATTATAAGCATCACGTCTGGCAATGAGGAAAATGAGATCTTGTGACAAATTTCATGAGGCTTGGCTGCCCAGCAGCCTTTCTTAACATGCTACAGATAGCAATCCCTTATCTAGCCTCTGTAATGGGGAGCTACGGATAGAGAGATGGAACAGCAGCCATTTAATTAAAAAGCTGGGTGGTGGTGGTGTGTTGGGGTGGGGGGGTTGTGTAATCCATTGTAGGGGCCCAGGAAGAAGACAAAGGCTTTGTCTCCAATACATATTTTGCTGTGCGTTGCCAGTCATCAGGGACCGCGCTTTTGCCGGCGTTCGTTGGATAGCCATTCAGAGCATTTTTCCCCCCTTCTCGGTCCATTCCATTTCCCCCCCTCCAATCCCTTTACCTCTTCCACCTCCTCCCTTCCCCTCTTTTTTATACTGTTATTTCCCAGGGGACCGCTGAGGTGCTTGCTCCACCAGGGCTGGTGCAACTCATTTGAGAGGGGCATTTTTTTCAGTACGAATGACTGCAGAGAGCGATCAGACAGACAGTGGCACTGAATGAAATGGCCCCGGCACCTAATTGCGTTCCCACCTGGGAAGCGCGGGTGAAGGCAGCGGCTTCGGTGGGAGGAATAGGGAAAGGCACCTGATGAGGATTTATGGAGGACAGCGAGACGGCAAAATAAAACACCAAAAGGAATGGACCCTAAATCTTATTTCCCGCCGCAATATTCATTGCTGTTGCAATCGGGCGCGCTGATAGAGCGTTGCAAAAACGACCGCTGCGTTCAAATTATAGCTGCACTCTCTACTAATATTTAACGTCATTAGAAAATCATTAGAAAACCATCATAAAACCTGGGATTATGACTAGAGCATTAAACACAATGATTATTCAGGGTGTTCCTTTTCCCCGCTTTTCCCTCGGAAATGAGATTTTGCTCTCCACGCCTGTGCAGGAGAAAGTAAGAGTATTTCTCATAATTACTACAACATTTGAAAAACATTTGCCTGCATAAATTACTATACCATTATATGATTGTTTTTCATTCCCCCAAAGCCAAGTTCTTGAAGATGGGCTTTTCCGAGAATGACAGTTGCGAGCGGCATTAATGCAATTTCACCATGAGTGTAAGAGGGCTAATTCAGATATTGCCCACTGCCTCTGCTGTTGAATGGCCGTTGTCATTAATACGTTGTTTCTCATTGCGTTTAACTGGACGCACAAATGGCCACACGGTGACTTTCCATATATTCTGCAGAATTACCTTTCAACAGTCTGGAGATACGGTATTCGCTGTGTTCAAGTCGGGCTGTAATGTAGCTATCTTGCCTAAAAGATGAAAACTAATCTGAAACGACATTATCAAACAAAACTTGCATTTCTTCCTTTTAATTGCATACATATTCCACAGCTATTGCTTTCAAATCATTCGTTTTCGCTACTCACTTTGGGCAAACTCCAGCAGGATATCACTGAGTATGTGTGTGTATGGGCATTATCGGTAGCAGTAATCAGCCCAGAGGGAGAGGGCATGTAATGGAGGTTTCCCCAGAGGAGATGAAAGCCGCAGGGCTGAGTGGGTTCACAGGCCCGGGGTCTCTCTCAGCTTCTCAGGCGGGCAACCGCTTTTCAGGAGCTTGGTTCACAGAGCTCCCTGCTGAGGAGCTGGCTGATGAAGCTCTTTCCTGCCTTGTCATGTTGTGCAAAGGTACTGACCCCTTGACCCTGCCCTAAAAAGCCCTCCTGGCCAGACTGGGGGGGGTCTCCAAGCATTTGTAGGGGAGCATATCCATGTCTTTGCGGAATTAATCTGCAGACAGACAATAGACGCACAGCAGTGGCATGGTTTAACACCCCATGACAGTCTATAGTAACAGCCGATGAGGAATGATTGCATCATAAATGAACACACAGGTCCAGGAAGCTCTGATTGTGTGTGTGTGTGCATACACAAGTCAATCATAGGACCTGCGTTTTATACTTAAATCCAACGCAACCTTATTAATTCATGTATGGTGGACACCTATGCTTGGAAAAGGCCCCTTCTTTTGGACATACAGGGGGAGTTTGGGGCTGGAAATTCTCTTCAGGCAGAAAAAACGGGAGGTTAAAATAAGAGCAATCCTTGTCAAGGCTTTGAGAGTAATTCAACTGACACTGATGAGAATCAATGCTCCTTTGAATGCATTACTTGGCAGAAACAGGCCTTTTGTCCCTTAAACCTAGCCAGCGAAAAATGATGCCCTTCGAACAATGGGGGGAGAGGTGAAAATATAAAGAGTGAGAGAGAGGGAGAGAGAGAGTGAGAGAAAGAGAGGTCCTCCCTCCATTCCCTTTCACTGAGCCAAATGGATTCCGAGCACTTATGCATTAATCAATCAATATCTCTCACTGTACATCAACGGCGCAACCAAGTTATGAATGACCTTTCCAACAAAAAAAGGACACTTTAATGTGCACAAGACTACATGTAGCTGAGTAACTTTGGCCCATTTTTTATCACGCATGATTACACCTGCACAAGGCACAGGGCCATTAATAGTGCACTAAATATGACAAGGTTAGTCATTATTCAATTAGCACAAAAGAAGAGGGCAAGGGGCAAATCGGTGAGAGAGATGGGGGATGTCATTTTTTGGACATCCATCTGTCATTCAGTGTGGCACAGAGCGAACGGACTAACCCAGAATCATATTGTGCTGCCACTCATTGCAATCATTTTCATATTATTTCAATAGCTTCATATCTTAAGTGTCACATTTTTCAATTCCTGCTTACTCGGAGTAAAAAGCAGCAGTGTGCCAAGTCACACCACATTTACATGTAGCATCTGTGAGAGGATCTCATATGCTTTAAGAGCACTTCTTTTGTAGCAACGTTCAAGAGCTAATTTAAAGATGGCTCCTATCTTCAGATAAAAGACGACTGGAGCAGCTGTCGCACTTGAGATGAATCACTCGCAAAGCCAAGTCTGTTTATTATCAAGCACAATGTTACACTATCATTCAGCTGATCACTCTGATACAGTTAGTACTCAAAATAACTTAGAGCTCAGCCATTAGGACAAACAAGACGTCCTCCGCCTTCCGAGGGTTTCCTCGAACAGACGGATCCACTTGAAAGTGTTTGGGTTGAACTTTTTTCATCTTAAAGAATAATAAAATCAGCAGCGAAGTGCTTTTAATTATCTTCTCAATCAGTTATTACTAGTCACAGTCCTTCCCCCTCACTTTCTCTAGATGGGAGTCGAGCGGTTTTAGACTTCGGAAGCGAAATCTCTCGTGGCCGGGAACTCGCTCTGTATTGATGGCGAGAGCGGCACTTAAGTCTTTGAGCAATCAAAACTCAATCATTTCTCATTAAAATCCTGAACGCCTGAAATCAGATAACATTTGGGGAGAGACTCTGGCTTCGTCCGAGAAATGGATTTCTCTGGGAAAAAAAAAAAAACTTTCCGGGAGGTGGGAAATTGTGAACAGACAAAGCTCAAAAGAATTTGCCTTTTTTTTTATTGGACAGAATAAGAAAAATGGGTGCATATATAGGATTTTGACATGGGGACTTCTGTTTCTCAGCCACCCTTTTTTGGGCTCTGTTGGGGCGTGGAGGTGAAGCATGGAGACAGAGTGGAACGGACAGGAGCTGACTGCACAGCAAAGCTAAGAAAGGAAGAACTCAGGCCAGGAGCACAAATTAATGCTATTGTGAGTTTGCGCACAATAGGGTCTGCAAAGTGACTGCGGAAGACCCTTAAACAAAGGAGACATCGCTCTTTCCTCCCTTCCCAATTAGATTTTCTCACCCGTTTTACATTACAAAAAAAGGGGTCCATTTTTGCCTAATTCCTCCCTGCCACTGACACAGGCACCTGGGAAACTAAACCAGGAGCAGATTAGCGCCAGGCACGGCATGATTGACAGCAACCTGCGCACTCGTTTCGGACACCTACGCTGCGGCTCCATCCCAATCATGACCCCTCCCTCCCTCTCTGTGAGCGTCTCCAACTCCCTTACAGCTGCGTGTGATATTCAGCAAATACATGCGAAAGACACATTTTAAAAAATGTCTCCTCACTTCATTTTGACCATGGCCCGAGAAATGCAATGTACTATTAATATATTGCACTCTACATGTAATCGTTCAAGTCTCTAGGCTGTGTTCAGAGATAAACAGAGGTTTACTGTATTATTTATCATTTGTTGATGTGTCCTGTTTTGCGCTGGTTTAAATGACTGACACCATGGGACTGAATATGAAATTGAGGGACTAGCAAATGTGAAGCGTGTGTGTGTGTGTGTGTACAGTATGTTTTCTTTAATAGGCACGGGTTGGCTTGTCATCTCTATGGCTGCTCCACAGCACTGGCTCATTAAGGACACAGAGCAGAGTGATTCTGGTAAGTTCATGCTAATATCCGTCCCTGTCTGCTCTACCACCCTTCTGAGACACTATTAGTGCCTGTTTGAATATTCAGATAAGCAGGGACCAGAAATGCACAAATTAAATCCCTTTATTCTGATTTAAGTCCTATATTGGGCTCCATCTGCACACCCTATATATGGGCAACAGTAAAGACAGAGGGCAAATATAGAGAGACAGAGAGAAAACAAGGCCCTCAAGAGTGTTTCTGGCATGCTAACCGCCTGCATGAGAGTTACAAAACATATGAACATTATAAAACTTAATTTCTAGTGATAAAAACTGCAAAGAGCTGCAAAGTTTTAAGGGCATATGAGTTGATTGTAGGTCCTTCAGAATGAGAAGAACTTGAAGAAAGTCTTCATAACAGGTGTGTAGAATTATTGACCATTGAGAATAAGGGGAGAAAAGAGAGGGCAGCTTTTAATAGTGGTACTCACTCTAATGCAGTGTCACACGGCCCGGAATTGCGTGTCCTTCCCTCTTGACCGTACGGCACAGCTGAACTGACTCGATACACAGAGTACTCCTGTATGGTGACTGATCAGCATTTAGCATGAAAATTGACCTTTGCTTGCTTTCTGAACTGTGGATTATTCATCTTTAATGCTTTCAATTGGTCAGGGTGGCTTGAGCTGGAACCTTCTGACATATTTGCCTTCTCCCTTCCCTCCTCTGTGTCTTTAAAACTCATTTCTAACTGAAAAAAAAATGCACTCCAAGACCTTGGTGAATGACCATGCCAAGAATCCCAGTGCAATAAAAAGGCAAAAAAGCTTGTAAACTGCAGCAAGGATTGGAAATCAACAGACAATGATTGCATATGCAGTAAGCATTTAACAAGCAATGTGTAAAACAAAGAAAGAGGGAAATTTGGGCTCAGTAGTGCCATTGTTCCGCTGTCTTTATGTAGGGCTGGTAAAATATGGCTAAAATAAAGGTGCGGTCGCTGCCAAATGGCCATAAACTGACACCAAGATTTGCAAAAATGGCTTCGATTCTTCTCATGAGAGCTCGCCCTTTGATGTGCCATGACAGCTATCGTGACTTTCATTGTACTTTATCCAGTAGTGGTCTGACAGGACACAAAGTGCTAGAATAAATACACATTCACTGAATGTCTTTGTCTAAAGATCATCAATCAGTGAGCTCAGGCTCATCTGAGAAGGGTGCAGTGAGAATGTGTGTGCTAGCAGCTAATAAAACAGAAAATGACAGAGACCAAGTCCAAGCAGACAAAGAGATAGTGTGAAAGCTTGAGACATCATAAATCTGGCCTAGTCAAACTCCAGGAATGTCCCAGTTTGTCAAAAACAAATAGCAGCTTGTCTCCGACCATTGCTCGGCAAATGAGCCCTCACATCTGGTCAAACAGACCTTGCGCTCTGTCAGGAATCTGGTCGAGTCCATTTTGGACAAACAAGGCCTTGATGGGGCATCATATTGCCCCAGAAGGGCTCTGCAGTAGTATGGAGACTAATCAGAAGTCTTCATCAACAGCGCTAACCAGACGTTACAGTGTGGCTAATCGATAAGCCCCATAGCAAGGGGACCGCGACGGCCTACAGCGTGAGAATCACTGTTTCTTGCCTGTGAAGTTTTGCTGGGCATGTACAAGGAGCGAACGTGATGGCATCTTCGTGTAAGAATCCAGCCTTCCCTCCCCTCAAAGACCCCTGTCAGAATACACTAATGTCACATTGATCAGCCGTCTTGCCTTCCCTAACATGCCTCCGTTCCCACTTCTGTCGCTCGCTCCTTCTCTCCTCTGGGCTGTGTGTGAATAATCAAGCAAGGGCTGAATCAATGGCTGCCATGCGGCTCCACAGGTAAAGGTTAGCAGGGTGGAATATTGAATTATTCCTGCTTCTCTCATCAGTGCCATCTGCTTGGCTGCCTCTAATTGACAGGTCAGAGGGACAAGATGGCTCTCTTCAGTATTTATGTGTGTGTGAAAGCCCGATCTTCTGCATTCTAGCCGCAGAACAACAGACAGCATGTCTGCGATGAAACGTGCATCTTCCCATCAGCAAGGGATTGTTTCATGTGCCAGTTGCCCTGAGAAGCCGCAAGCTAGTGAGAGAGGGATTTCTGCTGTCAGAGCTGTAAGTTGTAGATGCAGGCAGCTCATCCACAGCCAAAGATCATAGCCTTTGATCTCTCACTTCCTCTCTAGAGGGGACAAATCAACTTATTAAAAAAGACAAAAATCTAAAACTTTCACCATCTCTGATTGACAATGGGAAAACTCCATCTCTCAATCCCTCTGTGTTTTTTCACCTGTGGTCACACCAAACTGATAAAACTCCAACTGAGGGAAAAACTACCCGTTTGAAGTAGCAGCATGGCATCAAACGCCAAATCTGAGAGCAGCCATAAACTAAAAAGAAAATCTATATGAATGTACAGACAGTGATTTCCAAAATATCACTTCTGAATACTTGGAGAAGAGCTCTACATGTATTATAGTGTGTGTGTTTGTGGACATTTATACATGCATATACGTACTATAATGCCTTATTTAATATAGCTTGTACTTGTTCCTAAATTGTACGCCTCTTTGGATAAAAGTGCCGGCTAAACCAATAAATGTAGTGTAATATGCTAGCTGTATATGAGCCTCTACTGTAAATTTGATAAAAAATAGTGATATTATGACTTGGTATTGTAATAAATATAATATAATATAATATAAGGTACAAAATACAAAAATAAACTAACATTAATTTTGGAAGATTTTGAAAATAGATTGTGGACACTTACTTTAAATCAACTAAGCGGGTACAGTCAGTGGGTGATACCAAAAAATCTCAAAGTGGTCAAAAAATTGCTATAGAAACGACCATTATATATCTTTGACTACGAAAGACCTATTCAACTCTCTCCATGTCATCTGCTGTTTCTCCACCAGCCACACATTTCTGCTTCGCTGCAGTCAGCTTGGACACATGACTGACAGTTCCTGTCCTCTGCGGTCTCAGTGCCCTGACTGACACAGGACGAGCGCAAGCCTTCAGCCTGCCACCCGAAACCCTCGCGCCCTGCTCGCGATCCCCACCGCAGCCTCCAGGCCCCGGAATAGAACTCATTAGCACGTTTGGTAAGTACAAATGAGATGACTGCCTCCTGATGGACTGTCTATCTTTTGGATCAGCTTTCAGGGAGAGTGTCTCGTAATGATGGGTGAAGGGAATGAAAGAGGGGGAGAGAAACTAATATTATAATGCTCTCTGCGCTCACTCCGGGCAGTGCACCTTGCAATGGCCTGAAATGGAGGGCCCTGAAGTGGGCTTGATGACAGAGGAGGCCTCTCTCACCCACATGTAGGATCCCACTGTGGGTGTATGAACACCCACATGTGTGTTAATTGGGTGACAGTGAGCATGTGTGCCTGTATACAGTACAAATCTGCCGCACAATTTACACCCTCTTATCATCTCCAAATCAAAATGGAGCAAAGATATATAGAAATATGTGCTCTGCACTGCTCTGCTTGACGTACACACAAAAACATACCGTCTCCTGCACATGTGCTGCCTCAAAGGCCCTCCGATTGACCCAAGTCCCTCTACATCCCTGTTAGGGCAGCCAATGGTCAGAGCTATCCGGGCATGGCCAGTAAAACGGCAGAAGAAATCGCCACACAATCCGTTTTGATTCTCAGACAATCCCAGAATAGCGATTGCACTTCTTGGTCAATTTGCAGTAGCAGGATGAGCCAGGGAAGGAATTTATACAGCGGCTGTCTATAAACCAACCGGCAAAGAAAAGACTTCCTTGTGTGAGCTTGGCGCGGACATATGAGCCCAGCCCAACATTGCGCTGAGTGGAAAATCCATAAAGCCATCACTTAGGCTCTTTAATAAAAGGGCCAGTTTCATTTTAATATTTTTCAAAATGAAAGGTAATGCATTTATGAAATTCGTGGCACGCTCAGCGGACTAAAAACAATTTCCTCTGCTAGGCTGTGCCCTTCAGCTGTGGATTAAGGGACAGACGTCCGAGAGGAGCCGACCCGAAGCTCTCGATGGGGCCCTTACCAATCGGATCGCTTCTCCTCGTCTCTAGCAGCATCCCAGCAATACCACATTTTATTAAAAGAATCTTCAATGATGTTTGTTGCCCTGTCTTTACTCAGATGTACCATGGCATGGTTGGGGTGGGGCGCGGGGGTCATGGTTAGCGGCTATAATATCCTGTTTCTGGGAAGGTTTACTTTGCATTTTAACAAGCATGTAAAAAGTATAGGACATTCCAGGCCCGGCTGCTGTCTGCAGGGCTGTACGGGGCCCTGGGTCCAGACATGAGCCTTGCCCTGGATAGCTCTAGCCAGCCGTCATAGCGCCTCTTCCCCTTGCGGAATGCGGAATGCACATGCTTTATGTGCTTCATGCAGACATGTGGCCCTAGTCAATAAGAAACAGACACGTACAAATGTGCATACACACATCCACATCCCTCTTAGCTCAGGGTGACATTCCAGTTCAGTAAAAATAAAGGTATGGACTTTTTAACACCGCTCGACTCTCCCCTCACTTGACATTTCCTGTCCGCTGTCCAAGAGCTTTAGTAAGTAAAGCAAAGAGCCCAGCAAACATCCAGTGTTTGCTTTAATAATGCATCAATCTGTGCATGGAATGTATTTTTGCATAGAAGCTGATATTATTCACAAGGCTGCAGGCAGATCGTAGGGAGAGGAGAGAGATGCAATGCTTGCCTCTTGATGGAAATAAATGTTGTGATGTTATTTCCATCAAGAGGTGCATCAATATTTGGTCAAGATCTTGTATTGACAATGCAAGAGTCCAGCACTCTGTAAAGTCTACTCCAGCACATCCCAAAGACTTTAAGGTCTGAATTTAAGGTCTGGAGGTGCCAATTCATGTGTGAAAATGATTCTTCATGCTCCCACCCAACCATTCTTTCACAGTTTGAGCCTGATGAATCTTGACATTGTCATCCTGGAATATGGCCATGATGTGTCTTCCTACATGATTGTTTAAGAAATGAAAAGCTACACACTCAGAAGAACTGTTGTCAAACATATAACATGCTAGAAACATAATAATCACTGCCATAATGAATTTTAATTCAAAATTGTAAAAATGCTCATCAGATAAGAGGTGTATTCAACTCTTTCTAAGTATGAATTGCATTCTTATAATAATAATAATAAAAAAAGTAATGTCAGTGACCCTTGGATCAGTCAAAGACTAGTTTAGAGTCTCCAGTACACTTCCCTCTCCCGCCTGGGCACTGAGAGGGGAGGGTTGCAGCTGGCACAAGAATCCGAGCAGGCCGCTGTTCCCGTGTCTACAGACAGGGATTTCCTGCAGCACGTCATAGCTCAGCGATCACAGTGCTGCCATCTGCGACTGAAAAAGATTTACATCAGCAGCTAATCCACAGCGTCAGTGCAATGTGTTCGCTCTCCAAAACAGCTTTCCCTCCTCTCTACTACAAACACACACACATCTTCTGGGCTGGCAATGCCACCCAGAGGCCTGTAGCGCCATCAGAAACTAACCATCTTTCAATTCCACTTACCTCTTTTCTTACTCTCTCTCTCTCCTGTATCTGTCAGTTTGCAATGTTCAAAAAAACTTCAGTCCATTAAGTCTTCTGAAATGAGAGACCCCAATGTGTCATCCAGCTATATGCCCTGGTGAACATCACTCATAGAACCTGTCATCTGCTGCTGTAGTGTCTCTTCCCACACATCAAGCTCAGACACACACACGCACACACACTCTGGAAGCTGACTGTGTGCATGTAAGCATGTGTTAGTGTGTGTTGTCTTGGGTGTCTGAGCTTTATAATTTTGGGAAACCCTTCTTGCAGAGAGCTCCTTTGTGTTGTGGTGAGAGAAAGAGTTAAGAATGACAAATGGACGTCCAGTGAGAGAATGGCATGCTTGAGCAGCACATTTTCGACACAAGGCAGGAGTTAAAACAATGCATGCCTTTTATCCGCACACTGCTCTAATTGGATGGGAAACTCTGCCGCCTTGGCACTCTGTGGGCGAATCAGAGGGCAAAAAAAATGTGGCACAGAAACCCGGCCTACACTATCTGCATTCGCACATAGACACCATGACCACACAAATTTTGCGAATTTTGTGCATGTATGCATTGTTGTCATATCTGAATATCCTATATTGTGTTTGTTATGAGCCTAATAATGACTAGCTGGAATGTACTCATGGGTGATTGGTTACTTTAATCAAGCCTGAACATGGTTAGTTCTGAGAGAAAACAATATCACAACACCATATGGATCAGAACTGAAAACAAAGCTAATCAATATTTCCACAATCAATTGTTTTCATCAACAACATCTGCTATGGCACACTTTCTCTGAATTAGTGGTATGGATCTTTTTTTAAAAATGATCTTCATTGATATTGTTAACAAATGACCAGAAAATGGAATGTGACAGTTCCAGCGCGAGACGTGAAAGACCACCCTCAGGGGTGGCTGTGCAGCCTTAATTTGGGAACTATTAAAGTGCTGTATCTGTTGGTTAATGTGCATTACTGGGGGCTCTTAAATTCATAAACTTTTACACTAATTGTTCGTCAAAGAGTTTTGAGTTTTAGGTTGCTGTCACACATCCTAGTTCATGCGACTGTCTGTGTACTGTGCTATGACCTGGTTGAACTCTAGACCAATTGAAAACTAGATGTTTTAATATTCTGAATACAATTCTGCTTGCCTGTGTAAAACTTGCTGCCATGATAAAACACAAAGGATATTCTGGGTGCTTGCTAGGGCACTGCCATGAGGTTGCTAATGTGTTACTGGATAAGGTTTTACAAAAAAAAAACATTCAAACTCTAATGAATCATTGTGAATCAGTTCAAAAGATTCATCAAAATAACCAATGCAAATGCTATGGCATGCAAAAGTAAAAAATCATGTTTAATCGCTTAGAAAACACAACTCTCCTCAACAAGCTGATATGAGGTATAATTCATGTCCGTAGGACAAATGACTTACATGTCGAAGTTTAATACTTAGAGTTAAGAGTTAGGGGTTTAAAAAAAAACTCACTCCACATTGTTTTTGTCCAGGGTCGTCGGAAACTCTGGGCGAGAAAATTGGGGAGTGGGAAAGGCGAGCTCTGCTTGGGGAAGTAGCCCAGCACCTAACACCAACACTACACGGCAGCAGCCAAGGGAATTGCTTCCTAGCTGACCCAGAAATTCAGGGCCAGCTTTGTTTTAACAAGCAGGGGAGCCTTCTACCACTTTAGCAACTGTGCCTCAACCACAAGAAAGAGCCCAGTGCCTCAGAAGAGCTAGCAGGGAGGAAATTAAATATTACACCATCAGGGAATGGTTTCACTCGGGTAAGGGGGGGCAGGACATTAAGAAGCATAAAGGTAGTCTAGGGGAGGCCGGGTTCATAAGCACGGGGGGCGGCGGTGAGGAATTAGCAATGTTCGTACTCGCTGATGAAGAAGTATGTTCATTACCAGTGTAATTCGAACAAGATGCTGAAGCAGGGAGTTGGAGTTGGAGTAGGCGAAGAAGGCCGACATTCTTTATTACACACCTCATTTCATTTAACTGACCTTTAAATATATATACTTATTCATATATATACATACACAAGAGCTGAAAAATCTTTAGCCCTGCTATTTAAGGGGATGAGACTTGTTTTCAAGCTAAGCAGTGCGCCATGGCTTGGTCGACAGGAGCTTGAGTTTGATCCTGCATCTGTAGGGCAATCAATCAGCTGTTCAACGCTCCGACTGCAGCCCGCTCCGTTTGGTAAACAGAGCGTCAGAGGCAATTAGGACAGTGGTTCCTCTCTGAAGACCCAGCCTCCCTAACAGAGCGCTCATAGGCCCAATACTGACGTCAGTTAGCAGGTATCAGCTATCAAAGGACAGGGACGCTGGGACCCCTTTCTCTCGCTCATTCTGTCTGCGTAGGAAACAATAGCTGATAATAAGAGGCAGGCTGGTTCCCTTCTGAGCTGCTGGTCGATTTACACTCACCTTGTCCTTCATCAGCATTTCCCAGTCAGCACTGGGCTAGACCTCAGCCTTAATCACCTACATATTCTCTCCTGAAGGTACAGAAATTCAATAATATCTAGTCTAGAAAAAGCCAGCAATTAAATACATCAAAAAGCTTGCATGGCCATGCAATCAGCCATCATCAAAGAACGCAGCATTTCTCACTAAATAGAACATCTCATCTGACTAATCCTGAAAGAGTTCGGAAAAGTTGCACTGCACGGCAGACATAATGCATTGTTTGTGAGTTGTTGGCTCATTTGACGTCAAGGGGGTACGACTGGATTGCTGCAGCTAGAAAAAAAAAGGTGGCAGAGGGTTGCAAATGTGTGTGTGCCTGCGTGTAGCGACTGCATACTTCTCTGCCCACACATCCCTACTGCAGGAGTCATTACCTAACCTCCAACCAGACTCACAAACAAGGGAATCCATTAACGCACATCAAAGGTTAGCCAAGAAAATATATAAATAAATGCTACATCAACCAAAAAAGAGAGAGAGAGCTGGGGAGAGAGAGAAAACCAGACTTGTTTGTGAACTCTTTACCTCCACCTACCCAGAAACACACTCTAAATCTCCTGCACCCCCACCCTTTTAACCTAAGTGGGCCTTCCTATTGCCTTTGCATGTTCACTTGTCCACTGTACTATAGTCATTAACATATTTGGAGTGCAGCGAGCAGAAAGCTTAATTGTCCTTAATTGCTCGGCTAAATATGTTCTCTAATGATTCTCCTCAGATCTGTGACTGCCTTTTGCGCAATTTCCCGGCCGCTGGCTTCATTATCCCTGCCTCCTCGGAACAAAGCGTCTTTGGAGGCCAACTCCCCCCGCCGTCTTTTGCTCTCTCTCTCTCTCTCTCTCTCTCTACCCCACGGCACAACACTAAGAGCCAGTCGGGCCGCCTGGCTCGCGGGAGGGAGGGAAGCGATGCACAATGAAAGTCTTTTGTCAGGGCACGAGAGTCAAAATGATTAGAAAACCAAATCCATGCTGAAACAGTGTGTTAATTGACTGCGGCTCTGCCGTCTTAATGGCTAACTAACGTATGGCCTGACGAAGGCCTCGGCCCCCGCCTTTTGTTTTTAGCGCCCCCTCCCCTCGCCGTTTGGAGCTTAATGGCATCTATGATTGTTTGTTTAATGCCGGCACAGCAATGGGACTGTACTCGTACTAATGAACATGCTGTGCCAGATCGCCGTTGTCCTTAGGATATCCTCTCGCCTTATCAGTCATCAATGGAGCACAGAGCCACAGCAGTGATGTCATAGGCACGGCCCAGGGACTGAAGATGTGCTGTGCTCTTTCACTTAGAAGCATTTCAATGACTCCAGTGTGACCAGGTCTCAAAAACCAGGTGAAGATGCTGGCATTAAAAGAATCCGCTCTATTGGTAACCAGATCTGAAGCCACGCAACAATGAACATTGTAGTCTATTTATAATGCAATGTCTATCAATCTGAATTAAGAATGGAGTGGGTATTTTCCACTCTCAGTTTCAAAAGAAGGGGAACGCCACAACTACTAAAGAGGGATCCATCCCTATGCATATCAGGTGAGCATACAAGCTTGTATTAATTTAATTCTTACCCGTGTCGGCAGACGGACACTTGCGAATGGTGAAGATGGCACTCAACTCCTCCTCTTCCTCAGGGAGTCCCTTCTGCAAGCGCTGCAGCTTCCGTAGGCTCTCGCTGCGCTGGTGCTTCATAGAACGGACGTGTTGGATGAGGTTCAACTTGGCCTTGGTGGAGTAGTTACACAGGACACAGTGGTAGTAGCACGACTCGCCCTCCACAGCGTTCTCGTGCTGCTGCAAATGCTGTAGTGAGAGAGAGAACAAGAGAGTTAGCATGGGTTTTTAACAAACGGGATATCTAATGCCATTTCCAAATGAATAAATCAATTGCCAATCAGGATTCTGTTGTTTAACACAAAGTCAACGTCATTCATCAACACTAAGTTGGTCTCTGGACCCTAGCATGAGTGTGTGTGTTTCTGTATGCTAACAAGACAGAGGGGGGATGTTGGAATCCTCTGGGCTGATGAGGTAGACGGGAGGAGCATGTCAGCATCTACAGGAAGAGCTTGAGCAGGGACACACTGAGAAAAGTGCATTGATCCCTTTCACTCAAGAGAAGTCTTTCGTCTCTGAAAAGGAAACTCCAAACATCTGCCTGTTTCATGCATGGGATGCTAAATATTGATCACCAGCGAGTCAAATCCTGCTTCTTTGAGAGCAAGGCAAAAAGAGAGAGACGGGCGGTGGTGGGGTGCTCTGACTACATCCAGAAGAGGGTATAGGGATCCTTGGGGAGGACCAGAGATATGTGCTATGATCCGCAAACCCAAAACAAGCCAACCAAGCTAAGCGCACACCCAACGGTAACAACAATCCCAAGCCGAGTCTGTGTTCATTGAGCACACCACATCTAATCAATGAGATAAGACCAACACAATGAGGGCATTGCAGGCCTATATATCTGACTACTAGTCCCTAGTTAGCACCTGTGCATGTATGTTGAAAGCACTTACACACACACCTTGATTCATGTCTTCTTTCAAGTCATGATTGTTATATAAGTCTTACGAAAGCTACCAATAAACTTTTGTGAATACTGTCAATGTCAATAAATGGCAATTTTCCCTTTATTCATTCTTCATGGCCATCATCTCTTAGGTGAATTATGTTTGTGTATGCAGAGTGAAAGATTCATTGCAATTTATATATCTCAGACTATACATACATGTACTGTCCACCCTCCATGTAAAACAAGAGAAACAAATAACATTTGTGTGTTCAGGAACAGCACACGCTACATCTTTGAAACTACATGATAAAGGTGCATGAAGGTCATTGGTAACTTTAATTATAAAAAACAAACAAACAAAAAAACCAATATGGTTGGAACCGTGGCCTAGCAGCTATTTCGCCACACTGAGCTGTGGTACTTAAAGGGGTGATATGAGCTTACAAAAATTGCTCATAACATTTCCAATCATATCTGCTCATCAAATAGCAGTATCTTTCCTAAGTCTCTTTACCTTTTATTTGTTGTTTACCATGAGTCATGAAAAAACTAAATTGCACCACGAATGAGATGATGCAAATCTGTAAAAATATCTCTCTGCCTTTTTGCCTGGCAAAACATGTATTTTCTCTCTTGTGGAGAAGCTCTTAATCTCCTGCACAGACCACCCCCAAACCCTGACAAAGGTCGGGGAAAACAAATTGATTCATTAAGACGCGGCTGAGTTGGCTTTGCCCTGCAGCGCAGAGATGAGATGCTTTTCCATCGGCTTCGGATGCACAAAGCCAGAGTAACATTAGATTTTTAACCCAATTAAGGCCACATCAGGTGTTGACAACAGAGAGAGAGGAAAAAATATTATGTTTCCTGAAATGTTCTCCTTCTCTGGTAATATTTAATTTTCGGGTAACATTGCTATAAGGGTTTTTTTTTTTTTTTTTTCAAAGCAATTGTGGTGCTGGTATCATATGTCACCCTGGTATACCTAAGATGTGCATTAGGGCCACTGACTTCCAGGAATGGGTTTTTGCTTTTTGCGTGTGCCCCTCAGCTCCATGTAATGGAGTTATTAGGTGATCGTAAAAGGCTCTGTCTTTCTCCTCACGCTCTCTCTCGCTCTCCTTCACTCCCTTTCCTGTTTGAAGTGGGGGTATGATGTCATTGAGTAGGTGCTGCTGGATGTTTTGGGCTTTACTTGAGCTGCGCTTCTCCGCCTCGCCCCCAAACACATATGCAGTGTATCAGAGCTCAGGTACACTGATCTGTCACAGATTTGCTTGTATAAAACACCAAATCAATCCGTTGTGTGCTACGAGATGGCACAGTTTCCTTCTTTCTTCGCAAGCGAGGAGAATATATGAACTGAAATGCACATCTTTACTTCAGCCGTCTTTTGTGAAAAAAGACGACACCTGAACTAAACTTCAAAGATCTTTGAAAAAAAAAATGTGGGGAGTTTTACAGCACCCATAAAAAGGGTAGGATTTACACGGGTGAACCTTAGCTGGTTCAGCCTGGAGAAGAGTAATATATCACTTCTTTACCCAAACTGAAGCCAGTCTACCACACACTGGATACTAAATATATTAGCCAATATAAAAAACAGGTGATGGTATCATTAACGTTTTGGTACAGCTACCACATTTACTCCAAAGTACCATGGTGCTCAGGTGCTTCAAAGAATATTACGTGTCAAAAAAAAAAAAATGATAATGATATTCGATGTATAAGGGATATTAGATGGTTCAAGACTCTCCAACACAACATAAGATATAATATTCCTGAATTTCCATATAGCAGAGATAAATATTGCTCTCCAGGTCTGACACCAGAGGGCCGAACAGACCTACATCTCTCTCTCACAAAACACACAGACATATCTACACTATTCCATCTGAAACATCCACACATGAGATGATCTTTACACCTAATCTCCCACCCAACACACAAACACACCCCTGGGTCTGAACGTGAAACACAATAACGCATGAGAGAGTGCTTGTGTGCAGCGTGTCTGTTTCCTATGATCCTGAGATGAAGCTCCATGCTGATAAATCACCTCCAACTGAAGTGCAGGAATTCAGCGGCTTAATGAAAAAGTCATGTTCACTGAGTAGGGAGGGGCCGGTCAGGGTGCTGTTGAGAAGTCTCCCCTCCACAGGGGCCCCAGAACAGCCGCATGCAGGCCCCTGGAGCCAGAGAAGGCCACAGAGTCAGCATGGCTTACATTACTACTCAAAATTCATTTAATTGGCTGGAAGTTAATGGCAGACTTACAGGAGAGCACATGAGCTGTGGGGAAGTGCAGTGGAGCGAAACCTGAGTGGGCTGGAGGGAGTAAGTGTGTGTGTGAGTGTGAGAGAGAGAGTGCACGTGTGTGCAGCAAGTGCGGCCCATCTTTACAGGACAGGAGTTTTGATTACTCTCTCTCCCTCACACATGCACATAACAACCCAAGTGAAGGATGAATCAGTCCCCTGTACTCGTGTAGGTGAGGAAAAGCAAGGGCGACTCACCTCGTCCACCCCGCCGCAACTCAACACTGTGTCTCTGCCTGTTTTGCTCCCATCACGCACAGCTATCACTTTCAACACCTACCTGCTCCTGTGCATGGATCTACAGAAGCATCCACTTATGTGGGCTGAAAAAACACACACCTTTCACACCCATCGCCACTTTAACTGCCAGAGAGCCGAATACAGGGCAGGCACTCAGCATACTCTGTGAAAACCTCCACAAATGCCAGGCCCACAGCGAAATCGTGCTAAAGCAAATCTAAGTTCCACAACATACTCTACACAAGTACATGGACATAAATGCTTCTAGCTATTCAAGCACTACGCAGGTCCGTGTGGGATTCTCAGTGTTGCTGCAAGAGTAATTATACAGAGCATTAGCAAAAACGGTCTTCTACAGTCAGTGCTAATGTTTTACACAGTTTTGTTTTAGTTTTTTGTCTAATTTTAGCCAACAAAATAAATAAAGAAATAAAAATGGCAGATAAAGTGCAAAATTAAATTAAATATTCAAATAATTTACAAATAAATTAAACCTCAATTTTTGATTTTCATGAATTAAAATCTGACCATGACTGACTATGATTGCATTGGTTGATTATACTCTTACGTATATTCTTATAATTTTTCTTACTCCGTCTCATATTATTATCAATTTTTTTTTTTTTTTTTTTTAAATGCAATTGTTCTTGCTGTTGAAAAACATGAACATTTTCATCAGTAATTTTGTTGTCGAACTTAACACTGTCTAGTCTACAGCCAGTTCTTTTTCAATTTGAATTGAAAGCATGTTAAGTTCAAACTGTCACCATGCTTAAAACTGGCTACCTGAATAGTAACATATCTGGTTTAATATTATAGGCTTTTGAAGGTAACTCTATTGTTCCCTTGAGTAACTGTGGTTTGTTACACGTTATGCACGAGCAACGGGACCAGACGCTTGACATATATTGGCCAAGCATTCACCTATGCAATTGTGTACTTGTGTAGATTTTTTTTTTCTGGCCTAAAGCCATACACAAATGTGCATGTGGTGCATGTATACACACACACACACACACACACACACACACACACACACACACACACACACACACACCGAGAGAGGGAGAGAGACCCCCTTTTGATCCAATCCTGATTTCTACTATTAAATTTGGCAGTGCTCTTAATACAAAATTAATGCATTAAAACAGATGACTATCCAGTGGCTAAATAGCTATCAATTTCTCCCAGAGCTGACGAATTCCCACTGTGAGTGAGCCAGAGAGTGTCTGAATGTGTATTGCTTTGTAATTATCCCAATGATTCTCCGCACTTAGTGGCGAGGCCTGGTGATTTCCACTCAAACTCGCTCGCACACATATGTCTGATTTTCTATCATGGTGGGGATGTTCCATTGACTTCTATTGTTTTAATACTGAGCTAATGGATATTTTCTAACCCTATCCAAACCCCTCAACACAAACCATTCTGCATTTTCATTAAGACATAATTTTCCTCATAGGGAAATGTGGGGGTTGGTCCCCACAATGTAGCTTATTTTTGGTTTTACTATACTTGCAGGGACATTTGGTCCCTACAATGCAGGCAAAACCTGACACGCACACACATACTGTCTGATACTGATACCAGAGACAGGAAACTAACACAAAATTGGACTAAAGCACAATCTAAGCCAAAATGCTTAGACACTGGCCACAACACTTCATATCCATAGATATCATGATGCTGTGGGGTCACACCAGTGCCTTAAGGGCAGCACACTAAACTGAATTCAGTCATATGTCATCTTGATGGATACAGTCAAGTGCATTGACACCTTTGTAACCAGTCTAATGATGTCATTGGTTAAATAATAGCCAATGAGATCACTGCTCTGCATCCTGAGATGAGACAAAAGGATTTGCCTAATGGGCAGAAAAACCCAAGCAGAGATGAGACGGGAAGCTGCACCCTTTCTCATATCTCACTCTCTGTGTATTTGGGTAGGTTTACTTAGCTGCACTTTAGTGGCAAAACTGTCCAGAAAAGTTCTAAATCTGACAAAACCTTAACTATGAGCAATCCTTTCTGCAAAACTACAATTAATTGCAGTTTTCAGCTGAAATTGACACTAGTGACAGTGAACATCTTTTATTCTCTTTCAATTCTTACAAATTGTGATTGTTTTTCAAAGACTTGTAGAAGCAAGGTAAAATGGCATGGTTTTTTCAGCAAATGTATTTTTATCTCTCGCTTGCTTTTGTTAACACTATCAGTTAGGTTTAGTGTAGGGATTAGTATTAGTATTAACACGATAGAGCATTCATCTTTTAGCGCCACTCACCTGACATTTCATTTCCAAACTGCTGCGATACGTACAACAAACAACATAAAACGCAGCGAGTTTCAGATAAAACTGAAAATGCTTTTAGCATCTCGTTTCTCACTTAGCAGCAGTAGTTTAAGGAGTAGCAGAACCGCGACCACAGAAGCTGCACTGGATGCCAAGTTCAGCGGCTGGTTCAAATTAGCCACTGCGAGCGGTGACATGCCCAGACGCTGTGCTGTGGCTGGAGAGACCCACTGTACCCACCCCTTAACTGCATACCTGCCACTTCCTGCACCTCTCTCACTTTCTGCTATGTGTTTTCAGGATCGCTTTGCTCTGTTCTCCTGGAATAGCCATGCTATCACTTCCCAGGGGAACATTTTATTGCTCGGATGTTGCTCTTTCATATCTCAGGAGTTAATGGAGCTCTCTGTAATGTTTTACTCAAGAATCAACTGTGTTTCTGATGTTTCTTCTAAAAAGGAGAAATAAAAACAGACACAAAAATGAAACAACAGTTGACAATGTAGGAGCAGAGATTTATAATGAAATGCATGAATGTAGCAAACTTTTTGAAAATTTGAAAAGAAATTGAGATCTTTGAAGATTTTAATTGAGAAATCTCTGGCTCTTAAATGAAAGACTTTTCTATCTTGTCCAATCTGAGCACAATTTGTGACATTGTTTCTGACATGGACTGAGGAGAAAAGTCAATCTCCATTTAATCTCCATAAAAAAACTGAGACATTAAAGTGATCCTGTTTGTGATTTATCTTTGCTAAACTTTACCAAGTTATAATAAGTCATGTTCCAGATGTGATACAGTGATTTAAACAATGGCTGTACTGAAGCTGTGATTCAGTTCTCTCATAGATTAGACTGGTTTGGATGGATTACTGTACATGTGCGTTGAGGGTAAAATAAGGGTGAAAAACAGAGAGATGGGGGCCTTAAAAACAATCCTCTCCAGCAGCTTATACCACCCCAGTGCACTTTAACAGTAAATAAAGCAATAATTATTGAATTCCTTTGGAATAAATAAGCAGCTAGAAAGTAAACAATAGGAACATAATTGTAGAAAGAAGGCAATCAATGCCTGCAGTCATTTGGCTTGTGTTGATTATGCGTACACTCGTTTGTGTCTTTGTGTCTTTGAGTAAAAAGCAATAGCAGTTAGAGGGAGGGTGTAGTGACAAGCAGTTAAATAATACCCTCTCGCATACACCGGTGCAAAACAAGCATGGGGTAATCCTTCCTCCAGTAATGCCCCTGCATTTCCAAACAATGGTTCTCAATCAGCTGATCAATGTGTCCACATAATTCATTGTGTGAATTGGTCTAGGTGAGGGAGGAAGAGAGCAAGGGAACTCTATAGAATGGATTGAGAATGGGAACTCAGGGCAGTGGAGGTACCAATACCCAGATCAGAGATAATACGGCAGTGGCAATGCACAAGGCCTTTTTGAATAAGGTACAAGAATATACATATAATGTAGAATTTAAAGTCAAAATAAACACATTTTACTTGTACAATGAGCTGAGCCACATTTGACATTAAGTGACTTGGAGATCATGCAGGAAATTAAGTTTAATCCAGGGTTGGGGAAAAGAAAAAGAGTTGCAAAACTACATTAATTGCTAGACGTCGCCTTCCACCATGAAGAGCTAATTAACAGCTTAGCCTCCCATTGTTTTTATGAACGCAAGCCCTGTAGCGCCAAGCTGCATCTAGCCCCGTAGTATAATAACTCTGCCTGCAGGAGGCGACAGCTGTGTGGAGCTCTAGGGGCAACACACACAGCTGTTCCAACTGTCCCTAGACATCTGCGGCCGCCTGGTGCCATCTGGAAATTTAGGAGGGCAGTTTAGGACCTGTACAGATCCTCCTACCCCCTGCAACCTCCAGCACGCTTCCCATAACTAACCCTCCATTTTGGTAAGAGATGATGTTGCTAATTATTGGGACAGGACAGTGAAAGAATTCTGTGTATGTCTCAGGGCATGCAGACAGGAGACAGACACGATCAATCGAGAGACATTCAGAGGTACTTAGACCGTTCAATGATGTCTTATTTGTTATATTAGCTGAAAACACATGACTTGTTCTGGTGATCTAGCAAGAACAGAATGATTTGTGAGAAAAACATACTTGCAAAAGAAACCACTGCATCTTTTTCACAAAGTAAAATAAATAAAAGAAAACACACTGTTGGAGATACCAAATGAGTCATGTTGTAGTTCTGAGAATAGTAAGTGTAACATAACATTGCAGCAACTGTTACAATAACTGTCTGAACTTAACTGAAACTGGGGACTGACTAACTGCATTTGTGTTTATCTATAGAGGTTGATGTAACTGTAACACAAGGTTGCTAACAGCAAACATCAAACTCTTCGCTCATATTCTTCTGGGACAGATACCAAATGCTTCATAGGACTTAGGGAAAAACTAAAGTATGGAAGGATCCTGAATGATGATCATCAACATCTGAGTTAATACAAGGCAAACACTTACCAATAACTCACAAATTAGCGAATACCCAAACCCAAGTGAACAAGCCCTTCTCCTAAAAAAGTCATACCGTGATGAAAAGGACACCCCACAGTATTAACTCCTCAGGTTTGTATTATCTGGCTTTCACCTCCAGCGTTCCTTGTTAGTCTGCGTGAATATTTCATTACCACATAATTGGTTGATGCTCCAGGCTAGGTTATGAGGCAGTAAGAATGCTCCCCTCTTCCTTGTCCTTCTTTTCAAAAATTCACAAAGGGCAGTCTGGAATCGGCAGCGTGGAGTGTTTGAACTGGTCTCCGATGAGGAAATGTTTGAGTTGCCAGGCTCTTCCCCTCTCATCTTCCCGGCTTCACCTTCACCCACAGGACTAGTGTAATGAGAGGGCCTGATTGTGGCCCTGTGCCAGAGTAAATATTTAAGATCAGCTTAAAGAGCCTGGCTTTTATTAGCTGTGTTGGGCCTACAATGGCGCAACAGTCCCTAAGAGTTCTCACCTTCTTAACATGCAAATGAATAAGCGGGGGTGGGCCGGGGGTGGTTACTTTGTGAAGCTTATTTGCATAGCACATAAGCATTCTGAGTGTCTAGCAATGTAGTGGTATCACAAACTTTGAGCACCTATCCATTTCTAGTGGCACTCTCTCTGTTTCTAAAGATACTTTGTTTGCCTTTACTCAGTTGCTTTGACTTCTACTAACTGTATAAAGCTTTAAAGTCCCAATAGCCCAGGATACTGAGCTGTAATGTACTTGTCACTTAGTTAGTTGTCAACTTGTTAATTAGTGTCATTAACCTAAGCATACAGTGCCTCTATATTCTAAGAAACAAAACATATGGTGTGGTTGTGCAATCTGTCCTTCATAAAAGGAATGTTCTAGTTTAGAATCCACTGAAAACATACTATATTAATACTATATTATATTATTATTTAGGCTTTAGTCTTAGTCCTATTTTGAATACACAATATGCTATGCTGGTTTACACATGAATTTGAACACTTTTTCACTTTTTAAGCCCTGCCCTCTAGCCTATGCCCAGAGGAGAACTTGTGTTGAAAAGCAGAAGCTCTTTGTGAGAGTCTCACCTGTCCATCCCATAATCTACCTCTTCTCTCTTTAAACAGAATATACACATGGGTGCTGAAAACATACAGCACGCCATCAGTGCCGACTCATTAGCTTACAAAGGAAAGAAGAAATACAAGTTCACTTTCCATAAAAAAGAAACAAAGTGCTCATTGTTTAGAGTAATCAATAGTGGATCGATAACCTAAGCCCTCATCATTCCAAGTCCAGTATAATTACAGCTGAGATATGGTCATTATCACTAAAATCAAAAAAGGAGCAGGCCTAACTAGAGGCAGCTCAATTGCTTCTGTGTCGTTGGGCTGTACAAATACTGTACAGGGCCCTCTGAAGGACCTCTGCATGCGATTCCCAAAATAACTTGCTCATGCCATCAGTCCTCGTGTCATTGTAGAGGTTGCGACCATGGCTGCCCATTTGAAGGCATTTAATTCTGTGCACTGCTACTGTCAGCATAGCACAGCTTTGTATTGCTCTTAATGTATATTGAACATTAGTTATAGGATAGCATTAAGCAACCAACCAACCGCCTTGTGATTTTAATGTATTAAATGTTGTGGAAGAGTGAGATTTGCAGCCAATTTAGATACTAGCAAAAATAAGAAGAGTAGAGGTCCTTAAACGTGATGAGATATGGCACAATGGCATTAGTTGGCACCAAACCCAACCCTGTTTTGATTTTGAACTTGCTGTCCATGCAAATAGCATTGCAGGGTGACAGCGGCGCAGCGTGCAAAGTGCTAACAGGTAGAGACTGCTAGAAAATGCATAACTGGGCCTGAGCATGGTGCTAACAGAGAGGCCCGCACTCCTCCTCCGGTTCAAATTTCTGTGTCACTTCACTTTGAACTGCATACGCGATGAGCGGCTGGAGGCATGAGTGCACTTGGCAGTGGCGCTACAAGAGAAGTGTATACAGTTTCTAAACCAGCTCTGTGTCTCACTCTCGCCTTCTCCCTTCTCTGCATTCTCCACCAAAGCGCCGGGAGCGCCATGCTTGTAAAAGTAACCACAGCTCTTTAAGAGGCTCATGTATTTACAAACGGAGGTATGTCGAAATCAAAGGAATTACCACATGACATAACACATCAAGCAGCCAGCGGATAGAGAATTTATAGGGCGGATTCGAACATGGGTGGTGCGCCCAGGAACTATGCCATTGTTTGATCATGCACAGCCACAAGCAAGTACAACTCACTCACCTATGACAGGTCCCGAGTTCACTGGTTCATTGGCGCCAACCCCCACCTTTCGCTGCCTTTCTCTCAGTCAGGTGGTTACAGGTGCAGAGTGCTATTGTTTTCTACTTCCTGTTGATCCTCCACTTGCTGATTCCTCCTCGCATGTTGCTTTTGAAAGTAAGGCTCTGTCTGGTTATGTAAGCCTAGTACATGAGCTGTTCTCACTCCTCATCCTGCACCTCTTGTGAAGTACAGCAGTTAAATATGTTGTGCTCTATCCTAGTTGGATCTAAAGAATCGTTCTCGCTTTCTCTTTTTCTCCCTCCCCCTCTGTTGCTCTTCTGCCTAATCTCACCTCAGTTTTTATTTCGCCCGCCTTCATCTGCAGAAGACTAAAAATACATGATAAATGGTACATGATATTTTAAAGTCTTATCTCTTATCTGTTCTTACAAGGAAATAATAGGGTAGTTAATCCTGAAGATCTCCCTCAAATTGATTAATCAGCACATACGGACAATCAAATAAATGATTAATATTCCCCAGACCTGCGGTCGGACAGTTACCCCCCAAAGCATCAGTAATAATTCAGTAACCCTTCCCAGACAAAAGCTGCGTCTGCCGGTTCAGCAGCAGCTCTCTGATGCAGTGGGAGATCTTTGAAGTTGGTGCATAAAACAAACTCTCAGTGCTCTACGCATGGCTCTACCTGTAGATTAGAGCACAACTGCTGGCCAGGCCAGAAAGACATTGCAGTTTCCTACTAATGGAGCTGAATGCAGACAAAAATGTAGCTGCATATCCTCTAATGTCTGCACCATGACGCCCGACAGATGTTTGGCAATTTCTAATAGGCTTTTTGAGACAGCAGGTTTTTAGAAACCAGTTTGTTGGGATTGGGGCTAATTTGTCAAAATGATGTTGTGGTAAAAGCAAACATGTCAGATAAGTGAACAGTATTGTTACAGTACACAAGACAGTCCCGCGGCCCTGGAGAGAAGTAACATTAAAATAAGTTGAGATAACTTGAATGTTACATAAGGGGGTCTTTCCGATGTTTGTCCTGCTTGCTATCTATGTGTCACCCTGGTTTTATATTCAGATGTCTTCAGACAGGCTGTTTAGCAGTGGCTCTCCCTGCGCTTGCACCCGGGACACACCCTGTCCTGGTGATGGATTCCCTGTTTATTCAGCTATTTTTAAGACAAAAGAAGGAGATCTCCATGGAGAATAGTTCTCTTTCTCTACCATTACTGAGTTCACTAACCCTCCCACAGGGGTCAACAAACAGCCCTCCTCCTCAAGCCGACCGCATCTGCCAGCTTGCACACTTATTAATGTGTGAGTGACCCAGGCCTGGACACCCCTCATCCACAACGACTGTGGGGTGTGGGCATCCGTGTGTCTGTGCAAACATATGTTTATGTGTTGCAGCTTTACCATGTGGACCGGCATCACCAGTCCCACGCTAGTCCTGACCCTTAACTGCCTACCCCCACCTTGGTCTTTGTGTAGGTCGCCTGGCTGGCTGGCTGGATAGCTAGAGAAGCCCGTGCAGCTGTCTGCTGTCCTCTTCCCGGACACACTGTCTCTGGTGTCCATGCTCCTGCTTCCGAACTTGGCTATACATAACATCACAGCGCATAGTTCGAAACCTGACCACCACCTGCATTCTGCCACTCAACCTGGTTTGCTCGACAGGGCTATGCAGTTTCATTAGCACAAAGACGCGGTATTAAACTAATCCATGTGTCTCTCGCGCTGTGGCCGGAGCCCCATACAGCCTCAGCAGGGGCACCATTAGCCTTTCAGCGAGAGCGGGCTGATCTGAAACCCTGCCAATACGTCTGTTGATGTATGGCCTTGAGCTCTAATAGGTATAAGCGTGGTGTGCGGGGCGGTGTTGTGAGAAGCCAGGCTTTTCTATAACCGATACAGTTAACTTTGATCTTGTCTTAGCATGGCCTGTTTATAAATCAGCAATGCAAATATTTATGAGCTGGATGGGAGAAAATGGATGGTCTGGTTTATATCCCTGGCCATCTATTCTTCCTTGCCGCCCCATCCCACTCCCTCCACTCCTCCTCCTCCCCCGGGCTCATGTGTCGACGAAGACGCCACAGCAGTGGGGTGAGAGAGCACAGGCCCTAGGCCACATCTATCATGACTACGCTGTCCAGCTTTATTGGCTGGTCATGGAGCGCAGGTCAAAGGCACTCCAGGGGAGGGCAGAGGAAATCTAGATATCCAGGAGATAGAGGAAGATATCTGAAAAGCTCACACAAAAAGTTGACAGGTGGGTCTGTTTTTTTGCAAGCCTCTCCAGCTCAGTGTGGGTTTGGTTTAGGCAACACTCTCTTTACTCTCCTCCAGTAAAGCTCAATAAATAATATGAGACTGTGCTCAATAACTATTGCCTTTTTGCTTGCTCCCTGCACACCTATCTGTTTCCGCCTGCAGTGCACACAATGGGACGGCCCGCACTGGCAGATGCACAGGCTTTAATTGCTCCCCCCAGTCCTGACCTCTGCTCCTGATCACCCTCTGATATACAGCATCTCTATTAAGCTGGGAAGTAGGTAAATATTCTCCTAAAGACCCTCCATCCTAACGGCACTACTGAAAACGGAGGGGAAAAAAAATCAATCGCCTTTTTTCTTTTGTCCTTCGCCAACTCTATTAGTTTTCCCATTTTATCTGATGTCGGGATCCAAAAACGCAGAGACCAGTGCTGATGAGGGGGCAGCTGTGTTCTGCACAGTCTCGGTTTGAAGCAAAGCTGTATACATCATGTGTCTGGTTTCTTGAGAAATGTGTGGCTTTGTTGTGTTGTAATTCAAATTGTTTTTAAGACTCAAGTTTGGATGGAGAAGCCAAATTTGGGGAGAAAGAAAATCGTGCTTTTAAAGAATGGATGAAGATGGCTAGCATTTTTCAGAAATAGTCAACAGTGAACTACAAATTATTGGGCTCTGACTCAGTTATTTAAAAAATTCTGATCAATTTTGAGTCATGTCTTGTTAAGCTTGATGACAACATGCAATGTGGACACAAATATGCAACGCTGTGTATGTGCTGGAGTGTTTGAGAGTGCAAGTGAGTAAAAGGGGGGCAGTGGTGATGGTAGTGGTAGACTGGCTTGTCGATCGATGCAGTGATTGGCAGTTAATGGCTTTTCCTGTTCTGCCTCCGTAACCTCGCTGTGATGGCTGTTGCTTCTGATCAGAGATGGCAGATTGCGTTTGATTTTTGTATATAAAGCCCAGACTTTTTTGGAGATGGCTTCATCATGTTAAATCATTTAAAAGTTAAGTTGCCCAGGCACAGAGGTGAAGCTTTACTGTCTGAACAATCCACTAGAATTCTCTGTAAAATGGTCAGCAAGGAGAGCACTGATTTCAAATCTCCAATTTTAAACAACCTGCTTCAAGTTTCATTCCACAAGTAAAAACAATACTAAGTACAGGACACTATCTACTCACTCAGTAATTCAAAGGGCCTGTCCGTCACACAACTGTTAAAATGGATGAAAATTGAATGATAAGACTTCGTGCTTTCATGGTTTTTTAAAAAAATGAACTGAATATTAGGGCCAGCAAATGTCTAGTGAGATTTGAAATAATTTGGCTAACACTCCCATGCTTTATTCACCTGATTTCTTATAAACTGCAGCAGTTTTTACAGCCCATAATTTTGAAAGTTTTGAAAGATTCCTCAAGCCATAAAAAGAAATGAAGGAACTCATCAGAAAGAAGGAAGTCATCAGAAAGAAGGTGGAATGGAAGCTATATTTCAGATTGAAAGAATGTAGAGGGGAAATGTGTTTCCTATTCATAGCAGAGTAGCGAAAATCCATATTTAAAAGGGTTGAGGGTCAACCAAGAGCTGAAAATCTCATAACTCTGAATGTGATGCTCTAATAGAAGGTGATTTTAAAAATCTAGAAATCTGCTCAGAATAAACACAGAACAAAAAATGTAATTCTGTGAGCATGTGTATGTATGTGCATGTGTGTATATAGGGACCCACTGGGACCAGCCAGTGCTGAATTAATACACACATGCTGCTCCCTTTGCAACATCAACAAATATTTAATAAAGCCTGCTTCATATAACTCATTAATATGGCACTCCCTCTCTTCTCTCAGCGCTTAATTTAATATAACAATAATTTGAATAATCATTTGCATACCAAGATCGTGTAATCTTCTCTTGTGGCAAAAATATAACGTCTCTCTGAGACCTCGTTTATTCAGTAGCAAAGACAGGCTTTCTGGTTCAAATTAGCAGAACAAGACCATTCCAACCTAACGAGTATAAATTAAGGAAATTCGTTTGCAGTGACAGACATAACCCGTTCAAACGAACGATCAAGTCTGCGGCAGCCTAATTTTAGGCCTGGTGTTGATTGAATGTGGTGATGCTGTGGGGATGAAGAAAGAGAGAGAGAGAGAGAGAGAGAGAGCTTGGTTGATCCTGTGGGGAGTGGGTGGAGGAATGTGGCGGCTGTGTTGAAGGGTTCCTCCGCTGTCTCTGTGTTCCATCTCTGCGCCCACAGTGCCAAGATCTCCACTTCATAAATCAGTACTGCTGTTTGAAAAATGCTTCATGATACACAAATGTGTGAAACCACTTAACAACAGAACAAAAGTGTTTCCCCTACTTTCAGCAGCTGCAGCTAGTAAAATAAGGCACCTCTGAGAGGCTGACCTCAGAATTCACCTCATCAGTGGGAGGGGCTTCATAAAAAGAAAGCCTCAAAGAGAATGTTGGGATACATATCTGTGACCGTGCATTTTAAACTCTATGTGTCCTGTATGGGTGGCTAGAGTTTGAAAGCGGAGAATGCAAGGGTTGTAAACTTTCAATGAAAGTTTGACCTTGAAAAATGTAGTGCTACTCCTTGACCACTCAGTTTCTGGCCCTCTCATTCTCTGTCTACCCACTAACCTCTTTTCATTAGAACACAGAGTGAGAAAGAAAGAAAGAAAGAAAGAAAGAAAGAAACAAGTATTTAAGGACTACGTACTGAACTCTAATTGAGTCACTTGCTGATGACTTCACAACACTTATTACTCACATATTACCATAAGGCTTTTATCCCTCATTTCCCACTTTTTAAATTTCACTTATCTTGGTTTACCCCCTTTTTACATGCATAAAAGCACATGACGAGAAAACAAGGTGTGAAATTATTTTTTCCAGAGGGGTCTCAATAAAAACCATATGACACCTCAGGCTGAACTGCTCAATTACAAAGGGATGAAAATCTGTAGTCTGCATCTGGTGAGAACATTGCCCCCATAACACTGATAGATTTACAGCTCCCAGTCCTAACCTTGGACTCCAGTGCATGGCAATTAGGCCATGCATAAGACACCTCAATGAATGTCCATCTCAGTGGGGAGAAGTCAGGCTTGACTTTTTTTTACTCTGGGCTGCAGTTTTAGATCTACACAAAGCCTGAACTCAGAGTTGGCCCTGTTGCAGATTCTTAACTAGCTCAACCAGCAAGGTTCTCTTGGTAAACCAATTTCACAATCAATTGAACAGCATGGATACCAACTGGACCAGTACCTAAAAGTCAAAAACCAATCTGAACCAGCCTGGAAATTCTAAGCGGTAGTTTCAGCAGGATCTAAACCCTTGTCCCAGCATTCAGCTGTTCGACACTGTAAGCTCCAGTCCAGCACCTAACTAGCTTGTTGTAGAGTGGACCTTGATCTCACACAGTTGTCTAGCATTAGAAGGATGTGGATTTCCTAATTTCAGCAGAACTTCATTGTGAATATTCAGAAGAGAGACATTGTCTGTGATGAGGGGTGAGTGAAAAACAGTGAGGTCCAAAGCCTCATTTCATGTGTGGATTTATTTGTCCCAAGACTCTCTTCAGCAGCCCAAAGCTAAACACAGTGTGTTTTCCAGCGCTCTGCCTTCCACTAAGCGCCGAGAGGAGCCTTGCGGCCTGGGTCACTCACAGGCCATTAATCTGGTTGCTAAGTCACTGATGTATTGATGCTGGTGAACCAGTAAGCCTGCCTGTTGCTCTCTTTACCACCCACTGTCTTTCTCCCCAACACTCTCTCTTTCTTCCTAAGGCTCACACAAAGTCTGCCTCAAAGAAAACGTACCTGCCAACTTGCTACTGCGGTCACCTTCTGTGAGAAGCTTCGGCCTTGCATATCCAGGGACTACGCCATTCAAGGCTTTGTTTGAATTAATTTGACTCACATTTGACTAACAAACATATGTAAAATGTACAAAAAAACATACATCAAGCTGATCAAATTAGGCTAATAAAGAATATTTTTGAGGACTAAGCAAACATGCAATCTCATTATGCCAGAGAGGGGTTGGAGGTGGAGGGAGGAGTTAAGAAGCTTCTGATCAGAGGGATGTGGGCTGAGATTGCAATATGAACTATAAAACTACAATACCTTTTACAAGACTGAGGCTGGCACTACTAAGATAAAACATTGATTAAGGTATGTTATAAATAGGCAAAGTTGCTAAAAAAGCTGGGCTGGGAACTGAGAACGTAAAAGTCAAGACGTTCAAACCCGGGGGTATAATCCATGAATGCAAGATCTGCTGAGACCTATCAACATTGTGCCCTTGAGCAAGCCACTTAACTCCAGGGGGATTGTGTCTGTAGTAAGTGAACTTTTAAATTGCTTTAGAGCATCTACTAAATGTCAAATAACTACATAAAAAAAGGAGTCAGGTCAGTCTTGCACATGTTTAATGCTCGACAGCATAATTGCGCTCAAGATAACTCCTCTCATCAATTTAAAATAGATTACTTAGTCAGTGTGATAGTGCGAGTGTCTACCTTTAGAGAACTTACTTTGTTATGTCTTTATAGTAACTTCAGTTGTTTATTCTATTTCATTGTGTAAGGTGTTTTATAAGACACAGATCTTCAGTGTACTAAAAAGAGAATTACAGAAGGAGAGGTTGCAAACATCGAGAGAAAACAAGGAGGAAGAAAGAAGATTTGGCTGGAGAAATGTTTAGTTTTCCAGGCTGGTTGGATTAAAGCTATTTAACCTTAAGAAGAGAGCAGCAGAGAGGGACCACCCACCAGCTTGTGACCCATGCTGGTTTGTTTTGTGTGCGATGGGTATTTGCCTTGTTTATTAAAATTAAGGAGACAAAGAGTCAAGAAAGATGTGCAAGAGGAAAGAGCGAGACACATGCAGGCGGTAGAAGCGTAGATGGAGTTAGTCACAAATATAAGGCGAAGGCGGGAATAAATCACAATTACAACAAATACGTAAAAAGATGTTGCAAGTGTTTTTAGCTTCTAAGGTGTTCCGGGTGGTTTCTTAATATTATATTTCGCCAGCAAAAAAACTAATTCTGATTGTCTAGAAAAGTAATATCATACCTCTACTCAACAAGCCACACAATTTGTGGTACTCATTGTCTGTGGCAAAAAAAGTTGCGGGAGTAGTTACACGGCAAAGTTTCAAATACTTAGGGTTTGTTTAAATTTCTGCCTACCTTACAAACTACCACAAGCTTGCGCCTTCCTACTGTGGCGTAACATACTCTCTGATCCCTGTGTACACCCTAGTCCCTCATCAGTCTCCAATCCTCTGTTTGTGCTGATCAGGCAGCAGATAATAGGATCAACAGCTTCCTTCAGCAGTGGCAGAAGCATTGCTTAGTTGCTCTTGTCTGGCTGCCCAAAGAGAGAGAGGCGTTGGGGGTGGTGGGGGGGAATCAAAACAAACAGCTATTACAACACAATAATATCAGCTCCTCAGCCTCTCTACAAAGAGATACGCTCTCTCTCACAATCCGTATAAACACTCCTGTCCCTCTCTCCCAACTTTTGTAATATAGGACAACATATGAAAACTGTGTATGGCCTACCATGTGTATCTGTTTGGCTGCTGGTCCCTCCATTGAACACATGCACGAACACACACACACACACACACACACACACACTTATAGGTGCAGATGCATGCGTAATCATCAGCTGCAGCTGTGCAACGGGTCAGCGCCTGGCTTTTCTGAGGTGGGGGCTGAAGGAGTTGTGAAATTCCTGCAGACTTCCAGACACAGCTTTAAGCCTGCCCACTACTCTACAAACCAATGTCATGCAGCATAACGCTCCTCCCACGCTAACGGACAGCTCTCTCAGCAAAACTCGACTCCTCTTCTGGAGAAAAGCCCTCCGCCCTTTGTCTTAAAGGGCTGAGCCTCTGTTTGGCTTCTGTGAGGCAGAGTTCAGCACCTTATGGGCAACCTTGTGCTGACATGGATCTACATCATTGAGATCTTATGATAGACATAAATATGATCTATACAAATTCAAAAGTCTCCCAATTATAAACCTGGGCTCATATACGTGATAAGGACTTTGACTGTAGGGAGGCCGAATGTCTCAGTAGAAGCTCTGTGGATATGGAATGGGCGCTTTATTAGCGTGGTACTACCGGTAAATCAAAGCTCAGCCCTTCCTGGAACAGCAGCAAACCTTTTTTCCCCACTGAGCACTATTACTGAACAATCACAGGCCAGCCATGATAATTAGCAGAGTATCTCCATCTAAACGAGCGCCTCTCTCTCTCTATCGCTCTCAGACCTGCTTTCCCCCCCTCCCTCCCATCATCTTTCACTCTGTCTCATCTCTAACTGATGTCTGGAGGGACTTATGGAGTTTGGGTGTGGCGCTCTCTCTGGCATAGAGGTTAAGCTTCACTGTCCACAGATGAAAGATATAACCACGGGCCGTACCAATAGTGGTAAAATGCTCCCTTGCGACTTTAACTCGAAATTACTCTGCACTTTTATTTGATAATAAAAAAACAAACACAATCTTGCTGGAGCCAGGGCATTCTCAGTCTATTTGTTTTTGATGATTGGAGTAAGTTACTCTGATAAGGATAAGTCGTGATAAAAATCATAATTATTAATGGAGCTGGTCGGCCTTATTGATCAGGATTCTGTATAAAAGGGTAGAACAATATCTGAGAAGCACATTAATAACTTTCAGTATAGCCACTACGATTAATCCCCTTCTACGCATTACTGTGTGTTTTGTTTTACTGTATTTTTTCTTTGTTTTCTCCAGAGCGTAGACATTTTCCTTCCTCACGCCCCAGCTGATCCGGCTGGATTGCACTGAAGGGAAAAATAAGTAGAGAGAGTCCAAAACCCAGACGTTTTGTGCTGGATCCTGGGCCGTGCTTGGAGTGCAGTCAAAGCGTTGTTAGCATAGCTGAGACATCAACGTGTGCTACAGGGTTCTGTTTGTAGGAGTTTTGGGCAGTAGTGAACAGATGACAGAATGTGTGAGCATGTGTGTGTATTTGTGCATGTACAGGGAGTGTGTAAATGTGTGCAGCACACAGTTTGTATAGTTTGTGTGTTTAATGGAGCGAGACCAGCACACTGGTGCTGGTGGTGCGGGGGTGAATGTTATGAGGCCTTTCTTGGGTAAAGATTCCCCATGTGATAGTGACGGCACTTTCTTCCTCTCTTTCCACGGCCAAGCGGCATCTGGAGTGGATTTTGTGCGAGCAGACACCGAAGAACATGATTACATTCAGTTAACTGTGCTCTAAACTGATTATGCATGTGCCAAGCTAATGGACTACATTTGCAAGAGGAAAAATAACATCCAATCAATCTCAATTACCCCAGATTGTACCGGCCCCTGAGACAAGGAAGGTAGCCAGCCTGAAGCTCCTCCTATTTGCTTGAAAGGCCTGCCTGGAAGACCTGCCTCTCTCCATCCTGTCTGGAGCGGAGAACCAAGTCTCAGATTCTGCAGCCCAGCACCTGAGACATGCTTGCTCAGCATGAACAAGAACTCAAATATCAATTGTGTCCTACTTGTGTATACTTGTGTATATAAAAGTGATGCTAGAGAAAATTGAAGGATGAGACATGAGTAATCATGGAGTATATGTATCCTTAAAATCATCATGAAATGGCATTCACAACTCATTTGACTTCTGTAACAATATATTTCTAAGTGAAACAGGACATCCAATGAGCACAAAATGTAGGGTAGAACTGTCAGAATTATGAAAAGTGTCTTTATGACAGGTGGTTGGAGGAGAGGGACTGAAAAATAAGAGCGATCGGTAATGTTAGCCAAAAAGAAAAAGGCAGAGTAGGTTATTACATTTTGATGAAAGATTATGAAGAAATTTGTTTAATTGGAATAATGTGCACAGATCAAATGTGCACAATGAAATCTGGAATGTATACTGAGAAAGCAATTAGGGTCTCTCAATTTGAAATTCACTTCAATATACATAGATCAACTATGTGTGGCAACTTGGAAGTTCCACCAACAATTTAGAACTTGAGAAGCCTAAGCCTTGCGATGACCTGGGTATTGTTGTATGTCCCATCTGCAAATGCTTATGGATGACCATCATGACGTTATTCTCACCACTACAAAGCAGCCAGCGATCGGGAATTTGGAGGGAGCAGTGGAAGGTAAAAGTTCATCTGAGATGAGTGCAAGACTGACTGATGGGTGTGTCTGAAACCAGAGAGGAACTCAGACCAGTACCACAGACACCAAAGTCGGGAAGCATCACCCCTGCTGTGCAGTGGTCCATGCGGTTAAGACAATTCTCCCAAGCCTTCCAAAGGCTTTCGGAACATTCCAATCCATGGGGTGGTGGGGGAAGGTGTATTTTTAGAAAGCCCTAATATGTGCCGCATACCACAGACTCTCAAATTATCCCATCCAGCTTAGCCTTCAGTTTAAACCTTCCTTTTTAATTCCAGTAATTATAGGCTCCAATTTACGGAGCTGTGCACACAAAGGGCCTGTTTAATGCAAACCAGTTTGATTTGGGCAAAGTGTCCCAAGGATCTACCACATCTTACGGCCTGTTTATGCTGACTTGATAATTTATTTTCTCCCAGCAGGAGGTCAAAATTTTTTGCATTTTGTATCATATTTCTTTTGGGGGGGGTAAATAGGGAGTTTTTTTTATTTTCCTTTTCTGTTTTACCACTTGTACAGTCAGCTTAGCTGAGCTAGCAAATTATACTGTTGATGTCAGGCAGTCAGTATGTCTGTCAGGGCTATAAATTCACTGCAAAGTGAAGCCTGTGTCATTGTGGGGTTAGAAACCCATGCTACAGCAAGACCTCAGCAGCAGCATGTGCTTATTGTCCTCTAATCACATTTGTATGTCATGAAATACAGCTATAACTCAAACTGTGAATGTCTTAGTTTGCGGGTAGGCCTGTCGCCACTGATGGAAGCTGCTTGCTTACAAGGCTGATGCTGTTGTCACTCAACTCTGTTCTCTCTTCCTCTGTTTGGATCTGTGGGGCTTTTAGGGCTGAGGAACCATTTTAAGCAGCTTAAAGCTTACAAATTATCATGCTTGGATGTGTCGAACATTTCTAATCTGCCACAGAGTATTGAACATTTGCAGTTAGGTGCACTAGTCTCTTCTCCGCTAGCTCTCCTTCTTTAAAGGGAGTGCCGGCAGTGGAAGGAATATTATGGTGCTTTTACAGCATTTTGGGGCTAACAGTGGACTTCATTACTGTACGTATGAGGTGAATTCTGGAGTTTTTTCCCTGAGAAACAGCTCTATACAGCACAATAAATTCCAGTCAGTGGATAGATAAGATATTTTTGTGCTATTGCTTACCATTGATGCTAAAACTCAGCCTGGTTCCCTGGGACTCAAACCCTGCCTGGAGCTACATGAGGCCCCTGACTACAGCAATGCCTCCACAGGTCAGCCAAGCACGTCAGGAGTCTTGTGTTACATATTTGAATCATTGTGGTATTTGTAAATATGCTCAATGCGTGTCCCAGCTTGACAATGGCAGACAATCTCAGCTCAGGCTTGTCTGCTTTCATCTCCAGATGCAGAGGAAGCTGGTTTTTGGCCTTCCCCTAATTACCATTACAAACTAGTTCGTCAGGGGAACAGCTGACCAAGAGTCCCTCGGCCCAGGGCAAATCTTGGCAATGCTAGAATATCTCTGGTTTTAAAGGGTTTATAAACAGGAAACTTGCAATGAAGTCAATTGTGAATTGGACCTACTTTAGGTATTTTATATCAAAATGTCATAACATAGCTCTGCCTCTGAAATCACTTTTCTTTTGAGCGGTCCTCACTGGTGTCGGCAGGGAAAATAATGTTAATCAATATCCAAATAGCTACTAAGCCATTGTTTAGGCTACATTTGTTAAGGTCAATAGGCAATGTTGTCCTACACTTCAATTTTTTTTCTTTTTGAATATTCTGTTTCACAACTACTGTTGCATGTTGTCTTTAAAGATATTCCCTGAATAAGATGCAATAACATTTCTTGTATATTTCTGTTCACTATCCAAAGGTATAACACTTGAGAAAAGAGAGTAAATAAAGGTCAAGTAAGCTTGGGCAGTGATATGCTACTAAAATGGGTGGAATGTGATTCAGTATCCAATTGAGCATGTGAGAGCAAGCGATAGAAAGAAAGGCAGAATTAAGGAGAGAAGTCCCTATGTGCAGTCGTGCCAGTCTAGGTTAAACACAGCCTGAGCTGGGCTCACAGACACACAGGATAGGTGCCTAAATGGAATCAGGCCTGTTAGATTTATGGCCATTTGTTCAGAGAGTGTTCATCCATGGGCTATTATGGAATGATTAGTGTAGAAGGTGAAGCTCCAAGTCCGGCGAAAATCAATACGGCTGTCGAGAGCGATTCTGCCCTTCCCACTCCGAATGGTATTAGCACCAAACCTCTGTCTCTTCACACTTCTTCATCCTCTCTTCCAGCAATTTCATCAGCTGCCCTTCTCCCCACCCTGCTGACCTGCCATGTTCCTCCCTCCCTCTAAGTGCCCCTGTTCTCCCCTCTTCATTGCATGCGCATTAGGCCTTAATATACTGCACTGGGCCATCACTCATAGTCGACGGTAGAGATGGAAAGTGCTGGTCGATTCAGTTGTACAGTAGACTAGAGGTGTTTAAAATCTGTGTATAGTGCAACACTGTGTCCTAACCAGAAAGATGCTACCCTCTTCCATGCTGATCAGAGTTTCTGTCCTAACCTCCCACAACAAGCTATGAGTCATTTTGTTGTTGTGTTTCACTGGGTAGCTCCACCCACAGTGAAATCCTATTGGTTCAAAATTCCCCTTTTACTAGCTGTATATTAAATATTGTTTATTTTCCGTTCTAGGATTGCAGTTTTGAACAGCATTTTTGCTTTTAGTATAGACTGAAAAATGACTTGAGGCTGGAATCTTGTCGCATGATGCTTGGTTAGTGTAGGATTACCAGAGTCACTCACCTTGTACAGTTTGAGACTGGCCTCATGGCGAGAGTTGACCGTATGCATCCTCAGTTTTTCCAGGCTGTTGGTGTAGTAGTCACAGGCATTACATTTGAGGTGCACAGGGTTGCCAATGGCCACGCACTTGAGGCGCCACTCATTGCCCTTGCCACCCTCCTTGATGTGTGCCACCAGCTGGTACTTCTGTACATGCTTGTCAGTCTTGCAGTGCAGCTGGAAGTTGGCCTTGAGCTGCGTGGTGTAGTGGCACAGCTTGCACTGGTGTGAGTCGCCCACCACCGCTCTCCACTCCTCCTCTGGGAGTGAGCGCTCGGCACTCATGTGCAGGCCCAGTATGTCCAGGTTGTCGGTAGTGAAGCGGTTGCACACTGCACATTGGAAGAGTTTGAGGGAAGGGTCGCTGGTCTGGGATAGGCTTTCACCCAAAGTCATCAGTTCCTCTGAGACCAGCTGTCCTCCACCCAGGCGTACATCCATGGCAATGTCCCCTCCAACTGAAAGTAGAAGATACAAAAAGTGATCACTGATCTGTCAGACAGAATGTGTGTCTTTCACAAATATACTGTCTCTTTGAAATACAGCATTTAAAATTTTTCATCTGTGACATCAAGGGGCTTATGGACACATGGTCCAATACAATGTAACAGTGAGGGTTGGGCATTTTCTCTGTGTTGATTTTCCTCCCTCATTTAAACTTCCTCAAGTTACAAGAATGTCCTGGGAAACAGGGAAAAGGTGCATAGTTCAGCCTTTAAACAAAGATTCATGTTTGTCTGTCCTGTCAAAGTGGATTTGCTTTCTAGGATAATGTGCATGTGTGTATTTATATACATAATTTTTATTAAATCAAGATTATCCTTTCCTTGGAGCTCAGAGAAAGAGTAAGAAAAGAAAGAGTGGAAGTGTGGATTTACACAGTCCTGCACTTTCATATCCCTGCCAATAAACTCCAGAGGCTGTGAGAAGAGGCGCAAAAATAAAGTTACTCAATCATTACTGGCGATCTAAAGAGTTCCCAGCACACATTACTGCAAATCAACTACAGGCCTTTTTTTCAACAAAATAATAATATAAAAATTAGATCTTTCTTGCTGAACTCTGGTTCTTTCACCTCTGATTGGGAATCAATGCAAACACCCTCCTGTTTGAAGCGTCTGTAATTTTATGTATTCATGTATTTTTAAGGAATGAAAAGAAGGTGTAGGAGCCAAAGAAATTAGATATTCAAAAACAGAAGCACAAGGCATCTAAGAACAGCTTGGGGAAGACGCTAGAGGCTGAGATTTGGAGATAAGAGATGCATAGAAGCTGTTTCCTCAGTTCGCTGATCTTCAATCTGTCACTGCCCAGATTGAGCACACCCGCTGAACCAGTATGGCTTTACACTAAATTAATTCCAGCAGCTCCTTTTATTTATTGGGGCAGCATGCGGCCTGCTCATTTCACCATTACCTTCAGCTTTTAATGCAGGGATAGAGAGACCTCTGACAACAAAAGCCATTTTCATTTCTTTCCATAAACCTCTCATTAAAACACCTGTAAATCTGTAGGTTATGTTTAGCATTCTTAATCTCTTAAGCATGTCTTGTAATGAACTTATAATATTTTGAATATTTTGCTTGTGTCAGCCAATATCAATGTTTAAGTAGAGAGAGAAAAATGTTTAGGAGAACACTGTTAACGTTCATCTAAAAGGATTTACAAGTTCTACTTTATAACAAGAAAAAAAAAATATTATGATGACCAGAGTCTAGAGATGTAATTTGTCACTTCTATACACATATCTAAATATTTTAAATAAATGAAAGTGCACTGAACATTCCAAATTGTTTGTGAAAAGACACCTTGTCATTTCTTCCCTGTAATATGTTTATGGAACGTTCCCTCACTGGAAAACCAACCAAATGGTTAGAAGAGGGAGGATTTAAAAAAAAAAAACTATTAGTCATGGCAATCAATTCCTGTTTGTGTCTTTGAACTGGCAACAGTTGGAAACAAGTCTGTGCAAATTGTGGGCTTGTAGCTGGAATGCCAAATTCTCCACTATGCTGCTGAATTACCCTCACTAGGCCCTTTTACTTCCTTTTTTTACTATGGTAAAGTATTTAGCTGCAAAAAGCAGGAAAAGCAGGAAAAAAATTATGAGTTGGTATGCAGTGGTAGCTGTATAGTATTGACATGAAAACAGTGATGTTTTGTAGGAGCCTAGAGGACAGGGCCATGAGGAACACTCCCTCCGCCCCAGTCTACTCCGTCACACTATCTTTCACGAGAAACACAGGGGCAGCAAAAGGGGAATTTCCCAGCCAAAGTGACCCAGATAGAATGACACATAGAGGATGCGAAAAATAAACCGAAGCTTGAGTGTTAAGAAAAAGTGTGTGCCTGTCTTTCCCACTTGCTCACTCCCTCTTTTTCTCTGTGTGCCTGTGTCTGTTGTGGAAGCTGAAATCTGCAGGGCTAGAATACACTAACTTGAATACACTAAAACCGCATTCTCATACATCTAATGTACCAGATATGCTTATTTTAATGTGCCAGCCTTTACACAAACCCTATTTTTCTTGTTTCGGGCATTAGACCACATACAATTTGTTTTCTACACACTTGGCTGAGTGGCCCCTATCTCTCTGCATACTGACACTCACTGTCCTTCTGTGACGACCCATGTCTTTTGTGGGGTTTTCCCCAGCACTGGCTGGGTGGAGACTCCCTCCCAAATGGTCACATCGTAGACACCTGTTACTTACTTCCCTTTGGGCCTTTAAAAAAAGCAAGACGGATGGCATTCGTGGGCGGACTACTTGATTTGTTTCCTTTTGTTCTTTGTTTGGTTGTTTCTTTTTGCACACACCACAATGCCACAGCACATTACATTCCCATGCATTAATTTAGCATTACACTACTGATGCCTGACTGTTACATTACACATATCTTTTGTATAGTTTTCCTTTTGTTAATAAACTTTTGCTTTAAAGTTCGGCTTTCTCGTGTGGCCCAATTTAGTTTAGCATCCCTTTTGAGCCACGGGGCGAAACAAATCAGCCTTATTTGTGCCATTTTATTTTTTTCTCTTAGCTTCCCTCTCACATATTTTTAACAGTTGTTTAAGAGCGTGAGTGCATGCTAAACAAGGATGGTGTGTCTGAAGGCTACAGGCACAGACAGAGAGCTTTCAGCTTGGGGAAATAGCGTTTGTAGCTGTGTGTTAGTATGGGTGGAGATAAAAATTTAGCAAGAGTGAGTTTACAAATTCTACGTGTGGGAATAAAATAGAAATATAACCATTAAATTGAAAAAAGAAAATCGTCACCCATATAAGATTTTTAATAGTTTCAATTGTAAGCCAAGTAAACAGGAAAAGCTCTTATTTGTCAGTAAAAAATTGCAGATAAATAGTTAAAAACAGAGTGCTCAATACCCACATGAACTGCAATGTGTTAATTGTAACTCATTAAACTCACTTAGTGCTGGGGCCAGAGCTGCCATGTTGGGGTCCAGATGAAAACCGCCAAGCAAGAACTGGGCATCAGCTCCAGAGGGCTCCATCTTAAGGCCTGGTGGCAGGCTCATGTTTTGGGTCAAGTAGTATTGGTACAGCTCAGCCTCTGAGGGTGAAGGCATGGCCCCTAGACCAAGCCGGCCATGCTGCATTTGGGTCATGTTCTGCTGAAGCAGCATCATGTTGTGCATGTGTTTTTCACTTGTCATGTGGATGCGCAGGTTACGTGCTACATTGGTCTCATAGTCACACACTTCACACCGCCAGGTGGGCTTGCTTTTTGGCTTGGTAGGTGAAGGGGCACCACAGGGCCCTGCCATGTGGGTGGAGGACTGGGCTGGATGATGGTGGTGACTAGGATGATGGCTGCTGGCCTGGGTAGCAGAAGAGACAGGTACCACCCCACCTGGCGCATGCCCAAACACCTGTTCACCAGCGGTTGGAATAGTTCCTCCATTTTGTAATGTCTGCATGTTGTTAAGATGCTTGTCAGACTGCATATGGATGCTTAGGTTGCCTTTGGTGGTAGTGGAATAGTTGCAAACCTCACAGCGGAAGGGCTTATAGCCACAGGTGTAGCTCTCCCCACGGGCAAGGCGAGGGTGACTTTGCCCACTACTGCAGTACACACAAGAGCCTCCAGAGTCAGGGTGTTTCTCCTTCATGTGGGCCTCCAAGGTCTGCTGGTATTTGTAGTGCCAGTTGCACTTGGGACACTTCAGTGTCTTGCACGAATTCCGCGAGTGCATCATGGTCATATGGCCACCCAATGAGCGAGAGGAGCCTAGGACAGTATCACACTTTGGGCACTCCACTCCACTTCCTCCACTGCCCCCAGCCCCATGGTTTTGGGTGCATTCACTCAGTCCTGACATGTCACAAGCAGCTGTATGATGGAGGTGCGTGTGGGCATTGGGCGAAGGGTGTGGGTGGTGATGATGGTGAAGGTGGTGGTGGTGGTGGTGGAGGAGGGCACTGTTGTCCTCATCTCCCTCTGCTGAGCATTCATTTGGTTCAGGAGCTGTGGCACTATCTCGATTGGCACTTTCCTCAGCAGCAGTATTGGAGGCTAAAGGGGAGGATGTGCTTGCAGTGGAGCATGCAGCCCCATCCTCCTCACCCCCTCTGCCAGCGACTGCCGCCATTGCCGAGGGGACTGTAGATCCCTGGCAGTTAAAGCTCAGAGGGAGTTCTGAGGTCCTCCCTCCACCGTCTGCAGCCATCCCATCCTCTGACCCTCTGATAGAAGAGGAGGACATGGAAGCAGAGGCTTTGCTGCTAAGTGCGGGGCTGGCTGCAGAGAGACAAGCAGAAGGCTGGAGAGCGCTACTAGGCATTAATAAAGGAGATTTGGAAATGCTTTGGTTTGAGACAGCCGGTTCCCCCACAAATCCGCCACCGCTGCTGCTACTTCCACTACAGGCCACCGCAGTGCCTTCATCCTCTATCTCTTCATCCTCTTCTTCTAAAAGAAGCTCATCCTCTTCCTCTGAGGCCATCTCCTCACTGTGAAGGAGAGCCTTTCTTTCACAGGTTTCTGCATCCCCATCCTCCCTTCTATGAGTCCCCTCTTTCCCCATAGACCCCTCTGTTCTCCTACCCTGTGGCTTGGACAGAGTGTTGGAGTCTTTGGCTGGGCCTGGGGTTGAGGTAAGGGAGGATGGTTTGGGGCTGCCAAGGCCCCCCAATGTAAGGAGGGCTTGTTGCTGGAGACCCGAGTCAGAGTCTTTGTTGAGGAGGCTCTCACCTCCCTCACTACTGCTGCCCCCTTCTAAATGAACCCCACTGAACGTGCCATAAAAGCTCTGGCCTGAATTTATGGGTACCAGGGTAGGCGGTGGAGGAGAGTTCTTATTTTTTGGTTCTAGGAAGCTAATGAGTGGCTCTTTGTCTTTCCCGATGCCCTGTATAATGGCTGATGCATGCTTGTGGCCTAAGAGCCTGCGCTCGTCCTCACACAGGGTCATGCGATGGTCATGGACTGCATGAGTGACAAAGGAGCGTGCGTAGCCAAAAGACAACTTGCAGAGGAAACACATGAGGATCGGCTTGCCTTTGCCATAAAGGGCCAGGCCGTCAAATTTGGAGAAATCCACATTGTTGGGAACATCTTTGGATACACAGGACTTCTTGGCAGACCCATCACTGTTCAGGTAATCTTTGTTGCTTTTGTGCCGCACATCAAAGACGCGGAAACTGTGCAGGACAGGACTGAAGCCTGCCAGGGTTGAGGTATTGGGGAAACCTTGGTCTGAGGAGCCGAACCATTTTCCGAAAGATGAGGCTATATGGAACGTGTTGATGATCTGAGGGTACACTGAAGAAGAGGTCCCAGCAGCCTCTCCTGTCTTTCCCCCACTGGGGAGAGAGTTTGAAGGAAGCAGGCCTGGTTCCATGCCCCCATCGCTTTGGATCAGCTGGCTGAGACTCTCCACAATGTAGGCAGAGCCATCAGGCTGGTAGACTATCTCTCCAGCCAGGTTTTCAACATCACTACTCTCCTCTTCCTCCTCTTCCTCTCCTTCTTCACTCCCACTCTCTGTGGCGCCCCTCCGATGGGAGGGCCGTTGCCGCATGAGCATGGGCATACCCCCTCCACTTGGCACCATAGGTACACCAGGGAAGGGCTGCAGACTAGGAAAACAGCTGTCAATCTCCATTTCATCCAAGTCTTCCAAATCTTCGTCCTCTTCTCCACAGCTCACTCCCTCCTGCTCCTCCTCTAACCCCACTCTTTTGGGGTGCAGCCGTCTGGTAGTGGAGTTATCGCTGGGAGCCTGTGTTTGCTTCTGCTGCTCTCTCACAGCCTCGCAGGGTGTGCTGGGATTTTGTAGCTGGGCTGAGTGGGGTGCAGAGAGAGACAGTGGCTCCAAGGAAGGGGGCTGGTTGAATGGTGGGACCTGTGCGTTAGGGTGATCGTTCCAGGGTTGTGGATGGTGCTGCTGCTGGGAGGTGGCGGAGGAGCCAAGCCCATCGTCTGTCCCAGAAACCACGGGAGACTCACAGCTTTCCATGCTGATGCCTACATGAGGCGTTCATCGCATCCAGGCCTGATGAGAAAAGAGAGAAAGAGACAGATTTAACCCACTGCTTGAAACATAGATTGTTTCAGAAAGTAAAAAAATACATAATAGACACCTTTAATATTTTTCTTTTCATTGTTTCTATTCAAGCTAATTTTCAGTCCTGTGATGCTGAACATTTAACCATCCATAAGAAGCATATTGATAAATGATGAAGCAATGTACCTGTACAGAGAGTGGGGAGCAGTATAGTAGATTAGATGAGAAACAAAAGTATGAGATATAATGGTGGAAAATGACAGAGTGCTCATTAGGTTAGATTAGGTACTTAAACAATACCTCAGACAAGCACTAATAAGACAGCTCAGATGCCTTATCCTGTCATATCAGCCAGTTACCATCTTTTATCTAGACCTTACACACAACACCCGGAGTCTGCTATGTTCCAAATACTGCATACATTTTTTTCTTCTTTTTTTTAATTAACGTTGGGTCTGAGAAACACAGTAACAGAATAACTTAATGGAAAAAAGCTTCATTGTGCTGCTAATTAGACACAATGAAACCCGCCATCAGCACATGATCCATCTCACACCCACAGAAAGAACTGAAGGTTACAAAAATATATTAGCCATGCTGTTTTAGGACCTCCATTATAGAGAGATCCCACACACATAACACACTGCATGAATAGAACATAAGAATAAGATGCATTTAGTTGATATATGTATGTGATTTTTACAGCAAACACATATACTACATAAAAATACACACAACGTACAAAGAAAGATTGGTTTATATTATTTTTAAAACATTAAATGCAATGTTGGTACTCCAAATGCAGTATATAGATCTAGCATCCAATAATCTCCATGCTCAGCCTGGTTTCAAACACTGCTCTGCCTCTGAAATAATAAATGGGAGCTGAACTTTCTGAGGGTAGTGCTGCCCCGAGCAAGGAAAGAGCCATGAGCACGCCACAATTTCAAGCAGGCGATAAAGGAGATAAAATGATAGCGAGAGATACTGCTGAGCTAATAATTTTAATAAAGGGATGCAGGCAGCATTGATTAAAGGGGGCAACCGGACTGAAACCAATAACTCTGGCCTGCCCTTTCACCCTCCATTGCTGAATATTACATGAGCAAAGTTTCCCGGCAGCGCGCTAACCACCGCGTCCTGCCTGATTAGCACATTCACTGCCTGTACTTGATTTATTTACTTATTTACTTAGGGATGCAAATTTCAGAAGTGATCAGACACTGTGTCCGTGGCCCCACCCCCACCAAATGTATTAACATGAGAGCGTTTGGCTGGGGAGATTGATAATGTTTGACTCCCTCTTCATGAATGTCTGATGAAAATTCGACACCCCTCAACTCCAACACACAGAGCTACCCGCCCCCTCCCCCACTCATCAAAATCACAATATGTGCATGCACAGCCTGCACACTATAGTATGTATATATATATTAACTTGTATATATATATCTTGCCAATCAACAACAATACGCTTACATTCTGACAGAAGGAGTCCAAAAATAATTTTCCAGTAACCTGTTCCTGTTATGCCCCCCTTAATGCTGCTGCAGCATTATGGATTGTAATAGATGGAGTAGAGAACTACTTAAATTGTTAAACATAAACAGCTTAAAGAATCACTAAATGGTCTCACAAATGGTCATTCCTGAAAATCTGCCATGATACGCTTTTCATTTAACGCAAATGAGATGGCTTCCTTTAAAGAATTAAACAGTGCTAGAGAGTGGCGGCCCAAGCCGCCTGGGCGCGTCTGCTGCTTACAGAAAACAGGATTGCCCTTTAAAATGGAGATGGTCTAATTCAATAACCTGCAGTGGTTACTGATGTGCAATAGGATTGTCTGGAGTCTGCCAGTCGCAGATGGGCGGGCAGATATAATGTAGTTTGTCCGCTCAAGGTTTGCTTCCGAAGCAACACTTGTTTAAAGAAGGGAATCTTTAATCTCACTGCACTAACGAAGGCTTAGACAGACAAGCAGACACATACTCAGTTAACAACAGGAAATGCGTATTAGGCTTTCTTCTCACCTCATACATGAGCCTTTGGCTAAAATATGTAATGCCACAGCAGAGAAGTCAAACACTCCATAAAAATATGTATAAAACTGTTTTCTCCCTTTATATTCTGTACATTCTGTCATGAAGGCATCTTCTCAACTCAAATTAGGCAGAATACAAAACATTCCCTTTTAACCTGCCAAACAAAGCAGATAAGGTTTTTAACGATTAAAAAAATTCAGTACATAAAGAACGCTGTCAGAAGCTGGTCTGGATGTCATTTAGAGGGGATAGAAAATTAGATAAGTTTTTATTTATGGGCCTTTTCATTTGGTGGGATTTACTGGCTAAGCAAGAAGGGAATTAAAGGCTAAGGATCCGTCTGATTATAAGCACGCACAATCACCTGCCCAGGGGCCAGGCCTCCAGAGGCCCAGTGCTCCCTACCCTCTCCTGGGGAATTAACTCCTGCTCGGCCCCAGCTGAGAACGGCCATGGGGTGCGGCCTGACCCTCACGTCCCACCCCCAGCACCCCTCAATACATAAAGAACATATCCTTCCAGAGAGTATTAGTGGAAGAAAAAAGGCTTCATCATCACCTCCCTGTGGTCTGCAGCAGGACCTGCTTTTCTTTTCCCATTTCCCGCCATATCTAGCCATCGCACAGGCTGGCCACTACAGGGTTAGGGCGCTTATTGAAAAATCAATGGCATAATGCTAGGTAAGTTACAGGAAGATATGGGAAGGGAAGGTTTCTATTGATGAAGCAGGGAGGGCCTTCTGATTTTGCAAAAGGGGATGTATTCATTAAAGCTTGAAGTATGGCCAATTGAATTTCAAATATATGTAGGAAACTGTTCACCCCACTACTGTATCAATCCTAATGCTAAGTTCAGGGGTCAAGTACACTATTCTTCTTTAGTAAAGGACTGTAACGTACTGTAACATTACAGAAATTTCAATAATAAAAAAAATATCTGAGCTCTCAAAATATTGTCTCAATATCCTCTCATGATGTCTCAGCCAATCAAAACAAGTAAATCAAAATCACAGTAAATATAGTTATTCAATAAATAAATAATAAATAAAAGTAATAAATACATATTTTCAAACTAATATGTTGATTGTTATTTAAAGTGAATTATTGTATAATAAATGCCATAATAAATATAATATTATAAAAAATAAAATGATAAAAAATAATTATAATATGATAATGCTTCATATTTCTGACCAAGAAAGGGGTAGAGGTTATGCACATCAAATAAGCAGCCTTGCATTTATTGTTACATGGGCATTTATTAAAAATAAAGATTTTACATTTAAAAAATCAAAAATTATTATAACACTAAATCCGTCTCATTTGCTAAAGGTTTAATAGTGACATCATAGTGACTAATTCAAAAGCACTTCTGCAGAAGATCCACACTGGATATTTTCAGTCAGCATTTATTCAATTTTAGCTTTGTTAGTGAGCAAAGGTAAACAGAGAAGACTGAAAAATTCCTCCACCTACTCTTCCTTGTCCTGGACGTTTAATGTAGACACAGCGACACTTAAGAGGAGTTGCTGTGTCAGAAGGCAAAAAGTCACCTCAGGTCGATGGCACTCTGGCTGTAAACACTGCTTCCCGTAAAATCAATGATCTTTAGTTCAAGCTATCAGTCTGTGCAACAGAAATAGCAGTGGCTGTGATGAGACTGAGGCTGTGGAGAGAGGGAGGAAAAGCGATAGAGAGAGAAAGAGAGATCAGTGCAGCTTGGCTGTGGGTAAGAGATGAGAGCACAGTTATCTGCTGCTACCGCGCACAGCTGTACTGCCAACACAGCGCTGACAGTGGTTCCCAGCATGCACCTCTCCCAGAGCCACAGCCATTTGTGTGTCAGGCCCGAGTGCTCTACCTGCACGCTGGCACTGGTTAATAGATTATGCTTGTTGTGGAAATGGGAGGTGCTCCTCTGTGACTTAATGTAACAGTAAACATCTGCAAACTCATCTGTTACTAATTGGTCTCTGGCCTGAACACAAACGAATTGATTCAGAGGTATCAATAGCGTTCTCTGTTCTAGGGGCTGAAACTGAATCTTGGTGATAATTTTCGCTCTCGGGTAACAGCATAAGATCTGTAAACGCAATCAATGTAGCAAAACAAAGGGAGCATAAAAATGTTTTCCTGACAAAGCGTGTGATGCAACGTCAGGCTGCCTTTAGCGGCATTTATTCAGCCGATGAAATCTGGAGTGGTTTCAAAGGCAGCTGAAGGGGAATCCGCGCGCCGGCAAAGTGTCTCATCACTTTTGGTGAGTGCGAAAGAAACAGGCTCCTCGGTGTAATTAGAAGTGGTTAATTAGCTGTGGGTTAATTACTCAGTTCGAAGGGGAAAGCTGGCAAAAAGAGCTGGTGGGGTGGTAGAGTGAGGGGAAAGTGGCGAACACGCAGCAGGAAGCTCCCAGTCTCCTGCCAATTAGCAGGCAGCATGGGGGGCTGGCGGAGGAACGGGGCCGGGAGTACAAATGAGCTTCACACCAGCCCACTCGCAGCCACTGAGCTAATACCACACTCAACATATCCACATTCCCCTATTAAAAATGCATACTGTTGGAGATTCTTCGCTCACTGTTGTTTTTGGTAAGCGCTTCCATTTGCCCAACAGCCACTTGTTTCTTCATCGTGTACAAAGACTAAAAGGAGCATAGAAAATCTTGGACATCAAAATATCTAACGAATAAATATACTTATATAAAAATGAACTACATCAAATTTATTAATAATAATAATAATAATAATATGCATATGAATAAGGCGTTTCTAAAACAGGAAATATCTTACAGGAAAGTAATAGCACATTATTTGCCTCCACCTTCCCCAGTGGTTGGTTCAGATAAAGCTTTGTGTTTTGTAAGTGCATAAATTATCCCAGGGATAAAGGTATTGATGTATAATCAGAGATGGGTGATCATGTTCGTGCTGCAAAAAGCCCTCCATTCAGCCCCAGGCACATTGAGTGCGCACAGCATGCTCCACAACACAGGAGGGAGGAGTGGAGAGAGCCTAGTTACTTCTCAGAAAGGGAGAGAGAGAGAGAGAGAGAGAGAGAGAGAGAGAGAGAGAGAGAGAGAGAGCATTTGCCTGTTTACCTATCGTGAAGAATGTTGTCTTCATGTGCCTGCCTGTACACTTTGCATTTGTGAACGAGATCAATTCGAACAAACAATTAATTACAGGATGTTTTTTCCTGACGCATACTGAAGGCATGTTTAAGACATGCTCACTGCAAACCCAACAGATGAGTTTTTGAAAAAAACTCAGAAAAAAAACTCTGACTTTAAACTTACATGTTGAAAGGTAGTGCAAGAGATGGTCAGACAACACACACAAAAAAATTTGGCTTTGGCAACACAAACACACACATATACATGTATTTATGAGAATTTATTTGAATAATAATTTAATTTTAATATATCATAAAAACATTTTTTTTAATTAATTTAATTTTTAGCTAAATTTGGAAAACCTCCCTCTGGAGACTACCTCATAAATATTAAATAAAGCAAATAATAATAATAATAATAAAAAAAGCTAATTATGTCTTTTTTAATCCTAAATTTGCAGTTGGTTAAGGTTAGGATATATATTATATTTAACCCTGGGATTAGTAAGAGATCAGTAATTTAAAAATCATGGAAGTCAAGGATAAGTCACCATTTAGATAGCTAGGTAAACATGTGTAAGTGTGTGTGTGTGTGTGTCAAAGGCAGCCAGGCCCAAAGGCTTTCATTTTCATTAATTATCAAATCTCCTCTATTAATAGCTCAAGGAAGCGGCTCTCTCCTCTCTCGTGAGAGAGTGAGACAGAATGAGACAGAGAGAGAGATAGAGAAAACATAAAAGTGAGTGTGGAAGGTTAAAAGGGAAATATGCAAACTACAGAGTTTTTTTCTCTCAAGCACCATGCTTATCTGTCTTGTGAAAAAGAGGATAGTTGACTGGGTCAGATAAAGAGATTGAGTTCTGTCAACATCTAAATAATGAGACCACCATCCCCTATGCTTAATCCCTCTGACTCCCTCATGACACCACTGATTTATTATACAAATAAGAAATATTGCATTTCATCTGCTATAAGGAGTCAGCCCAATCCCTCTCCGTCCTTCCTCAATCACTTCCTCTTCAACTTCCTGCTGTCCAAACATCTACCCTACTCATATGTACCCTCACTGTTTCATCTCTCCTCTCACTGAGGCTGCAGTTAAGGCAAGTCGACCGCAAACACGGTTGTTAAGATGATCAATACCATTGAAATATTAAACCTTAAAAAGCCACATTATTGATTGTAAGGCCGATGATAAAACTGTTCATTATCATAATCGCTGAAGCTCCATGTAAACGTTTGAGAGAGGGACTTCAGCTGCACACAGCACTAGGACACTGGATTTATTTTCCAGAACTGCACACTTCAGGATTTGAGACCTGTATAAGACCCTTAGTTGTATTTTTTCACCTTGTGGGGAAGTCATAAAGAATTATTCATGAGTAATGCCACAATATGCTCTTCGACTATGTGCTAAGCACCTGAGATTCAACTAAGCAATCAACATCAAGCAGGCTGAATAGAGCTTGGATAACCTGCCTCTAATCCAAGGCCTTTTTAACTAATCTGGAAAACAAATACCTCAGTAATGACCCAGTCCTGCACCTGGTAAAACAGTGTGATGGGAGAGACAGCAATTTGCCAAATAACCCAAGTAGGGCATTCTTAAAGGTGCAGACACCCTTTTAGTGCACTGCTGAAACAAATCCAAGCTATCAGGTGTCCCAAAAGTGACGAGAATCATAATGCAAGAACAGGCAGATTTACTCTTGAGCTTAGCACTCTGTGTCAAAAAGTGTAAAACTCACAAATGTTCCAATAACTGGCATGCCAGGGCACTAAGAGTTACAGGCTAGCAAAGGTTGCACAGAAACACTGAGAGGCTTGAAGGCTGCCAGGCAGCAGAGTCACGGCGAGGCCTGGTGTTTTGTTAAACGTTTAAACCCAAGGAGCGCGATACGATCCTTCTGGATGGCATGGGAGGGCAGACTACGGAGGAAACTTGAGCGAAGAGGGCGACAGCTGTTCAGGGTTCAGGAGTCGGAAAGCAGTAATGGGGAGGGAGAAGACGCAGTATCCTACATGTCCTGCCCTGGCCCTGAGTATTCAAATAGTTACTGAGGATCTAATGCCGGCGCAAAGGCAAGCATGCTCGCACAAACAAGGGGGATTAAAAGGTGTCCCAGTGAAACCATTCTGTGAAAGTTATTTCTTCACTCTAATTCTTCAGTGGGATATCCTGGATAAATAATTAGAGGCTATCTTTGAAGACCCTACATTGCATCTCCATTCACTCTCCACTTCACATTTGCTAAAGTCATTAATGACAAAGATTTGGAAAGAAAGTACGAACTTTTTCTCTGGTACACAAATACTTCTTTTATGAGTTCTGGCCCAAATTCCTCTCTGCTTAGTTAAATCTCTTATCCTGGGAAAGAGCCGTGCTCGCTTTAAGCAATAAACCTCAAGGGAGGATGGCTTTCTACTGCACCCCCCACCCGCCCCGACCCCCTTTAAAGAATTATGGAGTGTTAATAAAGTACAAGGAATAATGTGTTCTTTGGAGAAACAGAGGGAAGCAAAGCCGGAGCGTTATTGGTGTTGAACGTCCAGATGTTTAAGAAAAACAAAGAGAATGAGGGAGAGAGAACAAATTACAGTGAAGCATTTCTTGCAGGCCGCTTTCATAGCATAACCTACAGGTGGGAGTTTGAGGGACTGCCGGGACAAATGAAAGAGATTCCTACTGATGCCACTAACTCTTAAAGCCCAGCTATTCTTGAACAGCAGCAGAATACATCTCCAATTAGGTACCCATGCTCTGACTTTCTGACAGTCTATTTTTATGGGCTGCTACAGAAGCTTAGCAGACTCGTTTTCAGCAGAATCATAAACAAAAGGGCAGCTGACAGCTATAATGACATTGAAAGCTTCATTTTTACTCACAACAACCAAATTGTTAAGGTTTACACTATTATTTTCTAAACTACACAGTGCCAATCCACCTGCAGATGGTTCGCGCTTTGTAACAATTTTCATTATCTAAGTGTATCGTTTTGTGGTATGTAGACACTACCCATAAATCATAACCATAACTACAGACGCCTGCGGTTTATCGCATTGTACAGACATAGCCCGCAGTATTTACGAGAAAAAAGGCCAAGGCAAAGCAAGTGAAGTGACGGGCATTCTTCCTCAGCGGTGATGAAATGAGTAACTCTCAACAGAGGAAGAGAGAGAAAAACACTATGAGAATACAAGTAGTCAAGTGTGTGGCCTCGAGGCTGTTGCTGAAAGATGCCGATGCTCAGGGTGAAGAGGAACGTCGAAAACAATTAATAGTCTTCCTCCGACTTGTTGAGGCACACAACGAACATTTCATTCAGCAGGGGAGGGGTAACAAAAAGCTAAGCTCAGCGTGAAGTTCGGGTTTACAAACTGAAAACTAATTTGATAATATGGAGGGCACTCAACGGATGCTATACCTAGAGACGGAAAAAAAAGTGCTTAACAAAAAGGCCACATCCAGGACTAAAAGTAAAATAAAAATGGCTAGGGAGATTTTATTCAAATTTATCTCTTATTTAATGTTATCACCATTGGTGATTCTGATATAAAAGTTCGCAGATCAGTGAAGGAATCACTTCTGAGCTTTGAACGATTCTCTGACTGAGTCTGACTCAAACCGCTAATTGCTACTAACTGCTAAACCCAAACCGTTTTGTGAATCTTTCAAACTGACTCATTAAAAAGAACCGGTTCACAAAAGTCATGTGTTTATGAATTGGACGTCGCGACTCGGCCCTGTCCCAAATGGAACCCTAAGCCCTCGCAATCTTCCTCTGAGTCCACACTTTTGTGACTTAATGCCACTTTGACTGTCGGGTAGAAGTCTGCTGCAGTTCTTGTGGACTTAACGGACACCCGCAAGCGCCCAAGTAAGTCCACAAGAATGCAAGTGCACATGAAGTGTGCCATTTGGGATAGGGCCTCACTCTGCACTTGTTTTTTGTGTGCACTCTAATGAGATGACGTCTGATAAAATTGCATATGGACAATTGGCGACTGTCGCCAATGGAGACTAAATTTGAAAATGTCACAAATTTAAATTTTGTCACACTTGCAACCATTTTAGTCAGTCTAGCCACACCCATCAGAAAGCATAAAATTCCTAATAATCACCTTCAGACTAAAGACAAAGATGCACAGGAAAGGCCCAAAGGATATCTGCAAACCCTTGGTTAATTATCAGGATTTAAAATGGATCCAGATCCAAGTTTACAAGCCAACTGGTAAGAACTGCTATCAGAGAGAAGGCAAAAGAGCGAAACAGACAGAAAGATGAAAGAAAGAAGAGAGAGGAGGCTAAGGACTGCCTTCACAGAGGCGGCAGGGGGAAAACCGACACCGCGCCACTAACATAAGCCCGTCAAAGTTTGCTGGCATGTCAACACTCCCAGACAATCCTGGCATTGTGGTGTCTGCCAGGGCTTAAGCCACTGTGCACTCAGCAGAGGTCAGAGAGCCCACTGCGCCTAAAAGCCCAAGCAAGGCGAGAAGAAATCCAAAGCATGTGCGACAGGAAGAAAAATAGTCAAAATCGAAGAAGCATGGCAACTGTTTGCAAGTCCATGTTCTTCCTTCTCTTACATTTAGGCTTTGTATCTGGCGGGTGTGGACGTCATGCAGAGGAACTGCCTTCTATCTCCTCCTCTCTTTAATGAGGTGGCCACAAGCTGTCCCCCATCCCATCAGCTCCGCTGCTGCACTGAATGCAGCACCTGTTAGATATAAATCAGCCTTACTGAGCTGTGTTTGGGAAGTGAGGCATTAGGCATGACACAGACTGTCAAAGTTCACATCACGCTAACCGCAACATCTAGCTGAACCGCTGAGCGGCGGACCCAAAGCCCGGCCCAATCTTAGCCCAGCGCTTCTCCGCTCACATGGCCTGCCTCCCTGCGCTGCACCACATGAAATGCAGATTACATCTGGAGCCCAGCTGGGCCAGAAAGAGAAAGGAGAAAAGAAAAGGTGAAAGAGAGAGAGATTGAGCAAGAGAGGTAGAAAAACAGAGAAACTGATCTCCAGTCACTCTGTGGTCATGTTTTTAGGATTTACGTCTAAGAGCAGAGGAAGAGACTGGAGCATAGAGCTCTAACTGCTGGTGACAGATCAATGTGTGCGTAATAACAGACAGACCAGAAAGAGAGGCAGAAAGAGAGGCAGAGAGAGAGAGAGAGAGAGAGAGAGAGAGAGAGAGAGAGAGAGAGAGAGAGAGTCGTTAGTGCAGCTTAAAGAATCTCAGTCATGTGTCAGAACAGGGTCAAAGGTCAGATCCTGGAAGAGAAGCCACATTCCTCCATGGACAGAAACATATATCCAGTATGTGTGCCTATGAGTTTCAGCTTTTCAAAGCAACCGACTCCACCCCTTTACCCGGGGATCTGGCAGCTAAATATTAACCAGATATGATTTCTTTTGAACTACACATACTGTATGGCAGGGTTAGGTAGACATGAAAAGTGAAAAAGAAAAAGTAAGGGAATTCAAAAGAAAGCATCATCTGCTAATGATTTATCCAAGGGCAGCCATGAACAGGGGTCTATGCTAAGATGTGGCTTGTTGTGTTAAGCCGTTAGCTGCAGGGTCAGGCAGAAGGGACGAATGCAGGGCCAGGCTAGTGCCGGCAGGGGCCATGGCTCTTTGCTGCCTCGCTGTAATTTACATTGCTGTGTAATTACCTGCAGAATGAGAGACTCAAAGATACATGGAAACCCCCCACCCCACCCCACCTTCACATCCAACCTTCACACACACACACCTTCTTCAATAACCACAGGTCTCCCAGAGCTTGACGTATAGGCCAGAAAATGAGCTGTAAGTATTGCAGACTTGAGGAACATGCCAACAAGTAAATGTTGAGCACAGACAAATCAGTATCACACCCAGAAAGTCATTTTTGGCATGATGGTGAAGTAACACAGAGACCTTTTTTTTGCAAACACATCATAATGTAACGACAGGGCTCATTCACTCCAGCGAGTCGAAGGGATAAACTCCCGTCCATCATCTGTCGCCTCACGCTGGAGGAGGAGGCCGCATGGATTAAGAGGGGTAAAAGAGCCAGAAAAGCAACGAGAATTAAGCATGTTTAAAGAAAGGCCACATGTCTGTGTTCTCACCTTGCAACAGAGAATTCATATGGAGGTTGAGCTTAAATACGAAAAAGAGAACATGCTAGTTCAGAGCACAGTAAGCAAAAGGTTTTTAAATCTGTTTGCCAGCAGTGCACACAGATTCACTGTTGCGACACTCCAGTGGTGACCTACCATAACCCAGCTGATAAGAGCTTGATAGATGTTTCGATACCGAAGAGCCAATAAATCTTTACACATTAAAGAGTTTTTTTTCTTCTTAAAAAACCATATGACACTAACATTAAGAACTTGACACGTGTTTGAAACTAGATTTTTAAAAGATTTTGATTTATTTTCTTTATTATATAAACTCTTATATATCACTGACTCTAAAATCAAAACACTCAATGCTAATAAAATATAATACAATGAAGTCTGTGTGCTGCTTGAAGGGACCGGAATCTGCCAGGCCTTGAAGAGCTTGAAACTGTGCTTAATTAATGTCGTCACTGTTTTGACAAAGAGGAAGCGTGCCAGAAAACAAGTTAAACATTCAATGGCTGTCAGGATATGCGTTTTTAGATTACTAAAGGAAACAGGACTAAAAGATCAACAGCAAGGCACTTTGAATCTTAACCTAAGGCCACAGTACTGCTCTGCTCAATCTTCCTTACCATTAGAGAACCTGTCACACACAGTACAAGGTAAGGGAAAGCTGCCAGATATAGTGCTATACTGTGAATGAAATCGCTCTGTGGAGCAGAAAGCTTGTAGTGTGTTGACTGTGCCAGGGCTCTGGGCACGAGTGGGAGGATATGTATACATGCCAACACAACATGGGAAATGGTCCACATGGCTTAGAACGCAGACAAGCAAAAATGTGCCACAAATGCACACATATGCGCTGAAATGCAGATCAATCATTTTCTGAGAAGTTATCTGACAGGTATTCTCTGAAATGTTGTTGACATTTATTATCTAGAGTTGCAGTCACCACTGGGAAGCTCTGAAAAGGTCCAAGTGTTTCATTTCCGGCTCTTTAGGAGAGATTCAGGGATCGGGCAATCTATAAAACCTGCTTTGCAAACAGAGGAGAATGGGACAAAATTTGCATGGACTATACGGAGAAGAGAGCAAAGGTGTTACGCCCAACCCCTCTCTCAATAGGGCTGAATGGTTGATGTCAGCAATGGACAGAGCCTCGTGCTGGGGAGGGACTGTGTAAAATGAGAGGTGCTAAATTGGCTCAGGGACTGTAATTCGGAGGGATTAATTGAAGTGAACTCTATGATGCCAGGTGCACTCCATTCACTGGGCAGGTGCAGAGGGAGTTCAGTGGCTAGCCTGACTGGGTCACGGTGAACGAGCCTGCATTAGACAAACAAAGCTCTGCATACTAAAGTAAATGGTGCTGTGATGCTCGAAGCAAAAGAACGACCAGGATGTCTTTGGATAAAAGCCTTACTGAACCTAGGACTACTTACAATCTTAAGATTAACAGCCCAAACTAAAATGACCAGCTTTAAAACTTAAATGTAAGCCAATAAGACATGGAATAAAGGGACGGGTGTGGGGGAGGCGGAACGGACAAGGACGCCAAAGCAACACCTGTTGGCCCTGTCACCGCCTGCTCATTATCTGAACATATCCGTTCCTCATTAGGAGGACACAGAGAAAGAAGTCAATTGGAAAATAAAATCTTAAGAGAAACACATCACATTACATGTTTTTTTTGTTGGTATTACATGTAAGAGGGATCAAGTATGCTTCACTCGAGACTGTTATTTAAACATTTCATCAACCCACTTTTACTGCTAGAGCTTTGATGGAAGCCTTTGGAAACTGGCACTTAAGACAAAACAAAGGAAAAAAAAGCGTAATAAGGAAGTGAGAAGCTTTTGTGTGTGCGTTTAGAGAGGTTTTTCTCCTGCAAGTCTAAAGTGCCTTGATCAGGTTGACAGGGTGACAGTTTATAGAGAGCACGGGAGATCCAGCAGGTCTGTGTGTCAATCACCACTCCAGGGTTTGTAGTCTCATCCAGAAATGGAGACAGGAAGCAAAAAAATCCATGATGTCTTCAGTTGGGGCTTCAATAATACATTCTTATCGACTAGGGGGAGGTATGAGTTTATGCTTAACCAGTTTTCATCTGCCTTTATGTTAGTGACCCTTCATGTCCAGTGATAAAGAGGTTTTTGAAGGCCTCACTGGATACCAGTAGAAGTGTAGATTCAGCACTTGAGTATCAAAGTGATCCTGCAGCATTTTGTATTTATTTGTAGAAGATTAATCTGGATTTTGTTCCTCCTCCCTCCTGCCAGACCAACATGATGAACACCGGGTCATGTACAGGGTCTGCAGTCAGGGCAGAGCCCCACCCCAAAGGCAGAGGACACCGGTGACCCAACAGCTTTTAAATTACAGTCTGAGACAGAAGGAAGGTGACTGGAAGAAGAGCCATTATCCCTGCAGTTCTGCAGGTCAAGCCTTCCCTCATTAAGGCACAGGTCAAAGCCACATATCTCTTCCACTAAGGTGAGGGTCACTGCAATGCTCCCTCCAGTCCCGGGTCAACTAGAGGTCTCCAGCCACTGAGGTCCATAGCAATACAATAAAGCAATCAACTGGGGTGCCGGACCCTGGTCAATAATATACTCCAAGGCCACAGGGGGTCACCACCTGCTCTCTGGCCTCTTATTGGAAAGTCCTCCAAGGTCTTCAACAGTGGACTGGGGTTTTAATTTCAAGCAATAAAACAACTGATGCATTGCAGAGCGTGTTGTTTGGCTTGATGTACGCTGGATATTTGTTTTCATTAAAATAATGCAGCCGTACAATGTCAACCCAATCGTCAATGGCTGGCTCTGATGTCATCATTCCACCAGACGATTTAATTTACAATTTCCCTCTAAGCACACTAGCAAATGTCTCAACTACTGAGACTGGCACAAAGCCACGGTGTTGGACGTCTGTTCTCATGAAGTCTTTTGCTGGCGTTTTGTAAATCCAAGTGGCTTGGTCAGAGGAAACAAAGAAAACAACACTCAAAATCTAAGATGTACAGTCTCCTACACCGAAACCCAACACCAGAAACGTCCTGCTGGGGAAAGTGCAGACCTGGGCTTTATCTGTTGAACTTAGACTGTGTCTCTAGTTCTGGCTGAATTGGACAAGTACACAGAGCTAGACACATTCCTCAGAGGACCTGATCCTGGAATAAATGAAGAGGGAACAGGGGGAGGGGACTTCTTTCTCTTCTCATCCTTCTCTTTTCATTCCATCTCCCTGAGTCCTCATGAATGGAGGCAGACAGCATCCATGCAGTTGCCAGGATGAGACAGCAGTTAAGTCTTGGCTGCTCTCCCTCTCTGCTTAAAGGCAGATATCGTGTTTCTAACAGCTCTGACTGGTTGGATACAATAGGGAGCTCAAAGAAAAGAGGAGGTGAACCTATCTGCTTTTTTAGGCTGCACCCTAACCCCCAGCCCCTGACTACTTTCAAAAAGCTTAATGAATAACTGTGAATAATAATGAAATGTTAAAAGTTACTATATGTAGAAGTTTATAAAAAAAGATCAGGAGTATTGTTCATTGTTATTTCTTTTTAGGTATTGCATTAACCAGTGTTAATATATAGAACCTTATTGTTAAATGCTGATTAAACACTCTATAACAACACTGATATAAACCACAATACAAAGGTTTTGAAGGAAAACAGTAGAGTGTGACTTAACACCGCTATAGTTCCACTATAACACTATATACAAAAGCTTTTGTAAGAATGCACATTCTCTTATTTTAACATTAGTTAGTGCATTGCCTAACATGGAATAATAAACAATGCTTTTATAGCTTCACAGTCATTTAAATTAACATTAATTAAATGTAGTATGATTGAACATGAATAAAATATTATACTTATAAATTATCGTTAACCCAGATTAATGTTGTAAAAAGTTATTTGTGATTTGTTTGTGAACCGGACTACTCAGTCTGCAAGCTCACAATTCAGAATATTTTAACACTGGCTTATTAATATAAATGCGACTGACAACATGGACAGAGGAAAACAAAAAAAGTTGCACTACCATAAATATCTATGACATTTAATCAGTTGCCAGTTTACCCCTTGAGTAGAAGCCATTTAATTTACTCCATGGTAGTGTGTGAGGAGACGGTAAATGTTCCATGTGCCTCTATGGCACTTTCCTTCTCCTCCCCGTTCCTCCAGTCTCAGCTCTGCTCCAGCAGGCGTCATTAGGCAGCATAATCAGCATGCTGTTTGCATACATCTGCCTTATTTTATTGATCTCTCTTCATTCATTAGCCTTTAGGGGCATGTCATTAACACATGCCCTCCTTCACACCCAGGGGAGGCTTAATTCCTATACATGCCATCCTGATTTCGGCAGAGGGCACAAGTGGGCTTGTCAAAGTGGGCACAGGGCCAGTGTCAGCCCCATCCCTGGGTACCCATTCTTATCTGTTCCCCTGGCTGTCAACAGCCCCAAGCCAAGATCCTCTAACAAGGAGAGCCTTTCCCCTGCCCACCGTTAACTAAAAGGACAATTATCCGGAGAACAATGATGCTTTTCACAAGGCCTTATGTTGTCATTAATGCAGTGGATCTGGTTACAGCAGCCCCTGCTTAAGCTAATTACAGAATGCTATCTGTGGATTCTTCATTGCTTCTTAATTAAGTAGGATTCATTTCTAAAGGGGGTAAAACAGTCACATTTTTTGTTGTGTTTTCCCTGTCTCTCAGCTCGCTTGGAGGTGGGAGTTAGCTTGAGGGCTCCCACAGCTGTTGACGCAGATGTGATAAAGATGGGATTATATTCACACACTAGAAAACATACAGCTGCACTACAGACGCATCACAAACGATATCAAAGACAAATGTTGCTACAGTGACAACGACGATCTGAAATACAAGTGCTGCACATGTCTAAAGCCAACAAAATGTGTATCGAACTACAATAACAACAGTAACAGATGTGGGTCAATGACGTGATGCTCATTATTATTTTATTTAAAAATACATTAAAATGCAATTCATGCAGGCAATGACTTAAACGTGTCAGGTTGTTGCAACTTCATGATGTAATGAAAAAAAAGGGAAGTTCTTGGAAAAAAAAGGTATTTTAATATTTTAACAAAACTGCTTCATTGCTTGTTAATAATTGAAAAACTTTTGTCCACTAATGTCATGTGGTGCATCAAACAGGCGGGGGGGGGGGGGAATAAATATTCATTTTTAAAAGTTTTTCCTTTTCATTATCGTGAAAAAAAAAACAAAACACATGCAACCACATGCTTGCCTGCTACTGATAGTAGCTGCAATAACTGGCAGTAAATCCATGCCCTGTGTTAGACACTAAGAGAGCTCTGCTAGTTCGGCCCAGACATTGGTAACTCAATACCCGGCATGTCTTCTGTCTATTTGTGTCTCCACAGAGGACTCAAACCCTTTCAACAGCCCCCCTGTCACTAACACATTCTTATTAGGCCTGATTAGGCCACTCTTATTTCCTACCACAGTCACCCTGCCAGAAGGAAGGGTAGAGAAGGTTTACAGTCACCATTCACTCGCCCAGATGGAGATGCGAGCAGAGAGGGAATGTAAAGGGTGAAAGGGTTTATAAAAGACATCCAGTGGGATTCTCCTGCTCTCTTATGCCTTGAGCACTCTTTTCAACAGGGCCTGACCCCTCACTCGGAGGTTAAGATGACATACAAGCTATTTTCAAAGGCCCTGCGTATCGTCTCAAAGGGAGGACTCACACTCCGCAAGCCGGAGTAAAATACTCCATCAAAGAAACTCATGGAATGGCACAACAGGCAGTCAAGGTGTCACGGAAATGTGAGTCAGAGAAAAGTGAGGGAACGATGGAAAGGGAACAGGCGGTAGAGTGTGGGCAAGCTCCAACCATCATGTGCTTACAACATGCACTGAGTATGTACTGGTTCACTGAGAGGTGAGCTCAATTAAACACACAAAAGTACACACACATGCACACAGAGCTGGTTTGGCAAGAATGTGTCCATACTTGCTTCACATTGTGCAGCGAGACTCTGGCTGCTAATTGAGATTAAAATAAGTAAACAGACACAGTGTTATGCCCTTTCTGTATATTTGCAGAGTTGGGGATGTATCAGCACGTACACTCTACGGTACACCCTCCGGATCAGGTTTCAGGAAGGTCAGAGCCAGAACACAGACACGTACATACAAACGTCAGCTAAAGAAATATGTTCATTCAATTCAATTCATTCATGTTATTGTTCTAAATTCAAAGAAACTACTAAATACATATAACCCATCTTGCATAACACCTTTAAAACATGGCCAAACCAAAATTGTATTACACTGGCGACATGTAATTCACTACAGAAGCATAACCCCTTGCTTTGTCCATCAAATGAAAAACCCAACCTGTGCAAATAAATTACTCCAGAGGCTGATATATAACAGCACCCATAGCAAAATCACTATCTGCTGATGGGGTCTTCATTGCAAACAAGCAGAAGGAAAATACTTGATGCACACATCCAAACTTCTGTAATGCCTATTGTGTGCATATAGTGCCCCATTGGACATTTTATGTTGCAGAAGGTTGTTCACTAGTTCACCCTTTGTGCCCGCTATGAGCCTTCGAGATGAACTTTTGCAGAGTTTACACTGAGTAGTAGTGGGCTACTACAAGTCTACGTGGCATTACGTCACCAAAGTGTGGACCCGGAAGAGGGTGGCAAGCAAGGTTGTTATGGTTTAGCATTTTTTAATTCGTTTTTATTTTAAAAATCATTTTCAAATTTGCTATAAATTTCATTAATTATTATTTTTTTTTCATTAATTTAGTTCGTTTTAGTTTTTATTTTGTGAACACATGTCTATTTAGCTTTTAGTAATTAAAGTTTAGCAGAATTAACAGAACGCTGACCAGGGTGCAGACCAAAGCAAGACATTTTAATTTAACTGATCAGATATGTAATAGTTAAAGGTGCAGTGTTTAGTATTGAAATGCAATATAATATACATAACTATGTTTTCAGTGGTGTGTAAAGACCTTACATAATGAACCGTTATGCTTTTATTACCTTAGAATGAGCCATTTCTATCTACATACACCGCGGGTCTCCTTACAGTGAAGTCACCACTTTGCGCCCCCATGTTTCTACCATAGCCCTAAACGGACAAACTTCTCTACAGAGCACTAGCTACTCTCTGCTGTCTCGAAAAAAATGACATCTTTGTCCTGTGTCTGCCACCGTAGCTTTTCTATGTGCTTCGAAAAGGAGGGGTGAGCGGTGGACGGTTGCAATTCGCAACCTCACCGCTAGATGCCGCTAAAATTTACACAGTGCACCTTTAAAGTATGCAAATAAATGCCAAAATGAATCAGTCAAGAATTTTTACTCCATAAATCTACACAAGCTCTGCTCCGATTGAGGGTCTCTATTCAGTGTTCACTTCACTGGACAAAATGCGTTCAATCGGAACACCATGCAACGTCATCAAACACTGACGACACTTTAATGACCTAAATATACATGTATTTATAATACATGACGTGGGTATAAGGGGCGATCGTCCCTTATTCCTGATTATGACTTTCGCAATGCACTTTAAACTGCCTTACGCCCCTAACCTCACGTGCATGATGCGCCATCTACAGGTATTTCCCTAAATTGCCACACAGCTCATATTTTTCCGCCATGGGATGAGAGCTTAATGATTACGAAAACGATCTATTTTTGATAATTATTATTTTATTTCGGTTAGTTTTTTTACGAAAACAACCTTGGCATTTATTGGTGGCATTTGTGGAAAGGGCATGCAATCTCCTGTTCCTGACAACCCTCTGACAATGAACATCTCTCTGCGTCCCTTTCACTCAGGGTCACGCTGACCTGGACGAGTTGCTTGTCTTATCACCTGTTTTTACCCTCTAAACAAGAAAAATGTAGTGTTTTAAGTAATCCTTGTTTGTACTGGCCATAATTGATTGGGTAATCCTGGTTTAACATGCACTAAAGCCAGTGCTTAAGAATCTATTAGGAAAGCCAACAGCTTAAAGAGGCAGATCTTCCTCTTTTGCTCTCAGGTTGGCTTAATGTACCCACAAGCACACACACAAGGCACAGCTACGCCCCTGGTCGCCTTCACCTTCTCCGCTATTCAGTCTCAAGGCACGGCTCCATCCCATTTGCTTGTGTAAGCTTGTTTTTGTGTGTCACTGTGCTAATCTACAAGGGCTAAGACAATGGAAGGATCTGGCCGGGTGCCATGGCTTGAAAATTCCCCTGTAAGTGAGGTCTGGCACCATCTCCTTCAGTCTAGTGATACCCAGCACTGGTGGAGCTCCTACTGTCTCTAAGGGCACCCCAACAAAAAAGTCCCCGTCAACTCGACATGACACACGCCACACTGGGCAGTCATCACTGAGACAGCCTGTCATAATCTCCATAAATCTCCCTGCATCAGCACACAGACTAAGAAAGAAAGAGAAGGAATGATTGTAGTGAGGGAGACACCCACAGATGTGAATAAGGTTGTATGTTTCAGCAGTGAACTCTGAGAATGGGCAATTCAAGCAGCGCTCACAGACCTGAAAGCAGTAAGCAAATACTGTGCTTCTCTCACAAGGGGAATCCAGGGACTTGACTCAACCAAGGACCCAAGCATCTTCAGCCAATCAAGGACAAGGATATGGTACACAATTGTGCCATCTCTTCCCTCAGCACATACACACATACAAAGCATAATCCCCCAAAGACCTCTGCCCTAATGGGGCCCACTACTGTAATTACAAGGCATATATTTGGGATCAGGCACTTAAGTAGCCAGCTAAAAGTGGCCCCGAAAACAAAAAAGCTATGTAATTATCGTCTGCCTTCTCTCGCTCTCTCTCTCTCTCTCTCTCTCTCTCTATCTCTCTCTCTCTCTCTCTCTCTCTCTCTCTCTCGATGTCTTTCTCTTTGACTTGGGTTACCTGTCATTCCAGCTATTTTTTTGTCAGGAGCTTGTTGCTTCTCCTAGATTTTCTCCCTAATCCATGTCTGGAAGGAGCACTGGCAGTGCTGGCAGAGTGCCGGAGCTGGTGAATGAGATGCACATTTCAGCCCGCGGGGGCTCCGTGACGACACAACACATAAAGATAGCAGAAACTTGAGTCCACATTCGCAGCTCTGCTAGCATATGAATGCATTTTTTTAACGAAGGGAGAGAGGCAAAGGGGGGTCATTTTGCACTTCACAAAAGCTCCATTGTGCCAGAGAAACTTTATATACATATTAGAAACTTGAAACCCCATAGAATTCTCTGAGCAGGATTCTTGTAACTGTGAACAAGATAACATTACCTACCATTCTTTCCCCTTGCTCTCTCCGCACATACAAAAAGCAGAGAGAAAATCTTTAATCCTGTTTTTCTGCAGGGCTCTTAGACTTCATGATGGAGCCTTCTTTTTTTCTGGCAGGGTCATCTAACATCTACGATAAGAGCTCCATGGTCTCCGGGTGTATTTTTGGCCTTTAAGGTAACACATTCCCTAGGTCAGGTGTAGTGCTGCTGATGCATGACGTCCACACTGATTTGCTTTGAACATTCTCTTCTTGTCCAGCCGTTTTAACCTCTCCGGTGTTCCACCATTGAAATGTTCCCTCAGTGGAGTGTCTCTTCTTCTTTTGCTCTTCCGGCAATAACCTCTTGAGGAATCCAAATTATTCAGAGGCACGTCCCCTGCATACTCTCACACATTTAAAACTCGTGTAAGGTGTACATACGTGCATTAAAAGAGACGTTTGCTCATACTCGCGTACATACCAACTTCTTTCCGTTCTGGCGCAAGTTCATTCTTGTTACAACAGTTGTAGGGCTCCTTATCTTCCGCTTGAGAAAAGTTAAATAACCGCATTCACAGAACAAATAATCAAGCCATCTCTAAACAATCGTGGGTGGGGGTTGGGGTTAGGTGGGAGTTGTTAAGATCCGAGCACCAGTGTGGCTGAGGAGGACTCAGGGGTGAGATGGAGGCAGGTATGGAGGGCAGCTGGGGCAGGTGTGTGTTTAAGCACACGTGTATGGGGAGAATGGGGAGGTGCTGGGTGAATGGCAGGAGACGCCACAGCAGTGACATCACTCACAGACCTGTAATTAAAGCACAGCTCTCCACACAAAAGCCGAAGAAAGGTATCGGCAGGGGAAGGATGGCCATTTTCATAATGACAGCTTAACCCTGGCAGCCAGCGAATAAAAAGGCTTGCAAACGGCCCCTATAGCTTCTAATTACTGTTGTACTACCATATAAACAAAAACATCCACATGACCACGCTAATAATCAAATCCACAAATGCAGCCTTAAACAGATTAGGGTTAATAAAATAGTTCAACTCAATGGATAGAATAACCTTGATAGCTTTCTCAAAAAGGAATAGTTTAGAAAAGTCTATTAAGGTTTGAAATACAAAATAAAGCAGTTTGTTTCTCGTCTCTATCCTTTATGACAGTTGAGAAATTGCCTCTGTAGGTCTTTGTTTGAGCACACAAGGGAAGCAGTGTTCCTTAGCACACTGCAATTAGACCATCCTAGCTGTAGTTCAAACTTCCGCTGTTTTTCACATCAATTCTAAATTCCTACTTTTCTTGTCACTTCAAATTAAGAGACAGTGAAAGTAAACAATGGCGAGAGATGCAGAATCGAAACGTAAATGCAGGATTTGAACTAAAGTTTCCTGCATGGGCACCACTGCTCACCATATCTGAAGACACAGCTCTGACCTAAATTAATTTATTAAACTGTTCTTCTAATGGAAATGGGGTGAAAAGAAGGTTGTAGCCAAGTAAGGTCTCTTTAGCAACTCAATCTGGCCTGCTCTTTTCTGCTATCTCCGTACGTTTCTGAATGGTTGACAGGGACCTGAGGGAAAGCAGGCACTGCTCTAGTCTACTGGGGCTCCTCAACTCTGGGACGGAGTAATGATTGAACAAGACAAGCTGTGGTAAGTGAATTAATAAACTCATCTATTATGTAGAGTTCAGCGAGATGAGGTTGAGAAATGGGGAGGTTTATTTTTAAAAACAGCCGGGAATACTGGCATCAAACACATGAGTCACTAATGAATCAGTGCTGAGCGGCCAGATTGCTATGTTCAGCTGTATTCATCTTAACTTTTTCCAACAGCTCCATTCCGTGACAAAATGTCCACAGATTTACCAGAGCTGACCGAAAATGCACTAAACTATCTATTTGTTTGCACGAGAGAATGTCTGGCAGTTACAACCTCATACCTTAACCACACAGCATTTCTGTGAAGAACAACTGACTTATGAGGGTTAGAAGTGAGCAAGAGATGAAGCCTGGAGAGTGATTCCAGACGTGACCCCTACTCTCTGAACTCTGATGTGGGAAGATCACATCCTAAAACGACTGAGGCCAACTAAGAGAGAAGAATGTCTTTGTGTGAGTCTCTCGCCCTCTTTTTGTCCCTCTCTGTCTCTCTAAGTCACTAACATGCCCACAGAATCACAGGAGCAAATAGGGGCTTTGAGTATGTTTTAATAGACAGAGTTCTTTTTAAGCTATGTTTGAAGTCTGAAACAGCTTAAGTGTTCCAAGTCTTGTATAAAGGTCTCTCTCACTTTGGGAAAGGGAGACATAAGGAGCGGAAGAGAAATAGAGGGAGTAGTTGAAAAAGTTTGCAGAGTTGAACTGGCACCCTGCCTACTAGCCTGTTATTGCCCTAAGCACTAGGTTTTGCTGCCAAAGGTAGCCACACCTGAACAGATCCAAAACAATATTAAAGGGATGACAGTGAGGGCACGGGAAGTCTGTGTATGTTTGCATGTCTGTGATAAGATCCAAAGAAGCAGCTGACTCACTTTTAACTACTTTATTCTGGTACAACTCACCACCACTCATCACCTTTCTCATGGCTTTTCTCTTTCATCCTCTTCACAGATTTGAAGTCTGTTCTGCCTCCCCTAGAACAAAAACTAATGCACTCAAATTCTGGCTAATAGCAATAGTTGATAACATTTTGTATCCTAATGTGTCCTAATATCTACACTTCTGTATATTAGTATCTATAATCTTCAATCATGGATGAAGGTATCAGAGCAAGGTATTTTTTGACTTTATTATACTCTTTATTTGTGACTTCCTGCCACATTTATTGGTACAATAGTGGAGAGGTGACTAAAAACAACAGGAATAGGAACAAGAAATGTCACAAGCCAGATTCAAAATTGTATTACCCACTTGAGCAACATGGCTCAAAGTGTCAAGACCATCCATCCTTATCTTCTAGCACTTAATGGTGTAGGCTACCATTTAGTTTCAGTCACAGATATATGTATCAGAAAAAGACACATTTCTTCCCTTCACAGTCTGACAGATAATTGCAATGTATGCCACCCACGACCATGCCAATGACATAAACCTCCTTCTGTTTCAGAGCGGTTTTACACTGGAACTCCCCCCAAGCATTTAACAATCATCTTACACAGAAACACACAAAACACTCAAGGAAAGGGAGGACATGAGAAGTGTAATCTTTCTTTAAAACATAGGGAGATGTGGGTGCATTGTATTTTGGAATATATAATAAATACCATGGCAGCCAATTAGTGGGTTATCATGCCCCGCTCATACCCTCTACCAGTGTCCCCTCACACATGCCCAGCAGTGTTACGACGAACCTGCTTGGGTTCACATGCACATCAAACGTGATTAGCTTTCCACAGTGGGATTCCCATGAATCCTCGTTCTCTCTCATCTGCCACTGACCTCTTCAGCGCACCAGGCTTCAACCCCACCGCAGTGGTGTCCCCCTTCAGCCCGGCCCAACCCAGGACCACGGGTCTCTCCTCCGCTTGTGGAAGTAATACCAGATTACAGAGCAACTGTTGTCAAATGTTTATATAATGTGTTTTTTCTACTCCTTTTCCCCCCTCTCCTTGTTTGGACAGCTGTCCTTTAACAGCGGGACATCTTCAGATGCTGCTCTAGCATGACTCTTCTGCTTTTTTTTGCGGAATTAACGTCTCATTTCAACTTAATAAACATGAAATACATTTCCAATTTGGCAACGGGAAGGCGCCCGGGTTACCGAGGGCGATTCGTGTGTGGTATGTTTGAGAGGCCATTTGTCCGGGCATAGGATTTTGCTTTGTTTTATATTGAGCCTGTCTGTGTGCGCCTGCTTTAATGTACAGATTTTTACATCACAAAGCCTGATGCCTGGCTGATACGGGCAGCTGTGCATGCATGCATGTGTGTGTTTTCTTTGTGGACCTGCATGAGTTAAACATTTTCTCTGTGACTCAGGTATACCAAACATGTCCCAACAGGCCACCAACAGCCCAGCATGGAACACAACGCTCCGCTCAACCCACAAAGAAAAAGAGAGAGAGCGAGAGAGTGAGAAGTTTAAAGAAAACAAAAGCGGACGGAAAGAAGAGGAGGAAAAAATGCAGATCACAGAGAAAGCTCCTTTTGTTTGTTGAATCAAAGTAGATCAGCTTAAATGAAATATCCACCAAAACAGGCATTCATGGTGGGTCGCAGGCAATGGGGTAGGAGAGGAGAGAGGTGTTTGCGACCCGGGGGCGGAGGGGGTGAGGGGCAGGGTGTGACTGCCAGATGAAAATCAGCCTGGGCTGGGTCACCTCCACACTGCGAGCCGCTGAGCATGTATGTAGCAGCTAACCCAGATCCAGATGCTCTCTGTCAACACAGCGATTCCACAGAGGAAACAGGGCTTTACAGCACAAGCCACTGCACCACGAGCACCCAGTCACCACCCAACATGTATTTTATTGCTTAGATGTTGCTCTTTTATAGCTCAGGAGACCTCAGTACTTTGACTCAGATTCTATTGCTAAAATTCCTCAGGACACAAATGAGACGATTTCTGTCATTAAGTAAGGGTATAAAGCCAGAGCACTGAACTCAACTCAAGTTGGTTCCGATCTGGATTACTTAATAAATAGTAGAGATTAAAAATGAAGGTTAAGATGGGGTGGTGAAGGGATGCCAGGTGAGGAATCATCACGGTGAAGTAAGCATGTGTGTTGTGACGGACAAGAGGTGTAGTACTCTCAGTTCCACTAAACACAATTTATCATATTTAAACCCACTGTTTTCCTCCCAAAATCTGCACAGTAAAGGAGAAAATTCAGTCTGGAAAGCTTAGAGTTTAGAGGAAATGTTACATTAGCATTACAGTAGCGTGAAACTCTCTAAATTGGGAGGGTCAATCACCTCGAGCGTGCTCTTAATCTGTTCTTCCACAGCTATTGATCAGTGAAATACACAGAAGCTAGGTTATACTGCTAATGTATACTTCATAAGTCCACTTAAAACCACACTAAACAAGAGGAGGAAACAAATGACAGAGAAAGAGAGAGAGCCAAAGTCTGACTACCTCAGCTGGGGCCTTCTCTCCCCCTTCCTGTCAGGAGGTAAATAGCTATTGGCTGCTCAATAAGTGGCTTCGGTTCACAGAGTGAGGGGTCTTTTTCCCTCTGCTCTCCACTACCTTGACAAGCAGGTATTGACAGAGCAGTTACACACTAACCCATTGGGGGAAATCCTCTACAATGTGCCCCGGGCAGCTGATAAATGGAACTCATACTCTACCTGAGAGTATAAGCGCCTATATGCACACAAACACACGCGCTTTCTCTCACACACACTAACAAAGAGGCACGGCCACACGGAACGAAGCCTGACACACTGAAAACTCGACAAAGCAAAGAAGTCCGATGATAATAACAGGAAGTGAGACAAAGAGAAAGACGTACAAGGGCGAAAAATGGTCAGTAAAGATTTGAAGGTCATTGATGTTTCCTTGGACACAGATGTTTGTCTTTCTCTGCGCCGAAATCATTTTGCTCGGCTTCAAGAGGCACAAGATTACAGGATGGGAAATTATAGTACACAAACGTACGCTCGATACATGTGGCCATGATCAAAATACTTGATTAAAAAAAATGAAAGCATTCAATAGCCAATTAAGGCCCTTGGAAACAGCTCGCTGAGTCCAAACACAGCACAGTATTGACACAGAAGGAAAAAAAAAGCCGGAGAAGCAAATGTGAGAAAGATTATTGTAGTGCTGAAGCATCTGAGTAGCATCGATATGGACAGCCCACCACAGTTCAGCAAATGATAGACAGGTGACACGGTAAAGGGACGGGGTAGTCAAGGGGTAACCGAGAGAAGGCAGAAAGCCCCTCGTAGCACGGTCTCCTCTCTCCGTAAGCTTGTGGGCTGATAAATAGCCGGGGGTAAGGCACTGGCTATCACTTTGTGATATGATGTCAGTAACCTTCATTGATCCACGTGCAGGCAGGCAGGCCTTATCACAGACTCTCTCTCGTGATATACTGAGATCTGGGGGCCCACTGCTTTTTAATACACTGCACTTTGGGTAAGGATGTCACAGGCTAACCTCACGGCACCTTGGGCAATATTTTACAGCTGCACTATGACAGCTGAGAAGGCTGGAAAAAGAAAACAGTGTCGCTTTACTAGTGGTCATACAATTAAAATATTTCATTTTTAGTGGTGCTTGTGAGGATACATATCTAAGATTAGGGATTTGAACAAACCCCTGAATCTTAGTATTAAACTTCAATCTGTACCCTGTATTGCAGTTAATTGTATTGAATGTGCACTTGTAGTATATTTCAAATCTTAAAAGTATATTTTTTTTATAAAACTGTACTTGATATAATATTAAAGGCAACTTAAGTGTACGCAGAGTAAACTTTCCTGACTGTTTTAACACACTTAAGTACACTTTTGTAATGTCAAAATAAAAGTTTTACCTCAAAAGTACATTTTAAACGTAATAATCTTTTGTCATGCTTTAAAAATGTAAACTTTGATGTGTTTTCTAACATACTTAATGCGAAGTACTTGATTATAATTTTTACTGTATTGTTAAAATGTTATTATTGTTAAACTGTTATTCGATATTATATTTAAAGTTAATATATTTTTAAATATACTAAATTGCGAATTCAGCAGTACACTTAGAAAATAGAAGTAATTATGAAATTACATATAAAGATGTGCTTAAGTCCTACTTAAATGGGTCAAGAAAGCACTCTAAAGTTCAGCTAAATGCATTTAATATACATTTAAACTATAATACGTTTTCATTTAATTGCAATTAACATGCAATTAAGTGTCTAAAGACATTAAATTCAGTTAAGTATTTATTTTATAGCATATAATTTTCATACTAATTACTCATACTCAAAAGCATGCTTAAGTGTACTTCGAGTTATTATTCTCTCACATTTGTGCTAAAGACAAAATGGTAACACTTTATTTAGTTAATCTCCCCATGTACATACTATGTACTTATATATATATTAATAACTGCCCAAAACAACCCACCAACCCCCCAAAACAGGCAGCGAGTTTAGCATACACTAGTTAATTTTATTCTTGCTCTTTTGTTGCATCATTTAACAGGTACAGTAATAGAGAAGACAAGCAATTATGTGGAAAAAAAGAGAAAAATCAATTTAACGTGCGCACCATACAAGTTTAGCATTATAGCTAATTGCTAGGCCACAGTTCTGGCTAGTACCCATTGAAAAACACACCGCAATGTTTAAAATGTTTTAGACAATTTCTTAAGGAAAGAGGTCACCGTAGTCCAAGAGTTATGAGGTAAAAAGTGTTTTTGAGTAGGCCATGTATGACAAAAAGCAGCAGGCCTGAGCCGAATGTTTTTCCGCCACTAAGTTTGGTGGACGAAAGAAACACTCAGACACACACACTTCCAGAAATATCAAGGTGCTGACAGGAACTTCCCTCACTCAAGATTTACCCATACACCTGACCTGAGTGAAAACAGACAGACACACACACACCCTTTTGCTTCATATCCCTTGGAAGTAGCTATCAGTTCACTAGCACCATATGACCTATATGTGTAACTTCACAACACAGGCTTGCACATTCGTCCACATCTAGAGAAAAAGTGAAGTGTTATATTGGAAAATTTATGCATGACCTCAGGAGGAACTAAATTAGCAATATATCAGTAAATCTAAAATATAGTAGATTAAGCCTATCAGTCCCTGTCAGTTACACAGGTGTCTACTACCACAAACACTTATTCTGATGTAGTCTATGTGGGCAGAGCGTTGCGGAAGACAAAAGCGACTGAAGGAATAGCAGCAGTATTATCCTATGTATTGATTTTAGCTGTTGGGTATTACAGAGGGAAAGAGTGGTTTTATCAAGCTAAGATCCCCCTACACTTTTCCTAACTAAACCAGTCTTTCCACAGCTTATCTGGCCAGAGAGGCTATTACTTACACCTTTAATATACCCTTCACTTGGGAGGACAGGAGTTAACATAGCTTTTTGGTGAGGCTACTCGCCTCATCACGAGTGACGTCATGGATGACCCTGCTGAAAAGACCTGCATGGCTAGTCTCCAGAGCAGTTTATGTTTTGCACGCTGGTTCCCATTTTAGGATAACTAACCCAACCATCAAAACTTCTTTGGTAAAACTCTTGGTTTCATCATCAGATGCTGGCTGACCAGCTTCACCAGCTCAGTTTTGCTGGTGAACTTCATAGCATGATAGCTGATCCACTAACCAGACCAGCACCAAACCTGCAATAATCAGCATTATCTAACCTGGAATGGTATGTTTCTTTTTTCTTTTTTTGACACAATAATATTATATTCCAATCTAAATACATATTAGACTAGATTATGTATTAGATTCAATTTTTATTTTATTTGAAACAAATCAATTAAACTAAATATTAAAAATAAACAACTCATGCTCAACAGTACATGACAATGGTGTATGAAAAAATAAACTTAATTCGTGATATAATCTCTGAAAACAAGCCTTAAAGGGATAGTAGGGACAGTAATTAATCCACACGGCTCTGGGTGGTTAATAAAGGCCTTCTGAAGTGAAGTGATGCATTTTTGTAAAAAAAAATATCCATATTTAACACTTTATAAAGTAAAATACCTGTCCACAACAATCCTCCAAGGTAGCGTCCCAGGTGGCAGAAGACGAGGCAGACAGAGAAAGAAGTGGGCTGACAACATTGCAGAATGGACTATGAAAAGCTTTGCAGAGACACAGGCACTAGCACATGACCGAGACAAGTGGAGGGACCTGGTCAGATGTTCAACAGTGCAGTGACCCGACGACCAGACCAGGTCATGGGACTGATCATGATGATGATGAATGTAAAATACAGTATCTAGCTTCCGCCAGACCGCCTTCCGTATTCAACTTACGAAGAAAGTGTAACGGCTCTCGCAGTTCAAAACGTTACGATTTTTCCGTAAATTGAATACAGCCGGTCTGGCGGAAGCTAGATATTTTACTTTATAAAGTTTTAAATATGGATATTTTTCTTACACAAACGCAGAGCTTCGCTTGAGAAGGCCTTTAATACCCCCTGGAGCCGTATGGGTTACTTTTATAATGGATGGATGCACTTTTTTGGGCTTCAAATTTTGGGCTGCCATTCACACACATTATAAAGTTTGGATTAGCCAGGACATTTTTTAATATAACTCCGATTGTATTCGTCTGAAAGAAGAAAGTCATATACACCTAGGATGGCTTGAGGGTGAGTAAATCATGGGATAATTTTCATTTTTGGGTGTTTTAAGAATGTTTTAAGAATGTTTAGATTTTTACTGAAAAAAAACGATACTGATTGAGAATTTTTTTTTTTTTTTTAAGTGTACAAGCATCTTCAGATAGATCTGTTCTCCAGGGCTTCCTAAAGTTCACCTATAGATTAAGTCTGATGATCTAGCAATTAGGCTTCTTCCTCTTCCTCCTGTCTTTCTATCTGCTCTGAATATGAGCAGCAGAATGGAGAGATAATGAGAGCAGTATAATCCCACAGAGGAGTCTAGTACATCCTCTAATCACAGACTAAATGTTGGTTTTAATTACAGAGAAAGGAAGATATCCGAAGAGCACAATGCCACTGAAGTTTGAAAAAACGGTAAACGCCAATTATCGTACAAAATCTGTGGTTATTTTATTGGCGCATCATCCCTACGCCAAGATATGAGCATCACAGGGAACGCTTTTATTCCAATGTGTTCTCATTTCCCAATATTAATAATGGAGACAGGTTGGGACAGAGAAGATCTCCGCTTCACAATTACTGTAAAAATCCATAATCTAATCAATGTGCAATTCAAGGGGATTGTCTTAATACATATAAAATATGGCTTGAGCTGAATATGTATACAATGATAGGCTGCATAAATGCTATTGTGAAAATGACCAATGAGGGGATTGTGGCTATTGAGGAAACGAGGCAAAAGTTTAACGATTTACATATTTCATCACAAAGCAAGGCAAGAGTGTGAAAATGCGGGGAAGAGGATTACAAAACAAGTCAATCCATTAAAGAAATACAAGCAATCTTTTTAGAGCCAATCCCGATTTCTCAAGACTTTGACAACGTAATCCACTATGTCAAATACCCTAAGCACACTCAATGGGCTGGGAAAGAGAGCGTGCAAAGATTTTCTGAGCGAGTGTAGACTGCAACCAGGCAGAGGGGAGTGCGTTCTGATACCCTGGACTGGCACGCTCTCTTAGGGCACTGCTGACCGCCTCGCCTGACTCCGAGCCCGCCTTGTAATTTGCTAGGGGCGGAGATAAATCTTATCTCAGAGACCTGATTAAGTTTTTAATTTACACTCCAATCAATAGCCCAAGTCTATTGGCAATATGTCTGAAACTCTATTTACCAAAGGATTCGCTGCTATCAATTGATCAAGGACCTCGCAGCCATAAATTATAGACATATGTTTGTGTGTCAGTGTGTGTGTGGCGGAATGTGTCCATGCCGGGGGAATTTTTTCGTTGAAAAGTGAAACGATGGGAAAGTTTAAGCTGCAGGCAGCGCAAAGTTGCCCCCAACAGAGCTGATCGTCTTACATCTACACACCCTCAAAATCACAAAGAGCTCAGGCTCTATCTTTTAACAGCAGCGGCTGGGGGTAGGGTGTGTGCGTTTGGCCACATGTGCAAAGATTTGTTCAGTGTTCTATCATGTTTGTTACACCAATCCAAGCATTCTAATGGCCAAATTAAGACATCACTATTACACAATGCTAGTCACATGTGTTGAGAAAAACACACTCCAGCACCAACTCTGGCCTGATCCCTCCCACTTCCGGTTCCTTTCTGCATGAGAGCCATTATCTGTTTACAATCCTGTGCTTTCCAAACGGAACTCTTCAGGAGGAATCTGCTCTCGTTGCCCGTATGCCGAATTCCTGAGCTCAGTTCGCCCGCCTGGCTGAGAGTCAGAGCAACATGGGAAACAGAGGCAGGGATTGTTCAGGCATCGGTTTGCACCACCATGACATCCAGGAAACGTCCCAATGGCTATTTTAAGCTATTTTGATATTTGTTTAGAACTTCACAGGCTGTGTGTGGTATAAGAGTCTGGAATAGAGAGAGGTTGTGCTCAGGAAATGTGAAGAAAAGATCACAAAACGTAAAAAGGCAAAGGTACCTTCTTTCATAACAGAGGTGAAGTAGTGTGTGAGCAATGTGTGATCTGTGATATTTCTCCAATGTGGTGGGTAGGGTGCCGGTAGGACTCTCTCACTCTGTTTCCCAGGAAAAGAGCGGAAAGAGGGCAAGTCCTTATCAGCATGGAGAAAGTGTCGTCATAGCATTTCTGCTCTGACCCTGCTGACTCGACGATTCCTTAACATGAGATCATTCTGGACAGCTGACCTCAATATCACTGTGCTGTGCTCTGCCAGCCTGCTACACATCCACAAGAGCTTCTCCTCCATATAACAGCAGATAGTGACCACACTACTGCCCACACCCCCGTTCAACCCTGACACACATTTGAAATACTCCCTTTAAGGTCTGAGAAGGTATACACTAGAACTACAGTACAATCAAAATTGACAATGTTCTGAATGGAATAGCAGTATACCACTTACTATACTACTGTATACTGCATACTAGTTTTTAAAAACAAAGTGAAACTGTATGCAGTATGCACTGATAAACATTTGCAACAGTAGTAACACTTTACAATATGTTCATATTAGTTAATGCATTAGGTATCATTAATATTTCAAGTGGTATAAATTAGTTACATATTATGAATAAACATAAATCATTGAATTATATTTATAAATTTACAATAATCTAGATTGATAAATGCTGTAAAAAGCTTTCCCAATATGCATTAACTAACATTAACAAATTAAACCTTATTGTAAAGTGTTATTTAGTCTTTTTATGAGTCTTTTTACGAATTATGAGTCAAGAAATTGATATCGCTTCCAGATCATTTACTTACAATGCCGTGCCTTCAGATATAATATCCTGCGCAATGCACTCTAGTTGTATACTGTAAACCCTAATGGTTAAAATAATTAATTGGTTTGAGTAAACTTAAACAAATTTGTTCAATCAAATAAACCTTTATGAGTATTTAGAACTTTCTTTTTCTTTGAGTTCACAAAACTGAAACATTTTAAGTAATCTGAATTGTTTTGTTATTTTGAGTTTTATGAACTTGTTTCTTTTAATTTAGACAAACTTAAATTTAACTGAAACTGTGGCTGGGATTTCTATTTCCCAGCATGCTTTGCCATGACACTTGAAAGGGAGAGTAAATGCTGAAGTGTTATATAATGGTTTTTTTTTGTGCAAGATTAATGTTAAGTGGGAGATTTAGTAGTGTTTAATGTATGCTAATTTAGAAGAATTTCTGTATGTGGGTTTTTTGGGGGGTTATCATGGTGACGAGTGGAGCATGAGCTTGGTTTGAGAACAGATATTTGTTAAATGTTCTATATTGCCGTACTCATTCAGCAATTGCTATAGTATGCTGATGCTATCAAAGCATTGGGTTACCAATTAGCAAGTTAGCATTTACTGAATTAACTAGTTAAAGCTAGCCAAGTTTCCACTTCTTAAAATATTTAAGTTGAGATGACAAGTACATTTTAAGTTAAATGTATGAATCAGTTTACTCAAATATTTCAAGTTAAGAGCAATTAAAACGTATGGGTACAAAATAAAAATATGCCAGTTCTGCTTACTCAAACTTTGAATTTCTTAAAGGGATAGCTCATCCAAAAATGAAAATTAGCCACTCACCCTCAAGTCATCCTAGGTGTATATAACATTCTTCTTTCAGACGAATACAATCGGAGTTATATTAAAAAATGTCCTGGCTCTTCCAAGCTTTATAATGGCAGTGAATGGCTGTTTCTGATTTGAAGTCCATAAAAGTGCATGTATCCATCATAAAACTGCTACACATGGCGCTGGGGGGTTAATAAAGGCCTTCTGAAGCGAAGCGATGCATTTGTGTAAGAAAAATATCCATATTTAAAACTTTACAAACTGTAATCTCTAACTTCCGCTAACTGTCGTACGCACGTACACAAGAGACTGGCGTTCCAGCGTATGACGCTCCGGTGAGAATATGCTAGTTCTCGCGAGAACCAAGTTTTCTTTTGCTCTATTGTCTGTGCTTCCGCATTCGTCACCTGTACTTGCGCTACGCCTGCGTCCTACGTCATACGCTGGAACGCCAGTCTCTCGTGAACGTGCGTATGACAGTTAGCGGAAGTTAGAGATTAGAGTTTGTAATCAAACTGTAGTTTTTTCAAAACAAGTTTTAAATATATGTATTTTTCTTACACAAACGCATCGCTTCGCTTCAGAAGGCCTTTATTAACTCCCGTGTGGATTACTTTTATGATGGATACATGCACTTTTATGGACTTCAAAACAGAAACAGCCATTCACTGCCATTATAAAGCTTGGAAGAGCCAGGACTTGTTTAATATAACTCCGATTGTATTCGTCTGAAAGAAGAATGTCATATACACCTAGGATGACTTGAGTAAATCATGGGCTAATTTTCATTTTTGGGTGAACTATCCCTTTAACTTAAACTGATTACCTAGTTTTGCCAACTTATTCAGGTTTACAGTGTACACATTTTAGTAGTATAGTAATTAGTTTAGAAGTAGGTCATCTGGATATCCCTTGATTTTAATACATTTGCATACTGGGTAAAGTATGCATACTTCAGAATATACAGCAGTAAAGTAATAGAATAATTATGCCATTTACAATATACTCAAAGACTCTTTTTTCCACTCTCTCCTTTTCTCCCTTCCTTCGTATATTTTAAGAGTGAAATAAATAAATGAAAGGAAACACATACTGGGTTGTATTAAACAGATGCTACATACAACATTCATCCTCACACTGGCTGGTGTGTACATTTCAAACTATACACACGACAGGCAAACAGAGGACACGCACACCATACCTTCTTTCAACCAAACGTTTCTGACGGTGAGTGACCGGAAATGGAGGGAGCGAAAAGAATAAGGCACTGATAAATGATTTGGGGAGGAATTTTAAGTGCTATTTTGTCACGAAGTGAGCCTCACTCTGGTGGACTCTAGCATAAACATGTGTCAGGACTGCATGTAATTACAGAAGAAAAACTTCCTCTTGTACTACGTGCATGAAAAAAACCTCACAGACTGAAGTATCTGTGAGTGTGTGTTTTATAGCCCCCAAACCTGCTACACATACTTTAAAAGATGAACAAACACAAAACAGCCATTTTGGCACCTACTGCCATGAAATCCTGTTAACCAAGTGTTAATAAACTGGTAACATGTAATCAGAGCTGTCACATGAATGGCATGCAATGTGAAGAATGGACAAAATCTGGTTTCCAGAATATTCAAGACACGAGTGTGTGCTTGAGTAAACCATGAACGATTTATGCTCTGAAAATTGTGTAACACTTCCACAAAATGCCTGTCAAAGATCTCCAATCATGTACGCAACAATCCCACAGTCCGTGATGATGTCCAGATTTGTTTTCATAGAGTCAGTCACTGTAGTTTCTAAAAAGAGGGCCGTACTGGGGCTCATTTTCCACACTAACCCTCATGTTTCTCAGAGCTGCTAAAATTAGCCAACTTTGTTCCTCGTTGCATGTCCAAATGATATTTACATATACAAATCCCATTTGGCTGCCGAGAGACCATTTCAGCAAAACCAGCTAGCAGAGTTTGCTCGAAATGACTAAACAAACAGGATGAATATGTGTCTAATGCATACCCCACAGATAATGAAAAAATATGGATGGTTTGAATGTGGTCGCATTGTGTTTTGACTGAAAAGGAAGCACTCAGCACGAACAGCATATTACAGTCATGCTGCTGTCCAAATCCTTCTGAGTGTTTTGGGGGTCAGTGGAAGCTCTTTAGCTCGGGCAGGTCGGGGCTTGAGGTCTGAACGCATTATAAAGAACATTCCAGAGCTCTCAGCAGACAGCCACCGCTGGAAGCAAACGCCCTCAGACGCTGCATAACCCTCAAACTTCTCCTCAAGCACTGCCAAGTCTCTCTCGCTTTCACTTCCTCTTCTGTCCTGCAGATTACTCAAGCGGTTAAGCATCGCATGATGTCATAACACTGTCTGATCGGTGGATGTCATCAGGAAAAAAGGGTCAAAAGTTTCTGTCCTCTTGTTGTAAAGTTTTTTAGTGGACACATCTGATACTAAACAGAGTGATATCAATGTGAATGGGATTTCCTGAGTGCTTAACACACTTTTTTTCCCCCTCTGTGTTCTCAGGCCTGCCTCATTAGGGGCCATCTTGATTAGCTGCGGAAGGCTTTGTTGAAGAGCTATTTGTACGATTTACTAAGAGTGAATGAGAAAATGAAAAAGAGAGAGAGAGAGAGAGAGAGAGAGAGAGAGAGGGAGAACGAGGCAGGTTCGCAGGTTTCAGTTGAGGCCTCGCCCTTGCTCTGCCACGATTGTAAACTTTTTCTGTTGATATGCAAAGCAGTGCAGATCATTTGGGTCCCCATGGCAACAGCGCCCCTGCTTTGCACAAATGTAATGATTAATCGCGCCTTTGATAACAATGGCCGGCACCGCTGTTCCAACATAAATGCTGTGAGGAAGACAGTGTGTGACTGCAGGGGGATCCATACACAGACCTACACGCACACCCACTCCCCTGCTGTTGACCATTCGCTGAATGCAAGGGGTGTGTGGCCATGTGCGACCGCGTGCTAGCTCGCACTACTTCACAAATCAGAAAACTAGTCTTGACTGCAAGTTTGGTTCTCTAGATAGATAGACAGATAGATTAAAATTTAAGTACACAATTAGATAATACCAATTTAGGTCAACCAGTTACCAAGCAATGCTTCATTTTGTTCAGCCTGTGGTGTAAAAAGTCGCATTAGCAATTAAAGAAAAAACACTTAAGCAAAACATGGTCAGGTCAAATAAATTTTGATCCCAAATTTGTATTAATTTTACTGGTAGTCCAAGGTATGAAGAATATTTGGGTATAATATGTCACGGTTTACTTTATTTTGCTATCCTCGCTTACATAAATGAACTATAGTGTCCTGCACCCACTAGCAAAAAATTATATCTGGTGTCTGAATAATTTGAATAAATTCGGGTAAACTGGGCCACACTGTAACAGTCATGTCAATGTGAAATGGTGGCACAATTCACCTGAATTCACCCTACAGATAGATGAAGCCTTTGTGTGTATGTGTTCGTATAAGCCAATGTTGCGGCTTGTGAGTCAATGCAGGAACGTGGCCAGAGTTTAGGTCTCTGAAACTGTAATTCAATCAGCGGCACTTGGCTTTGACGCAGATTCACTTTGTCAGTTGCGCTTTACCATTAATTTATCATTTCGAAAACAGAGACAATCCAAACAATCATTTCTCTCTCCTCTGATACCTGTCAGAGAGGGGCGGGTGCAAATCTAATAACTACATTTTATTGGCTGACACCACAGCTTTATTCCTACACATGGACAGGCTCCACCTAGACTCGTGAAGTGGGTTAAACATGAGGAATGAATCCTCCAGTTGCTATAAGCCAGATGAGTATCAACCACAGGCCTGACAGAAGGGCTCACCCAGTCCACCCCCCTGCCCAAAGCCACATATACATACTACTGAGGGAAAGTCAACAGTGTGTTATGTCTAGTGTCCAGATGGTCAGACGTGGTATAGAAACATGGCCTCTGAAAGGGGCCGGGCTGGGAGTTTGGCCATGCAGCACAGGGTTAATGGTGCCGTGAAGAGAAACAATGATTTCACAGAGAGTGCGAGTATGGGGGGGGGGGCTCCTTATGCAGATGAGAGACCAACATTTTTTTTTTTTTGGCCTGATCAAGCTAGTAGTTCAGGTTTTTGGCCACACTAAAAACCAAATATAAAAATACTGATTTGTTTTTCCAAATTACAGCCAATTCCTTCCAAAGTCATTCTCGCAATTTCAACATAACTATCTAATGCATGTTAGACAGCTAGATAACGTCACCTTGGTGACAAGTTTTAACAAGCATAATTCTTAACAACATTACGTAACACTTCACGGAAACCCAAATGTTTACGTTTTCAAGCATTAAAACGTAGTGATGTTGTGACCTGCCAGGGCAAGTGACAGTTCCGTCAACTGGCCTAAACTTGTTCTCACACGGGCCGCAGACCAGCGGGCCACCTTATTGTTGAGCCCTGCAGATGTTGCCAGGCCCTGGCGGGTCACACAATCACACACACATTTGCATTCCTGATAGAGGGAATTGGGATTAAGGGCCCTGAATGCCTTTCTCAATTCTGACAGAGTCTGAACACACAACACAGAGGAAAAAAAGCAGGACGACATGGGGAGAAAAGGCTACGGAGAAAGAGAGAAAGGACAATGAAAAGAAAAGCACCTTCAAAAAATATAAAAAATTAAAAGTAGGCGAGAGAAAGGAATGCAGAAGGACAACTTGAAAGAGGGAGAGAGACAGGAATATAAAGAAAATGTATTTGACCAATAACACAAAAAACAGCTATTGTGAAGATCTTTAACGGTGGGTTAAAATGTATGAATGTAATTGTACTGATCATAAAATAATAAAGATAGCACATGCAGACTTTAAGAAACAAAAAACAAAAAAAAAGTAAAAAAAACATTTACTAAAGATCACCTTGGGACCAGCTGATTAAAAATAACTATAAAAATGTTTCAGAAAAGTGAAGCATCATTTGTTTGCAGACGCCTCTGTGTTTGTGTGCCTTGACTGTCCGAATACTTTTTTGGGCCACTGTATGTGTGTGTGTGACAGTTGTGTGGCACAATGAGGGAAGAGAGAGGTCCTTGTCCAGGGCAGAGGTCTAGAAGAACTTGTTTTATCCTCTGCAAGAGAGACAGCACTGACCAGCTGTGTTCAGTGAAGAACCATGGCTTATACAAACATACACAACCTTTGATCAAACCACCGTGGCCCAACCAAACATGCCCCTCACCAGACACTGTGCATACAAACAGTCATAGATCTAGTTATGTGTTTAAGTGTGTGTGTACGTGTGTGGAAGTTGAGTTTGGCACAGTGAAAAGGCAACACAGTGGTGAAACTCAAGAGGCAGTGTAAATAAAGAATGAAAAGACAGTAAAAATCTCTCTCTTTCACTTTGTCTGTCTTCTATGCTAATCATTAGCATGCATGGCTGCAGTACACAGTCATGGGCTCTGTTCCAAAACCTAGTGAGCTCCCTAGCTGTCTACAGCTTACTTAGACAGCTGCCTTCTGTGGCAAAATTCTGCTAATCACATGAAGCATATGAGAGACACAACACATAACGGAGTCCAATAGAGTATGCTGTTAGCATGTTTGTATATAACAACATGATACTTGCATAAATGCATGACACACACAAATGTTAGGGGGAAAAGTCAGACATATATAGTAAATACTTCTTTTGAACCTGTCATCTACTTTCCATGTTAAAATAGCACTATTCAGATGAAGTATATGAGACACAACAATTGATTCCAACAGTGGTGTTAGCATGTTGCTATGCTAACGATATGATACTCTAAGCATAAAAAAAGCATTGCACACCCAAACATTGGCTAAAATCAGACATTTTAAATGAGCAATAATGAATGAACAATTATCAATATTAACGAAATGTAAGAATTTAGCAGTGGTTTACAACCAGAGGCCGAGGCCAACTAGGGGGCAAACTTCCAGGGGTCTTATTACTTTTAAATTTAGTTGAAATATTATCATCATCTTAATTAAAATTCACAAACACTTAAAAAAATATATATATACATATAGCATAAGTACCAGAGGTACATAGCTTAAATAGGTGAGCCTTCACAAAGAAGGGCCTTGGAGTATTTCTTTGACATTTTTCTTGACAGTCAACGTTCTTGATGTGTGCAATTCTGTTTTAAAATTTGGACGAAACAAGTATCTCAGAAGGCAGCATAATGTTGCTCCCTACCTTTCTGGATCAGCTGCCGCATTGGCAGTGAGCCTATGATTGATCCCTTGTTGTCTAGATGGGCAGCTCACTAGGTTGTAGAATAGAGCTATAGTGTCTCTCCTAAGCCCACAATAAGAATAACTAAAGAGGCACCACAACTAATTAGTTTTAACTGCAGGAGAAACAAGCACTGAGGGATGAGCTAGTCTAAGAAAGAGCTGGAAAGCAGACCATGAGCAAAGCTTATCCAGTTGATTTATATTCACAGAGGTCAAACCCAAATTCAGGGATCTGGCTAGTCTCAAACACTGTCAAAATTCATTTCCTCCACCTCAAAACATTTCTGCTCAAAATGGAGCTATCGCCTGCCGTGTTGTCTCTTTTGGAGAGTTGCCTGCTTCTGCCATAATTCCATCAGTGCTAATTGCTTCCAGCACCGTTGTCATTTCTGCAAGAGAGGGACACTTTTCAATCAACAAAAGCCTGTCCGTGCTTAAGCGTGGCTGATATGAGATCTGCTGTTGTGTATAAACATTTGGAGCAGCACGATCTGTACGACATGATAAATTCAAATTCAATGTTATGGTAAACAACTACAAATAATTCGCCTAAAAATAATGTGCTGCCAAGTTTTTAAACTCTGCTTTTATGGTGAAATATTGCATATCTGGCTCATTCTTGGCCTCTAATGCTTGTGTCTGGGCTGTAAGTCAGTAAGTGTGGGCCTGTTCTCTGGTAGCATTGCAGGGATACTGTAGAATCGAGTTTATACTGCCCCTGTCCGCAGTCAATGCAAGCCACTGACTCCAAAAGTTAATATTTCCCTCTCTTACACTCATAAATTTGCATGTGATTAAAAAAGCTGACCTAAATGCATTTTGAGCACCACGAGTAATTAGTTAGAGCATCCTTTGTAGGAGGGCATGTGTTAAGAGGTTTTATCCCCCCTTTTGGAAAATCCAGCTAACACCAGTTTCAGATGGAAGCTAGATTTATGTAGTTTTTATACAGGAAGTGCAAGGCAACAACTGGAAATTTGTTATCTTTAATAAGAAATGGCAATTTGAGCTGACATCTATGACAAAGTTTGACGAAGTTCAACTGCAAATGCAACTACCAATGACTACTTCCAACAGTAACTTGGTGACCTGTTAAGGCCCCAATATGATTCAAGCGAAATCGAAGAACGAACAAAATCAGGCCAAAACTAAGTTTGTTTGGAGTTCGTTTCGGGACTTCGAAACAGCTTGCCAAAGCGAACTTTCCGGAAAAGTTAGCTACAGCTGGTAAACACCTTCGAACTACTATTGGTCTGTGGTGATTAAATAATAGCTAGGTGCGCTATGGGATTCCGCCCTCTTTGTCGAGGAAATCTTCTCTGGTTAATTTCCTCTACTGAGTCCATTGAGGTCAGACATCCACGAGTGCCAAATTGCAGAGCTCGTGCAAACATCCACATTGCTATGATCAGATGCTTTCTTAACTGCTGTTTTCTCACTGCTGTAATTTTCGTTGTGTGTTTATTTTTTTATTGAGAGGAAAGTGCGCAGCACATATTAACCTATTCATCTAAATGCCGCTCTCAGCAGAGTGGGAGGTATCAGGATGTTCGCTAACAGTATACCACTGCTCACGTATTTCAAACTTCTTTTTATCCCAAAGTGAAGAATGAAAAGAACTTCGCTGTGTATATCGGGACCTTTAGTGACAAGACAATTTTATTGGTTTCTATCTGGTCCAACTTGTTCTAAATAGTTGATCAGCTGAGATCCCAGTTAGTGGACCTGTTTCAGCCTTGTAGATCATATAGATTAATCTAGTTTAGACCACCGTGGACCAGCAACAAACCAGCTAACATATTCCAAAAATCAACCTAAGCACCTTAAACTGGTACACCCTGTTCTTCCAACAGAGTCCACTGCCCTGATAGAGAACAAGGACTAAGGAACACAAGCTGCCTTGTGCTTCTCATCAAGTCCTGGAGTCAGTTCCATGTAGAAAGGAGATGTCCCTGCAAACAGACCCCCCTTGATGTTGAGGAGGAGTGTCAATGAGGGGCTAATAAAGAAAGACAATGAGTAAACAAGTAGGGCAAGTCCACCCCAGCTTGTAGGACCTCCCCTCCTCTCTCTAGGCTGGCACGCACTCAATGGGATCTGCTGTAATTAGTCTCACCAATGCTTGTTTAGCATTTGCATATAAATGCTCTTGCTGGCAAGTGCTAAACACATCATCACGAACCATGCCCAAAACAGACGGTGACCACACCTCCGGACCCTCCAGGAGAAGGAAAAGGGGTCCCAGGGGGCCTTCCGCAGACACAAGCCCCCTCTGTGGCTCTCCTACCCCCGTGCCCGTTGCCTTCAACAGGTTGGCACCCATCTGCTAGTAGCGAGGGGCCACGGCTTGGCCTGCTTTCAGTTCCTGTTTCAAAGGAGATTGTGAAAGATGGCAGCCAGGCTTCCTGTTTCTCTGCTTATGTCATGAGAGCGTTTCGACCCTATGAAATAAGCCCTGACAAAAACAGGCAGGCTCACACATAGTGTTTTTTGGGTTGTTTTAATACATTTTCTTTCAGGCTGCTCAGACTGTCATAGTATGAGCTCCCGGCCACACAGATGGAGCTGAAAAATAAAAATAACACAAGACCTCTTCCCTGTAACTGCTCACCTTATCTAGCCTTGGGATGGCTGCTATTGTTCTCTTTCTGTACAACATGCAACAATTCTTTCCTTTCCATGAGCCTCCCCCCTTCTCCCTCTCTCTCTTTCAGTTTCCTCCACGTCTCTAGCAGTTGTTATGACAGATCGATTCATAAAAACGGAGTGGAGGAAGGAAGTGATGAAACTAGTGTCTGTGCACCCTCCACCCCTCCGTCCCATCCACTGTAAACACAATGAAAGTCACCAACAGGAGATACCCACACCAGAACAGAGATAAGCTACAGAACACTCAGAAAAACACACACAGCTGGCCCTCGCAGCAGCGACTGCTAGCAGTTCTTCTCCCTGCCTAAAACTAACACTCATAGGACTCTGATAAATTGTATTGCTCTTTCAGAGCTCGGGATATTCTCTGTGGAGTTTTCAGTTATTCTTTATTTAAGTAGCAACTTTTTCTCAAGACGTTTCTCCTAGAATTCCTTAGGAAAGATAGAGTTATAGACAACTGTCTACATACAGTTAGAGCAAAGCTATGCAATTAGTGAACAGCATAGCTCAAACAATTTGTTCTGGGATGAATTTGATGGAGTTCATGGTGAACTATTTGGCTTTAATTGCAGACGGTGGTATCTTGGCACAGTGTGTGACATTGTTGAGATCTTTTCTGAAATTCTAGATCATTCTTTTTTTCAGGACAAACATCTGAGGATCAGGAAACTTAAGCAAAAATTTGATCTTCACTTAATCTGGCTTGGAAAAACAACTCATAGACCTCATTAACGTTTCTTCTTTTCTATGGGAGGGAGCCAATCTTGGTTTAGAATTTAGCAGACAGATATTTTTACATACAACATGACTCAGTTCCCTATACTGTATGTGATTTGGACTTCTGACAAATTCTGACGCCCTGTCACACGAGTGTCATATTCCCTGGCAGCACGTCTGTCATTGCCAGCTTGAGACATTAATATTTACGTGCTACTGAACAAATTAGCTTTTGATGTGTATTTCCAGCAACCGCAAGCCATCACGATCCTCAACTTGTGTCATCCAGACTACCTTTAAACAGTCATCCGGTTAAACTACAGTGAGAGAAACAAGGGGCGGGGGGAGAATGTTATCTCGTTTATGTGTTTAGTTACAAACTTGTCACAAAGCACATCGAAAAAAGGGGACAGAAAAAAAAGGAACAAAAGACTGGTACTTGACAAAGTAACTGATCCATAAATGTTTCATGTGAGCGCCAAGCCTGTCTTTCACCTCTGCATGACCCCCTACACTCCTCTCTCTTTCTCTCTCCCACTCTCTCACTTATTTGCTGTCCGGTTAGTTCACTCAGCTTTTGAGAGAGATAAAAAAAAAAAAAATCAACTACAAAAATAAGGTATTCTTTAAATTAGGTGAGAAACAGCTGAAAGATGAGGTCACTGCAGCTCCATGAGGCCAAAACGCATTTTTTTTCAGGGAAATAGCAAGTCATTACATTTAAAAATGAGAAAGACAGTATTTTAGTATTAGTTAAGGTAATCATTTGTTTATTAAGCATGCACAGATGAATTGTTCACAATAATACAAGGAATGTGCATTAAGAATCAAAATATAGTCAAAGTTGTCAATTATGTTGACTTTAAAAACTGTGTCACAAAAGGTTGGTCTCTGGCTGACACATGACAGAACGGCAGACAGCATGTGTGACGTCACGGTGTGGGGTCACCGATCTATTGTGGCTGTCTGGCCTTGAGGAATCCCCAGTGGATCCCCACGATCGCACCCCAAGCCCACTCATCCAGTCCCCCAAATTAGAATCAGGGCGAGGAGCGGCTTGAATATGTTGCAACCTAAGGACGCAAGGTCAGTTCAACGGAAACAACAGAAGGGTCTCACACATTGTTGCCCGCTGTCCATCTCTGTATCACACAGCTCCTTTGATTTATTTCTAAATCAGTTTTATTTCAAATGCACCAAAGGAATAAAATAAGTGTTTAGCAGTGCAGAGAGAGATTGTGTGTGTACATGTAGGTAACGGACAGGTAACCAGATGCCCCGTCCTCAGAGGGACAGACAGCAATAGTACGACTTCACTCAGGCCTGATTTAATTGTGGTCCTATGTAACACTTAATAGAGAGCGCAGTGCACCTGGCAAAAACAAGTTACACCCAAGAGGGGGTGGAGGGGTGTCCAACAGTACCAATTAAACACCTCAGCCAATGAGCTGACCTCTCACAGGACTCCTCGTGCCAATAAACCAATCACGCCGCACCTCTCATGTCTCATTAAATACCTATGTGATAGGAAGGCGACAAGGAGAGACAGCTTTTTTTCCTCCCAACATTTAATTATAATGTCTGGGAGGAAAAGAATTCTGCGAAGTAAACAATCATCATTACTATTGAAAACAACACTACTTATTCTAAGCGCCGAGACACAGACACTGATATTTGCGCCTGCTGTCATATTTTTTCTTTTATTAAAAAAAGCTTATACAGCTTATTTACAACTTGTAAATAAGCTGCTAAAATAATGCAAAAGTACTAAATTAAAAGCCTGAACAAAATAACATGTACATATAACAGTGCTTCTTAGAATCATTTCAAAATATTAAATTGTCAGTCTGAGACTGTTTTCATAAATGATGCATTATATAAAGTAAAGCAGAACTGAATCCTAAATTTATTTCCTCATAGAAATATTTGAAATGGCACCAAAATGGCTGCCATCAGAGACGAATGTGATCTGTCTGCACACTCTACCAGACACTGGCCTTGATCCTCACACACACACACACACACTTATACACAGACATTTATCACAGGCACACAACCACAGTATCACTTTTAATTATGGTTTTTTTGTATAAATATAAAACATGTCAAACGACTAGCACAGGTACAAAAATATCATTAATTCCATAAATGCATTGTTTTTTTTAAACTGGGTTATATTTAAATTATTTACATTTAATCATTTAGCAATTATAATTGAGATACTATAAATACAGACAATAAAATGCCCCCTTAATTTTAGCATATTCAGTGTCCTTATAATTATTAATAATATAATAAAGATAATAATTATGTGTATGTGCATTACATATATTTATATATACACATAATTATTACAAAAAATATATATATATATACTAAGAAAAACAAATAATAAACAAGCTTATTTAAAAAAAGTGTTATTAATATTAATATTAGGTTAACATCCAATCACTGACACAACTTAGTACTAGTTTATGAATTTGATGATTCAGTGTATATTTTGAGAATGAAAATTAGAATACAACAAATTCTCTTTTCCTGTTTTTCAAAATAAGAAAAAAAATGTGTACAAAAAAAAAGACACTGGAAACAGATGTAACATATATGGTATTAAATCTTGCACACGTGTGTGTGTGTGTGTGTGTGTGTGTGTGAGGTGAAAGCCCAAAGGAGAGGTGCTGTTAGAGGGACACGGAGCCTGTAGCACTTAGGGGCCATTTTATTGCTTTGCTGTGGTCAAGTGAGGTGCAGCGAGCTCAATTCCAGCGCAACAATGACAAAGAGGGCCGCCGAGACAAAGGGGTATCCCTTTGCCTCTTAACCCCTTCAGTGCTAAACACACACACACACACACACAATCGAAGCCACAAGCACCCCGCTCACACGTGCAGAAACACACACGTAAACACTCAACGATACATGGGACAGTTTGTAATAGCCGCTCCATTTCAGACCAAACTAATGGATTCAAGAGTCCGACCAGCCTGATGGGTAGAGCTAGGCCTCAACGCCACAAAGACAGAATCGAATGACTCTACTATACCTTTATTTCCTCTCATCCTCGCTCTCCCCGCTCCTCCTCTCCCAGTGCACCATGGGGGACCCGTATGGGCTGCTGCACATTTGCAAATGAATCACGCTTTTTGTTTGAGGTTTTTTTCCCCTTCTCCAAACATGGAAAAAAGGAGAGAGGAGGGCGAGCGAGAGAGAGAAAGAGAGAGAGGGGGGCTCCTGCCATCGCTCTTTTCTTTTCTGCTGTCTTTAATCCTGAGGAGGATAAGCTGTGCTGTACACAGAGAGGAAGTGCCATCGGCCTGTCGGGCTTCACCCGTTCCCACTCAGCATTCCTGCAGCCCTCACACACTACACACACACGCACGCGTGCTGTCGATCACTCACTCACATGCACAGAAAAGGCCTGTGTTACTGACAGCACATGCAGCACATGATCTAAGCGAGCTCGCTGATTTGTCACTCAGGAAAAAAAAGTGCTGCACGTTTCATAAAAATCTATTTATATGTCCGCACCATTGCTGAGCAACATGGAGCCTAAACAGAAAAAAAATGCAATAAAATAAAATTCATATGATTAAAAACAAGGGATAACTTGCTATAAATACTCTCGCATTTAAAAGGAAAAGCTTTGAATTGCAAGAAACTGCATAGCTGCAAAAGCACACCATTATATTCTTTAGAAATGCAGTAGTAATGCAACAAATGACTGCTTTCTGTGATATTACCCAGCCGCGAAATCGAGAGACAGAGCATGATACAGCGACACTCCTTGACCGATACACACACACACTCAATCCAGGTCTGTTTTCATGTCATGGTGCTAATCTAGCCGAGGCTAACACTGGCTGTATCACATGGCATGCTAAGCGTAAAATACGCTGAAAAAAATGACATCTGCAGACGCTCTCAGGGCCCTGATCAGCCTGACTGATCAACTCCAGCGCACAAGTCTGTTTCTCACACCAACACAATCGACAAATCATATTAATATCATATCATAAAAACAGCCATTACAACAGAGTTTTAGAATATTAGAACATTTTGCATGTTATATATAAATATACTGTATATATATATATATGTATACACACACACATACATACATATATATATATAAATAATTTAAATAAATAAAAATCAACCAATTTGTGTTGTTAATGTATATTGAATTGCCAGAACTTGTGCCATATATATATATATATATATATATATATATATACACACACATATATTAAATGTTTTATTTTGAAATTATTTTTGATTAAAAATTCTTGTATTTGTATTTGTGCATAATACAAACATTTGATATGTTTGTGTGTGTATATATATATATATATATATATACAAACATATCAAATGTTTTTTCTTATATATTATATTCATATTTAAAAAAGTAAATACATAAATATCATACATAAATATGGCTATATTTATCTAAAATATTTGTGGTCTCTAAAAAATGTTTTGATGAAAACTAGATCATTCTCTACTATGTGCATGAAGAGGACTTTTCATTTGAAAATGACACTTGTAAGACACTTGCATGACTGCACTTACACAAAAAATAAATGTGCACGCTTATGAAATGCGTGAAAGGGGGAACGAAAAAATAAAAGAGGGAATGAGAGTGAAAGAGAGAGAGTGAGAGAAGGCAAGGATCGGGTCAAAGGCCCAGGCAACAGGACCTCACGCTTTGTTTCTGCAGGGAGAGAAAGGCGACCTGGGCTGCCAGTGTCTGTGTGTCCTCCATGTTTTATGCATTCTGCCTCTTTGTGATGGTAAGAGACAGCGCGGAGGGCCGGACGCTGGGCTCCGGGGTGCAACGAAAAGGAGGGGTGAAGAGCTGGTCCATCTCCGTGGCGGAGAACATGGAGCTGCCTTTCAAAACTAGCCCCGACTCCAGCGGCTGGCTACGCTGTTATTACCCACCTCAACCACGACCTCCACAACACTGCCGCCTGTACAGCCATGCTACTATGCTAGAATTCACCCTCACAAACACACACGACACGCTTGGGGGTGTACCACTGCAAAAACACCTTGAGATAACATCTGCTTTTAGATCTTGTTATATATATAAGCAAATATCAAATTCATTTTTTCAGTTACTATTTGACAGTTTCACAGTAGCCTATGTACACAAAAATGGCTCCCATTCTGTTGTCTGGTTTTCATAAATTAGCCATTTTGCTTCGCATGAGTTTGTGAAATGCAGGCATTGTGTGTCCTCATGACATTAGCTGTGAATGACAAATGCTGAAAGCTACGTCTGTCTCTGAAAATATTCCCTGACCGACGGAAAATGTGCAAAAGCAGCTTCTCGCAATAAAAGAGGAATTCCTGTCCCCGTTCCACACACACACACACACACACACATGTCTCCTTTTCAGGGCTGACCCTGTCTATAAACAGCTCAGGATCTACGAGATCAGGTGAAGACTTCTGCTTCTCTCTTTCTGTTTTCTATCGCTCATTTTTTCCTTTCAAAGTAAAAATAAAAACACTTTATTTAGCAGTTTGGATGTGGTAGCTTAATCATGCTGTTATAACATGTATAATGTGCATGAGTGTGTATATGCACAAAAGAGTGTTTAGGTAAAAAAAAAATATAAAAATTATATATATATATAAATAAAAAAATAGGCAGAAAAGATCACGTACACACACACACACACACACACACACACACACACACACACACACACTCTATCATAAATCTCCACCACAATGATTTGGAGACAGTTAACATGATAACGTATTGTGAAACAGCAAGCCACAGACGTTTCTGCCAACTTTACTGGGAACAAATAAAAGAAAACAGCAAAAAAAAAAAGAGGAGGGGGAAAAAAAGAGGAAGCAGAAAGGAACATGCAGACAGTCAATGCAACCGTCTGAAAGGTGAAACCGTGGCTTGAGCTGAGCTTGTGGTAAAAGCTGAGTTTACACAGGTATAGCGTACCTAACTATCTCTGAACCCCCTCCTCCCCAAACACACACAAACACACACACACACACACACACACACACACACACACGGACCATCCTCCCCACCCACGCTCAGCCTACCCCCAGTCGGTGGTTTAATGATAGCACTGACACGTACGGCATTGTCCTCCCCCTCATTATGGGACGACTGGAAGAACTGGTCCTGACTGCACAGGCTTGCATATTCAAAACCATCATGTGTAATCAGACCCAGTGCTCCTGCTAACCTAATTTACACACACACAATCCAAGCCCTACAGCAAATGGAGGTGGCTGGGCTTTCTCTGCGCTCCTCCTCGGCACGACTGGATTAATGGAAAACTCGTGACAGAGATCGGCTCCTCTCCACACACACATACACACATTGCTTTCACCTTCACATTGGACCATCTCTGAGTGCTGTGAGTGCTCCACACACACAGAAACACACACACACTCACTCACACATGTATATGTGTGCTTTTTAAAAATAACAATTTTAAAATTCACTGCTGATTATGATATTTTGTATTGTCAAAAATAAAATAATATAACACACTATAAAATAAATATGACTTTTAATGCATATTTAATATTGCAAGTGATTGCAAAATAAATGTGCATAAAATGTATAAACATTTAATATTAATGTTATTATTATACAGCATACTCAAAGGCGGCCTGTCATTGATGTTGACCCAAAGAGGGCCCTCTACCACTGAGGACATCACTGAGGCTTTCCCTACGGGTGCCAGAGAGATAGAGAGAGAGAGAGAGAGAGAGAGAGAGAGAGAGAGAGAGAGAGACAGAATAGGGAGGGGTAAAGAGGAAAGCACAGTCTCCCCCTGCCCTATATCTCCACAACGATATCCATACACACTCAAATGCCACTCGGCAAGCCGTCTCATCATAGCAGCATCTCCAATTTATGCACCATACATGACCAGGATGAGTACATTTGGCAATATATACAATTGCTGTTGTATATATAGAGGAAGCAAAAAGAAATCAAGCCTCTTGGAAAAAAAAAAAAAAAGAAAGCGAAAGAAAGCAAATATAGCAAATCTACTGCTGAACAAGCATTTTCACTAAGCGACAGTATCATATGAACAGCATGAAAATCCTACAAAATTATCATTAAACAACATTCTTAAAAATAGCAAGAACAGGAATAATAATAACATAGTTATAAATGTTAATAAATAAATTAAATTAAATGCAATTCTATGCTAACATTAATTTAGATATATGTGTGTGTAATAAATTATTAATAAATTACAATTAAGAAAACGTGATCTTAATTGAAAGTAGTTTCTTGAGTAAATCAAAAACATATCATTCAACACAACGTACATATGTTAATAATATCTATGAAAAGCTAAATTAAACATAATAATCTGAGACATATAAACTAAGGTTAAAAATCCAACATTACATGTGAGAAACAGAGGGAAGTTTATTATTTTAAAAAGCCTGAAATCGGGTACAAAAAGACGGACTATAGCGCCTGTCTGTAGGTTTGAGAAAAGCCTGAAAGAATTTCGAGACAATGCAAACGTTCTGCCAAACCACAACGCAAACATATGCACAACTCAGTCAGACATTTTCTGTAACGCAGCGACTATCCTCACAGCAGCCCAACAAGCACACAAATCTGTTCAGAGCCTATAATAATACAGTGTTAAGCACATACACGCAACACAGCGTAGTTTTACACTGCTTGAATATGGACACGAGATACTAAATGCTACGTGTTTAAGTGTTTCATGACCAGGTGAAACACAAAAGGCAAGACAGACAACAAATACTGCAACAATATGACTTCCTAGAAATGAGTCAACTGCCATCAAAATCATTGTCCACAAAAGGATTAGCCCTGAATAGCCTATCCATGAGTTTTTGAAGAGTGAGTGAGATGGCAAAGACCTTGCCTGCTGTCTTTGTTTTGTGATGGTGAAAGCCAGAGCAGAGAGAGAGAGAAAGAGAGAGGAAGGGAAACGGTAAGGGAGAGCTAGAGCGAGTGAGAGTCCATGCACAGCATCTGAATTATACTATATATACTTTTTGTGTGACGCTTGTAATTATTGCCACCCCTCTACTAGGGAGCCGAGAGACATTAAACCCCTGACTTATCTTTCCTTCTCCTCCTTCCCTCCCTCATTCTCTCTCCTAAAAACAGAGAAGCTGGGTTGCTCACTATGCCCCTTTTTAAACGGTTAAGAAAAGGAGAAAATTAAAATATAATAACGAAAACACACAATGGCTCTGCCTGCCAATTCCCCCTCACACACACAGATTTCGGCAATTCTGTTGTAATACTTCTTCCTTGTATTAAAAAAAAAAACCAGACCGAAATGAATAAACCTACGCTTTCCAGACACTGCACAGTCTTAACCTAAACAAGTGTGTGTCGTCCCTGCGTTAGCTTCTGGTTCCTCTTGTTACGACACGTCAGGAAAGGATAAAAGGGTCTTGGGATTTGTGTTTTTCTGACCTCTTCCCTGATTCCTTCGATATGGCCCGTGGCTATTTGACCCCGTCTATCCTCTCAACTCTCTTTGCATGCATGCCTTCCTTCAAGAGCACTCTCTCTCTCTCTCTCTCTCTTTCTCCAAAAAAAAAAATAATAAAAAAAAAAAAAATCATTACTTTAAACTATGGACACACTCTCTTTTCGGCTGCTCTTTTGTTGGTCAAACTTGAGGTACATTTTATAGTCTTGCTAACCCCACAATCTCTGTGTATTGTTTGACCCCAAAACATAACCCACCCCATTCTTTTCCCACTCTTCGCTGGCTCTGTAATGTTGGGTTTTTCCCTTCTTTTTCTTTTTTATCTTTCTTCCACTCACTCTGTGACCCCTGCTCCCTTGTTTCTTGCCGTCTGACCCCAAGTCTCTCAACCTCCCCCTCTCTTTCTTCCCCAACCCTGCACATCCATGAGCAGCTCGCAAACAGTCAGTCAGCTCTGGGTCTGTCTGTCCATCCATTGCATCTCTTCTATTTTCTATCTCACTGTGGGCTACATTGTATCATTGTTATGGATCCACATTTCCGTTTGTTCTTGTCCGTATACCTTGGAAGGACTATCTATCTCTCAATAGCTCTTCGTTCACGCCACTTTTGAGGTCCCCATCTCATTTTTTTTTTTTTTTTTTTAATTTATGCTACACCTGTGGTTTTCATTAAGTTTTAGCTTTATTAAAATTCGACCCCTCGTCTAGTTGAGGGGAAATTTCACCTCAACAGTTTAAGCTAGTTCGAGCTAAGCGACCCGAAGTTGTTTATAATGTGAATATCTTTTTCGTCGTATTTTTCTCCCTCAGGAGAACGTACGCAAGTAGTAAAACGTAATACTGATTTCATTCTCGTAGTCGTTGTTGTTGAAATGACATTTCATTTCATTGTTTTGATTTTTAGATTTAAAAATCCACGCCGTATGTGTGTATTTCTTGTTTTAAGTCATTCGCCGTAATCGCTGTGTGTGTCGCGCGGCTCTTCGGGCTCCGTGAGCTCCGGCTGATCCGCTCCTGAGACCCGGGGCTCCGTCTCTATACCAAACACACTCCCCTAAACACTCACACACACTTCACACACACACACACATGCCTATCGATTTGCATGTGACTCCGGCTGGGAAGCAGCAAAGAACAACTTTAACGTCGCTTGGAATGAAAAATAAAACGAGAAAAGACGGCGAAAGTGACAGGAGCGAAAAGTAGAGGAACTGAAATGCACAGCAAAGGGCGGAGAAATCCACACTAGAAGGGACTCGAAAAAGTACCGATGGGCGCAATATTGAGGATTTCTGCTCGCTAAATGAGGGAGGAAATGAAAGTAAAGGACGAACGAGCATATCGGTGTAAAAAATGGAAAAGCAGGCGACGCTTCCCGCTCAGCGGACGCGGACGGACTCGCAGGCTGGACTAAGACGCTCCTCTCCCGGCTACGATCGCGCAGAGCTCCCGCTACTCTCCCACCAACCCTCGCGCATCGACACCCTTTCAAAAACCTCTTTCTTGACACTATTCGGTCCTTTTGTGACCCGTGTGAATACATGAACATGCAGAAGTGTGTTTTAAATCCAACTGTTTGGAAAAGGAATCGCTGTCTTGCCCTTTTCTTTTCTTCCAGTCATGAGAAGAATGAGGACGAAGCCAGATGTAAACACAGGTAACGATACTAATAAACGGCAGCAAATAAAAGCAACTTGCATGAAAATAACTTGCGATCGCCTGTTCTTTATCCTGCTAGGAGAATAGGCAAAGCCGGGGCTGATACGGCGAAATCCCGAAAGCCATCGCTTTAGTCTGTTATTGAAACTAAAGAGAATCGTAACGCTAAGAGAGAGACAGAAAGAAAGAGAAAGCAAAGTTACAACTTACAATGTTTGGCTGCCGCTTTGAGATCCGTGCTTTTTAATCCAGTATTGAGACGCTTTGGCTAAAGATCCCATCAAGGCAGTCCCTTTTGGTCAGTTTGCGTTTAGGATGATGGTAAAAGAAAGATCATTGTTGTTGCGGAGAGTAAAAAACCGGAGTATTAGTTGTAAAGGCAATATAAAAATAATTTGGATGCAAAGCAGGCGATGAGTCTTGTGTTAGAGGGAGAGAGGAAGAGGTGAAAGTGAGATCTGATGATTGAAAAGAAAAAAACTCTTTGGATCTTTATTCCTGCTAATTAGTTTCCTGCAAAAAATGGCTGTGATTAATTCAGTGCGCATGTGCTTCATTACACAGGCACGACGGGAAGGGCTAATTAGCCACCTTCTGGATCAATAAGATTCAGCAGAGAGCCGAGGAGAGAGAGAGGGAGGAGGGAGATAGAGGAGGGAGGGAGGGATGGAGGGATAGATGGAGAACGAGAAAGAGGAAAGTAGTGATCGGGAATTGAAAATATGGAATTAAGTACAGCACAAAGTAAGAGTTGGATGAGAAGGAAGACACTGAAAGTTAATAGTGGAGAGGCGCGCGCGCAGACCCTGCTGCACAGTGTTTTCTCGCGCCTGTGTTATTTGGTCGCGAGACGCTAGTTTAGATTTAGAAATCAAAACGTGTATGTTTATGAAATAAAATAGCGCAGTTTTAACCTCGAAAAAGCGAACTTTAGAGCGCTTACAAACCCCGACAAGTTCGTCACACTTTCGGTCGCCTCTTATTTAAGAACATCATCTTATGACAGGATTAACACTGTTTAGATTTTTTTTTTCTTTTAGAATAGACAAAAGTGAAACAAAGGCGGCTTTATGTGGACACTAATCAAACGCAACTCTCTTAGTTGAAGCTTTATCATTGCAAATGTTAAATAAGCAAAATACATCTGCTTGTGAACAGCAAACTTAAAACAGTAGGCTACTTTCCAAAAGTAGGCTTGTAACAACACGCATTTTGCATAAACACTGTATGTATTGACAAATCATTCAGAAAAAATAAACAGCTTCATTTAAAAAAATAAAAATCTGATTGTAAGCCTGAGCCTCTGAACTTCTGTATAGAAACACACAGGAACTATTAAAACACTGCGTAATCTTAAATGTGATTATCTGTGCATGCACGTTAATGATATATGATTATATCTGCTTTTTTAGTGTTATATTTTCTGAAGTAAATAAAGACTAATAATATTAAATGACATGTTAGCAACACATGCATGCACCATAACATGTGTAACATCGTTATAAAGTAGGCTTAAGTGCAATAAATTAAGTGTGACTTTTATCTATCGTAGTAACACCTTAATATACAGCCTGTATTTACGCTCCCGGTCTGTCCCATCATACTAGATCTTGAGTGCACGAGGGGGAATCAAGACATTGCAACCGAATGCGAGGAAAAACTGTACAAAAACTAGACACCGCAAAAGCAACCACTTCCCTCTTTTTAGCCTTTCTGGACAAATTGAAATAATTCCTGTTAGAGTCAAACGCATGCAATGTAGGTTACATAGATGCTTTAATTTACTGACATAGACGAGCAGTGCATGATAAGAGACGCTTCTTCAGATATTATCTCGATAGAAAGTTCAACCAAAAAGATTTGAGGCATATGGAAAATCTTAATATATGAAATTTTCTCTGTTTCTGTTCCCCTCTCTCTCACACACAGGCACACACACACACACATTCACACACAGTATGTAAGAGAGGGAGAGAGTGCAATGTAAAAATCACAAGTTCTTTAGTGAACATTCTATTCTGCAATTTATTTACTTGATATCATGTTATAGCATCACTTTAAACAGCTCAGTGTGTTATTTTTAATATGTTATTGCAATTTAAAGAGAATTTAAACATGGCCTTTGAAAAGACGCAATGTTTATTTCTTTGTACATTTCAATATCATGTAAATCGTTCCTTAAACAGGCAGCGGCATAAAATGACACGATACGCGTTACATGCTGTGTTTTTTAAATAATTCTCGATAAGTAGTGTAACTTTCAAGCGCGTGCGTTCAAAGAGGTGACATTTGATCAATAGTAACAACTGTAGTATAGATCGGTGGGTTTCTCCACAGGTTTGCTTTTTTCACTTTACCCCAAAACAATTCTCCTATACTCTTGGTGGTCACTTAAAACGCCCTCTTCCCGAGTCAAAAGCGTGTATCCCAATTCCGACCTTTGAGCCAAGGCCGGTGTCCTTTCTCATGATAATTCTATTGTTGATTCATACTAAAGAAATGACAATTCCTCTCTCTCTCTCTCTATTGACAACTCTAAGGGGCCCTAATCCTGCCAAATACAACTAACCTGCTTTTATCGATTACATAATGTTTATTGGAAAATGATCAGATAGATAACTTTTAAGTTGTTGTGTTTTGTAACTTTTTTTTCTTTTTCTTTTTTTTTGGGTTGCACAACGAAATGTAGACAGAATGTAGGCTATTTTGCCGAATTGTTTTTTCAGAATGCATTCCGTGCTATCATTTACTGCCGCACTATACAATATAGCATGATGTATATGAAATAATACTAATAAATGTGTGTATTGTGTGCTGTACAATTATATTTGATTGATGTGTGTATATTATTTAGGATTAAACATTAAAGTGGTCATACAATATGCTAATAATTATCACAAATGTCATATTTCAATGTAATACCATTCCAGTAAAATATTTGATGTTTTAATAAATATTTAGAATATAATAAGCATTGTGTTTTATTTTATTCCCATCTCGTGTCATATCATACAGAATGTGTTGGAGAGCATGCAGTCAGTGGAACTCCTCGCTTTGGGATTTTCAAGGAAACACGCCTATTGCCTCTATGAAACCCAGTGCACGCACTGAAGCATATCACAAACGGCTATCGATGCATTATACAAACAATAGCAATATTAAACACTTCCCATATAGGCTAGACGTGTGTGTCCGTGTGTGTGTGTGCTCGCGTAAATGTAAGTTCTAGTTTTAAAAGCATGTATTTTATTATTGCTGACGCGTGTGCTGCATAGATATGTGAAATACTACACATTCGCAGAAACTAACTTCCAGTGACAAATGAAAAGTTCCTAAATAAAACGTCGATATGTTTGATATGCATAGAGATTTTGCCTTGAGAGAATCTTCAGGATTGGTGATGCGCCTGCTCTCTTGGGAGAGAGGGATTGTAAAAATGAATGAATGGAAAATAGAGTGCGTGAAGAGTTAGAGGGGCAGTGAGATAATAAGAGGCCGGTGCGTGAAAAGGGACAGAATCAGAGCTTGTCTGTCGCTTTGTAACCGGCCATGGCCAATCTAAGCACATTTGAATATGCAGTGTGGTCCTGTCTGGTGCTTGATAGCCGAATTTATGGACGCACATATCACCTTAGCTTCGTTTTCTTGAACAGATACACGCATAATCGTCATTGCATGCTCTTTTAATATAGGCTAAGTGTGTGTCTTATCTGTTAGGTCCAATCCATTGCGAATGCTCTGTCCTAAATATGACTGGGAATGACTGAACAGAGAACCAAATATGCATGACCAACCCCTCATGGTGAACATGCTGGTTGATCTGACTCAGAGATGTGTGTGTAAACCTCGGCCCATCGCCGTGCAAACAATGAATTCTACATATGAAACCTAAACTGCAGTAATAAAATCACAATCCGCTGCCATTTTATTTATGATGAAAACAAAATGCTACAGTTTTTTGAGAGAACAAAAATGATAAAAAAAAAAAAAAACAGGTTTAAATCAACGTGCGTGCATGTATTTTTTAGTAGGCCTATATTACAAAAACCTCATGCACCCCGCGTGCCACTATTAAAGCAGTAAGGAAATGAAAAGAGGTGAAAGCATTCAGAAATAAAGAGCTTCGTAACTTTAATAAAAGGCGAAGAACATAGTTCAGATTCAATATGGGGATTTTGTCAGTGCATTAACATGGAAGCAAGTTGCATTCGCATAGAGCTATCAAAGGTTTTTCATCTTCATGCGTCCCTAATGAAAGAACATCGCGCTTAATTGACATTTTTCTGCATGGTTAACTAATGCAGCTTTAACTTAGTCACCAGTCAACAGCAGCGGCTTTTTTGGGAATGGGCCCTCCAACGGGCGCATGCACTGTCTGCAGCAGAGGAGGTGAGAGTTGTGGCGCATGGCTGGTCTGAATCACACACTGGGACTCAGAGGCATTGACAGCACATGAGCACTGTCCGGTCTGAAGCCGCGGGTGGCGGCATGGGGCAGGACGTTTTACCAGGTGCAATGGCAGCGCCCTCTTATGTTCACTCTGGCCAAGGGGCTCAAACACCACATGAACCTGCCTTGTCAGGGATATATGTTCCCTATCTGCCATCTGCAGCTGATCTATACGTGTCCTATGCCACTGGACTGCGTCAAATCAAGCACACATATGCATAAAGGTAAATGTACGCTGGCAAATTACAAGATTCCTTGCTTCAAATTTCATCAAACATCTTAACTTTACGCACGAAGCCATATACTTGAAAGGAGTGTAGCGCGCTCAACTGGAGACCTTTTTATTGTGAGTTTTTGGGGCCAATTTTAAAGCAGAAAAACAAAATATCATGACTTAGGAAAAATCGGATATGATGGAAATCATAAATAATAACAATGCCGAAAACAACAGCACTGTATAAATAAATAAACGTGTAAGACAGAATAAATAATATTGCACTTACTGCAAAATAATTTTATGGCTGTGTAACATCATGCTTCACGTAGATAAAACGACACTGGTCTTATTATGATATAAATCAGCTCGCAGATATGATAAGCAGGTGAGTGAATCAAATATGATGCGCGTCAAAGGAGTGTCTTAATTAGCATGCACCTTAAAGACAAACAGAACAAGCATCGTTATTTATTTTTTTATTTTATTTTTTACATACAGATGAAAACATGCCATCTCTTATTTCAAATGACACTGTATAATGTTTGAAAAAGACGCTGTTTTATTTATATGATTTTATTATTGTGGTGATTTCATCGGAGAACTACATCTGGCTCCTTCCTAACCGTTTCTGAACTATAAGCATTTAAATGAACTATTAAAACCAATTAAAGTACTTTCAATAAATACACTTTTAAGGAGAATGATGTTTTTACAGTTAAACTACAATCTGATACTATAAAGCACCTATATAAAATGTGGAACAAATAAGTCCAGTATGAGAGCTGGACGCTCGTAATTAACGCACAGTTTTGGATACGCGGGGTAAATTATAAAATGTATTGTTTTTACTGTGTCAAAATATTTGGATATTTCAATGAATGTGCTCATGAATACAACAGAAGGCTGGCTAAATATGTTTGTCTTTTTGTTATGTGCTGTTACACATCATCTGTATGTTTTGTATACCGCAATGTCTGCAAATAAAATCCCAAAAATCAATTAACACGCGTTTTTAAATTGATTTTAAAAAGCAGAATTTTAAATTAATTAATTAATTAATTAATTAAGGAGAACGTTCCTAGTAACACGTTTGGGTAGATTGTAGGACGAACATTTTGAATAACGCACAACAAAAATGTCAATTTTTCATCTTAATTATATAAAACTTAATTTACAATCATAAACACTAATTAATCAAAGTTACAATATTTTTTGGAAAAAAAAAAGGCTCATATCTTGTGCATCTCTAAAAAAAATTACGCATTACCTTTTTCGATTAATTAATTCATTATGCAAATATTTTTTTCTTCAAATTAATTAATAATTACCCTTACATCACATTCTAATATATTACTGATTTGGATCGTTAAAGTTAGGATACCTAATACTGCCCCCAAAATGTGTAATTCAAAAACAAAATTAACATATTTGCACTCCAATTGTAGCTAAATAAATGATGCAATAAAATAATACATACAATTTAAAAAACGAACCTCTACAAAGGATATTCAAAATCGGTACGTTCTATTTGCATAAAGACTGCTAAAATGATGTGGCGTTATTAGGCTCGGTTTTATTCGAGACCTGTTCAACAGCCTAAACGGTCTAGATGTAATAAATATAAAATATATATAAATATTAATCTATTATAACCCCTTAAAATAACTGAGGAAAAAATCCGAACATGTGAATGTGTCAATCGAATAATATCAGTGTATCATACACCTGCGTGCGTCTGTGTGTGTGTGTGTGTGTGTGTGTGTGTGTGTGTGTGTATCACCGATCATCTTATCTATTATTACTTCAATCCAAAATCTACCTCGGCATTTTGTTGGCAAAATTCTATCATTTTTATCGATATCAGTAAGACACGAGCTCTTAAAAGCAACACGCCCACACATATACAGTCATTTATGTTCCTCAGTAGCCTAAGTGTATAATCTTCAGAAAACAGCAAAAGCACATTCAAATAAACCTTTAACGGTTCATATTCACTGTCTGTGCAGTTAAGCAGTACAAATGCATCTGTTCACGGTCGTGCAACAATCAGAAAGAAAAGCAGCCTGAAGCAAGTCTGCGTCCAGAGGAGCTACAACTGCATCCTCATACCGCCGATTCTCTGCAACCTCCATTTTATCTCTGTGCAGGTAAGAGAATAACACAGAAATAAAGCGACTTTCCTTCCGGTGTGGAATGCACTGCAACAAAATGATCTAAACTAGATCTCAGGAATCAAGAAAAAGGCAGAAAAGTGAAGATTCCCTTCCCGCTTCTCCATATCTACGTGAAATATATAGATAGAGTAAAGCATGCAATCTGCCTATTTTAGGCCTCCACCTCCATTCAGTATGCAACCAGTTAAATTCCTAGAAACATGAACATAATAATAATAAACAAATATGGCCACCTGACTGTCCTGTCCATAAAATAAGACAATACACATATTTATAGAATATTAAAGCAAAGCTTATTTAGGCCTATATGTCCACAGTTCCCACATAAGTTTCATGTATAGCAGGTGGAAGCAGAAGACACTGAAGGGCAACAGCGACGTAGGGCTCCCCGCCAAGGGTCACCGTGCAAATCCTTCCCCACTTCCATCATCTGACATCTATGGCAGGATTATGTGCAGAGCTTTGCTCAGGAAATCATTTCATCTCAAAGCGAAGACCCCGAGTCTCCAACTGAGAAATACGGTGATTTCATGACCCAAATGCCATGAATAGTTAGCTTAAAAATTAGACAGATGACATTTTGTTGACAAATATTTTCAAAGACAAATGAAAGCACAAACACAGGAACAAATTCTTCCATGCAGCCTTGTTTAATTTCACTACAGTGTGTGTGTGTGTGTGTTTGTGTGTGTGCTGGACTTTAAAGCCTCACAATTACCATATATTAAAACAGTCACCTGTCCAACATCTAAAAAGTAATTAAGATATAATTTAAGTAATTATGTGTAAACTACTTAAATATGTAAATTAAATCATTTTGAGTAAATCTTAATGAAGATGAAAATTATGTGTGAAGTCTGAATAAACAGAAAAGTGTCAAAACAAATGTCTACAGTATTGTAACGAACTATTTGTAATGAATTTATGAATGTAATAAATATATAAATAAATTATTCAGATAACAGTAACACTTTACAATAAGGTTTCATTTGTTAACATTAGTTAATGACATGAACTGTATTTGTTACTGTATTTGTTAATATTAGTTAACGTTAAAAATCCAGTTGTTCATGTTAGTTCACAGTGCATTAACTAATGTTACCAAACACAACTTTTGATTTTAATAATGTATTAGTAAATGTTGAAATTAACATGAACAGATTAATAAATGCTGCAGAAATGCAGTTCATTGTTAGTTCATGTTAACTAATGAAACCTTATTGTAAAGTGTTAACCAGATAAAAATAAATATAGTTTAAGATGCTCTGAAATTGATGTTTTATGCAAATGTAAAACAATGACCTAATAGCAATTACAGAGTGATTTTTAAAAAGAAGTTTAATTATGTTGATCATAATGAAAAAATGTATATTATGAAATATATATATACTGTGTTCAGCATCCTAATTCACAAATTTAATGTACAAGAATATCAGAATAAGATCAAAGGTAATATGAGTAATTAAGGAACGAGGAAAAGGCCGAGTGGAACAACATGGACCAGCAAATGCTGCCAAAGCCTAAAAACCTGCAACTAGTCTTGTGGGTGATGTAGCTGGGGTATAATTGCAAGTGACCACAGCGGCTGGAACATAGTTGCACGGTGCTTAACCCTGCCATTTCCCCCGCCCCTGTGACCTCCAGGACTTGGAGGCAGGTGGGCTTCTGCAAAATTCACGGTGGGGGTAGGGTTGACGTCAAAAGGGGGACAAGCTGTGCATCACGGCCAGTATAACACATGAACGCTGCCCCGTAAGGGTCGACGGAGACCCCGTCTGGCCTTGGAGCGCCACACGCCCATAAAACAAGCCATTAAAAAAGCCGTTCACGGGCAAAGCATGAGCTCGTTAGGACAATTAACAAGAGAGGTGTTTAACTTGGCACTACATTAACACTCCAGGAGGGACTCCACCTAAAAACAGGCCACCAAACAACACGACTGCGTGTGTCCCCAACACAAAATTCAATGTCACATATGGCGGACAGAGAGTAAACCTTTAAATAAATTACATATGTTCCCCAAAATCAAAAGAATTAAACTGAACCATATAGCCTTGCAAAATAACTGAAACACTATTAGAGATGCATTGTGAAGTCCACAAACACACAAATGCATTCGCTATCTCTCCACAGATAAACAAAGCATTGGGACGTCCCTTTCAGGAACTGGACGACGGCAATATTAGCCGGTATGCGAGGCCAGCGGGAATTATTCCTCTATTTTTGTCTCACAGATCTAGCAGGGCACGAGACAGGAGCTGGGCTGTGTCAAAATGACACATTCAACTCATCCATAATGAAAGTAAATAAGAAGTGTGATAATCTGCATTTCATGTATTTTTGTGCATCACGGGCTCTGCGATATGCAGAAATTCGTTCCTTGCAGAGAAAGAGACTATGACCAAGAGAGATAAAGGGAATTGCTTCTCCCATCCTCTGTTTAGAATTGTAAATATGGCGTATAGGCATTGCTGCTGTCCAATTACATATATCTTTCATGTATGAAATCATGCATGGCTCTTTTTACCGCGAGGCCAAGGAGGGCCGGCACAAAGGGAGCGACCCCGGCCGCAGTGCAGTACATACCTCATGCAGAGCGGGGTCTGGTGCCGGAGCCCTGGGCTAAGAGCACTGTTCCATTAGCGCTCTCGGATGGATGGGGAAAAAGGAGGGTGAAGAGGAGGAGGACGGGTGGAGGGAGGGGGGAGATTGGCTCTCCTGACGGGGGCGTTCACCGCTTATGACTTCTGCTGACTTACATTTGTCCTGTTGTGAGCGTGCCTGACCCCTCAGACCCTGTACCTTTGCCGTAGCCCTTCGCAGGAACCCATTTCGGAGTCGCTAATTAGTTTAGCAGAGATGGATTTTTTGCTTAATGCTTTGAAGTGTTGTATTTTTTTGTTTTAAGAAAAAAAATAATTATAAATGAGCAAGATGCACAAAAAAGCTTTAGTGCTCCATCTGTTAGGTTATTTATTTATTTGCTTTCTCTTTCCCCACAGATGACAGCTCCCTGCTGAGTACTAATATGAAATGACCTAAATTTGGCAAAATTACTTTGAACTTTTCAAACAAAGGCCCTGCTCTCTTCTCGGAACCTGGCTGATTCCCAGAGTGTCTTGCGTGCCCATCTGTTTTCTTTTTAAATGCTTAATTCTATAAACACTATTTACTTGCATTTAGGGTTACATCGAGAGCAGCGAATACCATCATTTTGAAAAGCTAAAGAGCATGTATGTCTGTCATGTTAGCGAAACAAAAATATCACTGCTTAACATTTACACACGAATATGCTAGTCACCGGGGCAGCGCTGTGTGGCTGTTTTGTACCTACATTGTAAAATGTTTATAGATTTAAATTAAAATGTACTCCATGTGGTAACATAAAATGGTTTTATTCAAATCAAAGTAATCATCACCAAATAAACCAATGAATGTCATTTTAAGGGCCAGATCAGACAGGAAAAAGTTCCATAAGGCAACAATGCACAATATAGGTGAAATGGTCAGAGGAATATTAAAAATTAAATTCGCTTGGCAAAATATTCAGGTTCGAGGTGAGAAATTTGTTCATGACGCATCTCTCATCATAGACGTACAAAAAATTAATCTCATGCTAGAAGCAAGTATTAAATGAATAGATTCCGGGCTAATACAAGTTAAACTCAATTGACAGCATTCGTGGTAATATGTTGATAACCACAAAAAGTAATTTCAACTCTTCCAAAAAAAAAAGTTACAGTGAGGCACTTTCAAAGGAAGTATGCAGAAATGTTAAAGTTAAAGCATTCATTTTGTCTGTTAAAACTTATTTCTAACATCATTTTTACAGTCATTTTAGGGTTTTATGCATTACATATGGTAACGAAGTTATAAAATTGGAGAAGTTACACTTTATTTTAATGTGTCCATGTTACAGTGTAATTATACATTGAGTAATATTAATTAAGTACATGTACTTACTATAGGGTTAGGGTAGGATTAGGGTTAGTTGCATGTAATTATGTCTAATTTATAGTTATTACTATAGTAAATACATGTAACGTGTAACAAGAACACATTAAAATAAAGTGTTACCACTGGATATACAGAATAAGCAATTTTTTCACACTAAAATCATGTTAACATAAACACATTGTCTTGTATGTGTAACATTGAGTATTTAAATTTGATAACACTTTAGTTTAGGGTCCAATTCACAGTATTAACTAGTTGCTTATTAGCATGCATATTACTAGGTATATTACTTATTAAGCACATATTAATGCCTTAATCTGCATGAGCATATTCTACATCACTTAATCCTACCCAATACCTAAACTTAACAACTACCGCAGTAACTATTAATAAACAGTAATTAGGAGTTTATTGAGGCAAAAGTCATAGTTAATAGTTAGTTAATAGTGAAAATTGAACCCTAATCTAAAGGGCGACCTTAAATTCTCACAGAATGACCCTATTTACTTACAATGTTAGTGTCTAGCTTTTTGTAAGAAAGTCGAAATAAATTTTTTTTGTGCCTGTCGATTGAGCTTAATTTGAATTTGGAATATTCCAGTAGCACAACCTAACTTGTACTAGGTGAAAATATGCAAGTGCCAATGATGTTGATGAGTATCTGTAAACTCTTCTTTTCCCTATCTATCTATCTATCTATCAATCAATCAATCAATCAATCAATCAATCAATCAATCAATCAATCAATCTGTCAATCACCTTTGCACCTAAGCATCCTCGAGCCAAACCAATTCAATCAGCACACATTGCCTCTAATCCTACAGCAGCAGACATGTGATTGAGTCTTCAAACCGGGAAGCCTTTATCTACAGTGGGCTCTCCTGTAGGCCCAGCATGGAGGAGAAGCAGCCTATGTGGGCTGGACGCAGGGGGGCCAACTGGGCTTCAAAAGCCCCCGAGGAGCTTTGGGGGTGTTGCCAGCAGGAAGAAAAGTGACTTCACAGCCTTACCTGATGGGGTTTTTGGTTTCAGTTGCCACCGCTCGGAAGCCCTCTCTGACCGCGTCCTTCTTTTCAAGTGTCCGTTTGAAGTGGGCGCCAGAAAGGTCACAACCCTTGCGGTCACAGCAGGTTTGGTGCAATGGCAGGCGGATGGCCGTAATCTATCGCTAGTGCTAAAGCTATCGTTTTTTTCTTCTTCTTCTTTTGTTTTTTGTTTTTTGGTCTGTTGGTATATTCAAAAGTAAAGAAGAATGTAAAGCTTTCAGATCCAGTGCCTGGGCACTACTAGTAAGTCCCTTGGCAAGGGCTTGGGATGATGTAGTCCTATAATTCCAGGTATTTCCAGGTTTTTTTCAAAGCTACGAGACCCGGTTATGAGATTTGGTTTGAAGCATCCACAGCCTGTGGAAAAGCCTTTCGGAGGGATAGCGCCACCTAGGGATGAGAAATAAAAACAAGCTATTAGAATTCACAGCAAAAGTTCTTTCATGCAACGGAACAAAGGATGAAACAAGGAACACATTTAATAGATTCTAACACAGACGTATAAACACACACTTTGCCTTTTGTAAAGCAGAGCCGAGAGGAGGTGAGGCCATTGTTAGTTATGCTCCGTAAGTGAGTGCAGATTTTTCGCTTTGCGTGCTCGTTCCCCCTGAGAAAGAGCCGGCTAAATCTCTTTCAGGAGGGGAGGACACAGAACAATATGGCTTCTATCAAGTCTTTTGAATTCTGTAATAAGCTGTTTTAGAGAACAGAAAATTAATATATAATTATTTTTATTACTGCTGCAGGACAAAACCTTATGATTTTCCAGATTATATTAAGTAATAAATGCATTTCTTTGAGTAATTTTTCCTCTTGTGGCATTAGAGGCTCTGTCTCTCCATAAAAGAAGAAGAAGAAAAGAGAAAAAAAAAAGAAACTAAATTTCCGGAGAAACTTAATTTCCCCCATAACCAGAACAAGACATATTCCTGTAATAACATGCATAATTGTGCACTCTGCGGAAGATCTCTCATACACAACAACAAAGCCACTTAGACAGTACATATTTATTCACATGTCAGTTCCAACATTGAAAGAGAAAAAAGGAGGAGGGAAAAGCGAAAGGGAACGCCACATGGGGCTGGGATAGAAAGCCGAGTAAATGTGTCTATCATAGGCTACGGCTCTGACAGCTCTCGCCTGTGCTGCTTGGGCTTCAGTTGAGGGAATAAAGGACAGAGAAGGAGACAGACTGTGATTTCTGAACGGTCCCCCTGGAGTCGCTTCTATTTGGCAACATTTTTATGATTATTTTTACCTCTGTGGATAGAGCAGGGTTAAAGATGCTGTTTAATTGTTCCCAAGAGCTCTTATTAAGTTGTTGATGAGGAGCTCCAGGGAGAAGCACTTAAAACTGCAACAAAAACAAGCAGTTGAGGCAGGCACGCTTGTGAGGGGACGGAGGAGGAGGTGCGACGGGTGTTCCGAGATTGATGATAAATGGATGGAGTGCGAAAGTCTGAACTTTTTTGACGCCAACTTGCGTCTGGTCTCTCTGCGCCAGGGCCTTAAACACTGTAGACATTGAGGGTGACCAGTCCCTGCCGATAATTAGACATGGCCAAATTCTTCCCCTCAATATTTGATATTTTTGACATTCCATTAGGAACTGCTCTGTTTGTTGTTTGGATAATAGAAAGTTAGTCTGCCCCAACGATCTAACAGTGATCGTCAGTGTCAAAGAGATCGAGATGGTGAGAATGTGGGCTTTACTGTTCATAGAAGCCAAACATGATGCATCAGCTTTAATGGTGAAAGTGTGAAGATGTAAGTAGCTAAACATTTAATATTTATAACTGTTTTACGATAGAAAATATATAATTCCTTTTAATAAAAATACCATAACCTATCTTTGGGGGGGGGGGGGGGGGACTCTTGAAACCCTTGGGTGATGCTAGTATTACAGAAATTGCGCTCTACAGATAATATCGAAACTTGATAAAGGTCTGGCTGCAATAAGAAAAACTACTGTACTGTACTGGTTAAATTTGGACAACACTAAGGGCCAGATTTACTAACCCTCTTTTGGCGTTACAAAACTACTGTCGTGGATTTACTAAAGACACAGTCAAAAATTGGAGCTGAAAATGCATGGACAGGGTTATTTTTGCAGCTGACCTTATTGCATATGCATTTGTAGGGGTTTCCCTTTCAGACGCAAAATTTATGGAAGGAGAGTATTTAAATGAACCATGCAAGGTGATTTACTAAGGTTTGCGCTAGTCTGTTTACTGGTATTTGCTCCATTATTTATCGGCTAAAAAAGCATGTCTTAAACCAGACGCTAATTTGCGCTGCTCTTGGTAGATTACGTTGGTCATTATGAAAATGATCCGGCTGCATCTGTGTTCTTTAATTTGAGCGTCATTAGAACTTTCCACTCCCATCGGCGTTTTTTGGAATTGCGCTATCACGCTAATTTGCCCTGTTTAGTAAATCTGGCCCCAAATGTTACTAGAGGAGTTCAATCACATGAATGTGTTAGAAACACATGCATCCTGAAAAGCACCTATACTGTGGTCTCTCGGGCCATACCTCCCCATCCACACCTTCTCTACTGGGCAGACTGTGGCCTTACACTGGGAGCAGCGGAATGGAGTGGATCTGGATCAATACCCCAGCCTACAGCGCAGCAGGGCCGCGGGCCATCCCTGACCTGGGCTATTGATCAGCCGCTATTCGGCTGCCAATAGCAATGTGCTAGATGTGACACAGGGGCTGAGAGCAGACAGGAGGCTGAGGGATGGGGGAATGTGTATCGCCAGTGGCAGCCCCACAGCACAGTGAAGATAAAAGTCAATTCCACTTAACCAAATCACTGACAACTAAATAGTTAGTGGACGGAGGAATGTGCAAGGTCTCAGGTGGTGGCAGCTGGCTGCATGGATGACCGGGAAGCCGGGATTCCCAGGATTCCCCTCACCTGCAGTGGGAAAGCCCTATAGTATATAGGTGTGTACCACATGACCAGGTCTAATCTATGGAAGCTTGTTCACGCCAAGGAATAAAACTATTTAAAAGATAATTGCGACTTTTTATCTCACAATTCTGACTTATTTTCTCACAATTGCAAGTTGACTTTTTTTTATAAAACTCGATATTTTTTGATATAAACTCGAAATTGCGAGAAATAAAGTCAGAATTGCGAGATAATTGCAATTGTGAGTTTATATCTCACAATTCTGACTTTATAACACGCAATTGCGACTTTATATCTGGCAACTCGGACATAATAATTTGCAATTGAGTTTATATCATGCATTTCTGGGAAAAAAAGTCAGAATTGCAAGAAAAAAGGTCAAAATTGTGAGATAAAAAGTCGCGTTTACCCTTTTTATTTTTTATTCAGTGGCGAAAACAAGCTTTCATAGGCTAAAATATATATATATTTTTAAATAATTTATTATATTTATATTATTTATAATAATGCAATAATTTTCTATCAAACATTACTACTTAATATAAATAGAATTTAATTTATATTAAACTTAAATAAATTTAAATTTGGCACGTCTTAAGTTCTTAAAGGTTCTTAAATAAAAAAAAATAAATAAAATAAAATAAAATAAAAATGATTTAAAATTTTACATTTCTTGATAAATTATGGACATCGGACACTCGTCATGTAGATTTAAAGATCTGTTCGTGTTTGCGTATACAGCAGCCCATCTAATCCATCTTCCAGGCAGCCATCAGCAGTCCATATCAGAGTAGTTTACATGTCACTTTACTGCTACGCTGCCTGTTCATTGCTATTATGTAGCCAATGGCCTGCTTGTCCATTCAACACCTATCTAAGGCTTCATATCTCTTCCTTTAATTACTGACTGACAGGAAGGCAATACTGAACACTTCATTATAGAAGCAGCCCAATGACCAGCTACCATAGCCCAAGTCTCTCTGGTCAGTCCGACATGCACTGCCTAGGTCAGCAAAGGTCAGTCACCCTGAATTTATCAGGCAGGAGTTGACCGAGCCCAGCCAGGTCATCGTACAGCAGGGGCAGTGACCTTGGCCGACTGCGTGCATCACGTATTGATCCAGTCGTTTATGTCAAGGCCACGCTAATCACCAATAGTAGAGTCTCCAAAGAATCTCTCTCTCTTTTCACCTGCAACATTTCGCAGAGCAACGGTAAATGTGACCGCACCAGAAGATTTAAAATAAAATTGAAATGTTTGATCATTCTGGCCTTATTTACTCATTACTTTCTGTCTTCTATGGAACACAAAACATAAGTATTTTCAATGCAAACAGCTAATCCAGTTCATAAAACCAGTCTGAAAATCAGACAGATTAGATACTTAAACTCACTGATCCAGTCACAGTAGTTAACAGCCCACTGGAATGGAAGATTATCGGAGAATAATGGTATACTTGTCACCAAAGCATTGGAATATTTCGTATGGACTACACTGTAAAAAAAAAAAAAAAAAGTTATAGCAGGACACCACATTTCTCTTGCTTCCCCTGAGCCCATTGACTTTCAACAGACAAAAAACCCAAAAGTGTGCAGACGGGTTTAGTGGGGGGTAACTGAGAACGAATGGGGGAAAGTCACATGAAAGAAGTCAATGCCTCCATTGCGCTATGAATGATTATGATTGGTTTATGTGATCAATCCCGCCTCTTGTTTTCATGCGCGTTCCGTGTTCATGAATGGGAAGGCGAATTAAAAAGTAAACAGCTCAGCCACTTAGATATAACCGCTTTATATCATGTCAAAAATCAAACCTGAAATGGCCTAAAAAAAAAAAAAAAAAAAAAAAAAAAAAAAAAAAAGGATGACTGGGGGTTTTTTTTAGTGAGCAATCAGCTTGGTGAAATTAAAATACTTAGTGTCCGTGACCAGTGCTTACAGAGCATGACTGATGATCCGAAAATAAGTTGAATATTAAAAAGAACAGCTGAACATCAGGTCACAACAAAATCTATTGTTTAAGTTGTTACTGTCATGGCGGGGAATGGTAGAAAGGAGCGAGGACTCAGTTGCAGAAAGAATGAAGATTTATTTAATAATAATAATAATAATAATAAAAACAAAACTACCCACGAGGGGGAAAACCAAACTAAAACTTACAAAACACAAGGAGCAGGGAACATGAAGCAAACGGGAAGCACATGACGGGTAACCGAAAACAACAATCCAGCACAGTACAGCAAACACAAGGAGACTAAATAGGAACAATCAAGGCAGGTAATGAGGGAGAACAGGTGGGGCAAATTAATCAATCAGATAACAAGAGGGACGGGGTCAAGACAATAGACAGGAGAGCACATGGCACAAGGAACACATGACAAGCCATGTGCTCACACCAAACATGACAAACACAAGCACATGGCCAGCAATGACAAATACAAGCCATGTGCTCACACAAAGACAAGACAGACATGTGACATTACTCCCCCCTTCCGATAGGTGCGACCTCACGCCGTAGAAAGACCAACCGGGAAGGGGGGGTGGGCACCCTAGAGTCCTGGAGGTGACGGGACGATGCTGGCAGTTCAGGATGACTCCTGAACTGCCAGGGGTGGTGCTTGCCGATCACGATTCCTGGCAGAGGGCCAGGGCAGGACAGGACCGGAGGGGTGGACCAAGCGGGCTCCAGCAAACCTGGAGTCCTGGCAGAGGGCCAGGGCGGGACCGGAGGGACGGACCAGGTGGGCTCCGGCGGACCTGGCAGATCAGGGAGCCATGGCGGTTTAAGCCAGGTCTGCGCACACCGTTCAGGGGGCCAGGGCGGCGCACACAGTTCAGGAGGCGGAGTCCTCTCTGGACTCGGGACAGGAGGCTGGAGCCCTCTCTGGACGCGGGTCAGGGGCTGGAGCCATCACTGGACGCGGGTCAGGGGCTGGAGCCATCACTGGACGCGGGTCAGGGGCTGGAGCCATCACTGGACGCGGGTCAGGGGCTGGAGCCATCACTGGACGCGGGTCAGGGGCTGGAGCCATCACTGGACGCGGGTCAGGGGCTGGAGCCATCACTGGACGCGGGTCAGGGGCTGGAGCCATCACTGGACGCGGGTCAGGGGCTGGAGCCATCACTGGACGCGGGTCAGGGGCTGGAGCCATCACTCGACTCGGGTCAGGGGCTGGAGCCATCAGGGCAAGACGCTTGTGCGGCGCGGGCAGGGCAAGACGCCTGGGCGGGGCGGGAATAACCTCTGTGGCTTTGACCGAGGAAAGGGACAGTTCTGGGACCACCGGGCTTGGGAACACTGCAGTCGGGTACTCCCGGACCACTGACCCCCTGAAGTTGGGTCTTCCCGGACCACCGGACTTGAGATCACTGAAGTCAGTTCCTCCTGGACCACCGGACTTACTGAGGCGGGGGAAGCCTTTCTTCTCCTCCGCTTGCATCGGTGAGGCGGTGGTATGGTGCTTACCGCCTCTGGGGGTGCTGCGGCATCATCTGCCTCCAAGGGCGCCAGAAGCGTTCACGACCACCCTAGAGTCCTGGAGGTGACATAACGATCCAGCCATGATGAGGACTCAGCGGAAGAAGGGCTCACACCAGCCGCCAGCCTCCACTGTCTCCTGCCCTCTCTGGCAACGCATACTCCAGCTCAGAGCATTGAGTTCCCTCCGTCAACAGGGGACTGACCTGAGGGAATTTGCCCTGGAGTTCAGGAGGGCTGCGGATGGGCTGGGGTACAACAATGGGGCTCTCAAGGACCTTTTTAATTATGCCCTTGATGAGCCCTTCGACTGGTGTGTGATGAGGGGGCTGGATAGCACGGGATTTGAGGAGGCGGTGAAGTTTTTCGCTCGCCAGGTGGAGAAGGCTGCCAGAGATTCTGCAGCTCCTCCAAAGGCAGCTGAAGATGCGGCAGCACCTCCAGAGGTGGTCGTGAACGCTTCAGCGCCCTCGGAGGCGGACAATGCCGCAGCACCCCCAGAGGCAGTAAGCAAACTAAAACTTACAAAACACAAGGAGCAGGGAACATGAAGCAAACGGGACGCACATGACGGGTAACAGAAAACAACAATCCAGCACAGTACAGCAAACACAAGGAGACTAAATAGGAACAATCAAGGCAGGTAATGAGGGAGAACAGGTGGGGAAAATGAATCAATAATCAGATAACAAGAGGGGCGGGGTCAAGACAATAGACAGGAGAGCACATGGCACAAGGAACACGTGACAAGCCATGTGCTCACACCAAACATGACAAACACAAGCACATGGCCAGCAATGACAAATACAAGCCATGTTCTCACACAAAGACAAGACAGACATGTGACATTACTGCCTTTAGTTATTATTTAGGAATAAATGTAAAAATGCTTAAAACACTAACTTCATGAGATTTATAACATTAATTATATTTTAATGTAAATAAATCCAAAATAGAATTGATTTTTTTATGTAATGTATGGGTGTATATATGCATATGTGTGTGTGTATTGATGTAATGATGTAATGTAAGGTAATGATGTAATTGATGATGCAATGTGTAACTCAGAATATGGGATAAACACCTGTAAAAAATCCATACAGAAAATTCCTTCATATTAACAGTACATTTTTAGACTGTAATTGTATTATGTATTGAAGATAGCATCCGTTTTGACTCTTGAACGCGGAAAAGAGCGACTAGTACAATATTCAGAATTTCTCCCTTTATGTTCCAGTCACACAGGTTTAGAATGGCATGAGGGTGAGTAAATGATAGAATATTCTTTTTTTCTTTTAGATGAACTATTGCTTTAAGTACAGCCATATGTCAGATATCAAACTTATAAACACCAAAATCTAATGTCCAATTAAGTCCCAGGAAATTGCGTCCTTTTGAAAGCAGTTTATTTAAAGGGACACAGCAGTAATCAGCACCTTAACAAATCCGTGTCAGATACTCTCATAAGCCTAAACTGTTAGCAAGATTAAGTAGCTGTCAGCTTCTGTGTAGACCCGGCTTCAATAGTGTGCAGTGGAGCGCTTCTGAGAAACTTTCAGTACAAACGTGTGTGTATTTGTGTAACCGAACTTGTGTAAAACCCGTTTCCCTGTGTGTTAGTGCAGCATAGTGCCAGCTGCTCTTCAGATCTCTTTCTCGCTCGGCATCGCTCGCATTAAATGACAATAAAGGTCGGGAATCTGCGGAGCAGGAGAGACGAGCAGCCATTTCAACCCTTCTTGCTTTATTACGCTTTGTTCCGTTTAATCAAAAAAGTGATGCATACAGATAACCTCTTTTTTTAAAAAGACCTGATAAACAGAAACGATTGCATCTCTAAATAATAGATGGTATCCTGGCTTCATACAGACACGTATATAACGGGAAAATAATTGAAGACAACAATGTCCTATAAGAGACCCACTTGAGCAATGCTGATTCAGAAAGCTTCCTGACTTCAAACGCTGTCATAAAGTATGGATAATCCCTTAAGAAAGGCGTGCGTCTGTTTACAATTTTCTTCTAATTAAGGCTACAGAATAGGGCGATCTTTGTTCAAATTGATGCGTGTTGGTTGGATTTTGGCAGAAAACTGTACCATTGGAAAAGTATGTGTTTGTGGGGGGTTACGAAGTAACGAAGTAAACAATAACATCCTAATACAATCTCAGTGTCTGAATAAATATTCTTGCATCTGCCTACATATGACACACTTTCAGATAGGAAAACAGGTTTTCAAAACAACATATTAACCAAGTTGCCCTGCCCTTTAAAAAAAAAAAAAAAAAAAAAAAAACAATAACCCCAGTTTTAGACGGTAATCCCAGTGGTCTACCTGAATCCAAGAGTATCTCAGGCACTACATTAAAATGAAGTTTTGACCTCAATTTGTCTTGACTTCTCTCAAAAGCTGGGCTCTTTCTTACCTTTGTTGTATGTGAATTTAAATTGGTTATGGAACAAATCAATCAGAGCAACAAAGAGCAAAACAGCCCCAAAATAAGCCCCAGAAGGAAAATGGGACAATTACGTTTGGACACATCCCTCATGATATTCCCTTTAAAGGACATGTCACATGTCAGTGGCTGGATATCACCAACAGTTTAAAGAGATATGAGAGATGCGATCTTGAAAACCCATGTGATGGTTTATTTGAGGGTGCTTGAGAGAAAACTGGATCACGGATAACTTCTTTACAGGAAGACATGGAAAATATCAATGGCACCCTAGTAATGTAAAAAAGAAAATAAATAAATAACGTGTTGTGGGGTGGGTGTTATCAGGACTCTAACCACCTTAGACATTTAGAACAGTGGACAGTCAGTATCAGTTTTTTAGTGAAGCATATTTAGACTTACTTCCTAAAATTACTTCCATTAATGTTCTTCAGATAAAGGATCATGACCAACCTACAAGTGTGTTGCACCACAAAACTAGGTTGCAATGCAAAATACAACTAAATGCTTTTAACAGTAGAATAGCAAATTCAATTTTAAAGGGACTAATCTTGTATTGTTAATGTTAAAGGGAATGTGTTCAAATTCGACTGTGTATTGTCACAAATTAATTTGTAACTCTATATGAAATAGACAAATTAGATACTAACATGGGTAGGTTATGGAACATCCTCAAGAATCATGAACAAAACAATGCAATGTAAAAAACATTATGGGTTCACTTGGAAGATATTAATGTTAATTTCACTTAATATTATAATGAGTTTAATTGCATTTTTATGTACTTCTCTACAAAAACTGTAACTTGATGGAAACTAGACACAAATTATGTTGATGCTAAGATGGATTGGTTATGTGACATCCTCAAAAATCATAAACAAAACAATAAAATGCAAAATAAACTCAATAAACAATTTTAGGAGTATGACCATTTGATAAAAATGTAAAAATCTGGATCCTGAAATAAAACCTGTTAAAAACCACAGGTCTAATACTGCTTTAAGATCCTGAACTAAAAGACTTTGCTATATTAAACCTCATTTACCAGGTGGTCAAGAAAACAGCAACTTCAATTGGAATATATTTTTCATAACTGTTTTTGTGAGCAAACCCACATCCCTTTTTATCATCTTTTGGGTGCACCATGAAGCCCATCAAAAACACATTTGAAAACACTCATTGGTTGGTTTGAAAGGCAGATAAAGGCTTAAGATAAGGAATTAAGAGTGAGATTATTGGTGAAGTTTGTGAGACAGTGGTCCATGTGTCTGTGTGGGGGAGATTTGAGGATTAAAATAAGATGACCCTTCATATTTAGTGCCATGTGTGAGAGATTAATCTAACTAGCCCAGATCACATTAGACCTTATCATTGCGCAGAAGATCTCACTGTCGGCCGGAGCACAACCCGTCCCCTGCTGTTGGATTAGTGACTGAGAGATGCGTGTGTGTGCGCGTGCTGACCGAGCTTTAACTGACAAAGGATCGCACCTATACTAAAGCAGGAGAGGACCTCAAACACTTTATTAACACCTTGAGCCATGCAATCCAGACAACCTGTGCTGAACTCCGATCACTCAGCTCTGCTTCATTGGCCCGTTCCAGCCCTCATGCCCATGCCAAAGCAAAAAAGGAGGCAATTCATCATTGTTCATCAAGCCATGACGGTGACTAAAAGTCTTCACCTGTGACCTTCTCTCGGCCTGTGTCCGTTTCAACATGTCAGACACTAGAGGAAACCTTCAAGACCTCTTTGACACATCTCAACCCATAAAAATCACCTTGCTGCCAACTATTGCTGACTTAAAAGCCCTGGATCTTCCACCTCCCTGCTGCCATTGGGAGCACAGGGTCGTTCGATACACTTCGGCCCTCTTTACACCTTGGTATTAAGGTGCATTTTAGTTGATTGGATCTCAAATAGATGACACTAAATACAGGTGTAAACGGGGTCTAAAACTTTTGAGCTTGTCCACTTTCGACCACTTCCAGAGATAGTGGAAAACGCATTAGACCGGATTGCTTTCGTAGTGTAGACACTCATGTGGTCGAATGTGTTCAAACAGCCGCAAAAGACCGCCTATACTGACCTAATGTGTAAACGGGTAAGCGCGCTAGCCAGATGGCATTTAAACTATGTTGGCTGAAGACCCAAGTTCAGTTTTAAGACAAAAAAACGTACCAAGCACAATGTTCTCTCACCATTCCTGATTTCTAACACACACTCACAGTGTTCATCGTGATCTTACGGCTGTCAGAGCAGAAACGAAAGCTGCTGCTCTCTGTGTGTTTTTCCGTCGTCTCCGGGTGTGTTCATATGTAAATTGTGTGAGCTTATTTCCTCCATTAGATCGAAAGATCTAAAAAAAAAATTTACATTTACCTGCCCATAGACCCTCCCCTCAGAAATCAGGACAGAAGTGGTCGAAAGTGGACAAAAGAGACGGATTCAAACACCAGGTGTAAATGGGAACGCGTTTGCCTTGTCTACTTGTGATCCGATCGACCAAAACGCATCTTAATACCAGGTGTAAACAGGGCCTTCCATCCACAATGCACCCGATATCGACGCGGAAACATCGACAAAAAAATCAATATCGGACACTTCCTGTGGCTGCAACAGTTTCGCATCAAAACATATTAACGGCCGACAACTCCAGGACTGTCTTTGAAGTTGGGAGGCAATTTCGAGCCTTGTGGATTACAGAGCATAAAGCAGGGTTTATTTTTACAACCTCCATTATTTCAAATTGTAAATATTCAAATCCTAGAATAAAACCCCTGGCAATCTGCGAAAAACAACATAGCACACCTCAAATAGCCTGCTTTGAAAACGAAATTATTATGAAGATTAACGACGAATTCTATGCAGAGATGTGTGTGTGTGCGGACACTGCTGAAGCAAGCTGGATAGTTTTCTTTGTGTGTTCTCGATGCGTTGTTGTCTTTATTTGTTTGAGTGTTTTGACATTATTTTGCATGTGCTGCTCTTGGCTGGAATTAATATTTTGGTGGGCTTGAATATTAATCTGGCATCAGAGCTGGGATTAGAGCACTATTGTTCCTTTACAGCTGAGTCCCCATAGCGAGATGACAAACACAAAGACAATCTTCCCTGCTCTGCCCTGCATCTACAGATAACAGTCAGACCCTTCTCTCTCCATCCTTCTCTTCCCCTCTCTCATTTCAGCAGAGGAAGGGTGGCGGAACTTTCCATGGTAAATTTGCACGGCAATTGTGCCCTTAAACCATGCTGCTTCCCCCATCTTATACTATGCATTTTACAGAGTTTATCAAAGAATACAATGGGGTTATGCTTGAACCATTCTTCTCTGGGCAAGAACAGTAATTTAAATGCACCAGTGCTACTGAAGGCAGCCGAAGTGGCGCTTCGGAAAGGGGAGAAATGAAAACGCGTTACAGAAACGTGCCGCATTACGACGTTGACCTTTCCTGTTCGTATAGTCTACAAACAGCTGTGAACCTCCTTCCTCTCGGCTCTTTGTACATCAGACGGCTGGGCCGGTACAGGCGCGCCATGCCTCAATAAAATATTCTTGCTCTCTGCGTCTCACTTTTTCTCTCTTGTGTGCTTCCCAGACAAACAGAAAAGCACGAACACATGCATTCGATCTCGCGCAAATACTCTGAACGGGAATAAATACACGTGCAAAACATACACTACACTCTGTCAGACTCTAAACACATGCAAACTGCTTCTTTCCACAAACACTCCAGCACACAGTCATATACCGAGGGCTGCAGAAGCATTGAATTTTACATTTTTATAAATTACATCATTTTTCCTTTTATTTTTATAATGTGACAAATTACAGTCAAACCAAAATTTATTCAGACACCTTCAACATTTTCTCACATTATCACAGTTTATTCGCTATAGTTTAGAAAATGGTAATAAAATATGACAAGAACTCAGAGTTAAACTGTGTCAGAACAAATACATCTTGATAATGTCAGATAACTTTGATAGAAAGGTATGTAATGGATTACAATCAACCAATCAGCTGTCAGCTGTTAAATTTAAGTACACAATTAGATAATACCAATTTAGGTCAACCAGTTACCAAGCAATGCTTCATTTTGTTCAGTCTGTGGTGTAAAAGGTCGCATTAGCAATTAAAGAAAAAACTCTTAAGCAAAACATGGTCAGGTCAAAGTGTCTGAATAATTTTGGTCCCAAATATTTATACATTTTACTGGTAGTCCACTGTATGAGGAATTTTTGGGTATAATATGTCACAGTTTACTTTATTTTGCTATCCTCGCTTACATAAATGAACTATAGTGTCCTGCACCCACTAGCAAAAAATTATATCTGGTGTCTGAATAATTTTTGGTTTGACTGTATAACAGATTGAAAAAAATTAAAATGTGAATTTTTTTTTTTTTCTTGATTTCTTGATTTCTTGATTTCTCGCTGCATGAAATCCATGAGATTGTATAAAACCTGATGATCACATTCTCCAACATAATTTGAGAGACTTTGCTTATATGGAATTTTGTTCAATTTTGTTCTTTGCTCGTTTTTTTTAACTGAGCTGTCACATTTTTTTTAAATAAAAGGAAAGAAAGAAAGAAAGATTAGACCCCACTTTACATACATGAAAAAGCTGAAATGCACGCATTTCCACCCACTTCTACACACACACACACACACAATACTTACGTTCACAGAAAATGACATGGGGGTTTATGTAACTGACAGACCCTTGATTTAAAACCTCTTAAATAACAAGAGTCTGCATGCAAGTCTATGCCACATATTACAACACAATGGATCGCTTTCCATCTTTGCCCATGTTAAGGCCCATGCAGCACTTTCTCAAGATGGATGTCAGAGAACTGTTCAGCCCATTGGATGATCATAGACGTTCTGTCAGGGAATTGTCAATTCAAATGGGAACACTACGTGTCTTTAGTTCTGATGCACGTCTACATGTGTGACCTAGAGGCACTGTGCTACTTGAGCATTAGCAAGCACTTGTCAGAAACAGCAGGAGGGGTGGAGTGAGATGGGAGAGGAGGTGGAGAAGAAAACAGAGAGAAAAAAAATGAGAAGGCAAGAGTAATATTTAACAGAGAAAACATGAGGCATCACACAACATATGAAAATGAATATTTAAACTTATAAAAAATTATAATAAAACAAAAAGGGCCCATCAGAGCCTTAGCCTGCTGGTTAGTGCATGCGCTTCAGATGTGTTGAGCCCTCATGAGCAAAGGTTAAATAACCTGTGGCGACAAAAGCATGAGACCACAGGCCTGTGAGTGGAAGTAATATACTAAACAAGTAGACAGAGCTAAACTAGAAGTCAAAATGAGAATTTAAAATGAGTGACGCATGGCTAATCAATGAAATGGGTGTTTATGCGCCAATCCGCGTAGGTCCTCCCCGATTGCAAGGGGTTAATGGGAAATCAATAATGGAGGGATATGTTCATGAATGAACCAAATAATGCAAAGGGAGAAGGGAAAAGAGTGAGTGTGTATAAGGGGAGGGAGGTGCAGATAGGGCCCATGTATTCTGTGATAGCTACAGACTTCCCAGATGTTATCTGTCACTCAAGAGAAGACTCCTGGTGACCAGATGTATATGTGATGAACATGCCGTATTCCCACATTAACAGAGGTCAAGTGTGAAAATATTCATCATACATGCGCACACACACACACACACACACACAACACACACAGAGACATCACATCTTGTGTTTTCATGTTCATGGGGACTTTCCATAGACATAATGATTTTTATACTGTAAAATTTCAAAAAATATCACTTAGTATGATTTATAAGCTGTTTTCCTCATGGGGACCAAAAAATTTCCCCACAAAGTCAAGGATTTTGGATATTGTCGTCTGTGTGGGGGACATATTGTCCCCATAACTTAGGGTTTACCTGAACCACACACACACACACACAAATATTATATTTTTTTTCCTCTAACAACAGTCAAACCTAAAATGTAGGAATTAAATTGTAATTTAAAAAAAGAAGTAATGGCATGCTATAAATAAATTAATTTTAAAATGAATTTCAGATTTAATCTGCATGTATCATATTTTTACTCTGTTATATAATAAATACACAACAAACCAAATGAACCTACAACAAAGCCTGGGAAAGTTTCAAGTAAAGCCAAGGCCAAGTGTAACTTTACAATTTGCTTCAAAACTGAAAAGCTTCATGGTCTCCGCTTATGCCTATTCATTAACTCCTTAATCACTATGACAGCTGTTTATAGCATCTCCGCTAAGAGGCAGGAAATTATCAATTTATTTATTTACTGTTAACAAAGACCCTTTGCATCATGTAAAAATAAATAAACACGAGGATGATAAGGCCGGGAGAAACACAATGCCTTTAATTTGTGCAAAGCTACTTTGGGTTGATTTTTTTTTATTTATTTTTTTTTACCAAAACTAGCTAAGTGGATTGAGCAAAAGAGTTAACCACTTTTATCATTTGCCGAAGTGACGAATCTGCTCATGCATTTCCCCTTAAATGCATGTTCTGTTTCTCTCTGATAAGTTATGTTGTCTAAAAACATCCATGCTTCTCCAGCGCTTTGTTCGTTGGAGGAACTTCATACCCAGGGATTTACTAAACACAATTCATCAAAGTGGAACAGCAGTGTTTTTCTCCCTGCTTTCCTAATCCCTTTTTGCCGCAGATGAGAGATTTGCTGTTCAGACTCATTAAGATTAGAAACGTTTTTGCCAGAATTATTTAAGAATGCAAAGTTCCCGTCGAAGACCGCACAGAGTTCACAGAGAAGGGAAATCTCATGGAGATGCTGTGTTCTTTCATAACGTGACCATCGCGGCTCGCATTTCCACGCTCTGTGTCATGGACTGAGTGCTAGCTAGCGAAACACTGAACTCATTAGGACAGACAGCAAATTATCCATGTGTCTGACAGCGGAGTTGAATTACAAAGTTCAAGGCAAACAATGGGTGAATCAACATTTCAAGAAACGGCTCAAATTGTGATAATTGAAACAGCTACAGAGCATGTATCATATGTACGGTTGGCGGCCGGGGGAAAAGGGTGCAGCGTGTGTTTGTTTTGGCGGCTTGAGTGTCAGAGTTTTGGCTGGGAGACTCTGTGTTTTGTTTAGGAATGTAGGGTTCTTTGAGAGAGCTGCAGTAGTGGTTTGGCATAGGAGGCCAAAGTCCTATGACTAAAGAAGCAGAGGTCTTTGGCACAAAAGACCAAAATCTCTCTTCCTGCTGTAATAATCCTCTGAACACGTGTTATATTAATTCATTTACACATATATATTTTCCATGATATGAAAAGTTTTTTGACCTAAGCAGACAATGCTCTTTGAACAGCCTGAGATGTTTGGCTTGGTGGTAATATTTTGATCCAAAGAATGCTGGTTTTAGGATTTAAAAAAAGTCTGAGGGGCCATTCAAACAGGACATGTTCTTGCATTCTGTCAGCGCTATTCGTTTAATTGTTGACCTATGTAAATATCCACTAGATGAATGGATTTGGTTGATACGCCACATCTCACTTTTTTTTTCAGCATCTCACGGCATGGCTTTAACGGGCTGTGTCAAGTTCAAAATCTGCCAATTTTTGAGAGGCAGTGCATCAGTGTTAGATTCAAAACAATGGATAAGCATATGCATTTTAACATGTAGACAAACAATTATTTATGAAAATTAAAGCACCTACTGTAATAAACACTTTTTCAACTCAGTTGTGTTCTGTCTAGCTGTTTTAATGCATCCTATGGAAACAACCCATAAAAGGGCTACAGTATACTTGATTTGAATTAAAAATGTCTTAAATGGTTAGTTCATCCAACCTGCTTGACGCGCGAGAACAAACCTCACTTGGTTCTTGCGGAAGCTCAAACGTGCTGCGTAACACAAGAATGAACCTCATTGGTTCTTACAGAAGCTCAAACGTGCCGCGTAACACAAGAATAAACCTCATTGGTTCATGCGGAAGCTCAAACATGCCGCGTAACACGAGAATGAACCTCATTGGTTCTTACAGAAGCTCAAACGTGCCACGTAACACGAGAATGAACCTCACTGGTTCTTGCAGTAGCTCAAACGTGCTGCGTAACACGAGAATGAACCTCATTGGTTCTTGCTGAAGCTCAAACGTGCTGCGTAACACGAGAATGAACCTCATTGGTTCTTGCGGAAGCTCAAACGTGCTGCGTAACACAAGAATGAACCTCATTGGTTCTTACAGAAGCTCAAACGTGCCACGTAACGCGAGAATGAACCTCATTGGTTCTTACAGAAGCTCAAACGTGCCGCGTAACACGAGAATGAACCTCACTGGTTCTTACAGAAGCTCAAACGTGCTGCGTAACGCGAGAATGAACCTCACTGTTCTTATGGAAGCTCAAACATGCCGAATAACACAAGAATGAACCTCATTGGTTCGTGCGGAAGCTCAAACATGCCGCGTGACACGAGAATGAACCTCATTGGTTCTTACAGAAGCTCAAACGTGCCGCGTAACACGAGAATGAACCTCACTGGTTCTTGCAGTAGCTCAAACGTGCTGTGTAACACGAGAATGAACCTCACTGGTTCTTGCTGAAGCTCAAACGTGCCGCGTAGCAAGAGAATGAACCTCATTGGTTCTTGCTGAAGCTCAAACGTGCTGCGTAACACGAGAATGAACCTCATTGGTTCTTGCTGAAGCTCAAACGTGCCGCGTAACACGAGAATGAACCTCATTGGTTCTTGCGGAAGCTCAAACGTGCTGCGTAACACAAGAATGAACCTCATTGGTTCATGCGGAAGCTCAAACGTGCCGCGTAACACGAGAATGAACCTCATTGGTTCTTACAGAAGCTCAAACGTGCCGCGTAACACAAGAATGAACCTCATTGGTTGTTGCGGAAGCTCAAACGTGCCGCGTAACACGAGAATGAACCTCATTGGTTCTTTCAGAAGCTCAAATGTGCCGCGTAACACGAGAATGAACCTCATTGGTTCTTACAGAAGCTCAAATGTGGCGCGTAACACGAGAATGAACCTCATTGGTTCTTGCTGAAGCTCAAATGTGCTGCGTAACACGAGAATGAACCTTATTGGTTCTTGCTGAAGCGCAAACATTCTGCGAAACACACAAGAATGAATCTCATTGGTTCTTGAGGAAACTCAAACGTTCTGTGAAACACAAAAGAATGAACCTCATTGGTTTTTGCTGAAGCTCACACGTTCTGCGAAACACACGAGAATGAACCTCATTGGTTCTTGCGGAAGCTCAAAAGTGATGAGTAACACACGAGAATGAACCTCATTGATTCTCGCATGTCAAGCGAACATGCTTGAGCTTCCTTTACCACAACTGATGTGTGAGTTGATGAATGTTTATATGTGAATAAAAGCACATATAAATTTAATCTGTTCATCATATAAAGTCTCTTCAGGAAATTTGGACTAAACCGTTCAATTCATATGGATTAGTTTTACGATCTCTTTATTAACTTTTTGAAGTGTCAAAGTTGCGTAGCTGTCTATGGAGGGAGAGAAAGCTCTCAGATTTCATCAAAAAGATCTTCATTTGTGTTCCAAAGATGAACGAAAGTCTTCCAGATTTGCATCGACATGAGGGTGAATAATTAATAACAGAATTTTTTTTTGGTGAACTATCCCTTTAAATAAGTATTTCTTAGGTTTAAATGTGTCAACTACAAAAACATGTCACATTTTCTTTCAAGACAGAAAGAAGTCACGGTTCTGGGCCATTTACCATAGTAATACCATTGGCATGGACGCTTGGCATGTGGGAATTGGGGGGCTTGTGGTCTATTAGCATGTGAGCAGGGCAGGTTTTCAGAAGGGGTGGATTTCAGGGGGAGCAGTAGTTTTTTGGCCACTCTTATGCTGCAGAGGGATTCATACACAAGTGCTGTATGAACACACAGCTTCAGTCTCGGCAGCTTTCCCAAACTTTCCAACTCCAAGTGTCGCAATCTGGTTCCATTTTACAGCTGGCCTTGAGATTGTAACAGAGCCCCTTTCTCCCCCTCCCAAACCACATATTTAATCCCTTCGCTTATGTCAAACTTAATTACGGGACCTTGTACGAAGAAATAACAAGTGTGCCTTGTAGGAGAGGGAGCAAGGGGGTTTCATGAAGAAGAGAGAAAAATGGGGATATGCTGAAAAAAAATTAAGGGCTAAAGGGAAGGACTGAAAATCTATCAAGACATAAAACGGAGGGTAGTAGTTAACAGAAAGGAAGAAAAAAGCAGACATGCGGGGGATTTGTTACAAAAACTCTGTTTAATACCAGACAGTACAGCCAACAGAGTTGAAAAAAGCGAATAACCCAGTTTTGCTTTTCATATTATCTGGGATATCATTTATAAATCAAGTTCACATTTTGAAAAGACTGACATATTTCACTAAAGCATAAAAAGAAAGAAAAAAGTGACAAGGAAGGCACAATTGCCTGTATTCAGTAAAGATGCCATGGTTCTGTAACAAATAATTTATGGTTTCATTTCATTTATTTCTGCATTATACAGTACATTTCGGATAATTAATTTAATTGTAATTATTTTTATATAATGAAACAAATTGAAATGATCATGAAAATATTAACAATATAAATACAATAATATTTTAATACAACTTAAATTATATAATTATTTAATATAAATGGGGCTTTAAAAGGACTACTTATGTTCTCTCTTCCTCCATTTTGTTATTTTTGTTTGTAATTAATTAAATGTCTCGCTGCAACTATATCAAATTTCTTTGAATTACAATTCAAATTCAACTTTTCTGTCTTTCCAGTTTAACGTCTTATGGGTTGTGGCCAATTTACATTCTAACCCATGAAATGAAAATGAGCCAGTTCTTAAATTCCACATTTTGCCCAACACTGCCATTGAAGTGCAGTGTCAGAAGGATCGAATGTTTATGACCAACACAGTGACAAAACCACCTGTAGGTATGTCGTGGCTTTAGTGCCTAACATAACAAATCTTCAGAACTTTATTACCACTGGCTACCAGATTCATTCTCACCGTCTGCCTCTCGATGTGTCTGTGTGTGTGTGAATTTAAGAGTATGTTTGAGTGTGTGTGTGTCTGTGTAAGTATTTACTATTCAGAAGTGGAACAGTCAAGAAGAGTGATGTTTAGTCTGTCAGTTTAAAACTATTACCTCAAGTTCCAAAAATGTGAGCTAAACCTGTCTCACACTGACACGGAAGACAGCACTGTGAAGAGCAAGCCTTTGAAAGTCAAAATCAATTTTCGGTGGGGTAAAACAAACGCTTCATCTGAGTTCTACGAACCGGATTTCTAACACTTCTAAAAGCACATATTCATACAATCTTTATAAGGCAAAAACAGACTAAATGCAGTGTAAAACTGCTTTGAAAGAGAAGGATGCACCGTAGAGGCTTAGGTATAGGGGGATGAAACAGTCAGTAACTCTCCTTAGAGACACAACAGAGAGACAGACAATTACAGTCTCAAAAGAGGGCTGGAAAAAAGTCAAGAATAAAGAACTCTTCTCCTCCGCTGTCAGCCTTGACTTTGCCCTGGCCTGCTGTCCGTCCACAGTGGCCTGGCTGAAGGGTTCCCAGGGTGGTCGAGCAGTCCAGGGCTGGGCTGAAGGAGATGAGATTCCCATGCCATAGGCGGTGGGACTGGCGCGCCACCCGTAGTTATTTATAGGCGGCCTGCACCGAAGGGCCAGGAGAGAGGGCATGATTGTTTTCCTTTCCATTCCCCTGGCCCACTCACCCGGCCTCACACAAGGGTGGTAAATATATACCCAAACACTGGGAGCTGTGCAGAAGGGGGAGAGAGACGGGGAGAAAAAGAGAGCAAGAGACGTGACAGAGACAAAGATGTGGATACAAGAGCGGGGAGGTCGGTCATAGCTCTTGATGAAAGATGTGCTTGATTTGGACTTGCAACTTAGACCAAGATGGACTTACTCTTAAAAGAGTATTCCACATTTATTACAAGCAAATGGCTGGCATGCTGCAGATTACTATAGAAAATATGTCCAGTAAGCATGACTGCCAAGTAGCCAGCCGCAAGTGCATTAATGTCAACGCATTAAAGTTGAGTTTAAAGGAATATTCAACAGATCTCCTGGCACTGCGTAAATTCATGTTTTTATTTGGCATGCTCTTTATATGCAGAAGTAATCTTTTACATGCATCTGGTATGCAAAATGTACCCGTTGGGTAGAATTAGTTGGGTGTCATATGCATATGCGTATCATATGTACGCTAAAAAGTGTATATTGGATGCACGTAAAAGATCATTTCTGAGTATAAAGAGCACGAAACCTGAACTTGTGCTATAGATACGCAATACCAGGAAATTGGGCTCAAATATTTCAAACAAAACAAAAAATGCGCGAATGTACAACGTGATGACGCTCTTGAATCTAAACAATAGATCCCTCTGGAGCTAATTACACTGGGCGCGATCAATCGCAGCATGACAAAGTGTCGTTTTTTTCCCGTCGCCCTGCGATGAAACGAGCCGTCCAATTAGATTTGAGCTTACTCGAGCTGCTGCTGTTACACACAAGTGTGAGAGTGGTGGCGCTGTTTTGCAACCTGTTTAAACAACGAAGAAAAGTATTCCAGAAGAGAGAAGAGAATGGATGTTGGTTGTTATCATTGGTGTCTGAGAACAGATTTATTCTGACATGTTCTTTATACAGATTATTATTTTCTATTCATTTTCCACTGAATTATGCGATCTGAAGAGCTTGAAACGGCGTACAGACCGCTGTTTTCTTCCGTACGTGTCTGTTATGTGTCAGAGAGCTCATTCTCTCTAGAGCTGTCAATCATATTATGTCATCATAACTCCTGCCCTTCCGAATGACGATGTTGTGTTCATTTCCTTGTTCTGAATTCCGCACATAAACACCTGAGAGAAACGCTTCTACAGATGAAACAAGAAGCCAAATAAATAAACTATTACGATGATATATGTTCTGTATGTGTTTTTCATGCGGCTCAGGGTATTTTTTATAACAATAAAGAATGATAAATTCTTACATGAGAAATGCTAAGCAGGTGTAGCATTCAGTTTATTATAAAACACAACACATAATACACATGTGCTCATTATTTCATCAAAATCCACTTTAGATCGCAGTCGGAAGTTATTACACGCACTCCATGATGGTTTCTGTGTTGTACCAAACTTTATTTATCTTAATTTACTGTTGTATGTTGTGCAGCAGACAAGGTTAAAGCCAAATGGGAAAACCTACGAGATATATACATGAGGAAAAATGTACTCTCGGTCAACGCCACCTGTCGTGCAGGTGGGAATTAGCTGAAGGTAATCAATTGTTTCGTGTTCAGTGTGAAAGCTCCATTCGTCTGCAATTTGCTTAGCTTTGTCACGACGCGCTCAGTGTGAAAGGGCATTAATTCAGATACCATACGCTTTCAATCACTAAAACCACCACAAACGTGGTCTGTACGACTTATGGACTATATTTCAAGTCTTGCCATGTGATAACTGCAGCTCAGCAAAAAGAAAACGACAACAATCTGCTTATGTCATAGGTCTGGAGAACCAGTGGCCAAATTTGGGTCTGTTCCTCACAGAAAACTACAGCATTTTATGGTTTCAGAAGACTTGGAATATTACACACAATTTGTATGAACTACTTTTATGGTGATTTTATAAACAGTCCATGGTCGTTGTATTGCCGTATAAACATTTTATGGAAAAGAGCCGCATGAACATTCTTTAAAAATTCTCCTTTTCTGTTCTACGAGAAAAATAACAGCACATGGGTGATAATAGCAATACATACTATATATCAAATTTCAGCTGCATGTTATTAAGATACTAACATAATGATTTGAACAATGAACAAAGTGCATTGTGAAAAGTGCTATATCAAGTGTGCCGCACACGTCCTGAAAAGTGAAGCCAAAACGTTTCGATCGCCCCCAGGTGGCCGGACCCAATATAGCTCATAAACCCCGCCCTCTCCATGTAATCGAATGGGATGTAAGACAAACTAATCAAATTACACTTCAAATCATTTTTTTCCAAAGATGGTTTCTGTCATTTTAGGTAGCTTTTATCACGCTGATACAAGTTTAAGTGGTTGTTTTTAAAAAGTTTTTTAGTTTTTTTTAGTTAGTTATTTGATGCTATAAAAACGGGGGTGTGACGTCATGATTAACATCATGATTGACAGCTGAGATTGACAGCTTCTCATTGCGAAGTAGTCACTTCGCCACCAACTGACTTTTTTCAGGATCTTCGGGAGGAGGTTGGAGCTTTAACTTTAATTTCTACATTTCCATAACTGTTTATTTGACACAGACATCATGAGTTGTTCTGCAGTAAACTGAACTAACCGATTCTGCGGGAGTGTGGCGGGGCCTTGATACCACGGCTCCACTTCATGCGCTCTACTGCACAGACTCGGGTCCCAAATCAGCGCAAGATGTCAGCGCCATATTGGGACATTTGCGGCTTCTTTTCTACAATGGAAGAGAGTGAAGGTACGTCGTCCATCTTTTTTTTTTACAGTCTATGTGCTATACAAACACATTTGACTAGAATTGACAACTTTAACTGGTCATTTAAGCAGCAGGGGTTGAGTGAAGACAAAAAAAGACGTTTAAGGAACAGAAATTAAGGAAATGAGTAGGGAGGGGATAAGAGGGAAAAGGCAAGGAAAATGAGACCACCGATTCCTCTGGCCCAGAGACTGCAAGACTCAGCAAAGCTCCGGTCCTGAACACCTCTAGCAACGTGAGACCTGGCTCAGCTCAGCGTAGATCCATTCAGCATACAGCCCCGCCAGGCCCGTTCCACACGGGACCCGGGTCACCTAAAGCCGAGCAGCAGAGCAGCCTGGAGCGGTGGCCTCTGGGCCCTACTGCAACTGATGTCTGAGAGAGTCTGCCAGGATCCAAACATCAGCCCCTGCCCTCCCCCTTTCTCCTTTTCTCATTTTCTCTCTTTCTTCTTCTCCTCCCAAGCATGGGAATTCCAGAGTGACATTATTACTATGATCAAAACAGACCCTATAAATACCAAAAGCTATGATGAATATAACAGCAATTACAGAGGCACCGATAATTAGAGCAGGAGGAGAGACAGAGATGGAGGAGCAGGCATTGATGTGCACTGTTTTTGTGTTTTAGGGGGTATCTGAGTGTATGAGAAATTAGGGTGGTAGAGGAATTGCTGCTGATGGTATTCCTCTCAATCAGAGCCTGAGGGAACATATACTCTTGCCTTTCGCTCTATCGCTCTGCTCGCTCTCTTTGTCTCTATTCTTGCATCTTAAAAAAGGCATCAAGCATCTGCTTTTGTAATGATCACTTAGCCAACAAACAATTAATGGTCTTCCTTCACAGATGTTCCTACAGTAAAAAAAAAAACGAGGCAGGGGCCAGGAGCCTGTCCCAACGGAGACCCAGTGAACTTACAGCTGCCTCTCCTACTCTTTACTTTTCCCTCGTTCAAGCCAGACCTCCATTTCCTTCCATTTCTTTCTTTTTTTCGCCCTTTTGCCCTCTTTCGTTCCCTCTCTCTCCTCCTCTCTGGCCCGTCCACGAAAGCATTGCGTCACCAGGATTCCAGAGCACTGGCATCTGTTTTTTTTTACGCTTGTGGGAAAATAGCAGCTCATGTTTCCTAAGATGCTTCTCACATTCCTCACCCCGTCTCCAGATCACACGGGCCCAATGAGTGGGCCGCACCAAGAGCACAAACAAAGCGGAACGGTCTGATAAAAGTTTTTCTAGCAGAGAACGAGCAAATACCAAATTGTTTTTTTTGCACGTTTGTTTCTGTGTTCAACAAGGTTGTCAAGGTGATATCTAGGACACCAAATAATTGCATATCCATGTAGTGACATTTTTCAAGTTTCATACTCTTCATTTGTATTCATTTGTATAATCAGTATTCATTGAGGTCATTTGCATTCTGGACGCAACCCAAAGGTCAGTGACTTGAACGTTTTAAAGGCAGTATTAAACCATAATAGAACTAACACAGAAGCAACAAAATTCTAATTGAATGTCAGTGTTAAATCAATTATTTATGGTAACAACTGGCCAAACTGATTCTATGAAACTATGAGAGTCAAAAAGATCAAAATCATGTGATGTATTAACAGTAAAAGAAAAATTCAGTTCTTTGCAGAGTCTAAAAATTTAGTATTAACCCCTTGTGATAATAAATCAACTGCTGCATATCACTGTCTGTGCTGTAAATATTTTCAAGGTACTTAAATTTTTTGGACTGGGCTCCAGGACCACCTGTTTAGATTTGCTACGAAAGGTTCTCCCTACTTTACAATACTTTCTGCTAATGTAACTGGTCCTACTCGACCCGCTCCGATTCGAACCGTGGTTCTGTAGAGAATGCAGACTCTAGCATCAGTCGCTAGAGTGCCTCTTGAGATCAGGAGAGTGAGGTTTACACGCGCAGCTCTTACTGGCCTACATCCATTACACTAAAAGTCTCATAGAAGGAAAGGATTCCGCTGCTCACTTTCGCATGGAACGACCCTTTGAGTAGTGTCTCCTGCAGTGCCTTCCATGGGCACAAAAATGCTCTTTGGAATTAAGATATGTAAAATCCACTAGCCCTGAACTTTAGCCACAACGCCTTTAAAAGGTTCTTCTGGTCAAATTGAGGTTTGAACACCTTTCCCTCCTGTGCACCTAATGTACTGGGCAGTTTTCAGGCCTGTACCACCATTATTGGCTTAACTCAATCAAATCTCCCACCCACAACTACCCTTCTGCACAGCCTAGTGAAAGCCATCTCCTGAGCTTAACTCCACAAAATTCAATGCTTTACAAGGCGCCTTCCTTCTAAATCTTTAATGGCGGGGGGTCGAGTAGGTCCAATTAGGAGTTGTAGTCTTCAGGGTCTGAGGACTGGAGGGGTGAGGGTGGGCAAGAGCTTCTTGCATGGACACAGAATGTGAGAAGAGGGGGAATAGTCATCAATTAGCACCAATGAATCTTAACCTCGCTAATGACCGATGGGTCCATGTCTAGCGGTCTGCTGGTGTCTGCTGGGATGACGGGGGGTACGGTCTTCATGGACGTCACAGACTGGCCTGAGGCGATATGCTAAACCCTCCCCCATATCACACACACTTACTCATTTACCCCCTGTCATCACACCAATTGAGGGATCTGAGCTACATTGAGATTCAGTGCATATCCATTCCATGCCACAACCATCCTCACAAGAAACATTATTTCATTTAATATATTATGCATTCAGCTTGAAAAAGTCTGTAAGCCAGTGTGGCATGTGTTAATGTGTGTGTGGGAGAAAAACTCAATTTCCATCTTAGGTCAAGGGCTTTGGCAACCATGTGGCTACACCATGTTTGGGGGTTGCAACTTATTACATTAGGAATATATACAGTATAATAAAACAAATAGTTGTGGTTCTGTTTTCTGATTGGTCAATACAGCATTCCAGTTGTGTTAAAATACAAGATACAGTAACAGCAATCCATTATTATTGTTGCATAGTAATGTTCTGTTGTATCAGGGACTGTACATTTTAGTCAAAGGATGCCAATTAATGAATTTGATTAGTAAAATAATAAAAAACTCTTTATATTATCTATTATTTTTATATTAAAAAATATTATCTGTAATGATATTTGAAAATGAAAAAAAAAAAAATCAACCTTTAGCTGACTATATTCATAAGCAACCTTTTAAAAATCAACCTTAAGCTGACTATATTCAGAAAACATTATGCCTATATTGCATTTATTGTGCTTAATGCTTAGTTAATAATAAGCGTCTTTTTGGAGTGAAAATATAATATATTCGATCTTAAAGACTCAAACTATTTTTCTCAAGGTTATGTATGGGTTATGTATTGGACACTTAAGCCACAGTTAAAATTGTCACTGCACAAAATATTTAACAAAGTGGAATTTATTGTAAAGAAAGACAGCATGTACAAGTATCTAAAGCAATGACATTAATTTACTAAATGGTGAATTAAATGGGATTTTACTTTTTGAAACCACTGTATGTCTGATTTAAACAGTGAACTCTTAAACAGTGTATGTGTATGTTTACTGTATGACTGATTTAAACAGTGAACTCTGAGCATTGTGAAAACAAGACTTAGAGGACCAGTTTCCAAACAGTTGGAAGAGCATGTGTGAATGAGTGTGAGGTTGTGCTTGCATGCCTACTGGTTTTCCCGCAGCAGCTCAGGCTCGGAGACAGCTTTGCTCCAGATGTCAGTTGAACAATTTTTGTTTGTTCATGTGTCCTGCTGTATGAACCCTTCCTCAGAGAGGGTTCCCGCTTTCCACCAGAGTCTTCAAGTGGCTCAATTAGAATACAAGACAGCCCTTGTCTTTGCCAAACTGGAATCAATTTAGAAAAGCAACCATTTCACCTCAGATTAAGCCATCCAGAGTCTGTTCTGTGGCACGCTGACCTTTGCTAGGCTCTAGTCTCGTTCTATGGAGACTGGCTGGCCAGATGATGCGCTTCCCTAATTAAAGGCCTTGACGTCAAACTCCCAGAGCTGCCTGAGTGACTTATGTTTGAACCCCTAGCCACAGGTCAGCAGAAGTCTTTCAGGAATCTCATCGCTGTTTCGTCCATCCAACTCTTTTCTCTCACTGTCTATTTCCTTGTAAATTCCACTGATTCTCTTGTGCTCCTATTAACCTATTTCTCTCATACACAAGCACCCACTCACTGCACTTTAGTTTGAATTTTGGACACCAGCCACAGGCGTCCAGTTGGCACCAGGCATTATCTGCTGAAGGCTTTGAAGGCGGTTGAGCCACATCAGGCCTTGGCTTCCTTTGACTGCCTCTTCAGACAGGATACGGAGGCCAGAACACTAACAAACAAACACTTTCACTGATCACGAGTGGCAAGATCAGACATGTAAGACTGCCTCCCGCAGAGAGACCGAGAAGAAAGATGGGCAGTGACTTCGCACAGCACCTTGTAGTCTCGGACAGTAGCCTGGACACAGCTAACAGACAGGGCAACCGGTGAAGAGGCACCTCTACATGTTCAACTGAATCCTCTGGCCTTTTATACACACTTGTTTGGTTGCGCTAGGAATGCGCTCAACCTGACCCCAGGGCACTCGTCCAATCAGCTCGCTATCTCCTGAAAGGGCCTCCATAATAGTGACATTTTTCCACCTCGTCAATAAGTGGTGAAAGCCACCCTCCACCCGCTACTTGACCATTTAACTTCTTTGTGAAAAGGCCCTTTCTTTCTTCCTCCCTCTATTTCTCGCTGAAATCAATAAAAGTGGAGCAAGGAATAAGGCTGATCCAGAACTCACATTAAGCGAAGCAAGAGAGAAAGAGCGAAAAAAATAGACCAAGGGAGAGATGTGGCTTCCATAGGCCTTTATACAGCACAGTCCACAAAAGCATATCATCATCAACACTTACTTACTATTCAGCACACCCCGAGGACACATTTGCTACAAACACATGCTAACGATTTATGACTCATACCATGCATATAGATAAACATACACATGCACACCTATATACACAAAGGGAAATACTTGTAGGGGGAAAAAAAAATATCAATATTTTCTCCTGGGCTGCAATGAGATTAAATGGAGAGAAAATTGAGACTTACTTTAAGTCTCTTGCTTCTTATATGTTTCTCTGGAGACAAAGACCTGAGTAATCTCCAACTTGGTTTCGTGAGAAGTCGTATTAATTTAAATTTTATTGTAAAACGTATAACCCAAACCTAAACTTAACCATAATTCCCGACCCCTAAACTTGACCATAACTGAGTATCATGAACCAACAATGAACAAGTTTTACATGCAGAACTTATTAAACTAGGTTAATGCTAATTTATAAATACAGTATTGTTCATAATAAATGAACTGATGTTAACTTATACAACTTGAAAAATGTATTAGTATATATAAAATTAGCATGAACCATGACTAAGAAATGCCAGTTTGTGATACCTAATTGAAACCAAATGAAACCAAATTTCATACAAAGTTTATTGTTGAGAATATGCTAGTAACCCGCTATGGGGTATCCTCCTCTTGTGATTCTCAATGAGGTTGCGGCCCAAAACGTGGTCGCAGGTCTAATCTTATCGAGTCGCAGACATCAAGGAAAAATGATGCTAAATGCAAGAAGAGAAAATCAAGTGAAAGAAACCTTGTAATTGTGCATAGCTATAATAGCAGAATCAAAATAAATACTTGAATGGAACACATCTGAGAACTCCATTAAGTCTCCTGAGATATGTAGGAGCACCCTCTGAGCAATACAGTTGTCCTCTGACAAAGAACAAGAGAGGGGAAGGAAGATTTGAAGAGAAAAAATGAGAGTGAGAAAGCGAGAAATCCGCAACGCTGAATCATTAAAGAGATATCTACAAACAGACAAGCAATCTTGTTAGAGTTTCCTTTATTTCGCTGCTAATGATATACACTCGGCCATCACTCATTTGCCAGCTGTGTTCACACCTCATCACAATGATTGACAATAATGGCAGGAGAGTGAGAACAAAATGTCTCCCAAGGAGGGAGGGAAGTAGAGGAGAAATGAGTGCGTTAGGTTTCGTGAGAGCACATGGATGCTACGATGAGCATGGTGCTTTGTTTGGTTCCACTAGCTGAGCTGAAATTGATTTCTGTGTGAGGCACGTACACCCCAAGCCCCTCTGCATTCTGATGGAATAAATAAAACACCCTCTTATGCACCGTGAGGAGGGGAGGGGGCATATGAAAGAATAAAATGGGAGAGAACAGAAGCAAAAGGAAAATAATGAAGAGAAAAGAAGGAACAGAACCCGGAAAAGGAGTGAGAGGATAAGGACTGAGACTTTACAGAGATGAGATGGAAAACAAAAAACTGGAAGGGAAGGATATGGATCTAGGGCCTTCTATTACAAACAGAATGGGTTGCCTACACTAGTCTAGTATGGTGGTTCTCACCTATTAAGTGGTGAGCCAAAAAAATGAGTCACGGTTCTGTTCCGATTGAGTCTTGGAAAGCAAATTTATACGCAAATAATAAAAGTAAACTCATATATAATAATATATAACTCAAAATATAATCAAGCATAGTTAGCATAGCAATATATACTTTTAAAAAGGGAGAAAAAAAGTCTTTCCATATCCTTCGTTGCTGATGTCAAAGACTGTGCATCCAATCAAACTACACTCACCTAAAGGATTATTAGGAACACCATACTAATACTGTGTTTGACCCCCTTTCGCCTTCAGAACTGCCTTAATTCTATGTGGCATTGATTCAACAAGGTGCTGAAAGCATTCTTTAGAAATGTTGGCCTATATTGATAGGATAGCATCTTGCAGTTGATGGAGATTTGTGGGATGCACATCCAGGGCACGAAGCTCACGTTCCACCACATCCCAAAGATGCTCTATTGGGTTGAGATCTGGTGACTGTGGGGGCCATTTTAGTACAGTGAACTCATTGTCATGTTCAAGAAACCAATTTGAAATGATTGGAGCTTTGTGACATGGTGCATTATCCTGCTGGAAGTAGCCATCAGAGGATGGGTACATGGTGGTCATAAAGGGATGGACATGGTCAGAAACAATGCTCAGGTAGGCCGTGGCATTTAAACGATGCCCAATTGGCACTAAGGGGCCTAAAGTGTGCCAAGAAAACATCCCCCACACCATTACACCACCACCACCAGCCTGCACAGTGGTAACAAGGCATGATGGATCCATGTTCTCATTCTGTTTACGCCAAATTCTGACTCTACCATCTGAATGTCTCAACAGAAATCGAGACTCATCAGACCAGGCAACATTTTTCCAGTCTTCAACTGTCCAATTTTGGTGAGCTCGTGCAAATTGTAGCCTCTTTCTCCTATTTGTAGTGGAGATGAGTGGTACCCGGTGGGGTCTTCTGCTGTTGTAGCCCATCCGCCTCAAGGTTGTGCATGTTGTGGCTTCACAAATGCTTTGCTGCATACCTCGGTTGTAACGAGTGGTTATTTCAGTCAAAGTTGCTCTTCTATCAGCTTGAATCAGTCGGCCCATTCTCCTCTGACCTCTAGCATCAACAAGGCATTTTCGCCCACAGGACTGCCGCATACTGGATGTTTTTCCCTTTTCACACCATTCTTTGTAAACTCTAGAAATGGTTGTGCGTGAAAATCCCAGTAACTGAGCAGATTGTGAAATACTCAGACCGGCCCGTCTGGCACCAACAACCATGCCACGCTCAAAATTTCTTAAATCACCTTTCTTTCCCATTCTGACATTCAGTTTGGAGTTCAGGAGATTGTCTTGACCAGGACCACACCCCTAAATGCATTGAAGCAACTGCCATGTGAATGGTTGATTAGATAATTGCATTAATGAGAAATTGAACAGGTGTTCCTAATAATCCTTTAGGTGAGTGTATATGGTAATGCAAAATTTTGCAAAAAATAGTGTTCATGTTTTCCTAGTTTTCTAGTGCTAATATTAATAAATTCCAATGGGGTTAGCATTTCAGAGCAGACCTGATGCTAAGACTATCTCTGCTCCAATCAGTTGTGAGTTAAGTAGCTTTTATGGTTAATTAAAAACACCACCTCAAATAAACACACACCCCTTGATGGCTTGACCAATGTGACTTTGCCCTAGGCTATCAAATACAGTGTTACAGCCAGAGAAGAAGCGCTAGGAGTGTTTAGCAATGTGTAAAAATTCTATTTATAAAAAAAAACAAAAAAACATTACAGACAGAGATAAGTGCCACGTGGTGCGTGGCAATGCAAAAACAACACAGAGGCCACATCAGTGCTGGCATATATAGATGTTTAAACAATGTATTACATGCTTAAAAGTTGATCATTGTGCACAGCCACAGAAAACAAGACACTGACAAACTAATAAAGTTTAAAGTAACTCTGATCAAGCGTTTCATTCACACAGAAGCTGCAGTGCTGCCTCTGATGCAATGTTATTAAACTTGCTTATTCCATTTCTATTGGTGGGTTGGTGGATTCTACAGCTATTATGCAGAATCTTTACAAGGACTTTGGATATAAGCCACCTCAACTTGCTAAAGATTTGTGTCTACACAGAAAAATGATATACACTGAAAATCATTTTGGAATCAGACTGTGACCTGAAATGAAATCGTGAGGTGCCTAAAGATAAACCAGCCCTACTAAATACATCATATGGAATGGTTAAATTTTGTGTCTGAAAATGTCATAGCAATAACCTGTAATCTTCCTTCTAAATTTGCTAAGCTACACGGCAGCTGCTGATACATTTAGAGAATTAAAGCCTGATGCAGCAGTCTAATTGTTCTACGTATCTTTCCATCGTCTTTGTAAAGGGCTGCAGATCAGATTTGTTCCTCAAACGCTGATGAATGAGTGATGAATGCTAATGATCCTTTACTGTCAGGACTGCGGGGATGTCAAGGACGAGTCCTTCTCTGTCATGAATGGAGCTCTAGATGAAAAGATTAGCTGTGAGCTAGGTTTGCTGTGGTTAGCATCTCTAAGTAGCGAGGTGGGAAAACTAAAGCCATTCAGAAAAGTAAGATCCCAGCACATGTGCTCAGGGACAAGGGCAGCAGTCAGTGTGTTTTAGTCTGAGATCTCCCAGCACAAGCTCACACGGGAACAGGGGGATCTGTTGGGATGTGTTGTTTGATAATGCTGATATAGTTGGAGCAGGGTCCCAGGAGTCACACAGAGAGCCGGTGAAATGGAGCAAGGTCCAGAGGGTATTCCTTGCCAAAGGGAACCTGTAAAGCAGGTGGGCCGGGAGTACGGATATCCTCGTGTAGCAGGAAGAGAACGAGGGGAGGAGGGACGACATGACATGACATCGGCTCGTTAAGAGCCTGGCATTGCCTGCCGCCAGCTAATTTATGCAAATGAAGGTTACTGACTCATGGGAGGTGGGATGTCGGGGGGGCGGGTGCTGTCACAGTTTGGCTGGCAGCCAACGGTGTGCAGTAAAAACGGTGCCGCTGCTGCGGTGGAGGTGGCGGCTTGTGAGGCTGGAAAGTTCGCCTGAGCGCCGCAGGATCGAAAGCGGGGAGCTGCGTACCAGAACAACGTACCCCGTTAGTTGCCTGGCAAGGCGGGCAGAGAAGCAACCAATCACGGGCGCGCTGCCTCCTCTACCCTGGCCGAATGGCATCGCCCTCACGGCCCTCCCCTCGCTCATGCTCCTCCTCTCCACCCCATCGCTCTGGTTGCCCGGGATGATTTTATAAACATTTTGCCAGCCGATCAATAGCCATATTGATCAGGCATTGTGAGAGTGATCCGTCTAAAACCCCCAGCAGCCTGCAGCTCTAAGAGAGGGAGGAGCGAGGGAAAGAGAGAGAGAGGCTGCAGAGAGGACGAGGAAAGGGAAAGAGAGAGAGGAAAGGAGAGAGAGGCTGCAGCCACAGAAGAGAGAGGTAGAGGGGAGAGAAGGGGAGATCTCACAGAGAGGCAGAAGGAGGCAGTGCTGAAGGTAAAGCAGTGTGGTGTGGACGTAGAGAAGCGAGCAGGAGCAGCCATTGGGACTGCGTTAGCATGCATTCTAATCGCTTTCTCGTTAAGCCGCGGAAGGGAGGGGTGACTAATGAGTCTCGCCGTAAGTATACAAAATAATTTACGGAGAGAGAGGAAGTGGGCGAGAGAGGTAACGTATAAACGAAAACAGGCGCAGGTTTGGCCTGGTGAGTAAATGAGCATATGTGTGCGCAGGGGGAGGCGGAGGTGTGTAATCGCTGTGGGAGATGGTACGCGATTAATTCTGATTGCTTTGTAAATTTAATTATCATTTATTCTCTCTAGGAAAAAAAACGCCTGTGGTTGATGGGAATGGAGTCGCGTACCATAAAATTTACCTGCGAACGACTATACCCGATGACTTCTTGCTCATAAGGAGGCCTGCTAAATACGGCGGTGATCACTTCCGAAGGGAATTCATAATGAGAAAACAACATACCGAAAGCAGGTCCAATGCATTTGATAGCCTTGAGGATAAATGCGGGCCACTTTGAGGATTTTGGTGCCTGATCTTTTGGTAAACCCCAACTGTGCAGCAATGGATCATGGTGGAACATTCAAAAAATGGGATATTACTCATTGGACGTGTACCAGTTCCTCGATATTGGAGTATAGACACTTTTAACTTTCTACTGGATAATAAACAGGAAAAGCTGGCCCTACAGTGGAGAACAATGGATGAGGAGAGGGCTGTTTAGAAAATCAGGCCTGTCTTGCCACTCAGTCACATGACTCACCAGGGGGGATCAGGCACAAGAGCCCAAGGGAGGCCTGTATTGATCCAGACAAAAGTGTATTTCGGCAGCGCTGTGGTTATGCTCAGCTGACGTGATCAGGGCTGATTGAAGATCAGGCCTGGTCTGCAGGCCATAATGAAGAGAATTGATGCAGGATGTCGGAACACTGATCACCTATCAGCCCACAATCTAAAACCAAGAGAATGAAGCCCTGTCTCTATTTAGATGAATACCTTTGTGTAATGGAAATGTACACTTTAACACACACATTCAAGGCGTACACCTCTGGCATGACACCATGCTGGCTGTAGTGTAGTTGCCAACTAGCATCTGAAACATGGATCTAAAAGAGATACAGTGGTATAAAAACCTATATTATTGAGTAGGAGACTTATGATTGAAACTTGTTCACCCAAAACTTCTGTCAATAAGTACTGACTTTCTAGAAGAGTTATCTAGCAGAACATCCAAGCTGCTTTTCTCCATACAATGAATGTGGTCACCACTTTTATTGTATGGAGAAAAGCAGCTTGGGCATTCTGCTAAATATCTCCTTTTGTGCTCCACACAAGAAAGAAAGTCATACAGGTTTGGAACGGCTTAAGGGTAAATTTTCATTTTTGGCTGAACTATCCCTTTAAGTGGTTACACAGACACACCGCAGGTTATTAGCGTGATTATGTTATCCGTGCGTGATTCATTGCAGTAGGTGCTACATTAGAGAAATCGGGGTGTGATGTGGCTCAAAATACCAAAACACTTTACTTAAACAACTAGACCTTAATAGCTTAAGTTTAGATTAAGGTTTAGGCTGTGGGTATCATCCACTGACTTCTTTTAAAGATGGATGTGCTACAGCACATAACATATATTATTGTGCAGTTTTAATGCTGGGAACACAGTATATTTTTAGAGAAGCATGAAATGTATACTTTATGTAACTATATTAATTTATACAAAAAGAAAACAAATATTATATGCAAGCAAAAATATATTTTTTTTAACTGAATGACCTCATTCTATAATAAGTAATCTGCAAAATGTCCTTCTACTTTAAGGAGCACAAGAAATGTATTTGTGACGAATGAGAGAAATAAAAACAGAATTAATTGTGCAGAAATCCTTAACAAGTCAATAAATTACGGCAATTAGTAAAAACACAACGGAGATGGCTCCCTTGAGACTGTGATGCAGAAAAGCTTCAAAACGAAGGGATCATTAGTAATCTGTACTAATGCCACAATCAGTAGACGAAAAAAAAAGATGGATAAATGAGGGCATTAAAAGAACGGGTGAACTGTGCGCAAGAAACAAGGAAAAAGCAGATGATTTCACTTCCTTAGGCCAGTGTTGCAACAGACAAATATGTCAGTGGGCCACAATAGACTATACGTGCACACCTGTGAGTGTATGACTGTGTATCTGTGTGTGAGTAAAATGATCAATAAGAGCCTGTGGCAGTGTGTGTCTACCAGTATGTTAGCACTACATTACGACTGGATTAGAGAGAGAGATTCCGTTGCAATGTGCGTGTGTAAGTCCTGCTGAGGGAGCGTTGGCCTGGCCCTGAGACAGGCAGTCTGCAGTCCACCTGTGTGTGTGTTAAGCCCAAACCAGCTGTTAACAGTTCAGACTCATATGTTTACTACTCATAGCAGCATTTCTGGCTGTAAGAGATTGTCTGTTGTTATCTAAACGCTGTGTAAAGACCTGAGAGGCCACTGTAAGTTTGTATACGTGTGTGTTTTTCAGATCCACTGTCATTTTTGTAGTCTGATTGGATCTCTAGTTTCGATTTGACACGTGAACTTGTGATGTGACACTGTCACTCATGTCTTGCGTGTGGTCTAAGCGGGTGTAAAGACTCATGTTAGCCTCATTCACTCAGGTGCTGCTGGGAAATCTGTGTGAGAGTGGGCGTACGTACCGGCAGGCCACCGGAGATCCAGAAGTGTGCACCGTTCAAACACCGTTTCCCATCACAGAGCGGATCCAAACCTAGAGCACAGACACACGGAAATACAAAGAAAGACGTGTGAGACATAAAAGAAACAGATACAATGGGACAGTATTAGGAATTTTGGGATATAAGTGACAGAGCTTCTCAGAAGCGCGCAGTGCAAGCGATGCGCCCGGGCCTGGTCTAATTGTGTTATTACTAATTCATGTTTATTAATGCAGTGATGTGTGAAGGTGGCGGGGACAGATTGCCGCTGTTGTTGCGGTGCATGTTTGCATGCGCAACATCAGCTTGGGATACACATACACGCTCATCCACATGCACAAACACAGCTTGACTGCTTATTGCCGATGCCAGGTTGCATGTGTTTCTCAATGCTGCTGGCATAGACAGTGGGTGAGGTAGCCGGAGGGTTGGAGGAGGGGCCACTGATGGCCCCGTGCCAAGAGCCTCTCGCCCCCCTGTGCCCTTGGGCATCTGTTGTAGAGTTATTGTTTTCACTGGCACGCAATTAGTAACACTACACATTTATTTAGCCCTGCTCTAATGCTCCATAATTAGCTTCAGGCCCCAAACAAGCACCGCCTTTCCTGCTCTCCCCGCCGTGGCAGTTGCAGCCTGCCGTGATTCAGCACAAGCGACAGAACACGGGACAGAAAAGTGGAAGAAAGCGCGAGAAAGAGAATTACTAGAGTTGCTAGCAGGGCCAGCTTGTGTGTTGGCTCAGCATTTCTTAAGAGCTCTTTAGGGGCCTGTTGGCTGAGCAGTGCATGCGTACAGGGAGGAAAGGGCAAACACGGAGCGGTTACACTTTTATAGAATGCTTTGTGGAAAAACACCCCTGACACACACCTCAGCACTGCAGCCCTGTTTGTCATAGGGCCCAAGGGGCCGCACTGGCCTCTCACATGACTGTGAGCAATGACCTTCCAGGGCAGCAGTTTAAGAGAGTACAGCAACCCCACCTCCTCTCCTGTGCTGCTCTCTGGGAAATGGAGTCTCGCGCCAGCATACATATGGGCTGAAATGCAGATCATGGAACAGAGAGAAATGTCAAACACATAAATACAGTGCTCATATGAAGAGTGCCACTTGAAAGGAATTGCCATTAGATTTCTCCAATAATTTCTATTCAGTTTTACGATTACAGCCTCTAATTACAGTAGTTAGATTTTACAGTTTGTCATGAAATGGTCTCTATCGCCATTATAGATTTTACCAATAATTAACATTTTTGCCATCGGATTTTGTCAAGAATTGCCAGTAATTGCCAATTTTTATTATTTATTTTTTTTTTTTTGCATGAATTCCATTAGAATTGACACATAATTGCCATTAGATTTTTTATCCAGAAATATATATTAGATTTTGCCTGGAATTTCCATTCAGTTTTGCAAGTAGAATACCCAATAACTATTGATAAATATTTGAATTTGTAATGAAATACTCTTCACTAATTCTCAGTACTTTTTCTTTTTCAAGAATTTCCAATAGATCTTTTAATTGGGTTTCCATTAGATTTTTTTAATAAATTGTCATTAGATTTTGATAAGTATTGCCAATAATTGACATTGTTTTTTTTTTTTTTTTTTCATGAATTCCATTAGATTATTGCCGGTAATATCCATTAGATTTCACCAGGAATTTCTATTTGGTTATGAAGTTACATTTTTTGACAGCCAATCATTAGCATTATATTTTGACATTTGATTTTGTCAATAATAGTCATTATATTTTGGAAGGAATTGCCAATAGATTGTGTTAAAATTTGGATTCAATATTTCCTTTGGATTTTACCAATGACTGTAACCATATTTTGCCAATATTGCCATGAATTCCATTAGATAATTGTCATTAAAATTTTTGCCAATAATATTCATTAGATTTTGCAACAAACTACCTTTAGTGAGAGCCACTGCCATCTACTTTGGCTAGTATATCTACAATAGATTGGTGATAAAAATACACAAAATAAATGTTATATATATACATATGTATATATGTAATACTACAATGCTGTGAAGAAAATATATCAATGTATGGAAACATTATGTGCATCAGTTTTCCGCAGTGAAGCTGATGGCTCATGTGTATATGTATATTGTTTATGGAAACAAAGGTCAAAACCAAGTTCAAGTCAATGTGCATATTGCATACATATTCATGCGCTGGCTATATCAATCTATTTCAGCTGAGGCTAGTGGGAGGAGCCCGCTGATGAGGTCAAAAGGGACACAGACACATGAATATCAGAAGCACACATACACAGCTGCACCGTACCTGGATGCACTCATTACAGAATAAGCAAATAAACCAGAAGGTTGACATACAATTCCAAAATGCAGGTCGTAAAACTGAATTTATAATGTTGTCATATGAAATTCATTCAAAGCACAAGCTATTTTCTCAGCTGCCTGCCATTCTGAAAATACAATACTCAATGGAATAGAATTAAAGAATTGCATTCTGTCTTATCAAAAGGGAAACGGCCGTGTCCCCAGAAATCACATTCAGCAAAACTGACCTCTGACCTATTTCATTTTAGTATGACCGCCATTATCCAGCAGAAAATTAGAAACGTCCTGCTATTGTTTGGTCCCGTGGTGGGGGCGTGGTTTCGAAAAGATAAACGCAGAGTCTACAAAAAAGCAGCAACTGGGCCATTCAAGACATTCAAGAGAAAGACTACATGCTACCTGTGTGTGTGTGTGTGTGTGTGTGTGTGTGTGTGTGTGTGTGTGTATGTGTGTGTTTATCTTTATGTTGTTATTTGGGAAATGGCTATGCAATTTTGCAAAAAAGACTGGGTGTCCTTATGATTACATTTGTGTTTCTACGAGTTTTCAATGTTGATTCATTTGAAACCAAAATAAAGACAATGAATCATCTAAATTTGAGACACTCAAGTGCTAAGAAGGAAGGGAGAAAGGGGGATGTCTCCAGTCTCCATGGGCAACCAGGGTTATGCTGTCTTTTCTTGTAAACATGAGGAGAATAAGGACAAAGCGTCTGTTGGTAACAAAGCCATTACATGTCAATGAGTGAAGAGGTGACATGGTTCCACGCAGATTCTCTGCATGGAAGCACCCGGAATGCTCACTCACTCCCATAAATATGCAGACGGATGTAATATCCCTCTCTTCAATATAGATCTACAATAAAAACAGTACTGCATCAGTGCACACATTCAAAATCGGAATATATAAAAACTAAATTTATTTTTTGTCCTCTGAAACAGCAGGCTATTAGACTTCCTGTCTCACATATGTATCTCCCAAAAATGTGAATATATTAGTCATATTTTTGGCTGTTCAAAAGGCAAAACACTGTCCATTCTAATGCACATGTGCTAGATGTGAGGGGCACGGGACGCAGACGTTTTAAATGTTATATTTCCATGATTGCTTCTCGTCCCCCATTTCCTGTCTATTGTGAGGGTGCAGGAGGCATTGTGTGGAGCGTATGTGCGTGTGCGGGGCGGGTCGGTTCAGAAAGGACATCCCCCTGGGAGCTCGGAGCAGCCCCATCTTTTATTAATCAGAGGCCCCTGCGCCACACTCCACGCTTATCACATTTAACAGCCTCAGATGGAGATGCGGCTCTGGGTGGGGTGCCTCCACTCGAGCCATCTAGAACGTGTGCACGCGAGGTAGGGGTAGGGGTCGGGGTGGGGGTGGGTTTGTGAGGGTGGGGGTGGGGTGGCGGGGGGGTTTGGGCGCGGACCCATCATGCACCTCCATCACCCAGCTATTGGGCCGAATCACAATACAGCAAATTACCTTCTGCTGACAAGAAAAAATGAGCAGGTCTTCTGTATGGGGGAAAAAAAGGATTGCCAAGAAGAGGTGACACATTGATTGCTTAGTATGCGTATCCTGCGGGCACGGGGTTCGCAGTCTTCCTCTTCTATATAAATGTAGAAGCAGGGGAACAGAGGAGAAATTGAAATGCCATGTTAGATTGGAGGGTACGCTCTCAAACTTGGCGGCCCAAGCAACAAATGCACAAACACAAAGGTCTTGGGCGAGCAGATGAAAAGGTAAGGTCCGTGTCGTGCACACAAGGCTCTAAGATGTCGTCCCAACACCCTTCCCTTTTTTTTGCCTTGTTCGTCCTCTTTCACCCCCTCCCCTCGTCTCATGTATGTCGTAGCTCAGATGAATCAGTGTCAGCGTGTTGAGAGCACTTACTGTCAACCCCAGCGCCCCGGGCCACGCCACTGATGGACACAAACTATAAAATATCACCCCCCTGGGGAGACATTGTTCAAACTCTCCCCCACAGCCCTGAGGTGAAGAGCTCACCCTCTCTTTCTCTCACTCACTTTCTTTCGGTCTGTGCATCTGGTTTTGGATGACTTGCATGTAGATTCACATGACCATGAAGCCAAAATTCAGTTTCTTTGGGACTGGGCTATTGAGATACAGTGGTCAGCTCGAATCTGGCAAATTGTCAAAGTTCTTTGTGCTGCTCTACGCTGGAGCCTGGTTAAATGACACAACAGGAATCGCAGATCTGAGACCTCTGACAGCTGAAGACTAGAAGACAAAAGCAGAAATCTTGATGTCCACTCCAGGTTTAAATAATGTAGCAGGGTGCATGCTGGGATCGCCATCAATCCCAGTCTCTGATAATGGCACTTATTTCAGCTGATAAGTGGAATAGAAAGCGAGAGGGAGCCGAGGCAGACTGGAAAAGAGGGATGCAGGGAGGGGAAAGGAGAGAGACACCCCCCCCAAACCAACTCCTCCAGTCTATATGGGTCATTGTGCTTCAACTCTGCTTTTTGCATTCACAAGGTCAACAACCAAATCATGTTCTCTGGTGAAGTGTGCAAGCTTCTATCTGAATGTATGAATAAATGTGTATAAGGGTCAGTAACATGACCCTCATTATTATTAATATGACCTTTTTTTCATTTAAAATGCAGGTTGCACTTTATTTTAAGGTGACATAGTTACATTGTACTTACTCAAATAAGTACTAATATCAATTAAGTACATGTACTTACAATAGAGTTATATAGGGCTTGGTTTAGGGTTCGTTACTTTTAATTATGCATAATTTACTGTTATTACTATAGTAAGTACATGTAGTAACGTGTAACTACGTCACCTTAAAATAAAGTGCTATCAAAATGCAATTCAAATTGCATATTTTTGGGGGGCATATTTAAAATTGTCAGGGTGATATAACTCTTCTGCTATCATAATGAAGAAAAAGACTAATTAAAAGAATTACATTTCTGATTTCCTGATCTAATTTGTCATTCCTAAAAATTGACTTCTTATTAGTAGTTGGAAAACATTTTTGTGCTAAATCAGAGTAATGCAGAAAATAATAATAATAATAGTGTGTGTGTGTTTGTGTGTGTGTGTGTGCGTGTGAAACAATTTTCTTTTTAATGTCCTTACCATGACATGCTTATTCATCACTGACCCATAAGGGTCAACATCACTGTAATTTATTCTAATATTTTAATTTATCTCTAATATTAATGCTGATGCAACAGAAAGACACATAGATGTACACACCCATCTTGCACATGAGCACAAATAAACACTGTGCATACAAAGTTAAATATTGACAGTTGATTTCAAGTTCCCTGGAAAACTGTCTGTCGCCACTTGACTTATTGAATCAAGCCATATTAGCAGGTAAACGTCAGAAAGATTACTGTGCATTAAGATGCTGGCAACAGCTACTGGCAATGCATTATATTGTGTGTGTGTGTGTGTGTGTGTGTGTGTGTATGTGTTTGGGAAACTGCTCTAATTGGACCTGTTTACTGCACTGGCACACAGTGAGTTCTGAGTTTAGGTCTCGAGTGGGCGGGAGGAGGCGAACACTCTAAATGCACTGGATCACGAGCAAGTCACTGATTGCAATTTCTTCCTCTCTTTCCTTTTCCTTTTCTTTCTTCCCTTCTGATCAGCCTGGTTTAGTAGTCTCACAGGAGCCCATCTATCTAATGGTAATGTGAGAGTCAAGCCGAACTACATAACAAGCTAACTTGTCTAAAAGTCCTCATTACACATAAACAACATTACATAACTAAATGCAAGCCATCAATAGTTAGACGCTTAAAAAAACTGGAAGGTTAATTCTTCAATCTATAATGAGTCATTCAGGAAGTCTGTAATGGGGTTATTTCAGCAAATATAAGGATATACAGAGAACAGCCATAAAAATATTAAATTCTTGAAAAGAAAAGTATAATTAAATGTATCTTAAATGTTCAAGCTTTCTTATTGATATATATATATACAGCGGGGAGAACAAGTATTTGATACACTGCCGATTTTGCAGGTTTTCCTACTTACAAAACATGTAGAGGTCTGTAATTTTTATCATAGGTACACTTCAACTGTGAGAATTTTTTTTTTCAAAAATCCAGAAAATCACATTGTATGATTTTTAAATAATTAATTTGCATTTTATTGCATGACATAAGTATTTGATCACCTACCAACCAGTAAGAATTCCGGCTCTCACAGACCTGTTAGTTTTTCTTTAAGAAGCCCTCCTGTTCTCCACTCATTACCTGTATTAACTGCACCTGTTTGAACTCGTTACCTGTATAAAAGACACCTGTCCACACACTCAATCAAACAGACTCCAACCTCTCCACAATGGCCAAGACCAGAGAGCTGTGTAAGGACATCAGGGATAAAATTGTAGACCTGCACAAGGCTGGGATGAGCTACAGGACAATAGGCAAGCAGCTTGGTGAGAAGGCAACAACTGTTGGCGCAATTATTAGAAAATGGAAGAAGTTCAAGATGACGGTCAGTCTCCCTCGGTCTGGGGCACCATGCAAGATCTCACCTCGTGGGGCATCAATGATCATGAGGAAGGTGAAGAATCAGCCCAGAACTACACGGCAGGACCTGGTCAATGACCTGAAGAGAGCTGGGACCACAGTCTCAAAGAAAACCATTAGTAACACACTACGCCGTCATGGATTAAAATCCTGCAGCGCACGCAAGGTCCCCCTGCTTAAGCCAGCGCATGTCCAGGCCTGTCTGAAGTTTGCCAATGACCATCTGGATGATCCAGAGGAGAAATGGGAGAAGGTCATGTGGTCTGATGAGACAAAAATAGAGCTTTTTGGTCTAAACTCCACTCGCCGTGTTTGGAGGAAGAAGAAGGATGAGTACAACCCCAAGAACACCATCCCAACAGTGAAGCATGGAGGTGGAAACATCATTCTTTGGGGATGCTTTTCTGCAAAGGGGACAGGACGACTGCACTGTATTGAGGGTAGAATGGATAGGGCCATGTATCGCGAGATCTTGGCCAACAACCTCCTTCCCTCAGTAAGAGCATTGAAGATGGGTCGTGGCTGGGTCTTCCAGCATGACAATGACCCGAAACACACAGTCAGGGCAACTAAGGAGTGGCTCCGTAAGAAGCATCTGAAGGTCCTGGAGGTGCCTAGCCAGTCTCCAGACCTGAACCCAATAGAAAATCTTTGGAGGGAGCTGAAAGTCCGTATTGCCCAGCGACAGCCCCGAAACCTGAAGGATCTGGAAATGGTCTATATGGAGGAGTGGGCCAAAATCCCTGCTGCAGTGTGTGCAAACCTGGTCAAGAACTACAGGAAATGTATGATCTCTGTAATTGCAAACAAAGGTTTCTGTACCAAAGATTAAGTTCTGCTTTTCTGATGTATCAAATACTTATGTCATGCAATAAAATGCAAATTAATTACTTAAAAATCATACAATGTGATTTTCTGGATTTTTGTCTTAGATTCCGTCACTCACAGTTGAAGAGTACCTATGATAAAAATTACAGACTTCTACATGCTTTGTAAGTGGGTAAACCTGCAAAATCAGCAGTGTATCAAATACTTGTTCTCCCCACTGTATATACACACACTGAACAAAATTATAAACGCAACGCTTTTGTTTTTGCCCCCATTTTTCATGAGCTGAACTCTGGGGGACATTCCTGCAGTCAGCATGCCATTTGCACGCTCCCTCAAAACTTGCGACATCTGTGGCATTGTGCTGTGTGATAAAACTGCACATTTTAGAGTGGCCTTTTATTGTGGCCAGCCTAAGCCACACCTGTGCAATAATCATGCTGTCTAATCAGCATCTTGATATGCCACACCTGTGAGGTTGATGGATTATCTCAGCAAAGGAGAAGTGCTCACTAACACAGATTTTAACAGATTTGTGAACAATATTTGAGAGAAATAGGACTTTTGTGTACATAGAAAAAGTCTTAGATCTTTGAGTTCAGCTCATGAAAAATGGGGGCGAAAACAAAAGTGTTGCGTTTATAATTTTGTTCAGTGTATATATATATATATATATATAAATATATATGTATATTCCGAAATGTTCCACAAACAATCATTCTTTATAAATCACAGCTCATCTTATCTTAAATTTAAGTGCAATGTGTTTTTGTACAACATATGTATAGGCATTTATTATTATTACTTTCTGGAAAACTTTAACCCTTAAACGCATACCTCGGGTCTTTATTGACCCGGGCCGTCATTCACTACCCTCCTTCTTAGTATTCCTCAAATCTATTCATTATAAACAATATAACAAGAAAAAAAAAGTGTATATGGTTGCTAGCGACCCGAGGTAACAATAATTGAATCTCTGATGACTCAATAAATGCAATTTACCTTTATTCCTGAAGGTGGCAATGTCTGATACACAATAATGACGTGATGTTTCACTTAACATTACCGCAGGCAGAAAATGAAAGAATACTCAAGTATCATCAGCAAAACTTGAAATGGCTCGGAGATTTACTGCAAAGCAAATCAAATATTACTGTCACTGTCACTTAATGGATCTCAGAAGCTGTCGGCGACCAAAATACTGATTTTGAAGACGATGAAAATGATAGTTATGAGCCAGATGCTGATTGTACTGGGGAAATTAGTTCTGAAGATGACAGTGATGATGGTAAAAAGCATCTGCTCAAATTGAACCGCTTCATGTTTCAAAAATATGCTTTACGAAATATGCTTTATTTTATTTAGACATAAGGAGAGATTTATACTATTGTGACAGTTAGAGATCCATCCGCGTTAGATTTAGATCCGGGTCGCTAAAGACCCAAATATGTAATAATGATTGGCGAAACATTCATGCATTTAAAGGCAGGGTATGGCGATTTGTTCCAGAATTTTTTTTGTTATGCTGGTTGAAAGCCTCTTCACATCTTGATAGCAATCACTTAAGTGGTCTAAATGCATTTTTATATATATATATATATATATATATATGTGGAAGGCATAGGACCATAAAATGTTCATCCAATCATTGCATTCGGACCGGTATGACGTCCTACCTGCCTGTCAACGTATGTATTTCCATACCTCCACGCACCTGCTCGCGCAGACATCACACGTCATCAGCGCGTTTCATGCTATGCAGAGTTAGACAGACGTCAGTCACCAAACACCAAAACAGCAGCCGCCTTTTACAGTTCCTCCTGAACCAAAACAACTAGCTCATGCTGCGTTCACAACATATCTACTGTAATTTGGAAGAGATGGAAACCCGTGACATTATACTCGGAGCGGTTCGTGACTCGAATTTATGTATTTCAATGGCAACACTATCAACGCCGAAATGAATCTGCAGCAGTCAGGTGGTACAGGTCAGTGCTCTTCAAGTTGTTTATGTTCACTATTATTGTAATGTTATGTGCTTTGAGACATGAGGTAATTTAACACCGTCTCTCGTCTCATGACCCTTTGCAGACTCTGCTGTGTGCGTTCATGTGTTTTGAAGGAGGCGTGGCTTTGGAGATGCTCTGAAGGGAGGGTGGGATCTTGCTATAGCTAGCCTCTCCGAAAATTGCCTACCCTGCCTTTAAGGGTTAATATAAATTAGTTCATTTGAGTGATGTAATTGTTAAAAGCAGTTAAAATGTTGCTCGTTCGTGCATTTGATTGTTTATTTATCTTAAATTTTAAATTTAAATTTTTAATTAATTGAATTTCTTGTATAAAAGCTCCAAAAAGTTTGAATGTCATGCTCTTCAGTTGGCACAGCCATAATAACATCTTCACATCAATTTCTGCCTGTATACATCAAAATTTGTTCCTCACGTTTGACGTAGGATAAAATCCATATTTAGGCTCAGTCCAATCATACATGGCTGTTATCGATGAGCCCCCTGCTTCTGATTGCCCGAAAATGTACGTGAATGTTATAGGGTGAATGGAGATGGTGGAGGTTGCCTCAGTAACAGTATGCAAGGTTGGAGGACACAAGTGTCAGCTGTGACTGGTGATGTCTGCGGTAAGTATGTGTGTAGGTTAAGGCTGGTGATGTGAGCTATGGGTGTGAATGCTGAGTGATGAGGGGTGCCGTTCCTCTAGGTGACCTTTCTACCTGTAACCCAAACGTCTGCTATCACAACCGTCCTCCATGTGCCGGGCCTGTGGTGACTCGACACTGGGACCGGCGCCCAGAGACTCATCCATAATTCCTGATGAGCGTAATGCCATCTCTACTTCATAATTATGTGCTATTCCTCCACCTCCAGCGCAGCCAATGAGACCAGCAGTCACACACTGCCCTAATGAGCTGTTTCGGCGTTCAGGGTGGGTATGGACTGCAGAAATGAGCAAAACGGTAAAAGCAGAGTAGGACTTTTAGAGAAATGGGAGATAAAACACTGTAATGTACAAAGGTGGCTGGTGCTGGGGGAGGTTTATTGTAAAAAAAATGGCCATAAAAATCTAATAAATATCCCACAGCATCCTTCATCGCGGCCATTTTCTGAACACTATTATTAGTAATTTTTTTGATTCCATTCTGGCAGCGGGCCACACACAGGCTCATAACAAAGTGGCGACCTAATGTGTCGCGAAGCGGTTCAAGAGGTGGACGGCGGAGGCCAGGCGGAAGAGCCGCTCTCTGTAAAGACCTGACACAACAGAGAAAAAGAGGGCCATTAAAATCAGACTCCCTAATAAATGCAGCACCACTAAAAAATAATGGTCGGCTTGTGACGAGGGTCAGCCTCGTTTGCGAGCTCGGTGCAACCTTATTCTCCACGTTAATTTTCCGTACTGACTTCCACGGATGCAAACTGCGTAAGAATGTAAATAACAATATCCTGCTTCTCATCTGTAAATGGTCAATTAGTACAGACACTTTTTGTTTTAAATGTTCCATCTTTTATTGCTATTGAAATGTCAGAGTCTTATTTAGCTGTGAGATGAATAATAAATAAGGCGTAATTACAGTCCTAAACGAGCTGCATGGGTCAGTCTCTCTGTCTCTCTCCCTAATTAGATCTTGTAATTAGCTTTTCTGATAGATCAGGAAGGTCTGAGGGGCCCTAGTAAGTGCGTGAGGGGTGAGACAACTTTGTACAGCCCCCCGTGTGCTGTTCATTAATGCCATAGCTGTGGGTGAAGCTCTTTTATGACCCCCTCCTCCCCTTCCCGCAAAGACACAACCAACCAGATCAACGGACCCTCCGCGCAGAGCTCATTTATAGTCTCAAATATGATTTTAGCTACTAATGTTGAGGCTGAATTACTTTTGCAAGACTAGCTATGCAAAACTAGACAAGTTGTAAATAAAAAGATGATTACTGGAGTACGTTTTACAAGATAATACTATTTCAGTCTTTGAACTTCAAAATTGCAGGTTTAATTCAATGTGTTATTTGCGTTACTTTGCAACGATTTCTGAAATGTACTTGCGATTTCTAAGAGAAAAATGTATAGCCTCTAATCTGATTTTAGCTACTAATGTTGAAGGTGTAATGTTTTTTGCAAAACTCCAAATCTCCAATGTTAAACTGAATTTGCACATTTTTCTGAAGAAAATATTTGCCCATGCAAAGCATGCTACCTCAATGCTAAGGTGTTTATTTGCCAGGTTGGTTTTTAGCATGTTGCTATGCAGTTGAGAGGGTGTTAATTCTCACTATCCCTAGACAAAAATCAGAAGTTTGATTGCTTATAATAGCCCAACACTCTTAAAGTTGCACAATTTGAGGTATCACACATCAAGTCAGGACTTTCTTTAAGCCCCAACTTTTAGAGCTGAGGAGTGAGTAAATTAAAGAATCATGTCAGAAGCAATTTTTTTTAATTTTTATCATGATACATTGTAATAGTGAATATTGATAGAATCATTTAGCTTAATGTCAAAACTTTTTTTTAAGAATTAAAACTTTCGGAAGGGTCATGTGATTCTAATGGCTAAATTCAGCCTTAAAATTCAGCAATAAATTGCATTTTAAAATACATTAACATATTGGTAACACTTTAGTTTAGGGTCCAATTCTTAGTATTAACTAGTTGCTTATTAGCATGCATATTACTAGAATTTTCGCTGTTTATTGGTACTTATAAAGCACATATTAATGCCTTATTCTGCATGACCATATTCTACATCCCTTAATCCTACCCAATACCTAAACTTAATAACTACCGCACTAACTATTAATAAGCAGTAATTAGGAGTTTATTGAGGCAAAAGTTGTAGTTAATAGTTAGTTAGTAGTAAATTAGACCCTAATCTAATGTGTGACCATATATATAATAATAATCTTAATTATTCCAAACTTTTGACCGGTAACATAGTTGTTTAGTTTTGTGGACTAAAAATAGCAGGAAAATTATAGAAAATACTACTTATTTGTGTTTTTTGAGGAAACAGATGTTTGGTCAGATTTGACCAAACTATATTTCCCATCATTCTCTGTGGCATTACAAGTAAAAAAAAAAAAAAACGTATTTTGTCCTTCCTTTTGTTTTGTATAAACACTAAAAAGCTTCCCTCCTTTTCACTTCTCAAAGACAATACAATATTTGATATAATAATATTTTGGTATTTACATTAAAAAAAGAAACTTGGAGGGAAAAAAATAAATCGTCACGGATCCACTTTGTATTAAATGTACGTCGACAGCAGCAAGTGTTTTGCAATACAACATGAACACAATAAGTACACTGTACCTTATAATATTTTTTTGACAAGTACATGACATGTAAAGGCACGTACCTAAAATAAAGTGGGACCATTGTCATTTTTTATAATAATATACTATATATCCAGAAAAGAGAAAGAAAAGGAAAAGTCAGTTTTACTCTGACTAAAATTATGAATGGAGAAATGTAAGCAGGAACTTCCTAGGAGGACTTGAATGCAAAATTAATAGTTTGTGTTAAGGGCCTCAAAAAACTGAAGTATAAGTAACAGTAAAAGTGACGAGGGTATTTGAAAGAACTCTTAACAAGCTGATAGGTGAAGAGAAATTAAGTGCATAGAAATAGAAAACAAACAGGACACACATTGAGATGCATGAAGGAAGTATTAAGCAGACAAAGAAATAGAAATGCAAAAAGACAATTAACTTGAGAGCCCCAGGTCAACAGCACTAACTAAACGTGTCCTGCTGGGGGAAATAAAACAGCGAGCCGCACATTTGTGGCTGTGGCTTTATACAGGTCTGATCTGGGCTGGTAAAAATGTCTGCCCAGGTCTAATTATAGAAAGCTTTACACACTTCAAGAAGACACACACACACATACACACACACACACACACACACACCAACACCTTTCCCTTTTTCCCCTTTCTCTCTCTCTCTCCATCTCTCTCTCTTTGCACCTCTCTGTTGGCCAGGCTACACTAGACATCTCTCCCTAATCAGCAGGCTCGCCGCACAGACCCGTTGCCATAGTAATATGCTGGCTGGTCGACATGGCAACCGCTCTGAGGTCCACTATTAAAATGATGAGAGAGGGAGCGAGAGAGACTGTCCAAGATAGTACAGGGGCATAGAAATATGAGCGAAGAAGGGAAAACAGCAAAGAAAAACGAAGAGGAGAAGAGGGGATTCGGGGGAGGGAACGGTGGAACACTGCACACGCCATTGTGTTCACACATCCTGATACAATGTGTCGAAACAATGCCATTAAGCTAATGCATGACGTCAGTGGATTTACAGCTAGCACATATAAATTCATACACATGAGACATGCCTGTGCACTCTCCGCTTAATCTAGAGAAAGGGATCGTAAACTAATATAGAGTTTTATTTAGCTGCTTAGGTCATTATTGCCTGTATAGTTCAGACACACCTGTAGTATGAATTAATATTTATGAAATATAAAGCGTTTTTTATGGACTGCAGGACCATTATCATTATAAGCCGCAATATATGGGTGATCAAAATGACGTGAGGGTTGCTGGTCTCAAAGTCAAAATCATTCAATCAGACTTAAAGAAACAGTTCCTCACTACAATTTCCTCACTACTAAATATTCTACGGTCAACTGTTAGTGGTATTATAACAAAGTGGAAGCAATTGGAAACAACAGCAACTCAGCCACGAAGTGGTAGGCCACGTAAAATCACAGAGCGGGGTCAGCGCATGCTGAGGCGCACAGTGCGCAGAAGTCGCCAACTTTCTGCAGAGTCAACAGCTACAGACCTCCAAACTTCGTGTGGCCTTCAGATTAGCTCAAGAACAGTGCGTAGAGAGCTTCGTGGAATGGGTTTCCATGGCCGAGCAGCTGCATCCAAGCCTTACATCACCAAGTGCAATGCAAAGTGTCGGATGCAGTGGTGTAAAGCACGCTGCCACTGGACTCTAGAGCAGTGGAGACGTGTTCTCTGGAGTGACGAATCACGCTTCTCTGTCTGGCAATCCGATGGACGAGTCTGGGTTTGGCGGTTGCCAGGAGAACGGTACTTGCCTGACTGCACTTGGCCCCTTAGTTTCAGTGAAAGGAACTCTTAATGCTTCAAGCATACCAAGACATTTTGGACAATTTCATGCTCCCAACTTTGTGGGAAGAGTTTGGGGATGGCCCCTTCCTGTTCCAACATGACTGCGCAACAGTGCACAAAGCAAGGTCCATAAAGACATGGATGAGCGAGTTTGGTGTGGAGGAACTTGACTGGTCTGCACAGTCCTGACCTCAACCCGTTTTTTATGGACTGCAGGACCATTATCATTATAAGCCGCAATATATGGGTGATCAAAATGACGTGAGGGTTGCTGGTCTCAAAGTCAAAATCATTCAATCAGACTTAAAGAAACAGAGTTAAAGAAAGAATGAAAATAATGAAAGAACAAATTAAGGTCATAAGGGATAGTTCACCCAAAAATGAAAATTCTGTCATTAATTACTTACCCTCATGTCGTTCTAAATCTGTTCATCTTTGGAACACAAATGAAGATCTTTTTGATGAAATCTGAGAGCTTTCTGTCCCTCCATTGACTGCTACGCAACTACCACTTTGACACTTCAAAAAGTTCATAAAGAGATCGTAAAATGAATCCATATGAATTGAGCGGTTTAGTCCATATTTTATGAAAAGACACGATCACTTTATATGATGAACAGATTGAATTTAGGCTTTTATTCATATATAAACATTCATCAACTCACACATCAGTTGTGATAAACGGAAGCTCAAGCATGTTCGCTTGAGAACCAATGAGGTTCATTCTCGTGTTACGCAGCACGTTTGAGCTTCTGCAAGAACCAATGAGAAACCTAATTTCTGTCACACATTTTTCTCCCTCTGTCTGACTGTGTGACCATCTCTTCAACAGATGCTGATGATAGTTGCTGTATTTAGTCTGAAATATTCAGAACAAAGAATATAATGCCAAGAAAACATTCCATACAATATTACTGTGTTTCGCCACATACTGTTTATGCAAATGTGTGTAAATCATTCCCCTTGATTTTTTGGTGTAGTGTGGTGTGTGTGCAATTTCATACTACAGTAAGAACCCCAACAAACTGGCTTGGCACACAGGCACGCACACACACACGGTACATTCCCAATAAAAACAATTACTTATGGTTGACCTGACATAAAACAAGAATCCCACATACTGTACAGAATAAAACAAAAATACATGCAATGAGATTTCACATTCTGGTTGTCTGATGTACACACCATAGTTTATTTTTATTTCCTTTGCTACATTTTTCTACAGTGTGTTTTAGCTGGGATAACTAGAATGGCAAGAAGTCAGAGGAACATAATAAAATGATTATATATTTATCATATTGTATTATACTTTTATTAAAAAAAAAGGTTCATTTTGAATTTTTACACACGTGGGACCCCAAACATAAAACAGTCTTTGAACAGAATATGAGGTTTAATTCATTAAGGTATCGGTCTGACTTCCTCTCTTTCCTACTCTTTGTTTATCTGTCTGTCTCTGTCCCTCTGCATCCTGTCTTATCTTCCTCTCCCTCTTCCATACCGGTTCCACTCATTCACTTTCTCTCCCCCTCTGTCCGGCTGTGTCTATCTCTTCCTCATAAAAGTCATGTCACAATGAGTGGATGCCACTCGGGCTTCAAACACACTCAGGCAGTTTGTGTCAGTGCACGTGACATTCCAGACAGGGTCTGTCTCATTGAGCCGAGTTTTATGAACGATGTCTCATTGATGTCCCTCTGTCCTCTCGCATTACCACACTAGTACACCATTCACTGACAATTACAATGAGTTTAAACAGAGTAAGAAAGTGCGTCATTCTCTTAATGCAATTATAGGATGTGTACGCACAGAAAACACACACACAAACATGTATTTGTGTGCTACAGGGTGAGAGAGCAAGCGGAAAATGTTAATTTATCATGCAACATGTCACTACCCTCACCCAATCTGACACTGGAACAGGACAAGACAAAAGATAAATTCATCAAGAAAACCCATATGTAGAAATACAGTATTTGGACACTTCAAATGTATGAATGCATATAAAATAGGAATTGAATTGGAATTTAATTTTTGAAATGTTTGATATACACTATATTGCCAAAAGTTTTAGGACACCCCTCCAAATCATTGAACTCAGGTGTTCCAATCACTTCCATGGCCACAGGAGTATAAAATCAAGCACCTAAGCATGCAGGCTGCTTCTACAAACATTTGTGAAAGAATGGGTCGCTCTCAGGAGCTCAGTGAATTCAAGCATGGTACCGTGATAGGTTGCCACCTGTGCAAAAAATCCATTCGTGAAATTTCCTCACTACTAAATATTCCACGGTCAACTGTTAGTGGTATTATAACAAAGTGGAAGCAATTGGAAACAACAGCAACTCAGCCACGAAGTGGTAGGCCACGTAAAATCACAGAGCGGGGTCAGCACATGCTGAGGCATACAGTGCGCAGAAGTCTCCAACTTTCTGCAGAGTCAATAGCTACAGACCTCCAAACTTCGTGTGGCCTTCAGATTAGCTCAAGAACAGTGCGTAAAGAGCTTCGTGGAATGGGTTTCCATGGCCGAGCAGCTGCATCCAAGCCTTACATCACCAAGTGCAATGCAAAGTGTCGGATGCAGTGGTGTAAAGCACGCTGCCATTGGACTCTAGAGCAGTGGAGACGTGTTCTCTGGAGTGACGAATCACGCTTCTCTGTCTGGCAATCCGATGGACGAGTCTGGGTTTGGCGGTTGCCAGGAGAACGGTACTTGCCTGACTGCACTTGGCCCCTTAGTTTCAGTGAAAGGAACTCTTAATGCTTCAAGCATACCAAGACATTTTGGACAATTTCATGCTCCCAACTTTGTGGGAACAGTTTGGGGATGGCCCCTTCCTGTTCCAACATGACTGCGCACCAGTGCACAAAGCAAGGTCCATAAAGACATGGATGAGCGAGTTTGGTGTGGAGGAACTTGACTGGTCTGCACAGAGTCCTGTGCAGAGTCCTGTTGGGATGAATTAGAACGGAGACTGCGAGCCAGGTCTTCTCATCCAACATCAGTGCCTGACCTCACAAGTGCGCTTCTAGAAGAATGGTCAAAAATTCCCATAAACACACTCCTAAACCTTGTGGAAAGCCTTTCCAGAAGAGTTGAAGCTGTTATAGCTGCAAAGGGTGGGCCAACTCCATATTAAACCCTACGGATTAAGAATGGGATGTCATTAAAGTGCATGTGCATGTAAAGGCAGGTGTCCCAAAACTTTTGGCAATATAGTGTATATATAAGAATGTGACTCTGGAAAAGCAGACTATAAAAATAGACATTTCATTCATAAAATGTTTTTAGGAAAATTACAATTTTGATATATCTTCATGCCACCAATAAGACTGTTAACATCGCCAGACATTAGCATATGATGTAAATAGATAATTTTCTTTAGTTTCCTATACACATTTTTTTTTATACTTGAAATATTGTCTGCTTTTGACTCAGAACTATTAAATTCAGAACTACGTTTTGAGCATCATAGCGGTAATGACACCAGACCCAGAGTAAATTTGCACAGGAAATTGTCCCTAAATCATAAATATATTTAGTGCAAATTAGTGTGTTTAATTTGGATTGCCATATTTGAAGTGGTTTGCAAAATAATTCTGAATTGGATTGCAAAACTTCTAAACATCTAAACAAATATGAAGCATGCCGTTAAATATCAATAAGCTTGCGTTTAAAGAGACTTTGGTGCTCCAAATGAAGTGTGCAAATCACTGATATAATGCAATGGAACGTTTTACAGCATGGCATAAGTTTCCAAATAAGTTTTAGGGTCACTGTACACACATTTTTTGACCTGCGTTTCCATTCGAAACTTCTAGTGTTGGTTCTTTATGGCCGTTTGGAGTCTTTCTTAAATTTCAGACTGTAAGCTGGCCTCACTTCACTCACAGTCTGAATCCAGCATTAACCAGTGCTGGCTGATCAATTAAAATGGTACGAGAATGACTAAAAACAGGCTGCTTGGCCAATTTCAGATCTGGAATGGCCAGCTCAGGGGCGAGATTATCAAGATGTGCATCTGGTAGAGCGGACCTAATCGGACATTGTGCATAAGCATTGCACTGGAGCATGACTACCGGGACATAGTTCACGTAAAACAGGTATGCACATGCATGCAAACGTGCACACACGCGCATATCCTCTCAGTCAAATGCTGCGTGCACACAGAAGTGTATGTGAGCCCGGAGTGATATCTTTTGTTCGACATGAGGCCCCATAATTAGTATTGATCAGCCCATTATGGTGTATTAGCCTCCAATTGGATTTCCCTAAGTTTAAAGTCAAGTTCATTGGCTGGCAAGTGACAGCAGTTTAAGTGAGACATTGAGCACCCCACCAGGCCATAGAACAATGGAGAACTGTTTCAGACAAGAGCCATCAAGCCACAGGCAAACCATTACACTACAGAGAACAGAGCGGATCACGCTAACAATAGCCTCAAATACAAAATTCCATCTATTTCCCTGATAGATGGCGGCGGGATGGTAAACTGATCTGAGACTAAACCATTAATGCTTCTAAAGAATGTATCAAAGTCAGGAATAAATGAAATAGGAAGAGGAGACTGGAAAAGACAGAATGTATCCGCCACTGTGGAAGCGTTTCCCACGCCTTCTGTTCTCCGTCAGCGGCCTTCTGTCGAAATGAGATTTGACGTTCTCCAGCTTTGAGAACAGCTCCATCTGCACTGCCTCGGTGTGGCAAACCGCTGCCTCGCAGACCCCCGTTCGGAAGGGGATCGTGTTTGTACAGATTCAATTAGAAAGTGCAAACAAAGGAAGCCTTTGACAGACTGCCGTAATACAAAAGCTTAGCAAGGCCTGAGAAAGCATCCTATTCATTAACGCCCTCAAGTATTTAATAACTTGCCCGGCTCTGCTACGCAAAGATGGATATACAGATCGGGACAGATAAGGGAGGCGAGAGAAAGACCAGGAGAAAGCAGACAGACATGGGCTGTTGATTACACTCTGCTGCCTGGTCACATGACCGCTCCACCACGACTATAAGGAATCACTACAGTCGCTGAGCTAGCTAGTCCCCGTGGAGTAATAGAGGAACAAACTAAAGACAATGACAGGGTCCCCTCCGGTGCGCACAACCCACCCCAATTAGGCCCCAGCTGGGCCTTTCTATCCAACCAGGCCTTGCTAAGCCTGCTACACTCCCAATTAAAGGGGGCCCAATTTGTCAGATCCCCAAGTCCTCACAACTCACCACCCTACAGTGTCCTCCACCCCTGCGCCCAGGTATCGGTCTTCATTTAGAGCGTGGTGCTCAGCATTAAATGGAAATCAATGGTGTAAGTTTAGCAAAGAGTTAATTACTGCTGGGCCTCCGATTGATCCGGGCCCCGAGTGTTGGCAGCAGAGAGGGGCCATTTGTCTCATTCATCTGCCATTAAAAATGAGATGAGGAGGAAGAAGAGATGGAGATATAGAGCAGAAAAGGGGGGGGGGGGGCAGTGGGAACGGTGCATTTGATAGTAAAATCATGGGAGCGTGAATGTGTTTTATTTCTATAACACAAAAGTTTGCAGATATATACCTAACAAAAAAAATGAGAAATTGGCTTTTCAGGGTCGCTCTAATAGTGTGGATTTAAAATAAAAAAATAATGGCAGTGAAGGGTGAACTTTTATCTCACTGACTCAATAATAGTCCTGTCAAATTTGCCATAATGGCTTTTATTACAGGAAATGGTGCCAGTTTTAGTAAACAAATGCCTACTGCAAAAAGAGAACAGAAAATGTTACTCATAAATTGGATGTACATATCTAGAATAGCAACTACAGCGAAACAGGTATTGGTGCGATGTTCTGTATAGATGCTAGTGTTAATCTAGTGATTAAACACAAAGAAGTCTGATTACTTTACATTTAAATAAATAGACGGACAAATTATATAAATGATCGCAAAACAGCACATCCTGTTTTACACAAAGATGTAGAGCGAAAGCGCACATTTCTTTATATGAGCAGATCTGAATTCCACGCAATAATACATTACAGCAGCTGACCTGCATGCTTTCCTTGTGAATTTTGTGAATGTGCCGTCCTCCATTTTGCAGCATCCTTCCAATTAAAAACGTCCTTGAGCTGCTGCTCCACGGCCTTTGGCTGATTGCTGAGTAGAGTCCGAGCAGTGCATGCAATCAGCGCCACGAGGAGCAATACGCTGAGTGAAAAAAGTGCACATACAAGTCCTGTAAAACAGGGATCTTTGAGCGTGAGCGCGCTCAGGTTTGGGGGTTGGGGTTGGACTCCTGTTCTGCAATTACAGCCCATCCTGCGTGGGCCCCTTCAGTCCAACACTTAAGGGTTGCTGTGATTCCTGACAGAGAAGGTTATTAGTTTTTATTGAAGGAAATAGGTGCTGGGCGGCTTGAAATGGTGCAGTAATGTGCGGGGGGATGGAGGGGGCACTCCTGACCCTGCTCTCCCTTGGGTCCTATAGAGTCGGCTGAATGTTGGACACGTTGAGCCCATCACGCCATTCACGATTCTTCTCCAGCGTCCCCCACTCCTCGGGGTCAGCGTACCTCTCCATGGCCTTGAACTCAACCTAACCAACCCTTCCACCACCTCTCTCTTTCTTTCTTTCTTCACTCTCTCCATTCTTGGAAACCTTTTGGCTTTGACATTTTCAGCTTCTGTCCAGCCCCTCATTACGTCTCAGCCCTGTCACTGTACTAATCAATACGTCTGCATTCATTAATTAGCTCTTCTTACAGGGATGTACAGTTTTTTAATCAGAAAACTCTGTCTTTTAAACACTCTTGGCCATTCTCTTACCACTGGGGGAAGCAGTGTTGTGCAAGACAGGGCAACTTTTATTCATGCACCACCAAAATGTGGCAATTTTTGGTATATTAACGTTTTAGAATGATGCAACGTACAGAAGTGGCCATAGCCACAATGTTTTATAATGTATACAATATAACATTTTTATTAAGGATATTTTTGATCCCTTAGCCCCACCCCTCAACACTAACAGACAGATGCTAACAATAACTCAATCCTTTAAAAAAAAAGCACCAAAAATGTATTCAATTCAATTTATGTACTATACTTTAAGTCTTCTACAGCTATAGATTTGTGTGAAGAACTGCAAGTCATTTACTGAAAATCGCAATATGCAATATGGGCAATTTGAAAATACGTTTATGTTTTAATAAAGCTATATATATTAAGGTTAAAAAGCAATTGTTTTCACTTTCATTGTATGGATTGATTATGGATGCATTAACTGTATATTTGTGTGTTCATGTTCATCTGGACTAGAAAATGACTAATTATCTAAAAGATACTGCCCCCTGCATGGCTTCACTTTACTCTAATCAACTACTTTTGTTTGTAGCTTGTAAAATAGCTAACTTTTAAATTTAGTATTTAAAAAAGGTAGCTGCGTTATACAGTAGTTTGACTACTTTGACTCTGTAGATTGTCGATCAACAAACTACATTTACATTTATTTATTTAGCACTTTTATCCAAAGTGACTTACAAATGAGCAACATGACAAGCAATATTTTCACAATATTCAAAATGCACAATCCCAGGCTTAGTAAAAATCTAGATACTTCACAAATTTCAAGCTTCTTCCCCAACACATGGAGAGTAAAAATGGACACAGAAACACAAGCCTTTTTTCCAAAAGCTGCCTTACACGCTGTAATGACCATTCCTCTATGTCTCCTCACGTGTGTGTGTGCGTAGAACAGACCAAAAGGGGACGTAGAAGGCCATATTTGCCTTTGCACAGCCGCCGGTGTGTGTGTACACTGTGGTGTGTGACGTTAGTTCAGCATGTGTAAGCTATGATGTGTCTGTGCCGCTGATGAAGTGAAGTGTACACGTCTATGTCCAGAGAGCACGTCCATGTGGCAGCCATCTTGTATCCATCTTGTTTCCTTTCTGATACAGAAGATCAAGTAACTGTGAGTGATCAAACACTACATGTGCATGCTAAATGTGTGTATGAGGGTGTTGCCTGCTGTGCTCATTGGTATTCTAGGCAGGTGCCTCTGCCACTGACTCTCTGCTCAACCAATAATAATGGCCTGATGGGAGTCTGATGGCCACAAGGCTTTCTCATGTGCACACACACACACGCACACCGTAAAACAAACACACACGTATGCATCCAAACTATAATTTACAAACCAGTCCACATTTGATTTACACAGCTGCAGCAGACAATGAATGGTGTATAAGGATATATAGTTGCTAAGGTTATATATAGTTACTAAAAACGAACATTTTTGAACACTTTATAGTGACAGCCAGTGTTGGGGGTAACGCATTACAAGTAACACAGGTTACGTAATCAGATTACTTATTCAAGTAACTAGTAAAGTAACACATTACTTTTACATTTACAAGTTAATATCTAAGTTACTTTTTCAAGTAAATAACGAAAGTTACTTTGTTTTCCCATTTATTGACTGACAGCTCTCCTGTCCTCATGTTGAGAGAACTAGGCATTGTGTGCGCTGTGTAAACATGATGGTTATTGTATTTCTAGACTAATGTGAGCATTTACTCATCTCACTTGCACAAAAACAGATTCAGTATTCCTCAAAATGAACAAAAACAGTGAAATGCAAACTCAGAATATTACACAAACCTGCAATAATTTAATGTTGAATTACACAAATATACTTTATAAATTTAATCTCACTTTATTAACCACTATCTTTGCTGCTGACCTTCGATGAACCAATTCAACCACACTAAGGGCCCTATTTTAACGATCTGAACGCATGGTCTGAAGCGAATGGCGCAAGTTAACGACGGAAAAAACAGTCAGCGAGCCAGGTGCATGTTCCAAAAGGGTTGTACCTAGTCTCTTAATGAGTCATGGGTGTGTTTTGGGCATAACGTGCAATAAACCAATCAGAGTCTCATCTCCCATTCCCTTTAAAAGCCAGTTGCGCTTATACCATGGCGTATTCGTTATTTACATGGCGGAATTTGCAAGCGGAAAGACTGAACGCTTCTTTTTTTTTAATATTTAAAAATGTTTGTGTGCTGCTGCGCGTCCCTGTGTGTGTAACAAGCTGAGTGCACGCGCGTTGCGCACCCACCGATAGGCGCGTATTACTAACGCGCCCTTTAAATAACACAAAAAATACTGCATTGACTTTAGAACAGGTTTTTGTTGGTCAATGTTGCAGTCATTTTCAGTTGCCTGAAACGTGACAACAATGCGCCTGAACACACCTGGTTTTCAGACCAGCACGCCCATGGGCGAACAGATGGGCGCGAGTGCATTTGCTATTTAAACAACGTGGCGCTGGACGTGAAAATGATAACTGTGTCGGGCTGAAACTAGCAAAAAACACTTGCATCGCGCCTTGCGTTGCATTGCTCCGGGTGTATGATAGGGCCCTATTAGGCCAAAATGCCTTTCGATAAACATCACATTTGTGTTTCTTTTTTTTTTTGCTGAAGAAAGTTTAACTTTCTTCTCCTGTGCCCTGTTCTTCTGCAATCCAGAATGGCAGCAGCTGAAAGGTTTGTTTGAGCTGCGCCCTCTACTGTACAGGCGTTAATTTACGTTTCCTTCAGCCTAAGGCTTATTCATTTCACTTTTGGTGTGAAAGGGCCTTTACATTTGCCAAAAATAGAACTTTTTTGTTATTAAAAACAAAAAAACAAGCCCAGCCCACATGAGAAAATGTAACGCAAAAGTAACATAATGCATTACTTTCCGTAAAAAGTAACATATTAGTTACTTTTTTTAGAGAGTAATGCAATATTGTAATGCACTACTTTTAAAAGTAACTTTCCCCAACACTGGTGTGACAGCAGAGTGATGATGAGAAATAATGAATGGCATGGGTAAATGTTGCAAGCTGGATTCAAATACAATATGCCCACATAAGCACCACAGATCAACATATCTAACATATGCTTCTTGCACGTCTCGCAACACTTTAAAAGTGAAATGTGCAGTGAGTGGCATTAAAAGTGCATTCAATTTTCTAATTTCTCACATTTTATTAGACTGGTTGTTTTACGTATCATGGCAGTTCAGACATGAAATCTGGCGCTAAAAGGTTAACCCATTTGTGCCCAAATTTTTCTGAATGGTTTCATGCATATAGTCATGTTAATAGTGTCCTATGTGAACATGTTCTGCATTTATTTTCCCCAGGTTTTTGTTTTTTTTCTTGAAAATCTTAAAGTGGTGGAACATAGTGCAGAACAAAGTGCAGCCATTAAGTTGCCCAAACAGGGCATTGTGTATCAAAAAGTTAAATGAAAATAGAATGACGAAAAAATTACATTTGTTAATTGTAAGATTTGTTTTGTTTGGATGATTCTAGAGACCTTCATGATTATGTAGATATATATATGTCAACAAAAAATACTTATTAGTAACATGAAAATGACCTTTCTTTGGGAGGGTTTGCCTTCGCCTTGCTTCCTGGAAGTAGGGGTAGGAAGTTGGCAGCCTCATGTGACAGGAAGGAAGTTAATACCTTTTTTATTTTCTTGAAATCCTTTATTTGGTTGTGTGCTTGCATGTCATTGAGACATAAAACATGGATAACTTCTAGAAAAATACTTACAAAAGGAAAATGACAACTATACACTGCGGCAACTATAGTTGCCGGTGGTCTTAAATGGGTTAATGATCTATCGCATTCAAAAATAACATACCACCTACACTAAACCTAACCTATAGTGTTAACAAAAGCAAAAGTGAGTTAAAATCACATTTGTGAAGCAACCATGCCATTTTAGCTTGCTTCTCTAAGTCTTTGAGCTCTTTTGTCGAACCACGTTTAACTGAATTTGTACCCGAGTGCTCGCAAGTGCAGTGCTGTATTAATTGATAATCTGTAGCTGTAGTCATAATATGTGTGGAAATGAATAAAAGTTGGCATTTTACTGCCACTAGTGTTCTTTTCAGCTGGAAACTGTATTGTATGTATAAGTAAGGTAGAGGCACATTTTTCCAATATGACTATGTTAAAAGTATCGGAGCACAGCTGCTCCAAGTCTCTGGCAACACGATTTCCTCTTAATCATACAGATTATAATTTGAAAATGAAATTCTAAATCAGCCTTGTGTGTAACATAACACGAAATAAAACCAGTCAACAAAAAGAGTGGACTGCGATAATAGATACAATTTTGGCATTTTGGGGGTGCTTTTTCCTCGATACCTCTAGGGACACAATTTGATCAATTTATTCATCCTACAGAGTTATTGAGTAAGCAATTAAACGAGAGGGTTGGCTCCTTTTCGCTCTCCGCTGAAGTTGCCGCAGTTATTCGGACTGTTTAATTGCCTTTTCCACAAACGATGCAAGTGAACCGCTGCCCCTCTTAGCTGATGGGCAGGAAGTGAAGAGAGGAGAAAATGAATGTCACTACACAGCTTGTAAATTAAAACAAGGCCGACAACAGGCTCTAACTTAACCGAAGAGAAGATTGGCCTGTGTCTGGAGTATTACTACTCATTTAGAATCCCTACCCACCGCAAAAATCTTATTAGTGTGTGGTGTGTTGTACTAAGTGAGTGTGTTATTAAAACTCTGAAGTATTTCTTCCTAAAACCAGCTTAAAATACAGAAAGAAGGGCCAAGCGCAACAAAACTTGCACAAAATGTCTGTAGCTTTATCTCCGTGCACTCGGTCTTTGTCTTTCTTGCTCTCTCGCTCTCTCTCTTTTTGACTGCAGGCTAAGTGAGTGCCGGGCTGGGCCGGGCTCCCTCAGTGGCGGCTAATGTTCCTGACCCAGCACTCCCTGAGCCACCTCTAGCCCTCCAGGCCTTTGAAGGGCCGGCCCGCTCTAAAGTCTCCTGACGGCTGGTGAGGAAATTTGCAGGAACAACTGGAAGAGGCCTGTGTTTATTCAGCTCCCTTTAATGAGGAGAGAGAGGGATTATCACTGGCCTGGATCTCCCCTGGAACGAGAAGGAGGGGAAAAAACAAAACAGAAAAAAAGGAAAACGAAAGAGAAAACGGCCGCTCCACATGTTGTTCTACCTCTGACCACTCCAGCAGATTTTCGACTCAAGTGAGGGAGAGAGGAAAAGGGAGGAGGGAAAAAAGGACAGCAGGACCCGCTGTGCCCGTTTATTTCTAGGCTGCTTTCACATCCAGATGTTCCTATTGCAAAGCCAGTAGGGAGGAGAGAGAGTATTAGGACATGGTTTGGCTGGTTTGGGTTGAAGAAGGTGGTGGTCTAACACCTGGCCCAACCACAAGCACGAGTGGCCCTTACAATTCAACTCCTCATGGTGCTGTTTATCACATGGTGCTATCTGAAGGGAAACGGGGGCTTCCTGAGTCAGTTATACTAGCTATAATGTTTTATTATTGCAGTGTTTTACACATAGTTTTATTGTAATTGTAACTGAAGCAAAGAATGGTGTAAGTTGGCGTAAAGATCCCTCACGTGAAGTGCTAGTCTCACAGACCGGGCAAAAACCAAAATCATTTCTTCATGTTTGAAGATTAAGTTAAAGCACAATGCATCAATGGAAAACTTTCATGGGGTCATTGCGTAAAATTCAAAACTGTCTCTTTTAGTACATACATGTGAACCCCTCTGGAAGTTGAATTGGAAATGAATTGGAATGACAGGAATTTACGGTTTTGTAACTCAAATAAATGTTACAAGTAATGCATTCTGGTAAATGAAGGCCCGCTTTTTAGATTAAGCCAGGATTAGGCCTCAGTTTAAGTAGGACATTTAAGTAGCTTTTATAAATGTGCCTTAGAAAAAAACATTACTGGTGTGAATCTTGAGGCAAAAACAATGGCACTGACATATTTTAAGATATGTCACAGCAAGTTGCTTTAAGTTGAAACAAGGCTTTTAAAACTTTTTTCAAAACTTTCAAAAAAGTTTGTCATAATAAAATGTAGTTACAAATTACAATCATATGAATTTCTTTGAACTACAATTCATTGTAATTCCACGTCCTTACATCAACTGTAATTCTGCATCCTGTTTGCTACCTCAATTCAACATTAGGAATTGAACTGGAATTTACAAGGCATTCTCAATTCAATTGTGAATGGTTCACTTTTTAGAAATTGAGCTATTATTTTGACTACGACATTAAAATAAATGCTAAAAATGCATAATAGAAAAAGCAAAATGCAATGCAATGACCAAAAGCCACACAAAAGAAAAACATCTCCATCACCCCATCCCATAATCGTTTGATTTATCCGTTGCATATTGAATGCACATCTCTAGTAGACTTAGCCTAGTTGTTGACAGCAAGCTGACCGAGTTCTCTTAAACAGTGAGACAGACAGCACCAGTGGATCAATAGCAGTGTCTATTGTCCACTCATTGAGGAGGGCATTAGGACTGTTCATGCTGTATCATGCATCCTTCACTGATGCAGGTCAGAGGTCAGGAACTCTAACCCTACAACACACAGCTTACACATGAGTCCAACTCAATCGCCAGAGGCTGTAGCTCTGAGCTGTGCTGAGCAACTGCCCCTTCCTCCACTCCAGAGTGGAAGTGCAAACATCCCACCGCTTCATAATCCACACGACAAGATCAACCTCAGACATGCAGGATGACCTTTGGCCTTTGACCTCCATCCAGTGTCTCCAAGTTCAAGGCTAGGCTGGGGTGAGATACAGATAAATTAGAAGAAGGACTTGAAGAGCAGCCATATGGCTAGCAAAGACCCACAGACCAACATCGGTTTACAAATATAGAGACTGTTAGCCTGTGTGTGTGTGGTTTGCTGGAAAACATGTTGCCAAAACACTTTCGCTCTCCATCTGGCTCCCCTTTGAGAGCGCAGGCCTGTTGGTTTACAAGTCTACCACTTCCGAGCCATAAAACTGCACTTGAGTGGATTAATAAATTAAAAAAAATAATAATAATAGAATGCCTCTTCATTGGTGTTGATTAGCAAAACCACATAATGTTGATATCCAATTATGTGAGATTGCCTCAACATCTGTTTTTTACACTGAAAGTGTCTTTAAATTTCTCATAAAAGAGAGGCTGATATTTATATGGTAATTACTTGCTTGCATTTAAAACAGTGGGGCTTCAATATAAAGTATTAAAAAAGCAGCACTCCTTTTAGGATCATACTTAAAGTCAGAGAGATGTTTTTCAAGCAAAATAGTGGAGAGCTTTTCCACCTTCTCACCTTGAGAGAAACCAAATAAATCCTTCCTAAAACCATCCCAAATAATGTGGTAATTATTTTTAAGGAAGCTCACATGCTGATTGCTTATTTAAAATAGAAAATGAATGTATTAATTACATTTTATTACAAACATTTGTGCTCTAACGTAAAAAATGCAATTTTATGCAAAGCACTGCACTGTAGTTTATCAATGCATAAATGTATTCTGTTTCCTTTACTTGCTTGAAACGATGTGACATTTTGTCATGCAGTAGCATCCCATTTTTTACCCATAATTCTCAGTGAGTGACAGAGGCCAGGAATAGCACATGGCAAACGACTCCAGTGTGAGAGATCAATATTGTAGTGAGCTCTTTTAGATATACTGTCACATCTAAACCTGTGCAAACGTCTCTGCCACAGCGATAATTCACTCTCCCAGCTAAATGCACTACGGATGCTGTGGAAAAGAGACAGAAAATTTGCCCACAAGGTAGGTTACAGATGCCACATTCGGAAATTACACACAGTATGACGACAAACTTCTTTTAATGATTTTGTGCACTCAGACTCACCAACAGTCGATGAAGAGCAGCTGCAAAATCCCTTTCCTCGTTTCCTCACAGACCTAAAAAGGACACACAAAAAAAATAATCATAATCAAACAGCCTTCAATCAAATCTGAAATTCAATTTTCCTCATCCACTTCAATCAGCCGTCTCAAAGAAAACACCAAGGTCTCTAATCTCCAAGCTGACTGATCAACATTCTTACTCGAATACTTTCTGACTGGTCCCAATCATTTCTGGCCCCAAGGCCGTACTTAACACCATATAAAATCAACTTGTGAATAAACCTTGTAATGGACAAGCCAGGAAAAAGACCAAACCACATCCATGACAATAGGAGGCATATTGTACCAAAGAACAAAGCATGAGCATAGCATGAGGCCCATGCACTTAAATGCATATATGGACACAAAGACACACAGGGACGAACACCCTGATATTTCACACCGTACCACTTCATCTCTCTCTGAGATCAGCCATTATTGTGCTCTTTATATTAGAACAATAAATACAAGAGCACAGAAAAATTAAATTGTAAAGTGTACAGATGATGTGTTGAGTACATTTTTTTCATTTTCTAGCTGGAGATGAGCATAAATTATATTGAGAATGCATTCAAAACAGCCTTTAAAATCTTTAGGAATGTATTGACTGGGTTGACACAGGTACTGTACAAAGAATTGTGGGAAAACATACAGAAAACACATCCACTTACCACCAGTCTAACAATACTTCTTTTGTAGCATCTGAATGGAAATATTGAATATTTTCAGACTGTAATGTTATAGAGTCCTTCCATTTAAAAAACACACACTGAGACTACAATACCTTTATGTGAGGCTAGACTTTCCAAGCAGCTTTGGGGCAATGTGCTAATTACTGGCTCTTTTTAATAAGAGGGCATAGGCTCACATACACATCCAGGCACACCGACAGATTTATGGTGCCCCGTGGAGGCAGTAGAGAGGACCCCTGCCTCCAATGGCCCACCACAGCCGAGTGAGATATAGTGAGGTATTGATCCCAATGCCACTTCATTTCGCAATAACTATTACACAATATTTGCTTGCCCGCTCCTGGCCACTGATTTATACTGCCCTGTTATTTGCATTAGCAGTAAGTGTTTTTCTATACCACAGCTATGGAAGGTCTTCTCAACAGATGAAGAAACACACCCACAATTCATCAATGCATATTGTGTGCACATGCAAACTCAGGCGTACACCTTGGTCTAACATGCATATCTCCAGTTCAGGTCTGGAGCACACGTACATTTCATCGCATGGATCCAGTTATTATAGTTAACTAAAACTTTAAAAAAATAATAATAACCTGTTAATTAATGTAAAAATTAAAAGACTTTTTTCGGTTAGCTGCCACGGAAACATTTCATTTTGCTTAAGTTGGTGTACTAAATAACGAACAAAAAAATACATAAAAAAAAAAATACACAACAAAATGAGTAAAACTAACTTTTTATAATTTGTATAATTATTAAATCGTACATGCCATTTTTTCATACAGGCAAAATGGGATTGGGAATGTCAGAAACTGGATTCAAACTCCATATTATAAAAACTATATTAGTGGCATGGCTCACACATGCACTAACCACTAGGCCACACCTCCCATGTTTAAGGGAAGCAGAAATGAGTATAATACAGATGCAGTGATTTTTACTTGCAAGAAATTAACAGTAAACTAAGTTTAAAACAGTGTAAATTCACATTAGGTGAAAACTCCAGTTACAAATAGATAATTTTTGTTTTAAATGGCGTGGGTCACCTCATGGGGGCTGCCATTTTAAAGGGTTAGTTCACCCAAAAATAAAAATTCTGTCATTAATTACTCACCCTCATGTCGTTCCAAACCCGTAAGACTTTTGTTCATCTTTGAAACACAAATGAAGATCTTTTTGATGAACTCTGAGAATCATGCTGCGTAACACGAGAATGAACCTCATTGGTTCTTGAGGAAGATCAAAACGTGCTGTGTAACACGAAAATGAACTTCATTGGTTCTTGCTGAAGCTCAAATGTGCTGCGTAACACGAGAATGAACCTCATTGGTTCTTGCTGAAGCTCAAACGTGCTGCGTAACACGAGAATGAACCTCATTGGTTCTTGAGAAAGATCAAACGTGCTGCGTAACACGAGAATGAACCTCATTGGTTCTTGCGGAAGCTCAAACGTGCTGTGTAACACGAGAATGAACCTCACTGGTTCTTGTGGAAGATCAAAACGTGCTGCGTAACATGAGAATGAACCTCATTGGTTCTTGCAGAAGCTCAAACGTGCTGCGTAACACGAGAATGAACCTCACTGGTTCTTGCGGAAGCTCAAACGTGCTGTGTAACACGAGAATGAACCTCATTGGTTCTTGCGGAAGCTCAAACGTGCTGCGTAACACGAGAATGAACCTCACTGGTTCTTGCGGAAGCTCAAACGTGCTCCGTAACACGAGAATGAACCTCATTGGTTCTTGCGGAAGATCAAACGTGCTCCGTAACATGAGAATGAACCTCACTGGTTCTTGCGGAAGCTCAAACGTGCTGCGTAACATGAGAATGAACCTCACTGGTTCTTGCGGAAGCTCAAACGTGCTGCGTAACACGAGAATGAACCTCATTGGTTCTTGCTGAAGCTCAAACGTGCTGCATAACACGAGAATGAACCTCACTGGTTCTTGCGGAAGCTCAAACGTGCTGCGTAACACGAGAATGAACCTCATTGGTTCTTGCGGAAGCTCAAACGTGCTCCGTAACATGAGAATGAACCTCACTGGTTCTTGCGGAAGCTCAAACGTGCTGCGTAACATGAGAATGAACCTCACTGGTTCTTGCGGAAGCTCAAACGTGCTGCGTAACACGAGAATGAACCTCATTGGTTCTTGCTGAAGCTCAAACGTGCTGCGTAACACGAGAATGAACCTCACTGGTTCTTGCGGAAGCTCAAACGTGCTGTGTAACACGAGAATGAACCTCACTGGTTCTTGCGGAAGCTCAAACGTGCTGCGTAACACGAGAATGAACCTGACTGGTTCTTGCGGAAGCTCAAACGTGCTGCGTAACACGAGAATGAACCTGACTGGTTCTTGCGGAAGCTCAAACGTGCTGCGTAACACGAGAATGAACCTCACTGGTTCTCGAACATCAAGAGAACATGCTTGAGCTTCTGTTAACCACAACTGATGTGTGAGTTGATGAATGTTTATATATGAATAAAAGCCTAAATTCAATCTGTTCATCATATAAAGCGATTGTTTCTCTTCAGAAAATTTGGACTAAACTGCTCAATTCATATGGATTAGTTTTACGATCTCTTTTGAACTTTTTGTTGTCAAAGTGGTAGTTGCACAGCTGTCAACGGGGGACAGAAAGCTCTCAGATTTCATCAAAAAGATCTTCATTTGTGTTCCAAAGACGAACAAAAGTCTTACAGGTTTGGAACGATATGAGGGTGAATAACTGATGACAGAATTTTCATTTTTGGGTGAACTATCCCTTTAAGATCACATGACCAGATGGATACTACTTATTTTATTTCAATAACTGCCTGTTATTGGGCACTTTTGCTTGAAAATGAATCGTGGCTGACTGTGAATAGCACATTTCTACAATGCCAACTTGGTCTTGCGTGATGTTGCATCCAGGCCACTAAGTGTCAGTATAGACAAAGTCCAACATGACTGCCATATCAGCCAGTACAACATAAAGACGTGAATTAAACTGAATAAGCTGGCTGTTGTAAAGTGCTTTTCATCTGTAATTGGTCAGTGTCAGTTGTTTGTGATGCATGTAATCAGTGGCTAGTGCCTGCAAGCAGCTCATAGTGCCAGGCCCAAGTCAGCAGACCACCTAGCGACGGGGGTGCGTATATTCAAGCCGAACGCGTGGCGAGCTACAGAAAGGGAGGGGCGGTAGGAGCCATGTGCCGAGCTGAAATTCTCATACACGTCCCCTCTGGAGGCGGCTGAGCTATGCCCGCCCGGCTTGCCCACTCCACCACACTAAACAAAAGCACTAAGCAGCCTTAATTGCTACTTGGCTGTTTTGCATCTGGAGGGTGTCAACTCGGTGGTGATATGTAAATCAGCAGCCCCGCCTCCTGCTCCCCCACCTACCGCCTGGGCATAATAAGCTCTTTATCTGCATATGGGGGCGGGCAAACGGGCAGGCTGGCTGCCAAGTTTGCAGGGCTGGTGAGTGTGGCAATGCGAAAAAAGACACTTGTTGCCATCACGCCAGCCTGTTATGCCAAGTCGAGCGGCACGCAGGCAGATGGCTGGCAAGCAGACAATTAGACGCTGCCACTTTAATACCAGCAGGAGAGAATAGGCACGTGGCGCTCTGGTCCACCCTGACTCAGCTCCGCGAGCCCACATTCACTTCATTCATGAATAGAGCCCATTCATATGCACAGCCTAGGCTAATTTTATGCTAATGTGGCCAAGGGGAGGAGGCAATGGAGTTAAGTGGGTGTTTGTATGTATCGAGAGTGGGCTGTTGGGTGGGTAAAAGGTCTGAATTAGTCTAGTAAATAAACGCAGAGGTCACAGCAGAAGAGAATTATATATGCTACTGTTAAAAAAGTAGACCTTTTTATGAGAAGTTTAATAGAGCTATAATGATTCTGTTTTATTAAAGAATATCATAAGTGACATCAATATGGATAAAAGATTAAGAGCAATTAAGGCCTTTTTCTGGCAGGCGAATATATCTTCCTTTGTTTTTAGATGGAGAGGAAATTAAATTTTGGGGCTATTGAAATTTAGTGACGATACAAAATGCATATTCATTTTTGATTAACTTTCAGTGGAACAACGTAGAAGTCATTCGATAGAAAGATCTCAATATTAAATTAAATTAAATCTCACAGAGCTACGACATCTAAAAAAAAAATCCTGCAAAGACTCCCAACAACACCATCAGCTTTATCACGCTCAGATTTACAGGGTTTAAAGGTAAAGGGTGATGAGATGAAATGCTGAGCTATTACTCCAGTGTGTGTGTGTGTGTGTGTGTGTGTGTGTGTGTGTGTGTCAGCACAGGGCATGCTAAAGTCACATCCCCTGGAGCTTTAAGTGTCCCCACGCTCACACCACTCCCATCAACATCTCGACTTAATGCATTTTCTATACCTGCCTGTGTCACAGCTCTATGGACTCTCCAATGATTTAGAGGCAGCAACAAACCTGTCCCATTTTCAGAAGGACATTATTGATAGACTGTCACTTCAGATTGTAGCTAACTGCTAATGGTTATTTTATAGTGCATATGTCAAATCTGATGTGGAGTGTGTTCATTTATTTATTTATTTTTCCCATTTTCCTATTCCACCTATCTTTTACGCCATGATATTTCCAAGCTGGTGTAGCTAAGCTACAGCTAATAAGTATCTTACTTGACATGGTGCAGTGGTTGAATGCAAAACTACAGCTGTCAAAAAGTGGACATTGAATGCTATGGGTGTAATTAAATGCTAACAGTGCTATATATATATATATGTGTGTGTGTGTGTGTGTGTGACCCTGGACCACAAAACCAGTCATAAGGGTCAATTTTTTAATTGAGATTTTCTGAATAAATAAGCTTTCCATTGATGTATGGTTGGTTAGGATAAGACAATATTTGGCTGAGATACAATTATTTGAAAATCTGGAATCTGAGGGTGCAAAAAAATCTAAATATTGAGAAAATTGCCTTTAAAGTTGTCCAAATGAAATGTTTGATATTTACTAAATTTACTAAATATCTTCATGGAACATGATCTTTACTTAATATCCTAATGATTTTTGGCATAAAAGAAAAAATCGATAATTTTGACCCATAGAATGTATTGTTGCCTATTGCCACAAATATACCTGTGCGACTTATGACTGGTTATATATATATATATATATATATATATCTTTTCTCTAAGACATGCATAGATTAACCCATGAGACAAAGTGCGGATCAGCATGTGTGTGTGGCGACTAGACGTTCCACTTATGCCTGGATCTTGAAGGACCCCAATTTTGTGGGTATTAAATGAGAGCACCTGCTCAGGGAGAGGCTTCGGTGTCAGTGGATCACTTTGTGTATCAATGCCTGGCTGGCTACATGGCTTTTTGTTTCACCACTTGAATCATCAGAGTCGTTTGAAATCAATTTAACAATCGTTCCTGAGAATGATTTGAGTATGTAAATGTGGCCCGGCGGTGAAAAACAGGGTGAGCAGGCAAAGAGAGAAAGAGAGGAAGAAAGAGATGCAGAAGTGGCAGTGAGCATCTATTACTGCATTAAAAAAGTCGAATCCTTTAATTCCACTCCCAGCAGGACACTGTGAAAGCAAGAAACAAAAGCAGCGAGAGGGACACAGACAGACAGAGACATAAAACATAATTGCACTGATGAATAACCATCATCAGAAGTAAAGAAAAGAACAATGAAAAGGAGGGGGGGGGGGGTGTCATCCAAACAAGGGATATATAATACATTCATAATATATTATATATTTCACTGTTTTTGAGCCTTAGACCAGTAATCTCAGCATGAATGTATTTGCTATAGTGATTTTTCCCCCAATTAGCAAGTGCTAAACAAAAATAGAGTAAAATTCAATTTTTTAACATTTTAAACCTTTAATGTTTTCGATCATATTTTCAAATTTTTTTTAAATTTGAGCTCGAAGCACTTTCCTGTGTTAACTCATTCCCCGCCAGAGTTTTTTTTTTTTTAAGTTGCCAGCCACCACCAGCATTTTCGACCATTTTCACAAAATTTTCATGACCCCAGAATATTTTGTTGTATGAATATCTGAACATGCAATATATCAAAAGAAAGAACAGAGCCTCTGCTTTTAAACAACAACAACAACAACAAATGAAATGTTTTATTCTAGCTTCATGCATTCTTTTTTATCAGCACTTAAATGGTTAAGTTTCATTAAAAAAAAGCAACATTTCGAGCAAAAATCTAAGAAAATCAGATTTTTGTCAAGGACTACATCCAGATCGGATTCAGAACGGTGATCAAAACACAAATAAAGTAGATCGAGTCCATCAACACCCCCAAAGCTCCTATAGCTCGTCCTGGGTCAACATTTCATTCAGTAACATTAGGCGGTTTTGAGTTATATGCTATTTAATGTTGATGATCGCGTTATTTTACATATGCATCTGCTTACATATGATATTGCTTGTTTCTGCTTCTTTTTCGCTCATGTTTTGATCTGGAGATTCTGTACTCTTTTAGAAGATGTGTCATAGCGCCCCCTACCGTATAACAGTGGAAACACAGGAAAACCGGACATTTTGCAATGGCTGGGAAGTGTTGTCTCATAAAAGATGGAAATTTCCATCAATGGCGAGGAAAGAGTTAATGTATTTCCCACTGAAGTACTGTAGGAAGTTGGGGTGGGATATAATCGAAGGGTTTAACCCTTTTTTTTAATAGCCAACAGCCTTTAGTTTACATCACAGCCATGAGCCATGATTTGCTACATGCTAGTCAGAAGGTGGTTTTCAGAGGCGGGACATTCTCACTCTGAGGAGCATTTGATTGGACAAAATGAGTGAGTGCGGGATGAGTCATCAATATTTTGGGTCTGTTTTCAGGGTAGAGAAAGACTACAAAACTACAATTTTATATGATCTTTAAACCAGAGATGTTATTCAATTTTAAAGCATTCATTCTCGAGAGTCATGAGACAACTAATGCAATGACACATATAAATATCTATAAAATCATCGCAAAGTTAACCATGTTGTTTCATTTTACATCATTGTGAATATTTGATATACCAGAAAGTCCTCTTCTAGACATGCATTCATATCTGCATTCTGGGGCTAAAAGCATAAACATACACAAAATGAAGCACAAGTGCCAAGAGAAAGACAAAAAATAAGCAGATTTCAGACACAAGAGGTGAACACAAAAGCTCTGGAAAGATTCAATTAAGCATCATATCCACTGACCTCATTGCCATGGTTACCAAAAAGAAGAAAATATTAATCAAGTCTGCACTTGAGAGAAACATGAGAAAAAGATAGAAATAGAGGAGAAAAACAAATGTTTATACAGATGCAATGTTTTCAAGACTAAGTGCAATTTAATAAGGTTCAAAACTGTAGTCTGTTGCGTCTGTCCTCTCGCTGTGCCCCCTCAGACCTCCTGAACATGATCATCTTTATTTGACATCGAACCCTGGCAGTCCAGTTGACCTTGTGGAACACTGTCTCGTTCCTAATAATGCACTTTTCATTATGAAACGAAAGATTCTGTTCTATGCCTAATGAATACACAAAGAAAGAGGAATAGGAAGCGAGATAGAAATGAGGGAGACACTCAATTTTCTTCATTCAGTACAGCACTGAGTAGGGGAGTATAGAGTAAGCCATATCAATTTTTTTTTTACATTGTTCTCTAGCAAAGGAGAAATGAGATAAGTATAAAACTAATACATCTGAATGTTATCTACTATCAACATTCTAAGTGACAGAACACCATATTAGAGGTATATGTATGTGTGTGTGTGTGTGTATATATATATATATATATTTCTGAACATTCTTTTTATAAACCATCCACAAAAATACTGAAAATATACAGAATGTCTGAATCAACTAACATTTTAAGTGACAGAACCCCATATTAGAGGTATATGTGAGTGCGTGTGTGCGTGCGTGCGTGCGTATATATATATATATATATATTATTTATTTATTTTATTTTATTTTTCCCTGAACATTATTTTTATAAACCATCCACAAAAATACGGAATATATACAGAATATCTGAATGTAGTGAAACTGGATAAATTTGCTTTAACATAAATTACATTCAATTGAGAAAAAAAAAAAAAATAGAAACGCACACACCAAAAAGTGCCTTTAGATTAATTATTAGCCCATTATAAACATGCAAACATGCATCACAAAAATTATACCATGTTTTAGGGGGTCGACACATCTTACCCCATTCTCCCCTACAGCTTCTTGTCAATGACATGCCAAATTTGCTGAATTAGCTTCCGTTTCAAAAAATAGAAGTTGCCAAAACACACCTTGGTGTCAATACACATATATCCTGCTACAATAGTCTATACACTCTTAAACACTCTTTGTTTTCACAATGATGCTATAGAGCAACCAATTGTAGTTTTCAAAATTTAAAAGAACCTTTCAGTTTTGAAAAGAACCGTTTTTTTCTTAGTGTGAAGATCATTTCAATATTCTAAAGAACCCTTGTGAAAGTTAAGACAACATATGTTTTTTACATTGCTTTAACTCATAAAAAAGTTTTTTTACAGTGATGTTTAAGGTCCTTCATAGAACCATTAATGCCAATAAAGAAGCTTTATTTTTAAGAGTGTATGAATGCATGCATGTGTATGTCTACATGTCTTGAGAGTTCTTCCTCTATGCGTGTCTCCTTGAAGGGGTACACACCTATGTTTCTGATCCAGAAAAAGAGGGGAAAGGAGAGAGACAGTAAAACAAATTTCACATGCATATTGCTACAGACTCTAAAAAATTTTGACAATCATTTTCAATCATCCTGAGCCGTGGTGCACTGCTTTGGCGTATTTGGCTGCACGGCGCTGAGGGGGGAAAGTTGAGCATTGTTCTGTTTGATGAAACTGTGGAGTGTTTGCTCGCTGTCTGCAGGGACTGTCTTGAAAACAAGCTATCTGAAAACTCCCCCCGCTGTGCGAAATGTTAAATAAACAAAGGCACGGATAAACAAAATCCCTCCATTTTAATGTCACCGAGAAGAAAGACCATGTTTTAATGCTAAGATTGCTGCTGGCAGCGAAAGTGCTGCCGACACAGTTTTATATGAAGTTTACACATCAGTGGGATCTGGATTATAATCACCTTTAATAATTATAAGGTTATGAGAAAGTAGAATGACAAAAAGAGAAAAAGGCGCTTCACAAAAAGCTTTCACTGAGTTCAGTGCTGAAAGACACTTATCAGAGAAAAGAGAAACTTACACCCGCCATTCAAGGAAATTGTTCAAATGTACTCGTGAAATATTTTAGAGATTTTAAATATCTTCTGAAAAAAGGGCAAAACCAGTTTTTTGTTTAGCAGAAGGACGACTTCATTGCTCAGAGGTTGCTTTTTCATAGCTCAGGGGATTTAATGGAGTTGTCAGTTATGTTTTATTTAAGCGTCAACTTTTTCCTTAGATGTTTCTTCTAAAATTCCTAAATTATGAGATATAAAGATGCAAACAAATGAGACAATTGCTGGCACACAGTAAGAGTACAAAGCAATAAAGTGAATGTGGATAAGAGCTCAGATCATCTGGTTTTTAAAGAATTAGTTCTTATCGAAATCTTACAGACTTGGCAAATATGAGCACAGTTTGAGATTATTGAGATTTCTTCATGGAACTTATGTGAAATTACCAAGGTATTTTTACCTCGAAAAAGAAATATCTGAGAAGCAGGAGATGTTAGAAACCTCTCCATTTAATTTCATTTCGGTGTAGGAGAACAACTGAGATCTTAAAGAGATTTAATTTCTTCCCTATGGGGGAGGATAATGGGTCTTCAGTATGCCACCATATAGGATGTCTGGTTTAAAGATGGTTTATACAAATGTGGCTCTGACATACTGATCTTTTTCAAGGTTCTTTCATTTCAACTCTAACTTAAACTAAAACAATATCACCGCATGGTACAGTATGTGCACCTGGGTCATTCGGTCATGTTTTTGTTTACTTACTGCATTATTGATGCTCCAGTAAATTTGCTGTATTTTTTTTAATTATTATTATTATTATATATATATATATAAAAAAGCTTAACAGGGTGGACAAAGTGATAACAAAATGGACAAAATAATAACAGAGTGGACAAGTGGTATAAAGAATGGATGGATGGATGACTTCCTATCTCTCACATACAACTAGTTACAGTATTACTTTAGTTTGAACTGGATTTAGATGCAATCACTCTCAGTGTCCACTCTGTGTCTTCTGATATAACAGGGTGGACATTAACAGAGTGGACATTCTGACCTAAAATCAGCCACTGCACCATGTCTGAGCAAAAAGAAGCTAACATAGAAGGTTTATCTAATAAAGAATTACATGGTCTTTAAAATTGTAATTTTAAAACTATGATTTTTCTACTAACGTTTTAAATTTTTCCCGTAACAGGGTGGACGTACTAAGGTTGACCAAATCAAATTTGAAAGATAATATGGGTAAAAATAGAGGATCTCACTCACTTTCTCAAGTTGTTTTCCCTCCAAAGAAGTGATGACAGCTTTATGATATGATTTTTATTTCATTTTTCCAACTTTCATTTAAAGGGAAAGTAGTCAAAAATAACAGGGTGGACAATAAAACGAGGGAAAAGCTAAAACCTTGATTATAATTGCAAAAATGAATTTAATAACTGAAAAGAATATATACATTAGAGAGAATCTTTACTGATACCAACCCAACAAATGTAACAAATGTATAAAAAAAAAGGAAAGGAAAGGGAAAAAAAACTGTAGTAGCTGTAGTAAGTGTTGTATTATCATGAAATTGGGATGGACAGGCCTGGGGACATAGGAAAAATTGTAATATATGGTGGTTCAAAATGCTGTAAAATGTCTCAAATTATTTTCTTTAATCAACTTCAACATGCTTAGAATTCAAATGGTGTTATTTATGACTAAGACAGGTTTTAAGGCGGTAAGATGATCTTTACTGGGAGACACAAAAGGCACCAAATCCCAGGGATGACCCACCTAGGAGTCAGAACCAGTTCGTTTGTTACAGACAGTTGAGGCACCATGAAGAACCACGTGATCAGAAACAATTTAATTCCCCAGCATCAGCCATCTCCACCTGATATGCTCCTGCAAGGTCATTAAGCTCGCCCTTGAAGGTCATGTGATTAATGAGCGGCAGAATCTCTGCGCAATAACGTATATGAGCATGGCTCATATTCAATGGACAGCAGGGCCTGAGAGAATGAATAGCTAGAGACAATCAAGGTCCTCCAGAGCATCTTCACACTGCTCAAACACACAAAAACAAAGCATCACATTACCTAATTAGTTTAAATTAGCTTAAATCTGCTTCTGTTCATACAATTAAAGATAATCAAAGTCATATGAGAATGTCTGAGGATCCTAGACTTAAATGGGAATCAAAATCAGTACTGAATGTAGCGTCCACCTAAATAGATTGCTTGTATTAGTGCACATTTCAACAAATATATGGTCCTTTTGTCACATTGTATACATCAACACAATTGCCTAAAATGTCCTGAGTTTGGAAGTCTGTTTCATTTTAGTTCATATTACAGATCCTCCCATCACACAGTTTACTCACACGTCAATGCCTATCAATGATCAAATGATTGATTCAATTTACCCAAAATTGGGTAAAAACATGCATAGCTCTGCTGAATATGGCACAGATACAATATGAATGTTTTGTTACTAAATGGGGAAAAAAAAAAGTTGTTTCTCAAGAAATAAATGTTTCTCAGCCTTCTCAACATCAATACAAAACCTTTATCTTTAGCATAAGCATTGATATTACCAAAATTGCCAATATTACAATCATTTATTTGTAATAAATTGATGGTTGAAAAACAGATTCTTGTTGGTCTTTCACAGTTTTTGATAGTTCTGGTGGCAAGGATGGAGAAACTTTAAGATGAGCAAAAGAAAAGGGGAAAATAAGACACTATGTTAATCTTTTGATTTCCTTAAAAAGAAGTTTGTTAGGTTTAACCATGTAAAAATGTTTCCCCTGGATTCTACTTATAAGTAGCCACTTGCCTACAAGTACTCCTGGTTGGGAATCACTTTCATAAACCACAATACAAGAAAATAGGTTAAAGGCAAAAAAAAATCATTGGTCAACGAACAAAGGTGATGCAATGCATCTTAAAATGGAAAGTTCCCGAAAAATCCGGAAGGGACAAAGAGCAAATGCTTATTTCACACTTACTTAAGAGCAAGTGAATGGGAAGAAAAAAAAAAAGAGAAAAAGAGTGTTAGAAGAATAAACTCAGCTCTGAGGTTGAGTGCCATAATGGTTCCGCTCTTCAGCCACCTCAAACCCACTGCATCAGGAAGTGAAGAAATACAATCACGTCCTTCTCACACACACCATGAACATGCCCACCATGTCACAATCTTACCTTCAATGTTAGTGTGAAAGAAACCACCGGTATTGTCCTTGCAACATATGATTCAGGAGGGAATTCTAAAAATGCAGATGTATCACAAATATAGCCCTGAATAATGCCTGCAAACATTCCAGCATGTTTCCTTTTCTTAATTTAGTATAGATGAAAATAGTTGAACAATTTTGTAAAATGTATTTGTCTCTCTCTCTTTTTCTGAAATGGCAGAGCTTCAGAACCCCTCTTGACCCACAGCGCTGAGAAACTCCCCCCAGATTCAAGAGCTCATCAAACAGACTGACAATCAGGTGATGTGAAACAAGTGTATTTTTAATACAACTAACTGATGAACTTTTTTTTTAATCTGTCATATTTTAATGACATCATATTCTAACAAAACACAAAATGTACACACACACACACACGTTTCACTATATTGAGGACGTTGCATAGACTTCCATTGGTTATATTCCAGGTTATTGATATTTTCTATGGCCTAACCCAACCTAACCTAAACCTACCCATCACAGAAACATGCAAAACACTAAAAACATTTTAGTCGATTTATAAGCCTTTTTAACTGGTAAGGTGAGGACCAGTAAAATGTCCACTATATGAGGACAAGTGAGGACATTACTTTGCGGTTACACTTTATTTTAAGGTGTCATTGTTACAGTGTAATTATATATTTAAGTACTGAGTAATATTAATTAATAACATGTACTTACTTACACTTGCATGTAATTATGCATAATTTACTGTTATTACTATGGTAAGTAACATATGCAACAAGGACACAGTAAATAAAGTGTTACCTACTTAATTATCCTCTAAAGGCGATTTGTTATGTAGACAGCAGTATACATACATGTACAGCAACACAACACACACACACAATAACACACATTTTATCATAATTAATTTAAAAACATGATCGCAGCAGGTATATCGCAGCATTTGGTCCTCACAAATATGGCCAAACCTGTACACACACACACACACCAACAGACAGACACACACGTTTTTTTTTTACTACATGATTTTTAACATAATGATTTCTATACTGTACAAAATGGATATTCTAATTATATATACACACACACATATATATATATTGTATGTTATATATACAGTATATTGTATACATAGTAGAGGTATAACCTGGTATAAAGCTGATAAAACATAATATTAAACAATATGGACATTATTAAAATTTAATAATGAGAAATAGCCATTTTAAAATACCAGAAGTGTAAGACAAACCGCTTAAATGACAAATTTCTCAGTTTACCTTTTCCATATTTCTAATTGTCATATTTGTATTAGGATTATTACAAATAGCCAAAATTAGACAAATTTTTTGCCTTTTGTCACAAAAGACGCTTTAAAATGGTGAAATGTTCAGTGTGTTATGGCTTTCTTAGAGCATGGTCATGATGTGTGTAATACATGCAGGGGCGGAGAGAGCAAAAGAGGAAGTGAGGCCATGCTGAGAGAGGGAAATGGGCTAGAGGACATTTCACGCTCATAGTGGCCAGTGAATTGGAATGACTGCAGCGCGGCATGATTTGAAGGTCAGGAGATAGTGGATTATATTCCAGAGGTAGAGAGAAGAGGCGGATGACAGGGAGAGGGATGGAAGAATAAACAGACTCTCCTCCACCCTGCGTTCGGTCTTTCTTTCTTTCCATTTCTTTCTTTCTTTTCTTGTTATTTCTTTGTTTTCCCCCCTCTTGTCTTTTTTTTTCCCGATTACAGGACAGGAAGGCAGAATAAAAACACCAAGGCACCAAACCGACAGCCATTAGTCTCACACATCACGTCACATGCGTGCACACACACACACACGACACGCTGAGAAATCTCATTTTAGTCTTCTCTGACGTACAACCTCCCCATACTGGCCACTAACATCTACCCCCAGCCCAAAAGAGAGAGAGGCAGAAAAAGAAAATGTGTTTTACACAAACAATAACAGCGCTATCAGGCAGAGCGCAGCATTCCGAGAGCGTGATTTAATAAAAACAGAGCGGGATTGAATTATCATATTTTAACTGGATGTGTGTTTCAGTTAGAATGTGTGATTCAGGCCTACAAATGATCCGAACGCTTTTCCGAGGTGCAAGACAGCCCTCTCTCTTCCTCTCGGTGCTTCTCAAAAATGGAAAGGAGGCGGACGAGGGGAAGACAAAGAAGGTAAACTAATAAGCCCCTTGGATATCAGTGACATAGAAAATAAACTGAGATGGCTAGAAAGCCAAAGCTCTTGTTTGATCTGGCTCCACGTACAGTACGAGTGTATCACAGAAGCCCAGACACGAGAGTTTGATGAGGATTATCCACATGATTGCAGTAATCAGATGGAATGAGATGCGAGATGACCATCTGTATTTGCCCCAGACGGCGCGATCGCTCCTCAGACCCTCTGAGGGATTTTACACATTCGACTAACATGGAGCAGAACAGCACGGCACGGCGGAGAAAACAACAACAACAACAACAAGGGAACACAACAAACGCTGTGACGGGGATATCAGGAGAAGATGTGCAAATCAAGCAAACTTGTGTAATTAAATTAATTCCAGACACACTCCAACTTTTTTTTTTTTTTTTTTATCTGCCTTGGGCGTCTCTTTCGTAATGATGTCCTAACACAAAACAAACAGCAGGCGGAACATGAAAGTGTTCCTTTTTCTTCCACCTATCTAACTCTGGCATTCCGGTTCTTCAGTTCAGGATTCTTCTTTTTTTTTTTTCAAATTTAGGAGGCCACTTTTAGCAGACGTCACAATGGGGTTGAGAGGATTCTAGATTGTTGTGCCTGTGCTGATGCATGTAAACAAGCACATCAAAAGCAAGCAACCAATCCACGGCTCCCGGATGTTCTGTCAACATGGACTGAGATGTCTTATAGGCAGAGAACAGGTGTCAATCATCTCGTGCAGCCAATAGGTTCGTCCCCTGCGGACACATCATGCTGGACTCACACACTTCCTTGTGAGCAGCAACTATAAAAACAGATACAGGATTTAAAGAATTTGAGATGGACACCAAAATCATGCCTACATTTTAAAAGTCTTTAACTCACAATACATTCTTTTTAATACAGTAGATCAGGATCATTAGTATTGCACCGATTTCATTCTGAAATACTGTCTGATCAACCAAAATATTATGAAATCCTTCAAAAAGCCAGGAGCTCAGATAAGCACATCTCCAACCAGAACATCCACATGTCCTCAGGGCAGCACACAACAGACAAGAGAAATGAACATGTTTCACATGCACAGTTCAGACACAGCCTCTAAATAAAGGCTTGAATTTAAATCTATTCTTAATTTCTTTAAAAATAAATCAATAAATACAACTAATGACATCCTCACAAAAATGCAATAAAACATTTTTTATATAATTGAATTTTTAATTTGCTTTTCTTATTTTGTTCTATAAAAGAAAATAACTAGTATGGTTTACATAAAGGATAATTATAAATTGATTATACATCTTCAAATCACCATTTACAAAGAGATTTATTAATATTAATATCATTTATATTAATTAATTCGTTTATATGAAATTACATTAACATGTTACAATATACAGCAAATTCATATTTGAGGTAAATTAACAGAATCAAGAATCATATTAATTTAGACATAACTAATAATAGTAACACTTTACAATAAGGTCTTATTTGTTAACATTAGTTAATGTATTAATTAACATGAACTAACAATAAGCAATAGATTTGTTACAGTATTTATTAATCTTTGCTAATGTTAATTAACAAAAAATCCAGCTGTTCATTGTTTTTCATGTTAGTTCACAGTGCATTAAATTAATGTTAACTAATACAACATTTGATTTTAATAATGAACAATGAATTTAATAATAAAATAAGTGTTAAAATTAACATGAACTAAGATTAATAACTAAAGTAGTTAACTAATGAAACCTTGTTGTAAAGTGTTACCCTTATAATTGGTGTTAATTAATAATTACTACCAAATATGGTAAATCACACACACACACACACACACACACACACACACACACACACACACACACACACACACACACACACACACACACACAAATCAACCAATTTGTGTTGTTAATGTACATTGAATTGCCAAAACTTGTGCCATGTACATTTTAAAGAGCCACCCATTGTAATGCTTTATAAAAATATCTCTGCCGCCATGATGGTCACCATCATCGTCACCATCGCTTTACCACAACTACAGGCTAAAATGACACACACAGTGACAGTAACTAATACAAACAATCTGAATGTGATGTTTACACTGAACACATTTTACATTAGCAGGTCACTCTTCAGTTCACAGTTCAATAGGGTCAGCATATGAAGCCACGGCACATGCATAGAGCATCTCTGGCCTCTCCCAGACGATAAGACGGGATAGAGGCCGGCCTGTGCTAAGCCCCAAAAGCTGTCATTAATCCTGGATTTTAGGGTGCAGAGCCGAATTTTGGTCATGTTATCAGAGCAGAGCCGAAAACCTCCATATTTACCAGCACAGCTGCACCACAGCCAACTGGCTAAATCAAGGCAGTGTCCTGGGAACACTACAATACTAATACATTGAATCAGATGAAAAAAAAAATTACAGTATATATTACACAACAAAATACTGTGTAATAGTTTTACAGTGTTGTGATGCAAGTGTGAGATCCTCATCTCTTACTTTCTCTCTCTCCCCTGACACAAGCAGGCCAAGCTGAGATCCCAGGTACTGATATACAGCCACCCACTCGAACAAATATAGAGACCTGGACCACCGAACATACACACATGCACTTAAATCATGCAGTAATACACTCTGTCAGCAGACATGGCAAGAAATGGACATATAAATGCACACATTTACACATCTAACACATACGTAAACAAAAACCTGGGCCCTAAAACAGCATTGATAATGGCATACACAATCTTTGATCAAAATCAAAAGCTGAACAGTACGAACACATTTATATATAAATCCATTCGTGCAGGGCTTTAGGATCTTAGATCTAAAGTGCTGGTGTGCAAGCGTGCGTGATCATTCTGATGAATCTGCCTGTAGAGTTAGAAGAATTTATCATCTTAAAACAGCCAGATGAGGACGCACACACACTTGCACACACTCGACTGGATGAAAATCAGAGCTCGCCGGCAGCACATCAAGCTACACACAAAAACACATGCTGTGAAATCCAAATCATGCTCCACTCTTGCTGGCAAAACTCAGCCACTGTTTCATAGTGTTTATGAGTGTGTGTGAATGCACTTGTCCTCTGAGTATCTCCGTGCAGTTTTCAGTCTAGAGGAGAGCGGCTGCAGCACAGCACACCATGTGGTTTGGAAGCAGAATTATTTCCTTTTTACATCTCACATATGTAGCATACGTTTGCAATTTTACAATACAGCTGGTGTTAACATCTAGAATAAATAAGATAAAATAGAAAAACCGAACTTTATATACTGCTTCTGCAAATTAACTGATGCTTAAAAACACATTTGTATAGACTAACTTTTACACATTTGCTGTAGTGTTGAGGGGAATGGGAAGTCGCGCAAGTGTGTATCTCGTCGTGCTGTGTGTTAATATGTGTTTGTGAGCATTCAGTCCTCCAGCCAGACTGGGTGCTGCTGATTTCTCCATCACAGCTCAAATGGGATCCCGCGCTGGAATAAATCACTGTCGCCACGGAAATGCAGCGACAGCCATGATAGATGGCTGAAATGTGTGTGTTGATGTCTTTAGTGTTGCCGACAATTTGGTAAATCTCGCCTTTTCCATTGCATGTGGGGTACGAGGCGTCTGAATGTTGACACAAACTACGAGAAGAGGCCCGTACAGCGACATCAGCACGGCACAACGTTGCTAAAGTCAATTTGAACCTTGTCCTGTCAAAAAATAATATGATAAACGTAAAAAATCTGCAAACAAAAACAGGCTGTAGTTGACGGTGAGTGAAATCCATGTTCAAGGGTGAAAGTGTGTTTTCTTTTCCTGTAAAAAGGCCTGGTATGTGTATGTACAAATTACAATTACTAATGTAAATAATATGATAAATGTAAAATATTAGTCAAAATTTGTTTTCAAAAACATTTATAAGACTGTAGTTGATGTTGAGCGGAATCCATGTTCAAAGGTGAAAGTGTGGTTCTCATGATGGGGGTGGGGGGGTGGGTTCACCTCACCCACGTGCATTCGGGTCATGAGTGCAGTGACCCCTGTGTGTAATATGTCAGCGTTGCGTACGTAAGTCCTGCGTACGGCACGGCTGTCCGTCGTGCAGACGCATCACTATGACTCAAAAGGTGACAAAGCGACTTAATATATTGTCCCGAACACCCCCCCCCCCCCCCCCCAAAAAAAAATCTTTGTATCTGACCGGTAAGCCAGCCCCCCCAGTGCCTAAATATAGACCCCGACACCCCCGTCACACACCAATTGAGACACACGAACACCCCGTTTCTGACTCAATCCGATCTATAACGGAGACATTTTTGGCTTTCTCACACATAAAACCTGCTACATGGCACCTGTAAACTTGCAGACACTTGTCATGGCAGTTGGCCTGCTCCTGACTCCAAAGCCCCCCAACAAGCCAACGCTTGCACCTGGCAGGATCAAACAAGCGTGCACTCCCCACAAACTCTCTTACAATCAATACTTTCAGCCAACACCACGCAGCAGTCCCAGCTCCATCACACACACACACATATACAGGGAGAGAGAGAGAGTGGAACAGCACTCCAAAGAGCAGAAAGCAGTGTACTGACCTTTCTGTCTCTCTTTTTTTGCCTCCTTCCTTTCTTTCTTGCCCTCCTTGACGTCCAATCCACACTTGTCTTCTGGCTGCTGGTGCTGGGGCTACAGTAGTAGAGGAACGGTAGTGTGTGAGTGAGAGAGAGTGAGTGATCCTGCTCAACCTGACTAGAGCGGGCGCATTAGTGTGATTTCACACCCAGGCTGCAGCCCTGCCTACTGTCCTGATGGGGTTCCTGAATGTGCTGCTTATTTAGAGAGCCGGCGCGCTGTACCTGGGCTTGCAGGCAGGCTGCTTAAAGCAAGAGCCAACATCTAGAGTGCATAATACCCCCACTCTCTCCCTCTCTCCGTCTCTCTCTCTCTCTCACTCTCTCTCTCTCTCTCCCTCCCGCACACACACACACATAAACACTAGTACGGTCTCCTAGTCGCTGGCTGGCTGGAGAGGTAGACGCCGGCTCGGGCGTTCACGCAACCGCACGCGTACCTTTGGCGGAGCCGGTAGCCGGTGCGAGAATACACACATGCAGATTTCTTTTCTTTCTAAGTGTTTAGAAGACAATTTCGACAAGGGATTGCTCCCAATCTACTTGGATGATCCAGATGGATGAGTTATAATATGATTTCCAGTCTCTTGCCTTTTTTGTCTGTCTGATTCTAGTTGTTTTAGCCTATTATCGAGCTGCCACATGTTTCTGCAGAGGGAATGCCTCACTCTCTTTTGGATTCGGTCCCTCGACCGCTCGTCTCTGTGGGACGCGGCGGAGGGGGGCAGATGGGTGCACTAAATTGTGACTCAGGCTGAATGTGTATTAGTCAAATTTATTATTTATTGCCAAGCCGCATTCAGTTTTCCCCCCTCCGCACACATGGATAGATGGAAAAGGGGGATGGAATGGGGGGGGGGGGGGGGAGTAGGGTCAAGGGTGCGAGGATTTTATTGTGGGGGGTTTGAGATATAGCCAGTGGTCATGATTTGGTGAGCGAGGCCTAGAGGGAGGTGAAAAGAATATATAAGATATTAATTTAATTTATTTATTTATTCAGCCAGTCCGCATGCCTTATCAGGCCGGTGTCTCTTAATGACATCACTGGCAGCTTCTCCAAGCTGTCCAAAATCACCCTGCCTCTCATTTTTCTTCAAAATGACTTCAATTCATTGTGTGTGTGTGCGCGAGTGTGGTACTGCCTATATCTAAAATTGAGAATAATGCTATCCAATGGGTCCACACTTTCATGCAAGATAGCCTCAGATCCAAAACTATCAAATACATTGGGCTAAAAAATAAAATAAATAAACAGTCAATAAAAATATGTCTTCTTTATAAATTATTGAATAAATATTATTACATAAAATATCTGTTCTACTTCATAAATTAAGAGAAAAAAATCATTCAGTGCAACATTTCTCAAACCTGTACCTGGAGGCACACCAAAATTACCATATTTTCGGGAATATAAATCAGATTTTTTTATCATCTGAATTGTACTGCGACTTATATTCCAAAGCATGCAATTATGCAATTAACGTCAAGCACACAAGACATGCGCAAAGTACACACATTTGGATTGTTTTTGCTTGTGGTTTATAATAAATGTTGTTTATATTAAATGCCACTATAATCTTTGTTTTATACTTATATATAGTTATATACTATATTTTTAATTTCTGTTCTGAATACTGATCAATTTAAAAGATTTGTTGTGGAGTGAGGGGAACAAAAATTTAATCATATATAAGCAGTCATATTACACAAGTTTGGGCAGCTGTTTACTAATTACAAATATTGCAAGACCACTCATAATATATAAAAAAAAAAAAGGAAATTGTGTGTGTAAAATACAGACAAAGAGTGGTTGTGCCTTCATACTAGGGCATTACAGTTTAAACCAGCGGTTCTCAAACTGTTTTTTAGCACTTCAATTTTACCTCAGACATCAAGTGACCGAACATAGTACCAAAATTTATCATAGAAATGTGAACAAATATGTATTTTGTAAATCACATACAACCAGTGCTGGGGAAAGTTACTTTTAAAAGTAATGCATTACAGTAATGTTTTACTCCCTAAAAAGGTAACAACTTGTGTTAGTTACTTTTTATGGAAAGTAATGTGTTGCATTACTTCTGCGTTACTTTTCCTCAGCCGGGCTGGGCTTGCTTGTTTTAATAACAAAAAAAAAGTTTTATTTTTGGCAAATGTAAAGGCCCTTTCACACCAAAAGTGAAATTAATAAGGCTCAGGCTGAAGGAAATGCAAATTCACACCTGTACAGTAGAGGGCGCTGCTCAAACTAATCTTTGGAAGATGTTAGGAAAGTTAAAAATTCTTACTACAAAGAAAATAAAACATAAATGTGATGTTTATCTAAAGTCATTTGAATTGGTATGAATTGGATCATAAAAGGTCAGCAGCAAAGACAGGGGTTAATAAAGTGAAATTAAATACATAAAGTATATTTGTGTTATTTAACATTTTTAATTATTGCAGGTTTAAGTAATATTCTGAGTTTGCATTTCACTGTTTTTATTCATTTTTAGCAATACTGGATCTGTTTTTGTGCAAGTGAGATGAGTAAATGCCTGCTCACATTAGTCTAGAAATCCCAATTTCTCTCAACATGAGCACAGGAGAGCTGTCAGTCAATAAATGAGAAAACAAAGTAACTCATATTTTGTTGTAAATTTAAAAGTAACGCATTACATTACTAGTTACTTGAAAAAAGTAACCTGATTACATAACTCATGCTACTTGCAATGCGTTACCCCCAACACTGAATACAACATATTAATATCGGTTTTCAATGATAAGTTTGCACTGGTTTTAGCTACTCTTAAAAGGCTAGGCAACAGGCCTCTGTAGGCCAAAAACAGCAGTTCGAGAAAACCCAAACCACACGGAACCAATGATTCATATTTCTTTCAAGCTCGGACATAACCACAAACCTCATACTTCAAAACCCAGATATCAGACATCAGACCAACGACCAGCACACTTCACATAACAAAGCATATCGAAGTTAAAAAGCAGTTTTATACATAGAAAGCCGCTTCAGTTCTTTCCCCAAACCATCTGAATGGCTCATTCTGGTGAAGTTTAGAAAGCCATTGTGTGCGGGTAAGATGGGGGTGCGGAGGAAATGGTCACAGCCATTTTAGCATAACCATTAAGACTAGAACAGGTACCATTACAACTCAATCATTCTAATACACTCATAATCATCCAAATTTTTATACATCAGCTTTAAAAGCCATGCTTAAAAAAAGAACTCATTTCCCTTACAGAGGTAATTTAAGTGAAATACAGACAGTCAGACAGACAGAAAGAAAAAAGAAAGACGAAAGAAAGATGAAAGAAAGATGAAAGAAAGACAGAAAGGAAGAAAGACAGACAGACGAAAGAAAGACAGACAGACGAAAGGACAAAGAAAGAAAGATAGAAAGACGAAAGAAAGAAAGAAAGAAAGAAAGAAAGAAAGAAAGAAAGAAAGAAAGAAAGACAGACAGACAGACAGACAGACAGACAGACAGACAGACAGACAGACGAAAGAAAGACAGACAGACGAAAGGACAAAGAAAGAAAGAAAGAAAGAAAGACGAAAGAAAGAAAGAAAGAAAGACAGACAGACAGACGAAAGAAAGACAGACAGACGAAAGGACAAAAGAAAGAAAGAAAGAAAGAAAGAAAGAAAGAAAGAAAGAAAGAAAGAAAGAAAGAAAGAAAGAAAGAAAGAAAGAAAGAAAGACAGACGAAAGAAAGACAGACAGATGAAAGGACAAAGAAAGAAAGAAAGAAAGAAAGAAAGACAAAAGAAATAAAGAAAGACGAAAGAAAAAAGAAAGAAAGAAAGAAAGAAAGAAAGAAAGAAAGAAAGAAAGAAAGAAAGAAAGAAAGAAAGAAAGAAAGAAAGAAAGACGAAAGAAAGAAAGAAAGTAAGAAAGAAAGAAAGAAAGAAAGTAAGAAAGAAAGAAGGAAAGAAAGACAAACAGAAAGACAGACAGACGAAAGAAAGACAGACGAAAGGACGAAAGGACGAAAGGATGAAAGGACAAAAGAAAGAAAGAAAGAAAGAAAGAAAGAAAGAAAGAAAGAAAGAAGGAAAGAAAGACAGACAGACAGACAGACAGACGAAAGAAAGACAGACAGACGAAAGGACGAAAGAAAGAAAGAAAGAAAGAAAGAAAGAAAGAAAGAAAGAAAGAAAGACAAAAGAAAGAAAGAAAGAAAGATGAAAGAAAAAAAGACATGAAAGAAAGACAGACAGACAGACGAAAGAAAGAAAGAAAGAAAGAAAGAAAGAAAGAAAGAAAGAAAGAAAGAAAGAAAGAAAGAAAGAAAGACAGACAGACAGACGAAAGAAAGAAAGAACGAAAGAACGAAAGAAAGACAGACTTTTTTCAAGAATGACAAGGTGCAGGAAAGAGGGGGAAAAGACAGAACGGGAGGAGGGAGGAGGTGGTGGAGGATATTCGTGAATCCCTCAGTAGTCCTGTCATCTTCAGCATTTTACAAGCCCACAGAGATATCCATTGGCTAAAATTAACACGAAGGACAATTAATATTAATAAGGGTGCCTGTGTTGGCAGAGACTTTTAAATGGGTTAAGTACAACTGCCCGAGCCGATGGGGTGGGGGAGACCTGTTAACGCTCATTGTCAATTAGCTTTCTCTGAGGAGAGCTCGTCTGGCACACTATAAATGACTAACCAACCCTCCCTACACACAATTACCTGCTCCAAACCTCAAGCAGTCCAACATCACCCGGCAAAACACTTAACATGACACAACTCCAGTCAGGACCCTCTCTGCCTCCACGTCTCCACCTGTCTCGGCTCTCTCTGTCTCTGCCTACTGTTTTTGAACTTTCAATTCTCCTGAACAGCATTATGATTATATATTATTAATATTTCTGAATTATTACTCATTTTCTCCCTAAAAATGGAGTGCTTTAATTCACATTTGAAGTACTCATCAAGGCAGTGTGGCGAAATGAATGTGGAAGGATACATTATATTTGCAAAAATGCAAAGAGCACATAAAATATATATGGAAATAATAAAATATTAAGTATTAATTTCAAAAAGATCATTTGCTCAGGCCAAAATTGCCTTTTCATTAATCCCACCTTAGTTTTTTCCCCCTCTTTTTTTAACTAAAGACATGAAACTTTCACAGAGTTATTAAAGATATTCTCTTTTATATTAAAAAAATGTTCTATTGTCTTTTACCAAACTGAATTGGACTGGACTGGGCGTCTACATATCTCTGTTTGATTTAGGTGTTATGACCTAAATCAAAAATAATTACAAATATCTCAAACAACAATCACAATAGTATACATTCATTTTATAAAGGTAGAGGATCATGCCATTTATATCACTGTATTTAAACAGTGATGTTGTGCTTCATGAAAACTCAGTTGGCCATAACATAACAGCCATTTTAAACGGCAGACTGGTGGCCAGTGACACTGGTTATGTGATGGCGTCAGTTCAGGTTTAACGCATAAACCTGAACCGGAAAAATGGCGGAGGGTATAGTCAGGCAGGTGCTCACTTGCTGCCACTTGATAATCAAAAATCAAACCTAAATTACTATAAGTTAAACCGTATCAAACACCACAATGTTATAAGCAGGGTATGTTAAAGGGCTCATGAACTGAGAAATAAAATTTTCCTTGAGCTTTTGACATATAAAAGGTCATCATACTATAAGAATATCCTATAAGTTTTAGAACTGAGAACTTCCTTGTTAGTCCAAAAACAGGTTTTATTGTAACCAAGCCCAGATAACGACTCATTGTGGAATGTGCCGATAGGTGAAAGACCGCCTCTGCAGAAGAAAATCAATGCCTACTACTTCATTGCAACTTTGGCCCCGCCCACTGGCGTGTTAGTGAGATGACAAGGAGAGAAGTGCAATACAGGATGGACTACAAATAACATTACCATCCAAAAGGATCCTAATGCTAGGAAAGTGGTTATTTCATTTATTTATGTGAATTTCTCAGTTGAGCATTATTTATTTGTATTTGATACATTTCACTGTGGATTCTTTAGTAAATCAGTCATAATTTTGGCGCAGGCTGACTCGACAGTAATGCCACAACAACATGTAAGTAACTGTTAATTCTAATGCCTGATCTGTGACCAGTGAATTCTGATGATTCATGTACAGTCAGATGTTCTTTGTACTGTATGTGTCAGTAAATCAAACCAGTGACTAAATGGTCAACTTCACATTGTTTCTCTTAGTAGGATGAAAATGTGTTTTTTTAAACTGTGTTTAAATTATATATAGAAAACGATCAAAGAACGCTCCCTTTGCAATCGCTGGATCTGTCAATCAAACAGCGCGAGTTTATCAGTGACTGAGTTCTGGACTCGTGCCAAAACTCCCGTAATAATCAACTAATCTCTTATTTACATTGTGTTTGCACTGTTATGATGAAAGCATTTGTTAGTGTGCAGAAATCGGGTTGCAATGACGAGATCACTGCATTCATGCGGTCAACATGTCTGAGATCGGCTACAATGCTCATCACTGCAACCTTTCATGCCATGGTCTGAATATAATGCCATATGTTACCCCTCAGGTCCTACTTGCCCCGCTCTGTGCAGGCCTCGAACCGGCGTGGGAGGCGGGTGCTCTAACAAGCAGCCTCTAGCATCAGTCGCTAGAGCACCTCTTGAGGCCAGGGGAGTGAGGATTACCTGCACAGCTCTCACTAGCTGCTCTCCGTTACACATAGATCCAAATATAATGCTATAATCATCACTTTTCACGATTAGTTAACCTTGAGAGCTGTAACAATAAAAACATGCTAAAAGTTTTCGAGAGAGTTAAACGTAATACTTTAATACTTACTATTTCATATGCTATGTTAGCCAATCACAGCAGAATTAGAAGCTAAAATTAGGGTAGGAAAAATCAAGCGTAGCGCCAGTTCTGGCAGGTCACGTTAGTCAAGCTCGCATCAGCTGACTGTCTACCTATAGGAATACGACGTCTATCACGGCATACATATATAAGCTCCTTCAGTACTATCAGCGGATATCGCGTTCTCCAGAGCTCATTTACCCTCCTCCATCCCCAGCTCCTCTCGTCCAGTCAGGATTTGGTATTCTGATGCCCCTTGAATCAGACTAAATTCCCGAACTATTTTGTACATTTAATATCGACATTAATGATATCTGCAATACATTATGTTGGTTCTGTTCTGTTTACCCTAAGGGGGGGTTATTGCTGCTCTCCCTGCTCTTATCCATGCTAGGCTGCATGGATACGCAGGGAGTTCTTGCCCAGAACAGAACCATACCGCCAATCCAAACTGTATGCTAATAGTCAATCAATCATCTTTGACGATAGTGGTCCTGACAAAAATGCCTTTTATTTCTAAATTATGACAATTTTTAATTGTTAAACATTATAAGTGCACCCCAGGAAACATTATAAAACAATGCAGTTCATGACCCCTTTAAACTTTCAATGGTTGGTTATAGTAATTTACGTCGCTGCACTACTGATAGTTACGATACGGCCGTGACACGATTCATCAGGGTTGTCCATGTGGAGACTGATCACATCAATGCCATATTAAAGATGGATTTTACATTTTATCATTTATAATAAATAATATATAGTATAACATAAATCGCTAAAACCAGTGTTTAAAACGACAAGGAAAGAATGTTTAACAGGCCAGAGTGAGCTGGACTTTGTCTGGATATATCCTGTTGATGAGCTGTAGGGACAGGGACAGAAACTTGAGGTAGTACATGAATTTAAATATCTAGGAATAATAATGGATTCTCAGCTTTCTTTTAAAAAACATATGAAGAAAATGGTAAACACAGTGAAATATAATTTAGCAAATTCTAGATTTATTAGAAATAGATTGACTAAAGAAGCAGCAGATTTATTTATGAACTCGAAGATTATCCCACATATTACATACTGTATGACTACCTGGAGACAAACATGTAAGTCTTTTTTTAAACCGGTTGAAATCGTATATATAAACAAACTCTCAAGGTTCTAGATAAAAAGCCAAATAGTTTTCACCATTGTAGTGTTTTAACTAAGTTTTCCCTTTTAAGTTGGGAACATTTTATTCAATTTGCTGACTTAGTACTTGTCTTTAAGATTTTAAACGATCTTGCTCTACCTGTTTTTAAAGTGCCCTTATTATGCTATTTTAAAGTTTCCTAATTTTGTTTTGGAGGTCTCCTACAACAAGTTTACATACATCAAAGGTCAAAAAACACTTTCATTTTCTCATAATATACATTACACATCACCACATTTTTCAATGATTCTCAAACGACTCATTAGATGAATCAGTCTCTCTAAATCCCTCCTTTCCACGAGCTACTCTGCTCTGATTGGCCAGATGGCCCAGTCTGTTACGATTGGTCTACCGCTTACAGTGCACGTCTGAAGTTAAACGGCCATTACCGTAACTGACCTTCAGCTCCGGAGGCTTCCTCAGTCTTCAGCGATTGTACACACTGTAAAGACAGTAACGATGATGTTGATTTTACCATATTAATCCGAGCGAGAGTCCGATGATGAAACATTGGAAGAACTAGTTATTCAACCTGAACCTCCATTGCAAGGACGACTTGAGCAGGGCTTTTCTCAGTGATACGCTACTCAGTTTGAGGTACATTATGAGATGTTGCAACTGTAATTCTTCACCATCAGCATTAACAAGAGTATGTCCATCAACACACCCATGTGTATATTTCTAATTTATTGCGGCGCACATGCAGAACTGTCAATAACGGTGCATACGTTAGCCTAGCACTAACGTGTAAATGACTGATGTAAAGTTTGCAAAACAAATCTTGCTCCATCCTTTATCTTTACTCAAAGTAGTAAGAACGACAGACAATCTGCATTAATAAACACAGTTTTAGGTAATAGTGGCCCTACAAAACTACATATTTTGAACACCCGGTAGAAAATATATACATCAAAAATTAATAATACTTACAGGTTGTGATTCTGAGGAGCAAGCTGGTCTAAATAAACTGAGTATTGACCCATCTTTCAAGAGCAAGTGTTTTGTGAATCCAGCATTGAACTCCGAGATTTGAGAAGCAGTCATCAGTAAAATGACGTTTGAGGACGGGACAAGTTATTCATACAACATAGGCGGGCATTACGCAAATGTATTTTCTAGTGACGTAGAACTGTAACGCAGTGGGACTTGAATTACAGACGACTCGTATAGGCGGTTCAGAGTCGATTCCTTATTTTGGGAGACAATAACTTTATTTATCGTGCACTTTCGACTTTACAACTTTGCAGAACGTTTACATTCACAAACAGCTCTATTACACACTGCATGAAAGGGAATATTTGAAAAACCATAATGGGGCACTTTAAGGATTGTATGGACACACAAGCCTGTTTTAAGGGTAACTAATGTACCAATGAGAAGAACAACCTTTGGTCATCTTTTGCTTTCAGAGGAACGTATGAGTGGAATAGAGTTGAAAGAATTAAAACACATACCAGGTCATTCATTGTGCCCTACTCTAAAAAGCTGAAAATATGCTTTTTTCTGTCCTTAACATCAACCTGCCACGGAACTACAGATTAAAATTAGCCAGTGTTGGCTAAATGTGGCACATTTTACATATTGTTATGTATTATTAATGTTTATTGTCCCTGATTAATACATATATAGAGTGTCAAATATATGTAAAGGGAGACACTCTACCGTTGTGTGTGTGTGTAGGTCGCAATACAGAATAATACAATAGGCCAGCCAATAAGAACACTCATACACTGACTGTGAGTGAATGACTCATGTGCCTTACTGTGACCCCATTAGGACAGTAAGGTTATGGGTCACAGAGTGAAGTATTTTCTGACATAGATACAGGGGGAGAAAGACAGACGAGACAGAGAGATCATAGGCAGAGCAGGACTCTAATCGTGTAATCTAATCTAATCATCTAATCTCTCATAAGTGTTATTATTGTTAACTAAATAGAAAATTATTTAAAATCGCTAACTAACTGGATTAAAATAAGATGAAGTACTGAAATTACTAAAACTAAAAGGGAAATAAAAATAAATGAAAGCTAAATAGAAATAATAAAAACTAATAAAATGACAAAAGCACATAAAATTACTGAAACTTAAACTAAAATTAAAATTAAAACTGAAAATACAAAAAAAATAATATGCCAATCATATGTCAGGGATTTCCATATTAATTTGAATTTTTCCAAGACCAAATTATCTGTGCTATTTTATAGATATAATTGTATAGCTCTACTTTGTATCAGATGTCTCTGTATTAGTGCTGTCAAATCGATTAATCATGATTAATTGCATCTAACATAAATGTCTGTTTATATATATATATATATATACGTGTGTGTGTGTGTGTGTGTGTTATGATTTATGTTATGTTAGATATATTTATGTTAAATGCGATTAATCGTGATTAATTGATTTGACAGCCCTACTCTGTATGTCTCTTTATCAGAAGTTTCTCGTAAAATTCCTTAGGATAATTAAAAATGAATAATAAAATTGATAATCTACACACAACTGAGAAGTCCATGTTTTTTGAGCTATGAAACCAGTTAATAAAACAAAAAGAATGAACGAATGAATAAAACAAACAGTTTAAAAAAGAGCGGTTTCATAGAATAGAGTCAAGCCGTTGTTCTGTCATAGAGACCCCAATGGCTTTCTGAAGAGCTTTCCATTGTCTGGTGTGATGAACTTGAGGTTCAAGCTTTCAAGCCAAGGGGGGTGTGTCTGTCTAATCCTGACCCCCTGCAGCCCCTCGTTCCCCCGCCCCACACACGCTCCAGCTGACGCCTGCCCCGATGACCAGCACTTCACCGCAGCACTGAATGAAACCCTCCATAATGAGACAGGCCACAAAATGGCTCCTCCACCAGCAGATATAGCTGGTGCTGGATGAGCGAGACAGGAAAGAGAGAGAGAGAGAGAGAGAGACAGAGGGGGGCAGAGTGGAGAGCAAAAGACTGAAAAACAGCAAAAAGGTCACATCTCTGCTTTCAATACTTCCTCTTTTCAATCATTTCCTCTCTTCCATCCGTTTTTTTTTTTTTTTACTGTGCATTTCACTTTCACACCTTCTATTTTCTTCTGCAGTCATCACGAAAATACTTATTGAGGAGACAAAGGAAGGGAATGTAGGGAAGAGACAGGTGGCTGTGTCTGAGGGATGAAAGAATCACAGGAGTGAAATCCAGTCTTCCCTCTTCATTGAGCATAATAATAAAAGGTTGCAGGGTGAAAAAAATGGCTTTCTTCTACATTTGAGATGGTAACACACGGAAGAAAGAACAATCTCTGTTGCATCTCTATGTTTTTAACCTCCCTAAGAGAAGCAGTGTCCACTCCTTCCCATCCATCCAGTCTCACTTATGTCATTTTCTTGTTCACATTGTTTCAGGCCTTGTTATGCACATCCAAATGCATCTCAACTGCTTTATTTTGTATAAATAGCTTAAAGAATATAAATGTTCCCTGACTGTTCTCCAGAGACACGTGGTCCCGAATAAATCTGTAAATCATTCCATCTGGAAGATGAACAGTGCGTCTCGGACTTCATTGGCTCTGGTTTCGGATGAATGCCCGTGCGAGACCTCCAGCGTCCCCACCGGGAAGGACGTGGTGGACGGGCTTTGCTTGGTTACAGCCACGCAATTGAAGCTAAGTGCACTGACCTCTGCTCTCTCTTACATGCACATTCATACTGCAGCTGTCTAGACTAAAATTTAAACAAACAAGCAACAAAACTTTTTTTCAAAGGCCAAACATTGGTGTATATTACGGAGCCCCTTAGGGGACATGGTGGTGGAAAAACATATGAGATGGGAGGGAAAATAATTAGTCAATGCTTTTGCGTTCTCTCGCAAATGTTTTGCGTTCCCCCAAGAAACTTTGCGTTCGCTCGCAAAAACGCTTGCGTTCGCTCGCAAAACCTTTGCCTTCCCTCGCAAAAACGCTTGCGTTCGCTCGCAAAAACGCTTGCATTGGTTGTGAGTGAATGCAAAGTTTCTCAGGAGAACGCAAAACATTTGCGAGTAAACACAAAAGCATTGCCTATGGCACACCGTTTTAACTTTTAATCATTCGCAGGATATGAATCTGTGATATCAACAATTTAATTTTCACTAGTTAAAATGCTAATTCTTGATATCAGGATTAAGATTTCTACTGCTTTTACTATTTTTTACTTTTTGCTAGTTAAATGTCACCATAGGCTGCCATTCAAATTCAATTGTTGATATCAATTGATTTTCTTTACTAGTTGAAATTCCAATTTCACATATCAGAAATACAATTCTTACTAGTAAAATCATAATTTTTGATATTAATAATTACATGGTTACTAGTGCAAATGTCTATTCTTGATATAAACAATTGAATTGCTACTAGTAAAAAAAATTATTTTTTATATCAATAATTTGATTGTCACAAGTGGCAATGTTAATTTCTGATATCATGAATGTGATTGTTACTAGTAAGAAAGCCATTTTAGATATCTGAAATTACTCTCCTGAATATTTATATCAGAAATAACAAATGTAACACGTTGAAATATGGCAAGCCGTTTTGACTTTTATTCATTAACAGGATATGAATTCTAGATATCAACAATTCAATTTTTACTAGTTAAAATGCTAATTCTTAATATAAACAATTCAATTTTCACTAGTTAAAATGTTAATTCTAGATATCAACAATTCAATTTTTACTAGTTAAAATGCTAATTCTTAATATAAACAATTCAATTTTCACTAGTTAAAATGTTAATTCTTGATATCAACAACTAAATTTTTACTAGTTAAAATGCTAATTCTTGATATCAACAATTCAATTGCCACTAGTGACAGTGTTAATTTCTGATGTCATGAATGTGATTGTTACTAGTAAGAAAGCCATTTTAGATATCTGAAATTATATTGATATCAGGAATTGAATTCTTGATATCAACAATTCAATTCTTGATATCAACAATTAGCATTTCTGATATCAAGAATTCAATTCATGATATCAGAAATTAACATTGTCACTAGTGGCAATTGAATTGATATCAAAAATGAAAATTTTTACAAGTAGCAATTTAATTGTTGATATCAAGAATTCAATTCCTGATATCAACGACTGAATTTGAATGGCAGCCTATGGCGACATTTCACTAGTGAAAATATAATTACTGATATCAAGAATTAGAGTTTTTACTAGTTGAAATTCAATTGTTGATATCAAGAATTAGCATTTTAACTAGTAAAAATGTAGTTGTTGATATCAAGAATTAACATTTTAACTAGTGAAAACTGAATTGTTGATATCAAGAACTCAAATCCTGTGAATGAATAAAAGTCAAAACGGCTTGCCATAGTTGAAATACATTTACAGATATCAAGAATTAACATTTCAACTAGTGAAAATTGAGTTCTTGATATCAGGAATTTATATTTTTACTAGTAACTAGGTAATTATTGATATCAAAAATTATGATTTTTACTAGTAAGAATTGTATTTCTGATATGTGAAATTGGAATTTAACTAGTAAGAAATCAATTCTTGATATCAACAACTGAATCTGAATGGCAGCCAATGGTGACATTTAATTAAATACAATTACAGATATCAAGAATTATAGTTTTTACTAGTTAAAATTTAATTCTTGATATCATGAATTCGTATTTCTACGAGTGAAGAAGTCATTGTTGTTGATATCAAGATTTTTACTAGTGGAAATGTAATTCCTGATATCAAAAACTGCCATTGTTACTAGTAGAAATCTAATTCCTGATATCAAGAATGAATAAAAGTCAAAACAGCTTGCCATAATTGCCAGATATTTTTTCCTCCCATCAATTTTTTTTTGTCTGTCCCTTTAGGGGCTCTGTAGTATATGCATGCAACAACAGGATCTATGGCAGATTCAGAGTCATCAACCCTAAGAGAGATGCTAGATGCTATTATCCATGTGATAAGTGTTGTGCACTATTTAGAGCATTTAAGTCATTAGCTGCTGTTTTTGACAGCAATTCACACACTTCTGGTTCCCCGTCTGGGTCACGGGTTCAAGAGTTCATTATGACATGCATGATCACCCTCGCGCGCACACGTACACACACAAACAGCATCACTCAAAATGAGATTTCTAAGTCATACACAATCACACATAACACTGCAAATAACTTGTTTCTCAAACTGGAACGTGAGACAAACGAATTCTATGTTTATCGAAATGACAGGCAATTAAAGTCAGCTTAACCTTGGGCCACCATGCTTAATTAGAGTGATTTGAGTGGTGTGGTCAAACATTCTCGAGAAGAGGAAGTGACACAAATATGTGCCATTCTTCTCACAGATCAGAATTAAAATATCAGCATCCTATTACACTAAACAGCCCCCTGAGCTCTCTCTCCCACCACAGAATAAGGACACTAAACTCATGCAATCACACAGCTAATCAATTATGCATGGATTAGGCTATATTTTCTTTGCGGGTGTGAAATACAAAATGTTAAAGTTTTTTAAACAGTAGCAGTTAAAGGTTTAGACATTCTTTATTATTACTATTATTCTAAAATGTGGAAAATAATATAACTGTGAAAACTATAAAATGACAATGGAATTATGGGATTTATCTAGTGAACTATAAAATTGTTCAAACAAAGCTCTTATATTTTAGCTTCATTAAAGTCTAGATTGCAGCTCTGCACAATCTGAGCTTCTCATGGCTAAACCTCATTAAAAGAATGAAGTTTTTGAAGTTGTAAATAAACTGTTGGAGAATTTTTTACAAGAAAATACTATTTCAGTCTTTGTACTTCAAAATGTTAAGTTAAATTTAATGTTTTACTCCTTTGTTAATTGTTCTTTGAAATTGTTTCAAAGTAAATCCTACACCAACTTTTTTCAGCGTTCTTAAACAAATAGTTTGACATAATGCTTTAATTATCATTTATTAGAAAAACATTTGAACAAAACTGCTTCTGACCGCCAAGTCATGTGGTGTGACCCACACTGAGGGGGAAAGAAAAAGAAAAGAAAATTGAAAGAAACTTTTTCAAAATCATGAAACAAAAAATGAATACAAAGAATATATTTCTATAACTTGAATTTTTAAAGGGTTGTTTTCTTTTATCTATGCTGGACACTGGCAAGAATTAATGGCACCCCTGGTAAATATGGTCAAAGATAACTATAAAAATAAACCTGCATTGTTTATCCTTTAACCTGCATTGTTATATTGTTAAAAAATGTATTAAGTAAAATATCTCTGAAGTATATTCCCATTAATATAAAAGAAATTTAGTACAACAGGGTGACTAGGAACATGAAACATCTATATATATATATAGTGACCCTGGACCACAAAACCAGTCATAAGTCGCACAGGTATATTTGTGGCAATAGCCAACAATACATTGTATGGGTCAAAATTATCGATTTTTCTTTTATTAGGATATTAAGTAAAGATCATGTTCCATGAAGATATTTAGTAAATTTCCTACTGTAAATATATAAAAAATGAATTATTAGTAGTAATATGCATTGCTAAGGACTTCATTTGGACAACTTTAAAGGCGATTTTCTCAATATTTAGAATTTTTTACACCCTCAGATTCCAGATTTTCAAATAGTTGTATCTCGGCCAAATATTGTCCTAACAAACCATACATCAATGGAAAGCTTATTTATTTCAGATGATGTATAAATCTCAATTTCAAAAAATGTACCCTTATGACTGGTTTTGTGGTCCAGGGTCACATGTATATATATATATATATATATATATATTTGATTATATATACAGTTACTCTTATAAGAATATAAGAAAAGACAAAAAAAAAAAAAAAAAAAAAAGATAGGGAGAGACTGAGGGAGAGAGAATAAAAACCCAATATTACAGCCCAAAAAAGTGTGGAACTTCACTAGTGGGAATCTTCACACTGTCCTCTGGTGATAATCTGTCATTTGCGTGAGGCACGTTCGGACTTGAGAGGCTGCTGACATATGTCGAAGATTGTGAGCATGTGAGAGAGAAGAGCCGTTCGTACTGGCCCGAGGACCATTGACCCGAGCGGCCAGGGGTCGGCCGGTGTTACTGCTCAATCCCAGAGGTCTGTGTCACAGCCTGATAATGACCTCTGTCTATAGCTGATGAAGGTGGACAGGTATTGGCAGGACCACTGACTACCATCAATGAGGTACAGACAAGTGCCAAGTCTGTTAATAACAGGTGACCCACTGGCCTTCTGACACAACCAGACCCTCAACTACAAGTGTGTAAATATGCTGGAACTCGCACAAATGAGCGTGGAAATAGGTGTGACAAGGACAAATAAAAAAAAGGCTTACTGAAATCCATGTGGTCACACACGCAATAATAGCCACAGCACACACACTTCCACCGAGCCTTTGTGTCTGGTTCTTAGTAACTTAACGGACACTTCCTATAATGCTAACCAATGGCCCTCCTCTAAGATTACATGCAACTTAATCCACCCTCACACACTAATTTGTTTTTCTTCTTGTCCTTTTTTTCCTCTAGCTGGGTGTAACTGAGCCCTTGAATATATACAAATTTAATAGAGCAAATAGAATCATTATCAAATTCAAATCAATACAAATCTAGCCCCAGCACCCTTAAAAGGCAGCAATGTTGAAATACAACACTCTCTACACCCCCCTCTTGCCTTGTACATCTGACGATCATGTCAGACATGGACAAGCAGACAGGCACATTACAGCTAATCAAGCTCGCACAAAAAAGCCTTTATTAACGTACAGGAGTAGTACTTTGATCAGTGACAAAATCCCAAAGCCTCTGCAACGTTACCGCAAACATATAGGATGCAGCCTATTACCTTACAGCAAGTATTACTGTAAGAAAGCAATATGCTTCTTTTTTGAGATAGATGCAATGTACGGAGAAGGAGGATGAGGTTTGAGGTTTTTCACTACTGTTTTTTTATAGTCGCCTAATTTTCGTTGATTTACTGAAAAACATTCTTGGTAAACAATTGTTGACATCTGCAAATATAGACAGACTAGTCGCAGCCTGCAATTTTGTGTACAGTGTGTGTCATAAGGGTGATTGATGCGTTCAGACACAAAAGACAGCATATTGCTGGAGCACTTTTTGATGTTAACAATCTTTTTATGTGACAAAATGACAACATTTATACACTGGTGAATTACAGGAGGGGAAGCCATTTGCATTATCCTTTGAGTACACTTTGGGGGGGGGGGGGTATTTTCTTATGCTGCATGGTTGTTTATTATGCCAGTTTTATATTTTTGATGATTTTGTTTAAAGCAATGATGTCGTATTTAATGTTTTTCTACTTTTTACTTATATAGGCCTACTTGTAGCTATATATACACTGTAATTTTTTTTTTTTTTCGTTTTACTTTCATTTTTATCCAAAATCTAGTAACATTACAGAATGTTTAGCTGCTATATGTAATCATAATATAACTGACAGTCAGGGTTATGACTTCTGACACCTGACAAACAGTACTGTATGCCTACCCTAACCCTGCCATACACACAATATGCCTTCATAACTTTAAACTGATTTTTGCAGATGTACGGAAAAAAAACCTAAATTACACTTGGACCCATAAATGCGCATTTTCCCTTCCCGCCCTGTGCCTATGCAAATATACCTTCTGTGGTAATTGCTGTTGCGAGAAAACTCTAAAGTTGCTTCACGACTACGCGTTACGTTTGTAAACCGCGTTACACTTTTAAAACCAATAAGTTAGATACGAAGGAGAGTAAAGTCCGGTAAAACGCATGATGAGACTAAATAATTATATGTATAAACCTTTTATATTTATTTATTTTTTTATAGCTAATGTAGCCTATTTATAATTTGTATCATCAGAAGTTTGAATTGTAAAAATTACCAGATTGTTAAATTATATTTGAAGTTGCTAAACAATTGAGAATGTCATTTGCATCAGTGTATTCATGATATTATTCTTAAATCATTTGTCCTCTGACAAAACAATGACAGCATATTGTTAGCATAATAAAGGTCCCATAAGATGATAAAAGCAATTTCACAGGAGAAAATTCCAGTCTTGAACTGTCCACATCAAAAAACTATTAAAGACCTCTATATTCTGAACCGTGAACCCATACAGAAAACGTTCAAATGTCCGGGTCTTTATAATTCCCTCTCTGCTCTGGACTTCCAGTTAGTCTGGACAGAACATGTGTGCAGTGGCCTTGACCTTCTCTGTGACAATCCTTGGCTGAAAGCTGGGGGTCAGAGGTCAAGTCTAGCCAGGGCAAGGGACCACACTCACTCATACAAATGCATAGAAGCATCTGCTGTGCACACTTGCCATTTCTCTGGCTCACACACACACAAACAGATGTCTCATTTGAATCTGTGCGGGATTCCCAAAGTCAAGTGCACATTTTGAAATTATTCTAAAATAATATATTATCTATATCAGAGATAAAATAAAGATTTAATCAGTCTGAGAAACAGAAAGATATAACCTTACTAAAATCAAACTTCTCTTTAAAAAATTGCAAATACAAGCTAGCATTAATAAAATGAAAGTACAGATTGTTTTTAAAGCTTGTTTTTGAGTAAAACAGAGAAAACAAATATTTGAGCGATCTTACAAATAATATTTGAGCACATTATAAATTGCATTAGGCTTAACAAAAACATGAGCTTGTGTGCTGTAAGCTCAGAGACGAGACGCTGCGACTGAAATCACGGTAATAGTGAGAAGGCGAAAATGGTCACAGAAGAGCCTGATGAGCCTATAAACTTCCCCCTCTCTTTCTCTCTCTTTCTGCTTCTTTCTCACTCAATACTGAAAGATTTTTGTTGCCAGAGCATTAAAAGTACAGTAAGTGATTTCTGAGAAACATAGAGTTTGTTGTTATGCCAGGTTCAGACTACATGATATTTTTGTCTGTTACGATAGTGACTGTGTCAGATTATGCAATTTTGATTCCTAAATTCTTGTTGTGTTACGGACAAGAAACATAGACTACCCGTTGCTTCCTGACCAATCATCGCTTGCCATCTTTAACAACGTGCGTGATGTCATAGAAAAGGCGGAACTAGCGACTGACTTCCGGAAACAAGAGCGTAAAAAATAATGGTTGTACTAGCCTAATGCTAAGCCACTCCAGCACTCACCGGGTTGCTGAAGTGCCTCCGCTATCGTTCGCCAGCATTTATCTTTTTTCACTCTGTCATGGTAATCACTCAAGGAAACTTAATAAAGGAATAGGAATATTGTTGCCATAGCTCCACAAACCTTTCCTCCATTGCATAATTCCACCTAGCAGCACCAATTCCATTGTCTTTTTCGTTTTGTCATGTTTGAAAGCTGTGTACGCTGTGAGCTTCTGTGCTCCTATTGGTTAACTTCACAGATGTGACGGAGATCCACTATGACGCACTATACAAGATGAACCGATCAATTCTTGCGTTCCGAACGCCCATTGTCGTTTACGAATCATAATCATCACAACACCCTACGTCAAATGGATCGTACCAAAATCGGGCTGATATTGTGTAGTCTGAAACTGGGATTAGTCGGCAGCAACACACCAGCTCCAGACAAACAAATTCACTCAAAACTGTTCTGTTACTATAGCTAACATTACAACAATTGCATGGTTCTGTGAAACATGGCAAAACCAATGTTACTGGAGCAGAAACAATGCAACCTCATCCGTTTTTTAAGTCTTACCACTTAGGTCTCTCCAGTGCTGGAAAGCTTTTCTAATATTAACGCGGGTCCTAAAGTTCTTGCCTGATCATAACCTTTATTTTTCCAGTGATATTCCTCTGACCTTTTCTCTTTTGTAATGTCTCTCAGCCATCTCTCTTTCTACAGTCCTTCTTCAAATCTCCCTCTTGCTCACTCTCTCTCCTCCCCCATCATGAGTGGACACGCCCCCTACTGCTGATTGGCTCAATATCCTCCCCCATCATGAGTGGACGTCCTTTTGGTGCTCGGTCTGAATCACTTTCAACAGAAAAATTAGTTACTGCACCTTTATCATTACACACATATACATGTACAACATAAGTGTCAATGGCAAATTATTTTGCACATTAGTTTAATACTACAGCCCATCAATGTGTATAAAACTGTATTTATGTTTGCAACATCCATTCGATTTTAAATGTGATCATTTAAGTGTCCCAAAAATCTTTTTGCATTTAAAATAAGCAGATAATATGCAGGCTTTGCTAGGTTAATTGTCGTTCCTGTAGGTATTTCAACACTTTATGTTATCTTTAGTAATGCTAGATAATATTACAGTTTGTGTGTGTGTGTGTGTGTGTGTGTGTGTGTGTGTTTTCATCTTTTTTTTTTTGTGTGTTAAACATTTTATATAATTTTACATTACGTTTGAAAAGAACCTCAAATAAAGGTTCCAAAAGGAGGTTTTTGCAGCAATGCCATAAAAGAACCATTTTTGATTCCCCAAAAAAACTTAAACAGAATTTTTTTTTCTTAGTGTGAAGAATATTTTAATCATCTAAATAATCATTTTGCGCTACAAAGGTTCTCTTGTGCAATGAATGTTAAAAGTTGTACATGGAACCATTGATGCCACTTAAGAAGAACTTTTTATTTTTAAGTGTAACCGTAAGATTAACATCGTCAAAAGCAAAATATGCCTTTCTTTCTTTCTTTCTTTCTTTCTTTCTTTCTTTCTTTCTTTCTTTCTTTCTTTCTTTCTTTCTTTCTTTCTTACTTTTCCTCTCTCCCATCTCCTTCCCCACATGCATTTAACATTTCCCTCTGCCTAATGTGCTGGTGATGTGGGTCCGATGAGGGCCTGCTGGGGGCAGGACTGCATAGGTGTGTGTGCCCATAAATGTCATCAATCTCCCAGCATGCTCTATCCCTGTCATCTGAAAGACATTTAAGCTTGCTCCACGTACCATTAAAGAAGTCCCCTCCACTGCCCAACCACATTTCACACGGGAAATAATACTTTCCCTGAGTGATGGGCTGACTGTTTAGGAGGAACCGAAGAAGAAAGTGAATATGTAGGGTTTTTTTTTCTTTCTTTCTTTTCTGCATTCATTTAGGCCACGTAAAACAAGAGAACATCTTTTCGATAGCATACATTTATTTTCACATCTCAGGCACTAACCCGAACCTGTAATTGTACGCTTCATTTATATTTAGAGATATTTGTGTTGAGTTCCAGGGATGACTAGCAATAATCTACAAAAGACATCTAGCAAAATCACTGAATAAGCACTATTAACCACACACACACCTCAGTTTTTTCACTCCTTTTACTAAAACCTCTCCGAACAGAAGATGTTTTTCACAGGGCGCAGCCAAAATCCCAAGAGTGCGATCCAGTCTTGCACAGTCGCTTCACTTTAGAGCATCTAATAGACAGAGTCATTCTCATTCCCCTTCAATTCACACCTAAAAGACTGAGCTGCCCTTCCAAGCCTTAATTATATACTCCCCAATCACTGTTTAAATGTAACCTTCTCTTCTGTTTCTCCCGGCCAGAGAGAGGGGTACAAATGAAGAACATTGCTCCTGAGGTAAATTCATATATCACCCAGCAGCCAAACCGAAGCTTGAGGGGGTGGGGGCAACGCAATGGATTTATTATGTATATGGGAAGCAGGCATATGGTTTAAAGAGAAGGCTGCTTGGTCAGCAGCGTGCAAACTAGAAATGCAGGCAGATAGAGAACATACGGGGATTATGGATCTCTCCTTGCATGTAACTGAGCAAGGTCTATTGAGCAAAATTGAATTATTTTAGTTTCTCCCCAACCAAAACCATCCCGGCTTTATGGTATTCCCTCTCCTCTTGAGAATACTGTGCCCTTTCTTGACACAATCATAGAAATATGAAACGAATGCTGACGTCCATGATTTAGAAACTTTAGATATTTATTCGAACTCTTTTTTTAGTAGCAGTCATAAGAAGTGCAAGCAGTGACTAACGTAATATTCAGATTTGCAATTCACAAACAATACACTATTAGTATCATTCAAAAATCTGTGGCATTGTGGACTTCTGAAATGTGGAGGCCTCTATTATTTAGGTTATTTAGAGCCTGTTTACACATGATCACTTTTTGTCTGATTGGATAGCTAAAGACTAGTAAATGCCTTTCGAAATGCTTTTGAAACGGATTTAAATCCGATGGTTTGAGACGCATTCCAAATAAAACTGTACAAGTAAATGCATCTGGTTGTTGAAGCCACATGTGAATTTTACTCATCCTGAAGTGGTAAAAAATAAATATATAAATGTGTGAGAGCGTGTTATAGGCTATCGGCTCCCACTATTGCAACACGCATCGCATCCGCCACAAATATGGCCTGTGAGTTGCAGAGTATCACTTCAGCAAACTGACGCGTAAACTACCGCAAAATGAAATTGAAAATTTGGCTTTGCATCCTGAAGCTCAACACACAGTCATCTTCATTAAAAGTAGTGAGACTAAGGGTGAGACACATGTAGTTCGGTTCGCTTGGTTTGTTTGGTCCAGACCACAAAAAAAATCACTTCTGCTTAGCGTTCAGATTGGCATTTTTTCACCGAACCTAAAGGCATAGGGATACATTCACAACCTGATTGGTCGGCTTTTATGACGTTTTGCCTATTTTGAGACGGAACTTACCAAACATGCTGGGCTAAATGCATACATATGATGCTGTTTTTACCAGTTGAAAACTCGTGAAGAGCTTATAAAATGTGTAAAGGAATCAAAATAGCGGAAGGAATGCCTCCGTCACAAACGAAGATCTGCTGCGAGGAGACGCGGTTCTGATGCCTGCAACGAACTGCGATGGCAACATCACAACTATGAAGAGAAAAAAACGATATGCGTGAGCATTCTGTTAATCGAACCAAACATGCCAAGTTTGAACACACCCTAAATTATTGTACCATTGCTGATGCCGCTCTCTCTCCTATTGCAGTCTTTGATCTTGAAATTAGTTGATGATAAATAAAATGCAGCACATATCTGTTGCTTTCGTCGACGAGAGCTCTGTTAATTTTACATATAGCGTGGGAATTGAAGATTGGATTTATATTCGTTTCACGAAAACACATTTATGTGGCCAAGTGTAAATGCAACTGTTTTAAAGCGATAGTTAGGCATCTTAAACCGAGCTGAGTGGTTGCTAAAATTCAGCTCACCCACAGATCAAATAATTTACTTTGATTTGACCAAAAATACAGTAGTGTTGTCAGACAGATTCTAGTTCCACCGGTTTCACTCATTCAGCAAGATATGTGGAATGGGAGTGGATATGTATGTGACTCCTCTCATGTACAGTAGCTTTTTACCATTTTTGTGCTGTTTCTCCCTTCATGTCATGCTTTAGGACCTTCATAAGAATGCAAAGAGCTCAGGAAAAAAAGTGCTTGATACATTTGATATCATATTTTTATCTTTCAATTTGTTTTTATTTTTGTACATTTTTACATTTTTTCGAGGAGGCGCTAGCTTCCTTACAAAATCTTCCTCAGGGGCAGCACTCAGGCTGAGGATGAAGGGAAGACATTTAGGTGTCACACCGGCATCACACTATACGTCTCCGTTGCACACTCGCGTCACGTGACTGGAGTGCAGGCTCCACATTCCCGGCAGACCAGCGGGTGGGAGAAGACTGTCCGCCATTTTGTGTGAGTACCTTATTTGTTTACCTGCAAATACTGTGCGTGCCCCCCGTCTAATCATTTGTCTGGCGGTCCGCCGGTGTTGTTATTGAGGCAGTAAATTTGGGATATAGAGGTACGGGAGGCATGATGGACAGCTGTAAGGGGGTGGTCGGCGGCGAGTGAATGAATCAAGGGTTATCACAAGCGTGTAGAAGCTGTGAAAACAGCGCACCCCACACCCAACACCTCGGTCCAATTCCGACTTCATGTGTCTTACGGTCCTCCATATCTCCCCTAAGCCGATACTGTGTTTCAGAGCTCCTACCATGGCCCCTCTCCTCTTGTCCTCTCGTCTCCCCGCGAGGCCAGACGTGCGAGCCGCATATGGTGTGCCGAAATTGCTGTCTGTGAGAGCATGCCTGTGCCTGTCCAGACTTCATCAGAGGGATTAAAGAAAGAGGGGGGAGAAATCAAAATATAATGATGATAGCAAGGCTAGAGAACGGCCTCTCCTCCATCTCGATGGCCTGCTGCAGTGTGTGCAGGGGAAATGCTGCCGGCAGAACCAAGTGTTTACTCCAAACACACACCAAATCAGTTCAAAGGGAGCGTAAGTACTCGTTCGGGCCGGCAATTCGCTCCTCAATTAAGCACGACTCTCTTCCGTGGATGACTTATTCAACTAGTTTGACCTCTGATGTTTTATTTAAAAGAAAAGCAACAAGCCACGACGTCGAGTCAGGTGAGTTGGGTTGTTGCATTTTCAGAGGCCGAAATGGCAAGTCAGACACAAACCCTTGATGAGGCAAATTCATAATCGTGTGTGCTTTCATCTTAGCCCCTTGTGAGGCTGATCAAGGGACAAAATGATTATTGAGGCCCAAGCACTGTTATTATGAGACACACAGTTATTGCAGTCATCATCGTAATTGGCTTCAAATGCACGAGGTACACAACACAACTCAGGGCGCACAACATCCTCTCCTTTTATCTTTCAAGATGCTGCACATGAATGCATGGTTTATATAAGATCGAATTAGCAACAAATGAATGTAATGTGAATCAACAATGTCTGATGTACAAAATAAATAAATGCCATGAAACTAACTAGTCTAATGTAAATATACAAGAATGACTACCAATTTGCAAACTGCATGGGTTATATTGCATTAGCTTAAGGTGTTATTGTGTACATAAGTAACAAATGTAAATGTAGCAATTGAATTTTATTTAAATCATATAGTAGTAATGCTATCAGTGCCTATAAGAGATATTGTGTATGCAATGCGTAAAGACAAATGCATGTATGTTTTTTTTATTTAAGCTATAAAAAGGGAAAAGTGACATCTGTTTATCAAAAAAAAAACAAAAAAAAAAAAAACAGGGTAAACAGCCCTCATGTACATTGCACACAAATGTGGCAAAGCAGCCATACCGTTCTGGCCAAATAAACAGCAATAAATCGTGTTTTATTCTGGGATTTGCCAAACACCAGCGCTGCTATTACATTTGAGACAACAAAAATGCAATCTTGACATCTTGCCCCGGCAGCAGATAATATTTGCTGTTCTGAGACCCATTTTCTTTTGTTGCAGGTTTCTCTAAGCCCAAGACACTTGAAATTTAAACCCAGTTCAAGAAATATTATTTGCCACAGGGCGAGGTAAATCTCTTGGCAAGCCCTTTCAAAGGGTTGGCCTGGATTTGTTTACTATTTATCTTATTTAAAAGCGAGCTTCAGTTTTACTTTTCAAAGGCGCGTTGGCTGCTGTGATCTCCCAGGTCAACAGAATGATGAATGCCCTTTTTCTCCATTTGAAGAGAAAAAGAGAAATAATAAGAGGATCATTACAGAGAGAAGCCAGCCGCACCTCCGGCCCTCCCCTATGAACAACTTCAGCCTCCAACACAAAACACATGCATGATAACGTCTGCAACTTCCAACATGCTTCTCACAAGCAAAGCAATGATCATTTACAGTAGTGGCCAAAAGTGATGGTTTGGGGATTTGTCCCTGCAAGTTTGATTAAATCATCAAAATATGAGGAAAATATTTGATATTTTTAACAAAACAATAAACTTGGTTAAGGTATTTATCTGCCAAATTTATTTGGCAAAAAGGGGTAAACTACAGCTACAGGTTTTATTTTACTATAAAAAAAAAAATGCATAGAAAAACTAAAATCTCACAGGAAAAAGCATACATTGACTACAGCATAATCAGTTATTAATATATTGTTAGTTCTCTTTTGCTTTTGCATGTGTTTATAATTTGTGTGCATAATTTGCATGTGTTCATGATAGCCTGGCCACACAATTTAGCACGTTTCATTATATTATAAAAAATAAAACAACTGACTGCAAGCACAACTATGCAATATGCTTACAAAATCCAATTTTTAATAATTTGAATAAAGTATGAATGTGTCAATTTTCCTAGGCCAGACATACTTTTGGCCACTACTGTAGATATCCTTGAATTATTGTTTTAATAATAAAACTGACTGCTATATATTTATTTGAATGCACATTTATTTTTTTCAGCTTTATCTACTGAAAGTCTTATTCATTTTGAGATGTGTTATTTAACTAAATAAAACACAGTGAACATGGGTGTGTGTTGCATTAATGTAAATCGATTTAACTAAGCTTTCTGCTTTGGGGTTTTTAATTAATAGATTAAAACACATCAAAAGTTATCTCAACTATTTGCATAACTACTTACATAATGCATAATCCATAATTTCACATTTTGGATTATACATCTGACGTTTGGTCTGGACTTCATGATCCACAAGCTCACCTGAAAACCTCCAGATTTTCGCCTGCCACTTTTCCGCTATTTTTTCTCCAGGGATTCGGACAGAAGGTATGTTGGAACTTTCTTTAAATGAATATGTTTGATAGAGCAACATTTGACTTTGTGTTTTGTGGTTTATAGGTAGATTAGCATCTTTTCTAGATACATATGCTAACGATATTGGCAGTAATTTTCTCTAACTCACTTTTAGTGATTACTGGGTTTATAATCTCATTACCAATAGCTAACATTAGCAATTTTAGAAGCTAGCACTGTTATGCTGCCCAATTGTTTTGTTAAAAATGCATATTTACACCCTTCTGCATGTCTTCGTCACAAGTACTTTTAAGTATCACTAATAATCTGGTAATCCATGAATGATCCCCAATAAAATAAATCAGTGCCAATTTAAGCCAATGCAAATGCTCTGAAAATATTGCTAGATAAAACTGACTTTAAAAATGGAAAAGGAAAGATAAAAAATCAGAGGAGCAGCCAGCGGAGGCATCCGGGACATACAGGCATGCACACACACACAGGTGTGGTGGTGTGTTTCAGGTTAAAAAAGGAAGTGTGAAACCCATAGCTGAGTGACCCTCTCACTGGCTGTGTTCACAGACGGGGTCAATGGCACCGGAGCCATTCTAAATGGCCAGGTTCCTAGAGCACACCCGGGAGGAGGGCAGGACAGGCTCTAGAGGAAACAGTAGAGATGCTCCATTAAGAGAGCCTGCAGCTAGACAACGCCTGAGGGGAGAGCCACACTGACCCACTGGTGAAGGCTGGGATCACAGACCTCCACACACACACAAAGCCAAGCGAAGCTAGACTCCTGCTAAAGCACAGCTGACCGATGCTCGGCCTGTAAGTAACATAAACACTGTTAGACCGTATATTAGTAATTCTACAGCCCAATTCGTAATTTAGTAATTCTATAGTGAATATGACCAATTCTCCAGTTTTTTTGTGGGATGTCCTGACCTGTCTGCACTAAATGTTTTTGTCATGATCATAGCAGACTTCCCTAAAAGGCAAAATGCAGTAAGTACAGCAAAAGTGAAACTGAGAATTTTTTTTTGGATTGATTTTCAATTGATTTTGTATACATTTTCAACCGGTTTCTCTGAATCTGAGCACAGTTGAGGCAAACCTGTCTGTCACAGAACAGGTCAAAACTGTGTAATACTGTGTATGCTTACGATAAAAATAATACACACTGCATTCAAAACGTTTACCCGCACAACTAGCCGTGGATTATGTTGCTTATACCATGGTCATTTGCCAGCATTGACAACTTAAAGCTGTTATTGATGTTTGCAGCGCAATATTCGACCAGAAGGGTAAAAATGATGGTTATTTTCGTCAGTTACGTTTGTTAGATCTAGCATTCTGCCCGTTTTGAATCAGACACGTGCAGAGATAAAGTAGTGCGTAAGATTACATTCATTTGAATGAATGGATTATAGGATTTATTTAAATTAATTATCGAGAGAGAGAGAGAGAGAGAGAGAGAGAGAGATGTGTGAATTACCTGCGTCTGTTTAGCGTCTCTATATTAACAACGAAGCTGTGAGTTTAATTACTTCAAAGCCAGAAATGTTACCCCTCATTGCTGAGAAATATAATGTATCGATTCAGTAGCAAAGCTATTTTATTAATAAAAGTCGCGGGGCAGCATTGCGTTTCTGTGCTCCTTAATGTTTCTGTGTGTGCGCAGCGTGATCTTTGAGTGATGTATGTCTGTGTGTGCTGTGCTTATGCTGCGTTCACGCCATGTCGTAATTACTGTAAATAAAGCTCTGTATGCTTTTGAATTGCTTTCGTGGTACTTTGATGTCATACACCGATTGGTCTGCACTGCGCCGCTTCAAGTCAAACACACCTTAAATCTATAAATTGTAGCTCTCAGAAAATTACGAGTTTACAACAAGCGTGCCACACGAGTCCTGAAAAGTGAAGCTAAAGCGTCTCGATCGCCCCCAGGTGGCTGGACCCAGTATAGCTCATAAACCCCACCCTCTCCATGTAATCTAATGGGACATGAGACAAACTAAACAATCAAATTACACTTCAAATACATTTTTCCAATTAGGTCGTTTTTATTCCGCTGATGAAAGTTCAAGCGTTCTTTTTAAATAAGTTTTGTTTTAGTTAGTTATTTGATGCTATAAAAACAGGGTGTGTGGAGTTATGATTGACAGCTGTGATTGACAGCTTCTCTGAGCAAAGTAGTCACTGAGGCACCAACGGACATTTTTCCGGGAACTTCAGGAGGAGATTGCCAAGTTGCTACTGCGCAGACTCGAGACCCAAGGTGTCAGCGCCATATTTGGACACTGGCGGCTTCACTTACTACCAATGGAAGAGAGTGACGGTGCGTCCATCTTTTTTTACAGTCTATGGTTTACACGCTGTAATTACAAGTTTAACAAGCACGTGAAGGCTTTTACAGTTCAGAATTGTTACGTAATTATGACATGGCATGAACGCACCTTTAAACTGACTTGGAGCTACATGTGCATTAAACGTTTTATTGCACACCTTCCAGCCAATCAGAATCGAGTATTCAGAAAGACCATGGTATGTACATTGAGAAATCAATGTTAAGTGGTCTCTTAATTTTTTCCAGAGCTGTATATATATATATATATATATATATATATATATAATTTTTTTTTTTTTTTTTTTAAATAAGGGATACTTTAAGAAAATATTTTACTGTCACAGATCACAGTGCAATTGCTATTTCGGTTATACTTTTTAGGTTGCATTTGTTAACATTAGTTAACGAACTAACAATGAAAAATAATTATAAAACACTTATTAATCTTTGTTAATGTTAATTTCAACATTTACTAATTCAAATTAAAAGTTGTCTCTGCTAACATTATTCAATAGACCTGAGCTAACATGAATATTTAAAAGATTAATAAATACTGTGAGAAATGAATTGCTCATTATAAGTCAGTTTTAGTTAAGTTTAGTTAAAACAATAACTAATTGGACCTCATTGTAAAGTGTTACCATTACGGTAGATACACCATACTAAACACTGATGCACTGAAAATATTTCACTTTAGCTCTGTATCGAAACCTAGTGAGCTGCCTGTTGTCTACATAGGCTGCTGTCTTCTCGTGGAACCTCTCAAGTTACTGATTTGGAACATGTAGTGGGTGAAATGTGAGTTTATTAATTTTTCTCTGAGATCGTCACAGTGCATTCTGGGACAGGCAGCATTAACTTGCCTATCTTTAGGAACAGCCTTCGTGTCGGGAGCACACATAAAGTATGATGCCTTAAAATGCTCCCTCCATAGGCAGCTCACTAGGTTTGGAGCACATCATTTAATAGCAGTCCTGGGAGTCTGTGGCATCTGGCATTTTGCCTTAGCATGGACTGAGTTATGAAAGGAGTTTGAGCGATGCCAGCATTTTAAAAATACATCTTTGTCTATTGTGTCTTACTAAGATCACTTTCCACTGATAAGGGGGTCCCTGGGGCACCTCCACTTACCCACAAACTGCCTCCAAGGCTCTTAAGGTTAACGCTCACAGTTTGACTATCAGATCAATAGTTGTAAATGACTTCATCACACCAAAGAGGAAACTTTCCAGCTAGAATTGGTCCCTCAGTTACCCCTGACAGAGTACTGCTTGAGGAACATCGTGTTATTTTGGCTCCCTGATCTTTATCATAGACGAGATGCTTCAAAAGGAACACTGATATACTTTAACTGCATTTTACGCTATGCATGCTAACAGAATAAGATAGGAATTTCTGTACAAAGTTGGTGTATTGGAATATTTTAAGAGACATGACTTTGTTTTTTAACTGTAAAGCCTGACATGTGAAATAAGAGTCATATTTTTTTACTGAGCAGTTTATTGAATCTTCAGAAAATATTAACTAAAAAGTTAGCATATTTGAGTTGCACTTTTATTGTAAGGTTTCCTTGTTACAGTGTAATTATACATTTAAGTACTGAGTAATAATAATTAACTACATGCACTTACTATAGGGTTAGGGTTAGGATTAGGATTAGAACAATTTATAATAATTACTATAGTAACTACATGTAACGTGTAACAAGGACACTGTAAAATAAAGTGTTAGCCATATTTGTTTTTTGTTGAGTTTCATATTTGATACATCAGGCTTTTATGGCTCATATAGTATGATAAAAGACAATATGGAGCTCACACTCACACCTCATTTTTATCTGAGGAAAAATATGCAATTTGTAGCAGATATTTTGTTGCTGATATTTATTTGATCAAAAAAGTAAGATGAAATTCTGATAGCTTGTAATGTAAATCAATGAGATCATTAACTTATATAAAATGCATATAAATATCAGTTGTCACTCTATTTCTCCCAATAATATGTCTTAGAATGATATTAAAATGCTTAGTTTTATGAACAAAGCTATGCAGTTTTAAAACACATAATGCAATGCAGTACAATGAGAGATGAACAAATAAACGTTCCTCAAAAGTCTGATGGATCATATTTGATATTCACATTTTAACTGGATTTTTCTAAAAATGTATGGATAATCAGGTAAACCTAAGTTGGCTCAGTGCAATAAGTGTTCATCTTGAAATTTTACTAACAATAAAAAAGTTATTCTTACATTTACTGGTTACACATTATTTTAAGATGTCCGTGTTACAGTGTAATTATACAATTAAGTAATAAGTAATAATAATTAACTACATGTACTTACTATATAATTAAGGTTAGAGTTGAGGTTTGGATTAGGGTTAGTTGCATGTAATTATGCATAATTGACTGTTATTACTATAGTAACTAGTAAATGTGTAACAGGGACACTGTAAAATAAAGTGTTACCTAGAATGATAATAAAAGGGCTTTTACTTGCTAAAAAAGTATAAACTATCAGTAAATTGTGTACAACGGGACTTTCAGCAAAGTAATGATCATGTTGGTACTTTAGAGGCCTTAGAAATGTGCTTATCAAATATGATAATTAGCTTTATTAGCTAATATATAGCTAATATATATATTAGCTGTATATAGTATAAATCTATTATTCTGAATTAGCATGCAAAATACGAACCGTATCAAATGTACTACCTTGCATTAGGACGAGATTATGCACATTATTCAGCATAAGCCTTGAATGTGTCTTAGGCAGTTTATGGCACAATGAGAGGTGCATGTTCACAGTGGGAAACACAAGACATTTGCCTTCACTCTTTTGTCCTTGCATAGAAGTGGTATTGTCAGATCTCCCCCCAAAACCTTCCCAAATGCCTTCCCAAACAAACCTGCCTGCTGCCCGAGTGCCAGTTGGTAATGAGTGCTGGCAGAGCACTGGGTAATAGGGGAGCAGAGAGGAGCATCAAGCTAGAGATGTATTCATGCGCGTGGCGTTAAACTCCAACCCAGGGTGACAAGTCTTCATCCTTGCAGCCCGAGGCCAGGATTAGGTCTGGGACCAGGGAAAGAACGCGGCTAGCCACACAAAGCCGATGGTAATGCAAAATCTTTTTCATATTAACCCTACCTCCTTTCCCTCGGCCTGACAGTGGACAGGCCTGCTCTCTTTGGGTGCTCAAATTATCCTCAATTACTGCGGAAAGGCCAGGCGAGGGGACGTCACCTAACCTTCACCATCTGTTAGGTTCAAAGCCCCGGCAGCCAGCCGGTCCGCCTGTCTCCTGCCTCCTCCTGACCTTTCAGGCCCGGCCCCGCGACCCTCCCTCCTTTCTCTAACACCCCCCTTTCTCCGGACACAGCTGGGAGGTCCTTGTGCACACATCACGTCACGCCAGAAAAGGTTGCCGAGATTGACTGTTTTTCACACTTTTGCATATAAGAGCGGGACATTCGGCACCAAAACAGTGTGCAGTGAAATATATGAATATTGCTTCCTTTTTTTGTGTTTGAATTATTTACTAAATTAAAATAAGGTTGTATATGTTAGAGATCATGAATGGATAATGAACAATCATTATGTAACAGAATTCATATTGGTTTATGTTCATTTAGGTTACACTTTATTTGGTAACACTTTATTTTACAGTGTCCTTGTTACATATGTTACATGTACTTACCATAGTAATAACAGTAAAATATGCATAATTACATGCAACTATACCTCAACCAAACCCTAATCCTCCCCTAACCCTAGTACATGTTGTTAATTAATATTACTCAGTACTTAAATATATAATTACACTGTAACAATGACAACTTAAAATTTAAGGTGTCCTTGTTACAGTGTAACTATACATGTAAGTACTGAGTAATATTAATTAACAACATGTACTTACTATATCGTTAGGGGTTGCACTTTATTTTACAGTACGTGTACTTACAGTGTATACTTCAGAAAATACTGGGTAATATAAGGAAACTAAAGTTAGGTTTAGGTGTAGGTTTAGCGTTAGTACCTAGTTATTACCCAGTTATTGCAATTACTGTAATAAGTACATAGTATGTACATGGGGAACAGGGTTAGGTTTGGTTTAGGGTTAGTTGCGTGTAATTATGCATAATTTACTGTTATTGCAAGTACATGTAACAAAGACACTAAAATGAAGTGTTACCTAATTTACTAAAAAAAATGTATTAATATATACAACTTAATGTTAAAACTGTATTAGTATTTGTGGAAATTAACACCAACCAAAATGAATAAATGTTGTAAAAGTATTGTTTATTGTTAGTATTGCATTTAAAAGAGTTACTTTATTTGGTAACACTTTTGGTAACACTATTTTACAGTGTCATTGTTACATATGTTACATTTAGTTGCTATAGTAATAACTAAAAATTATGCATAATTACATGCAACTAACCCTAAACCAAACAAACCCTAATCCTATAGTAAGTACATGTAGTTATTACTTAATATTACTCAGTACTTAAATGTATAATTACAGTGTAACAAAGACACCTTAAAATAAAGTCTAACCCTTTATTTTAAGGTGTCTGTGTTACAGTGTGATTATACATCTGAGTAATATTAATAATAATAATAATTATTATTATTATTATTAACTACATGTATTTAGGATTAGAGTGTGGTTTAGATTAGTTGCATGTAATTAAGCACAATATATAGTAATTACTATAGTAACTACATGTAACGTGTAACAAAGACACTGTAAAATAAAGTGTGACCTGTAAAACCTATACATGCTTATTTTGTTGCAATCAATTTAAGCTTAGGGTCTTTATCTAAATAATTGGTAACACTTTACAATAAGGTCTTTGTTAACTTTAGTTAATGTATTAACTAACATGAACTAACGAGCAACATTTGTTACAGTATTTATTAATCTTTGCTAATGTTAGTTAATAAAAATCCAGTTGTTCATTTGTTCATTCAACATTTGATTTCCATAATGTATTAGTAAGTGTTGAAATGAACATGAACTAAGATTAATAAATGCTTTAGAAGTATTGTTAATTATTAGTTCATGTTAACTAAAGTAGTTAACTAATGAAACCATATTGCAAAGTGTTACCAAATAATTATATATGTAATAACATATACATAATAAATAATGATGTATGTCAAAGCCATATTTCATCTGCATTTTTATCTCTAGATGTTTATGAGTGATTCAGTCGACTGTTAGTTTTAACAGAACAAATATTCTCAATGATCATTGCTGGAAAGTGCATAAACTCTTCCCTTCTGTTCCCTGAAAGCACATCTTTATTTTCTACATCCTGTTTTCTCCTCAGCAGATTTCCCATCCAGTAGCAGCACCTGGCTGTAATTAAACATTCATCCGGTTTTGGCATTGTTCTTGTAAAATATTGAGCAGTTCTTATGCCTCCTATAGCACATGCTGCACTGAATAATTGAAGGCGTATTTTCTGTTTGTTTTTAACCTATGTGTTTTAGCAAGTCCAGTAAGTCCATTTTATTTTTTTTTCCCCCACATCTCTTCATCAGTAAAGCTGGACACTCTAGAGGCCTCCTTTCACAGGTCATCTGGCTAGACTTGACGGCTCAGAAATAACTTTTAATAAGTCTGATAAATAATAGATGGCGTATACGCTAAAGCCCAGCTGAGAGGTACAGGGTGCAGGACAGTGAGCCGGGCAGGCAGACAGACAGCAGTCTGGTCCCTGAGCTTATCGGAACCTGCCTCTTCCACAGACACGCGCACACGCTCCTCCCGCCTCTCCAGACAGAGCTCTCTCAGGGGTCAGGGGTCATGGACTTGACCTTGGAGCCCCTAGGAAAATGTTCACTCAGTCTTTTATCATTTAGCATTATTCAACGGGAGGCCCACGCTTCTCTCGGCATTACCCTTCATTACCCCCACCTCCAGACCAGAGCCATCAGCAGCCCAAAAATCCCCAAATCAATATTTTATTCTGACATAATTGTCCATTTAAATAGATTTATTTGAAATCCGATTGACACCTTCCTCTGACATGAATGTCTGCATTTCTGATATTCAGCTGTTTGATGAATAATAATGGCTTGTTCTCTTTTTTTCATAATCATTGGAATTCATTTTTCTTTATATCTCCAAAAATAGCATAAAACAGTGTTAAAGAAAAAAAATTATTATCTTTGACATGACCACATTGAATACACATGCATATGTTTTCAAACATAATTTTGAAGGTAACATTTTTTATTATTCATAATTTTTAAATAAGACATTTTGACTTTAGTATTAATAGTAATAATAATAATAAATAGTAATAATAATTCTTAAATATCTTAATGATCCTGACATAAAGACATGGCCTAAAGCTGTCCTCTCTGTTTTTTTGTTTTTTTTTGTTTTTTTGTTTTTTTGTTTTTCAAAAACGAATATTTTAAAACTGAATAGATTAGAGATATTTTCTGGGGGACAACAACAACAATAATAATAATAATAATAATAATAATAATAATAATAATAATAATAAAGTTTTATTCCGAATTAATGCAAACAAAACATTTAAATGTGTCTTTTTTTAATACAACCTCTGTAGAGTTACATCACCTAGACATTTTTTTTTTTTTTTTTTTTACTTTAGGCACCACAAAATAAAAATAAAATATAACAAAAGTCAGACATTTAAATCATGTTCGTCGTAGAACAGGCGAATTCATAAGGTAAATACGTTTAAAAAACATTTGTTAAATAGCATTTGAACGTTTTTTTAACAACAAAACAGAGCCTCACGTCATCAACGCACACCCACACACACGCAACGCGCGTGCATGCATGCGTTATATCGTTTTATATGTTTAAACAACATTTCTTGTCTCTTATTGTGTCGTTTTTGAATCACGTACGTCCGCCTGTCAAGACAGTACAATGCTTTTTTAGGACAAATATTGCACAGCGCAGATGAGTGCCGCGGGAGAGGCGTGGGGGGTCACAGATATGCCACGCATCGCTAATCATGACCAGCAGATCTGCTTCTCTCCAACACTGAGCGCGCGCCCGCCCGCGCGAGAGAGGCCAATCTCACAGACAGGTGCGGTGCTGAGCAGCTGTAACACTGGCGCGTGCACGGACATTCATGCTGCTGTTTGCACCAACGGCACGGTTTTTAAAATATGCCATGGGATTTTATAATGATTCAGGGGAATTTTTTTTTAGTCGAATCTAAATTTTGTAAATTATTACAGAAACCTTTAGAACTTAAAAAAGGTGAAACATTATGTGTTACTACGACGTTTTTATTTTTAGTTATTTGAACGTAAAGGGAGAATTAGCAGGGACGTGTGTGTGTGTGTGTGTCGTCCCGCGATTGTAGATGGGCTCTTCTCCCCTGTTCTGGGCACTGTGCCATCAACAGAATTAACCAAATCAGCTCAGCACACGTCAGGTTAATACAGCAGTGACTAACACTAACAGGGCTGCTTGTTTCAGTCTCATTTGAATGTGAATAGTGTTTACCACTGAGAGCAGCTTGTAAGGGCCGGCTGCTTTGAATACACAACAACCTGCCACATAAAGGCTTTCAATTAGCCTGTAATAATTAGCCATATTCTCTCCAAAGCAATTAGGAGGCAATTAGCCTTCATCGTTGCTTAATTGGCCGGATTAATTACCCACTGGCAGCCTGTTCAGGAATGTGTAGAGAGGCATGCAACAGAAAACCACTAGTTTGCATATTATTCACGAATAGCGGGAAAAAAAAGAACAATGGAATTCAATAATAATGGCAATAAAAAGAGATTGGTTTTGCTGGTTTGTTTTTGTTATAGGCTACTAAATATTTTTAGTCATTTTAATTTATTTAGTAATATTAAAGCATGCATCTGTTTAATCAGCTTATTATCATTTTCCCCCGGCACAATCACGCTAATTTCCTTTATAATACACATATATTTTACATTAATTATGAGATGCAATAATGTATCAAACTTAATCGATGCATTCATGCTTTTTCAAATCTAACTATAGGTCGGCAATAAAAACATCTATATTTTTTTTTTTAAAGATGAAAATACTCCTCTAAGAATCAGTTTAAATTTGTCAAACAAAAAAATGTGTCGTGATCTAAGCGTGGCTATGTAATACCACAAGGACACAGAGGACAAACTAAAAAATAAATAAATATGTTTCGATTTATATACAGCAGGTAATAGTATTACAGTGGGTTATCTAGTGAAGCTGACAATAAATCTGCTACTGTGGACGACTGACATTGTGTGAAACTCATATTGTGTGGAGCAACTAATTTTTTTGAAATTTTCTTCTTCTTTTTTTTTTTTTGCTTCATTTTTGCCAAGAACGTATTGTATGGTTTATTGTTTTCAAATGCTCGCTTGTGTGCATGCACAGAAAAATATAAAGCAAACATATTAATAACGTGTGATGCATTTATTTATGTTCAAACGTGTCGTGTGAAGGGGCATCAGTGTAATTATTGTGGAGAAAATAGGTCAGACTGGACCTCAGCAGTGTCCATTTGTCACAATGCATTGAGTGAGGTGAATGACTCAGAGGCATATGGCTTTCATCTCAGCACACTGAACAGCTGATTTCTTCAGAAAGCTTCTGTTAAGTTCAAGGTCCCGGGGGTTGATGATCAGGCCCGGCAACACGCGAGACGCTCGTCCACATGGTCACGCGCTTTACGCACAAGAGTGCACTCAAAGTTGCCAAAACAGAAAATGCCTTTATATTTAGTATTTGAACCCACGAAGAAAAATCATGTTTTATTTAAATAGGATGTATAATAATCCAAATTAAAATTGGCATTCAATCATTGGCTTTTCCTTATCAACATAATTAAGATTATGCAATCATTCCAAACAATACTAAAACAGATTTGAAGGACAGATAATATAAATGCATATACATTTTACCAATTAACTAGGCTTGTCCTGACCAATATAAAAATTACTCGTGATATTAAATAAGCATGACTGAAAAACTAAACCCAAATTTACAATTATGTTCTTGTTTAAAATATTCAGAGAGACGAAAAACAAATGACGTCTATTTTAGCAGCAATACAGCAGTAAGTACACACAGAAACTATTAATAAAAAATAGTCTAATAAAGCAGGAATTTTCTTGGATAAAAAAAAAAAAACAGTCAAATTATTAATAATAAAGCGACGAAATTCTCACTTTATCTTATGCTAAATGCTAAACGAATCGAAAGCTAATCGAAGTGATCAATCATCATACATTTTCCTTCAACTTAAAGCTATAACCTCTCTACATACATATACATGTAGGCTATGCTAAAATATTAACACATCATATTACTTCAATTGAACTACACACAGGCACATATACATTTTTTTAACTTCCAGTCATAATACACTCGGCATGAGATGACAAGACTCTCATCGACAGTGTTCAGGTTAATACAAAATGAATACAATTAAAATAATGTATACCTATAATTATCTATATAAATTACTAACACATTAATAGCCTATATACAGAAATAATAATTAAATAAGTGGGCCCCATATGCACTGAAATGTGATTAATGCATATTCTTTTTTTTTTTCCTTTTTTTTTACAAGAACGTAAGACTGTATTTACAAGTAATACCGAGAGGATAATAAAAGAAGTTTAATTATAATTATTTAAAATAATCATAATAACGAATTTGAGCTTGTAATGCAAATCATGCAAACAACCTGAACATAGAAATTCGACAAAAACTTGAGGAACTTAATCAAAGTTGCTGGACGAGTCGCAGTAAAACTATATGCAAAACACAGACGATTTATTCACAGGTTTTGGAAATGATGCTCATGTCCAGATTGTGAACCCCTAAACCTGTCCATTTTCAGATGACTCTGGAGTGAAGGTGATCCATGTATGTTCAGTAAAGATGTCCAGTTCCCACTGGTGTTCATCTCTGTGAAATTATATACCGGGTTTCCGTAAGAGATCTAAATTTATTCATTGGCTATTTTTTTTTTTTTTTTTTTTTTTTGATGTCCTTCACCTGCATGGCCAGCATCTCAGTTGCTGATGAACTGATTCTTGAAATAAGCTGTCCCGATTTAAAGACACCTTTAATCAGGTGATTAAAATAATTATATATATTTATAACGTGCGCCAGCAATTAGACCATCATCATTCTCCACCCATTTTACTACAATTTTTTTTTTTTTTTTTTTTTGGATGACAAACTGCTCTTATTACATGTCTGATTGCACAGAAATGAATTTTGAATCTGTAAATAAATAAATAAATTTGAATAATGAACATGCAACGAATGAACAGGAAGTTCATTGTTATATAACAGGGAAACATTTAAAATGGTGAAGTTTTAGGGCTTTATATCTGTAGGTCTTGTAAAACAGCATATTTAAAGTATAGCGAATAAAAGAACAACAGATACATAAGTGCACCTGTTGTACAGTGATCCAAAATATTCAGACAACCGATGAATATTACTGAAGGCTATTTACTGTGTAAACTGACATTTGGAAAAAAGGGAAAGGTTACAAGATTCAAAAATAAAGAAATAAATATTGCAGCGTTAGAATGTTAGACGAGGGATAAAAGAGAGAACACATGCACATGCATGATAAAAAAGACATGATAAAACGAAGCAGGGGATGAGGTCTACAGTAAGAAATACAGGGGCAGACCGAAGGACAGACAGAGGTGGTCCCAGGTGCCCGTGCTCTTTACCGAATCCTGGTAATGACATCATTAGGCCACTTTGCATGACCAGAGAGAGATCTTCTTTCCGCAGAGAGTCCCTTCATGGAAGGCAGGTCAGTGACACGAGCCTCTGCCTGACATATAATTGCTGATATTGATTATAGGTTATCATATGCTGCAGGCTATTTGTAAGATAATGCCAGAGGGGTTAATTTGTTAGCCATTAACCTCTTGGGCCTGGGTCTGTGTACATACGAATTAAGTTTAAAACAAGTCCTGACTGGTTTCCCCAGCCCTTGGCCCTAAATGGAACTGTAATAGGGTTAAACCAAAATTACAATGCAACACCATGAAACAGCACTGCGCTCACACAGCCACTGTTCAGGCCACTGGTATTTGAGAAAGGGCACCGGCCACAGGTTTTCAAAGAGCAGAGCCTTCGCACCAGCAATTAGACCACGATCTCCACCCATTTTACTACAAAAATATCTCTCAAAGGGCTCTTTCTGGAAAGACTTTTGGTTTCTAGAACACAATTGACATTTACAGGGAATGTAAAGTGTCCACCTGAAAAAAAAAAATTGTGAATGTTATTTCTCTAAAACAAGCACGCATTGCTGCTACTCGTTGTTTGTAAATGCACAAAAAGTCCAAAAAAGTCAGTAAATAAGTATATAAGTATATAGTTTCCAACACACTGCTTAAAATATTAAGCAGCAAAAACTGCATTCAACATTGATAATAATAAGAGCCATTATAAATAATATCTTAAGCAGGAAATCAGCATATTATTATGATTTCTGAAGGATCATGTGACACTGAAGACTGGAGTAATGATGCTGAGAATTCAGCTTTGCATCACAGGAATAAATTATTTTTGAAAATATATTAAAATAGGAAACAATTATTTTAAATTGCAATAATATTTCACAATATTATTGTTTTTACTGTATTTTTGATCAAATATATGCAGCCTTGGTGAGCAAAAGACAATTCTTTATTATTCCAAACTTTTGACCAGAAGTGTGTGTGTGTGTTATGTTTATGATAGATCCACAGGTCTACAAGAAGAGTATATTTTCAAAATAATGTTGTTAAATTGGTTTTCAATAAATTAAAATCGATCAATAAACTGAAAATAATATTGCCCGAGCATAAATGCAGAAAACATTAAAACTGCTAAATTCGCATTTCAATCAAAAAAGCAGTTACTAGAGTTTCAAAAACCAAGCAGACACAAGCTGCTTCAGATCTAAACAGGACAAAATCACAATTGAATGTATAATTCCAACAGACGTAAATCAACCAAACACATACAGAAAAAGTAAAAGACACACACCAGCCGAACAGCAGCATAACCAAACTTTAAAAGTCTCCTGTAAAGCACACAGTACAGCGACTGCATATCAAAACATCACGCAGCAAAGCCAAAGGAGATGCGCCAAAAGTTGAAGGAGTGTGTGGGAGTGTGCGCGTGTGTGTGTGTGTGTGTGTGTGTGTGTGTGTGTGTGTGTGTGTGTGCTGACGTGTAGGTGTGTGTTTAAGAGCGAGGGAGTGTGAGATTAGTCAGAGCAGCACAGGTGAACCTCAGAGTCTGACAGCACAGCTTTAGTAAAACAGCAGAGGCCGTACCTGTGCTCCTCTGCTCCGGTGGCATCAACCTCTCATGGATCCAGCAGTTATCCGACAGCAGGACGTGTGGTCCAGGTTCTCTCCTGGCCCAGCTAAGAAGCACAGGGAAGAGGACGAGAGCCAGCCAGAGAGATGGAGATAGAGGGAGGGGGGGAGTCAGAGGTTTGCCACTGTGACACCATGATGGATCCATGTGAGATTGGTCATAGACTCTCTCTCTCTCGTGTTCTCTCTCTCTCTCCAACACACACACACACACACATGTTAAGGCTGTGCAAAGACCGTCAAGGTGCTTTGCCTAGTTCACCCTTTAGAAAGTAGTACACTTTCACATACTTTTAATATTCTGATGGGGAAACTGAATCTAATGACACTTAATTGCATGTTATTTACATATTGTTGCTTTTATGACCCACACCCAGTACGACTAAAGTAGGTCATCTTTATGTGTAATTTCATAATTACTTTTATTGTCTTTGAAATATGGTTAAAGTGTACTGCCGAAAGTACTGACGAGCATTTATTGTAAACTAAAATATACTTGAAAGTCATTTATAACGTGATTAAATATATGTAATTACACATTCGTAATGATGAACTTGCAATTTAGTACATTTAAAATATATTAACTTTAATATCAAATAACACATTAAAATGATGTGCTTTAGTATGTCAGTCAACACATAGTGATTTAAAATGTACTTTGACTTTATTACAAAGTGCGCTTTTTAAAAATGTGCTTAAGTGTGCTAAGAAACATGAAAGTGTACTATATTTACATATTCTTAAGTGGTCTGTTATTTCATTAATATTATTTTATCTGAAAGTACAGATCAGTATCTTTGAGGTACACTACAAGTGCTCATTCAATTCAATTAAGTGCAGACATGGACACTGACCAGCAATAAAAATGTAGCCAAAATATGTGTATCTGTAATGAGAATATGCATGAAAATAGGTCAGTGTATGTGTTAAGCGCAAAACCATGTGGTTCATTTTTAGATCAAATATATCAATTGGTAGACTCTTTGATCTCTTTAGTTTCGCAGGCCCGTGATATTCCAAAATATATTTGTGAGACTGTGAAAATGATTCGGGAACCCAGCAGAATGCCATTAGCATTCATTCACAGTCTCCCCATAGCATCTGCTGCGTATTTTAATGCCGGCTGGACGCAGAGGGGCAGCTGGAATCGGACGGGCAAATAAAAAAAGGGTCAAAAGTCTTACACAGAGCAGAGTCAGTCCAGCCACCCAAACAAAAGACAATAAAGAAGAGGCTGGGACGCGACCGGCCGCTGGTAGCCCGATCAGATACACGCGTGTGAAGCGAAATACATCAAAACTAGAAGTTTACACCGCTAAAGGCTAGTAAACCTGGTTAGAGAGTAAGCCAAGGCAGAATCGAGGAAACAACCTGCAAAGTTTGTTGCTTGATATTAAATAAAACAATCTGAGTTGACAGCTGCATATGAAAGGTACTTTTGGAAAGTGCTTGGAGTGAATTGTGAATCACATTTTTAAAAAGCAACTGCTTCCCTTGATATAAGTGTCACTCATTTCTCCGGAGCATTCGCATTATGCATACCATACAAAAACATTTGGGGTTTTCTGCTGCTACGTTGATGTGAAAATTGATTTGCATTGCATGAAACATGCATAAAGGGATCGGCCATCCAGCTCGGCCCTGCTTGGAGAAATCA